>CP136898.1:3734500-4978500 GCA_034359265.1 Canna indica | reverse complement strand
TCATAGTACTGCATAATGGCATGGTTTTGGTAATTTTAGGTTGCATATATTTATGGCTTTTAATTTGCATATATGTCAATATGTAGATGAGACTTTTATACTAAATATGATCTTTTGCAATATTTTACGATTAAATTTTTCATTACTAACTAAATTCCTACCATTGTTCATCTTATAAGCAATTTTTTAAGCATGCAAATTATATATTTATAATCTGATGTACATCACTAATTTTGTGATATTATCAAATCATCACTAATTTTCACACTTCCAATCTACATATAATATATTGTCAGTAACAAAAACATAAGAGGACATGGCACATGGTTTTCTGTGATATGTTTTTGCCTAATAAATTAAATATGAGAACAGAAGCACAGTGTGACCAGATTCCACGTACATTTCTAGGCTGAACGTTAGGGTTACGACTGAGACAACCTCATGAACCTCCAGTGACTTCACATTTGACATTTCACTCTCAGCCAGACCTTTCTTTTGCCTTCTCCTGTCATCTTTATGAACATATCTAATCCAATATATAGCTTCTGGACTAAAAAGACTGGGAAAAGGATGTGCAGGGCAAACAAGTTGTCATTGTTTTCAGGACTAACTCAAGCTATCGGGATTCTCGGCATATGAGAATCCAAATGAGTGGCATTTTTGTGAATTAATTAGGACCTACTAGTGTTCTTTATGTGATTATTGACAATAACAAAAAAAACCATGTTCTTTTTATGCTACAATTGGTTTGAGTTGGGTTGAATTGATAAGACGATTACAAAAAAGCTAAACAAACCAAAGTTACAATAGATTTGTTTTAGTCGTGCTCGAGCGATCGAAGCCACGCGCTTCTCGTTGTCCGCTTCATTTGTTAGATATGCTTAAATTTAAGTATATATATGTTAGATATTTCGCATCGGCCGATTATAAGTGCAAAGTGTTTTTTTATAATGATTTAGATAATTCTTTTCCTCGGAGCTAGTTTTTAGAATGAAGTGAGGTCAAGGTCCATTTTCTTTAACAATATATCTTATTTACCAAATGACTCAAAAGTGCTTCAAATAGTTGAGTAAAATATTGCAAATTAATTACTTCATCTCATCTGTACCCATTTGGATTATTGAATGAGTGGCTTACAAGTGTCTAAATAAAACATATGGGTTAATTTTTTAAGACTTGGAATCAAGTCTAATTTATGAAATAAGAACTTGGTGATCATACTCCAACAGCTCCATCAAAACAGTTGTAGTGCTGCAATTAATGTTGTGGTCAATCTATGACGTGTTTGCTTCGTTGGATAAGATAAAATTGAATTAGATAATAAATGATCGATGTAGGATTATATATAAATTTTTTAAATCCGGTGTACATCGAATATAATATCAATTTTATATTATTCTATTCATATTTTCTTCTAATTCATGTACTAAACAAATAATAGATATTAATTCATCCATTATTATATCATTCCTTATCCTATGAATCAAACATGCCCCTAGACGGTGGCGGATCAAATGTACGCCTAGTGGGGGCAGTGGCTCCCATTGAATTTTTTAAAAAACTCATAGATATACTACTTTATACTATTTGCAGTGGCGAATAGAAAATTTTTAAAAACTCATAAATCTCTTTGCATCGTATGGTATTTTTATTTTATTTACTGTTAATTTCTTCACCTGATACTTAATTGTATTTCGTTCGCTATTAGTTATTCCAACATTTTTAATTATCCCAATATTAAGCTTTTACTTTCTTCCGCAATAAATTGATTGAAAATTATATATTTGTTGCTTACTTTAAATTTTATCATCATGTTTTAGGGTATATATAAATGTGCTAATTTAGCATATTATTTTCTCTTTAACAAATTTATTTATTAAAAAATAGAATATGAAAAGATACTTCAAAAGAAAGTCACTGGATGATGAATTTATTTTTGAAAATAAAATACAATCACAGTGCAAAAAAACATACTTAGAAATTATCTTAGAAAATCTTCGTGCCAATCCGACTAAACGAATGAAAAAATTATGCAATGATTTCAAAATATGAAGACTCGTCAATGTCAACTATCAAAATTAGCTTAAACTTAAAAATTTATGTATTAACTTGCCCCCGCTAGTAAATTTTTTTGAATCCGGCACTGCCCCTACATGCTTGTTTTCATGCTGATTGCATCAATGCTTAGCTGCTATGAGATTTATTGCTAAATCCCAACTCTACCATGTTTGTATTGAATAGTATTGATTGATGTTCTGAATAGAGGGTAAACTATTCTTTGGCAAGTCAATACTGATCTAGTTAGGAAGTTGTTAATCTCATTTCTTGTATATCCCTCGTTAATTGTTGATTAAATTTTATGTATCTTAAATGTAATCAAATCATTGGACAAACCAAACAAGGTTGTGCAAGAAGTTCATGCATATATGGACCAACGGTGGGTAGCAAAGTTGGTGGCAACATGTTGTATGTTGCTTAGAGATCTAGAGTTTGATTCCTAGTATGATCATCTATTGTGACTTCCTTTCTTAGAAATTGCAAAACGGACCGCCCCGCAGTTAGCGGCCAAAAAATTCCTGACCCAGCACGACCTGCAATATTTTGCGGGCCATCCAGCACGACCTGCGAGCCGATTTATCAATAAAAAATTTGCTAAAATTTTGTAAAAAAATAATTTAAAATATTTGAGAGACTAAATAAATACCAAACATGACATTTCACATAAAAAGCTTCATGGATTAACTGCAATTTTGAAGCACTAAATTAGACTGATTTTTTTAAAAAAATACTTAGCATGCCAAACAGGCCGCCCCAACACGATAAGAGCCAGCCCGCAATGTTATCGAGCCGAGCCGGCCCGATAAGCTTATTGGGCTAAATTTTTTAGCTCGGCCCGCAATTATCGTGTCGTGTCCATTTCTATCGTCCCTAACTTTAATTAGATGAGAAGGTTGTTACGTTGTAAATGATGTTGATCAATACTATATAGTTTCATTTTTCTCTGTTTTATCTGACTAATAGCCTAATAATATCTTACTTTTTTGGCAATTTTTTTTTTTTTAATATAGTTCCATCTTTTTAATTTTTTTGCAGGAAAAGAGAAGAAAGCTAAAATAGTCAAATGTATTGTCGGGTCGGTTGTCGGACTCCGTTAAAAGATCCAAACCCGTTTTGAATCCAAAAAAATATCTCACCCCGCCACACGTTGTCGCTCCTTCGGAATTGGAAGCTTCCCGAAGCCATTTATAGCCACACGCTTGCTCAGTGAAGTAGATCGAGAACCGCGAAGCAGGGTCTGAGTTCCATTTCGACGATTTCGTCTTCCTCCTCTTCGTCCTCGCCCTCGGCCATGGCCGCTTTCATTATAGGTTCCTCCTCCTCCTTCGCCTTTCCTTTCTCCGTCACTTGCTCTTCCTCCTCGTCAGCGGCAGGTACGTACTACTACAAGTGACGCGGATCCCTTCTTATAATTTGTCATCGTCGTTCTTTCTCCACTCTTTTTGTGATCGATCTTTCGATACAGAGAAGAAAACCTTGAAGTTGAGAGACGACTGGCGGGAGCGCTCCAAACCCATTCCTCCCGGCGGTGTGTACCCCGCAAAGGATCACTGCAGGTCTTATTCTCAATTTCTTTTTCTCTTCTCTTTACGATTCTTTGTTATCAACCCTAATTTGTTTGGTTTCTCGATCCGTTTCTACCTATGGTTACTGCCAATATTTGGTTGAGCAGTCGTTGTGGCCTCTGCGATACCTACTACATTGCCCACGTCAAGGATGCCTGTGCTTTCTTAGGAGATGGGATGTCCAGAATCGAGGTGGTTCTCTCTCGAACTTTTCCCTACTTCCACCGCTTCCAAATGTTAATTTTGTTGTCAAGAAGTACTTAATTAGCAGTTGATAGGTGGTAACATCTCATTGTCTAACTTCTATAAGAACTGTTCCTTAGTAACAGTGCCATCATTTGGACAAGTCAATATTGTATGGACCATAATGGTTGACTAGATATCATGTTCTTTTATTAATTACGTATATAATGGTCTTGAATAAATGGTAAAATTGTGCGTGTAGAGTTTTTAAATGTACCGTTGTTCTGATAAGTCTATCTATTCGATGGGTTGTGGAGTTGCTTTATGAAGAAAAGTTCTTTTTCATCAGGCTTTGGAACCGGAAGTACATGGCAGAGGCAGGACTGTGGAGTCTGATGATATGTACTTTGGAGTACACGAGCAACTGTTGTATGCTAAGAAAATAAAGCCTGTAGAAGGTATTGTTGCCGAAGTTTGAACTAGATGCAACAAAGCAGTTCTCTTCTATCACAATTACATGTGCACTACTCTATCAAGCTAACTTGTTGCATAACTTTCTACAATTATCATGTTAGTATACATAATGACTAGTATTTGTATGTAGTGTTCATGCCACAAAATTATTATACCTTTCTATCAACTTATATTACTTAGAATTAATAACAGCATCTAGTAGCAACATCTAGGTAAGACAGGAGATAGCTATTCAGGTACGAAATTAAAAGTTGGTGGAGGGTTTGTATTCATCCACGCATGCGTTACGTCATAAATATTTGTCACAAGAATCTTTCTACAGTTTTGTATTCTTAGACTATGAAATACATGATAGATGATAGATATTGGTCACTAGATATTTGTATTCTTAGACTATGAAATACATGATAGATCAGGTTCATCCCAAATCTCCCTCGCAAGCCCAAGACCAAGCAAGAAGACGGCCTCGAAGATTTCTGACAATTCTGAATCCAGTGCAACTAGCAAGAGCAAGATCTTAGATAAATTCCAATTGATTTGCTAATTGAAACAAGTATAGTTTTGTTTTCTCTATGCTTTGGTGATTTTTGGTCATAGTTGGAAATTGGGACTATGGCTTCCTGTTGTTGGTGCCTTGGTGGTGTGCTGGTGAGTTTCAGACATTTTTATTATTACCTTAGAGTTTTAGGGAGCCTTTAAGTTTGTTTATCAATCTCTATTGGTGCCCAAGATCACTACTATTCGACTAGCATATGTTAGGCAAGTAGATTTTCCCAACAAAATTTTAGATAGTTTTTCTTTTCTCTTGTTGTTGGAAATTTGTAATCAATTTAGGAGTAATGGATAGTTACAAGCAATATCACGATAAGAGACTACTTTGTAAGAGTCTAAGTTATACTTGGGAGATATTTCTTCTTTTATGGATTATTTTCTTGGGAGGCATTTCCTTCTTGGGAGGCATTTCCTCCCCAAATTGGAAATATCTTGATACTTGGGATAGATTCTATCAGAAATTTGATCTTGTAAGTCAACTTTTCCTGTATCACAGACACTTTGAGCAGTAGGTACTTAACTGAAAATTAGTATTTATTCCTTGTAAATTTATAGTTTCCTCCTGCCATTATCCATGTAGGAAGCATGAACAGTAATTACCTGGTGGTCTGTCATGTAAACTAGTTTAGAAGTATTTTGCACGTTGCTGTAGTGGCCGAAGTTTTGTTCTTGTTTTCAGGTTGTGCTATTGCTCTTCTGAATCACATCCTTTTTAACATTCTGTTGATTACCTTTGTTACTTTCCAGAATTTACAAGTGCTTATATTTTTCTCTAGGAGCTCAATGGACAGGTATTGTAACAACAATTGCTGTAGAAATGCTCAAAGCAAATATGGTAGATGCTGTAATTTGTGTGCAAAGGTAGCTGCAAACTCTTTATTTGGGTCACATTGTAGCTTATCCAACCATCCGTTTATCTTGTGTTTAGTGAATTGACAAGCAGGCCTGTTTTAAATGCTGCAGTGATCCAGAGGACAGGCTAACTCCAAGGCCAATTTTAGCTAGGTCTGGATTTCAAGTTTCAGCTGCAGTTGAATCTCACATAACTCTTATTTAATTGCATGTTCATTGATCTTTCCTTTGTGTTTCTAGAGATGTTGACATCATGATGTAAGATTTTAGGTTCCTAGTTGATGATATTAATAACAAATGGAACTCCTTTTGGTTTAGGACCCCAGATGAAGTTTATGCAGCAAAAGGTGTCAAACCAACATTATCTCCTAACCTTAACACCCTTGCACTTGTGGAGGTACTATGGTTCTCTTTTGTTACCAAGTGTGTTTTTGTTTTTGTAGTTATTTCACCTCACACCCTTTCTACTTTGCTTACTTTATTATATACAATAAACCAACAATTCAGAATGTCACTTTATAAGCTCATAGCCAACACCACAAGAAGGAAATTTTGCTGAACCACATCTATTTCAGGTTGTCCATGCCTATTTTTGGCATATGCACTGTATCAGTTATTTGAACTTTAAATCTGATATTAAACACCAATGCTGTGTTTCTCTGATTGTTAATGTCAAATTAATTTTCATATACCAATGTAGAAAATTATTGTAGTGTTTCATGATTTAAAGAAACATTTTTCTATGTGTAATCCTCTAATTTAGTATGCATGTGTTTGATGTTTGGATCACGCCCAAGTATGTCTGGAGACTCCAAAAGATTATAACCATATTTTTTTAGTGCCATGCAATTAGTGCTGATAACTTTTGGTCGACTAGCTTTAAGCTGTTTATTTTGTTATCGTCATTTTTTAACAGGCTGCAGGAGTGAAACGCCTTCTTTTCTGTGGGGTTGGTTGCCAAGTGCAAGGTATAACTAGTTCCCATTTGGTTGTGATTCAATCCACAGTGCCCATGCTTTGTGTTGACTGACCACTATTGAGATGCAGACTGATTTCTTATGCAGCATTAAGATCTGTTGAGAAATATCTTGGTTTGGAGAAGCTTTATGTGCTTGGCACCAACTGCGGTATTTTGCAATGTCCTGTAGTCTTGCACCTTCAATCTTATTTGTATTCGATGCATGTGCTTTTTTTTTAGTAAAACATCATTAAGCCTTGCTGGTTCTAAATTGCTATGGAGTGCCCCTGATAATTTATTGCTATTCTTCCACCTGAAGATTTAGTTATCTTGGACAAATTTATGGGGTGGTACAGTCAGTCTATAGTTCAAAACTTTTGATTTCCATGATTTTTTTTTTGTTAATAGTGGACAATGGAACTCGGGAGGGCCTAGAGAAGTTCTTGAAGGCAGCAAGCAGTGATCCAGAAACTGTCCTGCATTACGAGTTCATGCAAGACTATAAGGTTTTCTAAATTCTGTTGCAGTAATCATACTGAATTCTCTCCAACTTTTATGAGATATCAGAAGAAAGGATCTTATATCCTTTTTTTTACATTATTTAGTAATAATGATGTCATAGAAAACAGCTTTGATCTTCTACAAGATTAGCTTCTAGTAATAGACTTCTTCATTGTGGGTTACATAACTGAATATTCTAACAGGTTCACCTAAAACATTTGGATGGACAAATTGAAGAGGTAAATTTCTCTTCTTACCACAATATTTCAATACCTGTGCTATGCCAATATTTATTTCTCTTTGTTTTAAAGCACAGATTCCTTACTTTTCCCTGCCAGCAAATGAACTGGTTGATGTCATTGCACAATCGTGCTACAGGTACTTTATTCTTTCATTTAACTATAGCACTTTTCTATATAATATAAATAGGGTTGCATTAGATTTTGCAAGGATTTGGGTTTCTAGATTCTCATATAGGCGCAGAACATTAAAAATAGAATCTTTTATTGGTCAAAATTAAGTTATCATTATGGAGCAAAAGCAAGCAAGAAAGCTTAATGCTGCAGTGATGAAATTAGACTAGGCTTCCTATGATTGTGCAGATTGATCTTAGGCAATCTTAGTGAATGTATAGCTGTCAACTGAGAGGTTTTATGCAACCCATCTATAAAAAGAAGCAAACATTTGTCTTCTCGTCATTTTTGTGAAGTGCCTAAAAAGGATCGCCTATTTGGAGTCTTTCCAAGTATAGACATTGAATTATCATAAAGGACACAAGTCATTACAATTTACAAATATTGCATTGTATCTCCGATGTCCTCCTCATAGAGTAGTTAAATTACAGTAGCTCTTTCCTCATAAAAAATATTCTTTGAAAAAGATTTTCAATTAAGTTTAGGACCAATCCCTGGTTGTTTTCAGAAAAAAACATAATATGCATTCTGCAGTCTTTTAAGTGATTCTCAATTCTTAAAAGAGTTGGGTTAGTACTGCATCCAATAGCATATTCGTGACTATTGTGTTGAAAAAGTTTATAAACCCCACTAGTTTGAGTTGAAGTAAAAGAAAAACCTTCCTTATCTTCCAAATATTGTGTTGTATAATTGAGAGTGATTTCACATATATATTATATATATAGTGCATACCGTGAATTAACATTGCCTCCTTGTATATACCTGTGTTTTACAATACAACAAAGAAATCAATTTTTACTGAATATTTTTTGTCTTGCAGCTGCTTTGACTACACAAATGCATTAGCGGTAAGCGGGGTCTTATGAGAATGCCAGTAAATTAATTCTTATGTTATTATATATGGTTGTTGTTGGAATTTTGTGTTCTTCATGCGGTGCCTATGCAAGCTGCTTACTAGCAATGCTTTATTCAGTAGTCACATCATTCACTGCGTCTTATGAGGTTGAACCCCCATGGGAAGGCAGGCATAAACTATTAAATAGATCAAGAATGGAACAATATTGGTGGTGGTCCATCTAACTCCCTTGTTTGGTTGCATTTTGGACAAGGAATAGACTGGAATACTACTCCCAAACTCAACCCCAATATTAGTATTCCTAATTTATTTCTTGTGGTATTTTCCGATAGTACTCTGCAATGTTGATAATAATTACACCAATTAAATAAAATAATGTTAAATATTATCAAAACATATTTTATTTATTATATTGATTTTGAAGTGTTAATGATATCAATGATGTTTTTATTATTATAAATTAATGATTTTTTTTTAAAAAAAATAAATCTATGATGTTTATTATATATAAATTAATATATGATTTTAAATTATTTTATAGTTAATTTAAATAATCAAAGTTAATATTAATAAATTTTTGCTTGCATAATGTCAACATTGTATATATTATGTATCATTGAATTATGATTATGTATAATGTATTACGTTAGATATAAATCATTCAATAAACTAACAAAGGCACTTTAGTTGTTTTCTTATTATCCCCTTTCATATTCCTCTCAACCAAATGAATAGCTATTCCTTTTCTATTTCTAATGCAAACCAAACAATGTAATACTATTAACTTTCTATTTCATTCCTTGTTTATTCATTTTCTTTACCATTTCTTTCATCCAACCAAACAGCCCCCTTAGAAGAATGGTTAAACATATATTCAGATAGTACCTTATCTATGGATTTGTATTTAATACTTAAACAATTCAAACCTTTGGTAGAATTCATCCATACAAGCTAAAACATTATGTGTATGATATGAATCATAACACAATTTAAAACTACTGAATGTTATTCCAATCAGTACTGTATATACCCACCTTTTGTTGTCATATGATGTGAGTTTGTGGCTTACTTGTGATAAATTAATTGTATTCTGGAGCATGACTAGTAAGGTTCTTCATGGGGAAACATCATAATCCACTGGAGCCATTCTTTTCTTTTTGTGTAAGATTTTTCACGTATCATGTTCACATGTTCAAGTTCGTAGCTTCTATAAGTTAAAGGTTACTCAACATTTGCCATGATAATGAATATTTTAATTTGCACCTTTATAGTTATCTTGGTGCTCTGCATTGTTTTTTATCTCATTATTCATTATGACTGTTGGTAATAGTTTTTTTTTCTTAGCTGAACATTTTAACAATATTTTTGGTTCTAATTCCATCATATGAACTTGGATTCATCAGTTATGTGGCAAGAAAATTGTGATGTTAAATTTGTTATTTTGGCATCAAATTGACAAAAAAAATGCAGGATTTAGTTGTTGGTTATATGGGTGTGCCAAAGTACTCTGGAATAAGCATGACTGAGCATCCGCAATATATTACTGTTAGGTAATGTAGAATAAATTTTTTTCATACATACATCAAAGGCAGTATCATTCTCAATAGAAAATTTCTCAGTTGCTATTGTAGTCCATTTTGAACAATTTGCTAATAGATGTTGAAATGTTGAAATAAGCATTATGTTAACAGTTTAAGGCTGCCCTGTTTCTAGATTTTTTGTCACTGAGCACTGACGGCTTCTGTAGTCATTTTACATCTTGTGTCTCTGCAAATGATGTTGCATATAATTGAAAATTGATATACTTGGGTGCTTCAGAATTTTCCTTACTCTTTCCAGCTTTATTGCCAGGAATGAACGTGGAAGGGAGATGCTAAAACTGGTTGACAAGCTTTTAGAGATCACTCCAACAATGGCCAGTGTATGTTAGATGATTGATAAGTTAACCCACACCACCATAGAAAAATAGCTGGTAACTTTTCCTTGGATACTAATTTCAGGGTAACCGAAAACCATTCGTGATGGAAACAGTTAAAGCTGATGATAAAGCAAAATCTGGTAATGCTCATGATCCATATTCGTTTTCCATAGTTTTCCATTATGCCTAATATTTGTGAATTTTGCAGGCATTCTTGTTCTTATTTTATTTTAGGGTATCTTATCTGGTTACATCCAAAATATGTTGTAGATCTACATGAGAAGTAAATATTAAATAAATTGCATCCATTTCCAATTTTGTACTTTCAGGTAAAGGTCCAGAGCCAGCTCCAAAATTTGTTGGGAATGTCATTGCTTTTCTGCTCGACTTGGTAAGAAAGGCTTTGGAGTCTCAATTCTGAGTCTGCCCAAACTAAATGTACAAGTTGATGGTAACACATGCACTTGTTCTTATTCAGATCGGGCCAAAAGGTCTGGAATTTGCTCGTTATTCGTTGGATTACCACACGATAAGGAACTATTTGTATGTATCTCGAAAGTGGGGGAAACAAAGGTATCACTTTGAGATATTGCTATTCAAAAATAGATATAGAGATTTATCACTGATTAATTCATTGATGGCAGAGCCGAAAAGCATATTCCCTCGTACTCAAAGAAAATTGTAGAAAGCTATAACGAGGACGGAAGTATTGATCGGATGCTTTCTTGAGACTGATTATTGATATCTGCCAAGAAAGGTTGTCAACTGCACTCGAAATAGTATACTGATTTATACAGAATGTAAACCTGTACAGCTATTTTACTTGGTGCTTAAAATGCCATTGCATAGCTTTTTTTTATTGGAGCGGTAGCTAGTCCGTGTATCGAAATATTACTCAGTTTTGTGCTCTATACATTTGCAACTAGATTGGGCTTTTTGATGCAGGCCATTCTAGGCTTAAGGTAGCAACATATTTGTGTCACCTTTTCTAATGGATTCAAATCAATGACTAATAAAAGGGTTAATTAGAAATGTATGCTTTGCATATATGGTATAAGGTGAAATTATCTTAAAGCTAATTGTTCTATGTAATATTTGTTCATGTGGGCAACTCAATTTTAAAATTAGATACTCGTATCTCCTATTTTCCTTTGTACGGCTTGTAATTTGAACATTTTTGCACATTGTCAATGTTATTATTAATTTAGTAAAAATTAAATTTAACGATAGCTTAACTAGTAGTCTGCTTGTAATTATCATTTTCAGTTCGGTATATTCGTTATCATTTACATACTTTACATATTTAAAAAACACTTAAAAAGCACAAGTGGATGACGATAAAGGTTAACTATTGATGTTGCTAATCACTTGTAGAAAAAATATCACAAGCAAAATTAAAGAAAAATAGTAATTTACACACTTTAATAATCTTGTACAACGTGCTAGATCTCCCTTACTGACTGGAAGACGAAAGTTAGCACGTGCTCAGTAGACTAGATTTTCACCATTTGAACGTCTACATATATATAAAGTTAAAAACATCTGATTCGATTCCTGAATCCAGGTACCTTTGTAAAATCTTCTCCGGTATTACTGAACACGCCTTAAAATATTTTTGCAAATACTTGACAATGTTTTTCGTGCAATGATTTAATAAGATGCATTAATAGCGGCTTCAGAAGAATGAAAGTGCATCATTTGTTCTCTATTGACCCCTCGATGCAATGCGAGAAGCACTGTTAGTTTGTCCAATATAAATGTGAACCAAACGCTGCCTCGTACCACCAAAGATCTCTACCACAGGGAAGATTATATAAAGTTTACATACAAAAATAGTGGAGACCATCACATCAGTAAAGTCTCCATGGCTTCGAAGAATAATGGTGCCATCTCCGGGCTCGGCGTCTTCACTGCACATTTTACACCCGGAACACCAACAACAGCTGTAAGCTCTATCAGGAAATGGATACCTCGTGGAATCTTGGCTGATAAATATAACAGGTCTTTGTTTGCATTCCTTCGTTTTGCCACAAAGAAAATGTTAGATGCAGTCAAATGTTCAATGACTGCATCAACATTATTGATGACGGAGTTTGATAAGTCCTTCCCAACTTCGTTGTTGTCTGGCAAGGTCTTCCACGTCTGCATACGTGAAGGTGACAAATAAATATATGCATCTTTTGCCTTTTTAGAAAGCCTTATGCCTGTCTAATACTACTTGGTAAACATTAATTTGACGAGATCAATTGAACAAGAAAAGTATTGTTGGCCTATATATTAACATGCAAGGTATTAACATTAACTCTCCACTCCCTGATACTAGAAGCTGTGGTAGTAGCAAAAATGATGTGAAATGCAAGCGGCCAATACTAATAATCAAGATCATGTAAATAAGAATTGTAAATATGTGAACTTTAAGAAGTAGGAAGCACGTTATTATTTTTTTTTTAATTTACTTCTAGATAAATAATCAAATTGACAGGAAACGATGCAATTCTTAGATTTACTATTTTAGATGGTACAAGACAGTTATTTTCATGTTCTTCCAAAATATGACCAAATCTGACAGTAGAACCAATTGCAAACCAAAGCCACTTGTCTTTTTGACCTTATGTTACATACTGATCTCAGCTGTGGTACTCCACATGCTGACAACAATTTTAGCTCCTAGCTGACTTCTCATTGAGGAAGAATAATTTTAGTTAAACCAGTAGTCTTTGGCAGTTTTCTCAAGGCCTTCCTACAACTCTTTTTACACCAACCACTACTTTGTACTAGCTCATATTGATCACTGCATCTTTAGGTCTTTTATGTATGTCAAAAAACGACCACATAAAGCTTCCTCTTATTTCACTGCCAAACAGCACTACCTTGATGTAAAATTTCTCTTATTTAGCTGCCAAACAGTACCTTTATGTATGTGACAACAGCAATAGCATTCTATCCTAACTTTTGTTAAAACACAATTTACATCAGTATGTTTCTATCTGTGACATTAACTTAAATATGTTTTACCCCATCATTCAAGATTCAAGATCATAAAAGATTCAAGGTCTCATTATTGTATTATAGAATAGTCCATTATATGAAAGGAGCAAAGATGATTAAAAAATCCTTTAGATGCCTCTCACCACTTTGACCATCTTATTTTTTATAAAGAATATTATGTTATTATTCCGTTATTGATAGCCTCAACAAAACACCCGGGACCAAGATGATGCTATGATTTAGCATCATATTTTATTTCCCTTTCTATCTGTCCTCATAAATTAAATAAAACTAATTTTCTTTCTGTGAAAATGTCTTACCTCTAGAAAATTTGCTCGTTCCATTCTACCATCTTCACCAAATAAGACATGCAAGGAAATTTTGTCATTGAAGTACCAGACTGGCTGCTGATTATTTTTAACTGCAACCTGCAAGAGTGTGCTGGCAGGGCCAGGTAAGACATTCTGGAATAAAACCATAGGTAGGAGTGTTCTTGCTGAAGCTCCAGGTTGCAATGGTGGGACCTAATCATTCATAAGAAGAATGCAATAAAATATTTTGAACAATCAAAATCTTCAGAGCAAAGGAAATGGATCTTAACAGGGTTTGGTCAATTAACCCAATATATACCTATACCGTTGAAAATATACCAAAATAATAAAAATCACCTGCAAAGGTCCTGCAGCTGCAAGACCGAAAGTATTTTTGTTGAACTGTATCATGAACCCATCTAATACAACCTGTGTATTGTTCTCAAACAGCATGGCATAAAATATCTGGCCATCGCGACGGATAAGCTGTGCACTTATCTGCAGACCTTGGCCAGTTGAGGAAGGCAGTAATATAGGTAAGGGAGGTCTGCATAGAATTAAATGTTTTCAATGATGAGTGAGAAAGAAAAGAATTAGATTAACTGATTAAGTATAACTAAATGCGTAGGAATAGACTATGAATTTTGAAGGCAAATATCCTTACTCTGTAGGTGTTGTTGGCTGATCTACAGGAACAATAGCATTGTCAAGACCAATTAAATCACCAAGTAAATCTGGCACAGGTGCAGGGACTGCTGTAGTTGGTGCCTGCTGCCTTGTTTCAGCATTAGCAGCACTAGCTGACCTAGGAGAAGCTGATACACCATCAACTGCATTAGAAGGTGACTCTGAATATGCTGCTCCACTTCCATCAGCAAAATCATCATCATCTGGTCTAGGTGTAGCTGTCTTTGCCCGACTTACAAAAGCATCTGGTGTCTTATGATAAACAGAAGAAAGGGTAGCAATATTCGCAAGGAGATCATCAAGAAGGGAAGGATCAAGTTGGTTTGAACCATCACTTATTACTGGTTTTTCAGCTAAAACAACATCTTTAGCTGCCTGGGAAAAGGAAAAAAAAATCATAGTAACTAATCTATGTCATCTTAAGAAATTAATATCTTGAAGCTGCTGATGAATGACAATACCTCAGGATCAGTAGAAAGAAGACGCCAGTAAATATATGCACGATCGCGCAGATCAGGATTGTCTGTTTCCAATGTGGCATTATTAAGAACAGCCTATATAACACACAGTTGTTCTGATTAGAATTATGAATGAAACCATTTATATATAACTTTTGAGAGTGGCATAAAACTTTCATAAAATGACATTCTCGTTTCATGCAAGAAATATGTGCTTCTTGAAGTCGACAATTTATTGCTTAGTCGAATAAATTAGATTTTAATCACTGGTAAATTTATTTACCAGTCAAAAAGCAGGACATAATTTATTTACCAGTTAATAGCAAGTTCTCATGATTTTTAATGAACCTACATATTGTCATGTGCAAGATCTAGTGGCTTCCACAAAGAAATGAAATTCCTTGAAGTAATACGTGAACAAGGGACATGCAAATGAATGCTCCGTGTATGTTGCATTGTTGCACACATTTAGAAGTTAAAACCACCCAGAAAATACTGACATAACTGGGAATAGACATACCTGAATCATCTGTTGTGGACCTTCGGTTGGTTTCTTAAGAAACAATTTGACAGTTGCAGTTAGCAGCTGCAGTTGTACTAGTGCAGGTTCTTCTGGGAAAGTTTCCAGAAAGCTCTCCAGGAGCTCATCAGCATTGTCAATTCTTTCAGCATATTCACCAATTATCCATATCATTGATGCCTGAAGCAAACAAATCATTTTTGAGATAGCAGTGAAAAGAAAATCAGAAACAATGTCCAAGGATCAATAGAAACCTTGGCCTCTGGCTCATCTAAAGTGTCCAAATTTTCACATAGTGTTGCAATGATGGATTCATAGCTGCAAGAAAATGCAGAATACATTGTAAGTAACAAGATAAGAAGACAAAGCTACAAGGTCAACAACTTCAACCAAGCTAACTAATAAACTCACGTGTTAGGATAACGTCTGAAGATATCCTTTATAACAATGATAGCCTCTTGAACAACATAGTTTACTTTTATCTTTATCAGCTCAAGCAATACACTGATGCATCGCTCAGCCGCCCTCTCTAACTTAATGGCACATCGTCCAATTGCACGAACAGCCTTTCTTACAAAATCTACATCTACTTCTGTGGCATATTCTTTGAACTCCAATAGGACCTGGAATGAAAGTACATTAGTTTCTGATAAGGGGACAACCAAGGTCAATTTGCATTCCTAAGTCCATACAAAATTTTGGTAACCAAAAAGGTAAAAACATACAGCAGAAATTTGTACCAAATGATGTGTTAAAAATTCCAAAGTAAGAGCAGACTCTTGCAAACCATCTGTCCCTCATTTAAGAACTGTGTTTCGGTTCTCTAATGGACAATATCAGGCTTGAAGATCTTGGTTCATGCAGAAAACAAATACTGGATGCCATCAACCAATAAATTTTAGAAACTTAGATGGTTAGCATTATCTTGATGTAACCCACAGTAAATAAATCATGGAAGAGATCGCTTTTTAAGATTGTCTGTTCATAACCTTGGAGCTAAAGTTTCTACGAAAAATTAGATCAGTTAATGCAATAACAACACAGGAAGATACAAGGTCCCAATTACTTGGATTACCTTATTCAAAGGCATTGAAACACTACAAGATAATATATGAATGCTTGTGATACTCTGTGCCAAAAGAATGTGAGTACAGAGATTTTTGTGTAGCACAATATGTCAATTCATTTATTAGATTATTAGTTTTCCTGTTCAATGTCCATGGCTCCTTTCTCAAAGGATTTAAAAGCTTCCTACAATAGTTGCAAAGGATGATATTATACTTTGAACTTAACAACTTCTATTCTTTTTTCACTGAGAATGCTAATCATATAGGAAGAAATTTCATGCATAATAATAAATAACTGCAAAGTACCTGGTCTATATTCCTATCTGAGGCAAGCTTTATCATAATCTCCAATTTCTCCATCTTCACATAGATCGGGTCATTATACTTGCAAAAGAAAACCTATACAAAGACGCATATGATAACATCCTGTAACTTATAGAGAAAATGAAAAATTAGCAATTGAAACAACAGATATGAAATCCTAGTTAAACGAACCTTGATTTCATGAGCAAGTATTGTTGGCCGTTTCTGTACAATAAGGTTGATGTTGCGCAAGGCTACATACTGGATTTCAGGTTCCGCAGAGAGAAGTGTTACCAGAGGTGGTGCCATCTTCTTGCAAAGATTTCGGATTACATCAGTACTAGTGATAAGCTCCATCTGCTGAAGGATCATCTGCACAGAATTTATAGGACATTATCACAATTGAAGCAGATTGAAAATAACTAGATATCTCTGCAATCATATTGCTTTAGCAAAAAAAATCATATCACTAGGCCTGTATTGATCCTTAAAGCCATGCATAACCCTTTCAAATATTAAATTCATTGTCATGACAAATTGCAGAGTCTTGTAAGATTGCATAACCAAGAAATTAATTGATATTATATGGTTTCTTTCTCTGTCAATTTAATGCAATATCTAAGATTGTTGAGATGCATCAAGGAGCTTCAAATCACAGTATTTCAATCTACAATAAAGTCAATATGCAATCCCAGATAAAATTTCTAGCCTTTTTGCCACACAAAAAAGAAAGCAGCAAGCAGATTCTGTTTAGCAAGGCAAGTTAATTCACAGTGAATGAATATCCTGCATTCAGTGTCTTAATATGAAAGAATTGAAAAAAAATCAACGACACTACATATTCATCTTGATCTACTGGTTTCAATCTTCTTTTCCAGACTGTTGCACCAGTTAGTACTACTATTAGAAATAAGTTCTTTTAAGAAATAATAATTCCAAGCTCGACTTGACTTTTGAAACCATATTAATGTCATAGTGTTCTTATCACTTTTGCAACAGCTAAAATCATATTCTAGTAGTTTCCGCATAGTCGAAGCTACATGACAAAGCATTTTTTTCAATAGGCAGATCAAAAGCACAAATGTTATAAAGCCACAATCTATATCCTATTTAATAATTTATTATAATTATTCAATAATATTTTTAGATTTATATATTTATTTTGTAAACTAAATAAATAAATTTTTAGTACCAAAAATAAGATTCAAATAACAACTAGAAGTTAGCTTTTGTTTCTAGTTTTTAAGATACTAAATTTATATAAATAAATTTGCTATTTATTAGATTTTCATTTGAACAATATATCATTCATCCACCTATCAATCAATTATAAAAAACCATTGATAATTTTGAGTAATGATTGTAAATTTTATCATCTTAAAGGACCTAAATCTCTTTTGATGCTAAATCTCAAACTTCTCTTGTTAAAAACTTTCCGGTTTGATTCAGTCAAACCTCTAGTCTAAACTGGCCTCAAACCGCTAAAGTCTCTTCCAAAAGTTTGTTGCCTAACAAGGCCTTGGTAATCTACCCCTCATTGCTTAAAAATACTCCATATTCAATAGTAAAAGTTACTAAAACAACTTCCATGCTGTATGTGCACCAGATCTATTTTATTAAAAGTGTTATTCACTAATAGATGAATAATGTCTTTACATAACTTGCACTTGCAGTTTTCATTGTAGTAATTTCAACTTATTACTTCATAATTTGTTGGATTGAGTAAAGCAGTATTAAGTTCCAGCCTAGTTGCAATAGGTTCAGGATCCAAATTATTCAAACTCAGTATCTTAAATGGACATATATCTTGTATCCATATTCAAAAAAGAAGGTTTTGCACAAGTCCTATTGCTAGTCGAGGTTCTATTTAAATCCATAGCAATGTCAAATAATCTTTTTAGCTAATTTTAGAAAAAGAACATTGCAACTAAATATTCTACCTGCACTTCAAAGATACAAGTGCATTAAACATACCTTATCTTTCTCCTCCTTTAGTACTCTTTTCTAGGGAATAACTGAGTGTTTCTTTTTGTTGAAAATACAAACAAGAAATATGTCATCTGATTGATATCAATACCTTAGGCTACAATGGAATACATGAATTCAGTCTTTTTGGAAATTATTCGCCTTCATTAGAAAAATAGCAATGAATTCAGATCATAAATATAAGAGTATGCAGTTGAGCATAACTTGGTTAGCTTTGGGCTTTTTCTGAAAGGAACCATGCAAGAAAGACTTGGGTGATGATATTATTAAAGGTAATGTAAATTATGCAATCATACAAAAAAGAAAGTGATGATATTCATGCATAAATGATCTCAACCTTGACAGCAGAAAGCACAACAGCACAATTTGCATGTTGCAGGCGTGGGGTTACTCGCTCTACTATATTTTCAGCTTCACGAGCATCAGAAGCTTTGTACCTTGATAGGGCATCCAATATGAAAACTTGACCCCATCTGCATGGCAATTTCAGATATTACAATTAAAATATATGTTAGTTCTTCATAAAAAAAGAAATACTGTGAATAGAGCACATTTCAGTTATGTAAGTTAATGGGTAGAATTGTGCAATTATCACAAGCTAAATTAGTAAAGAATAACCACATTGCTAAGGAAACACCAAATCATCTTCAAGAAATCTTAGCTCAATGGAACTTCACTTATAAAGAGATAACCAAGTTCCAAAAACCTACAACAGCTTGGAGACTAGAACGTCTAAGTAGCGTTTGAGCCTTTGCACTTTTTGAAATAAAGGTTACCTTTAAGTAATATCATTGATCGCATAATAAGCATCCATCACATCCACAAACTTTTTTTTAAGAAATGTTCATGTTTGTTATACTGACCCACTAGTTGAGCCATAGGATAATGCATCAAAATTGAATTATTGTCATAGCAAATATTTTATGTGGTAGCACAACAGATCCATATAAAGTAAAACCACATTCAAGAAAAATGTAAAAATACCAATGCACCATATATGGTTATACCAACAAACCAAATAGTACCATAAAGAATCCAATGAGTGGATCATCCAACCATAATTACCAGTTTACATTATTTCCAAACAAAATATCTTACAGTTACCCCTAGGTTATCTGAATCACTATAGCTCTTCGTTAATTTAGAAAACAAGGTTTCAGTTCAATGTGATTCCATGATATTTAAATGAAGCCATTATTTATCAAGATTCTTGCGCTTCAGTTTCAGTCAGAACTGGTGGTTAAAAAAAACAGTTGAATAAGTAATACATAAATAATAATAAAAGTTCCCAATCTTATTAATTTTCTATTATTAAATATCATTTTTACAATGATTCTATTAAATGCACTACTGAAATGTATGTATTTCCTATTTACAAACACTTCTCCCTCCAATTTCCACTAGCTTCTCTTGCTCTGTTGACATCTCCTCAATGGATACTATATCTATGGTAGCTATCCTTTTGTTGCCATTATCTTTGTTTCTTTACACTCCAGAAGCTCAGCCTCTTTCAAAATTCAGCATTTCTAGCTTTTTCAAGAATTTGCATAATCACGTCTTAATGGTCTTCCAAGCCAAGATTCTCATTACAAGACAACGATCATCATTTTCGACCTCCAATTAACTAGTTTTAGGCTATTCTAGCCAATTCTCTGTGCTTTAAGTTGTATATGTCATTAAACTTCAAATTCATAAGACAAACTGGCTTCTTAGGTTCTTTTAGAGGAACAATTTATTTCACTGCAAGTGAGATAACAAAGTTAACTTGGTGAAATACCTGATTTCCAGTGTGTAATTTAATAATTAAAGTGAATTTGGCAAAGATGGACTGTGGTGGAAAGAGCTCCAAAGTCATCTACTGTAAACTGAAAGGGAGTAGAGTAATTTGATTTGACTTCAGGAAACTCCAGTCCAAGGTGTTGCTGACTTACTGGTGATTTTGGATAACCAAATTCTCATGCTGGACTTCAGAAAACACCAGTGGTGCCAATATTCACGTTGAGGGGAAAATTGACCCTTAAGTTCCATCTAGAATGTTGTTTCTCTGGACCCCGCCCAGGATTCAAATACTAGCGCATAAGAATGGTATAGGAAACTGTACCAGTTGGTTCTGTCCAAAATAACTAAACAAAAAATAATAATACCAACCAGCAGTCAACCACTAAATGCCAGACAGAATGTAATCCTTGCATCCACCTTAGAGTTTGCCATGAAACAAAATCCTCCTGACAGTACACTTCAACATTCTAAATATATCAAAGGAACACAATCGTCCAACTTGGCCATAAGGAATCCAACATTAACAGCAACCTGTTAAATGTGGGTAGTCATAGAGGATGTTATATTCACCTCAGCCCACAAGCACAAATCTTCGGCATGGAATATAATCCAAAGTAACCCCAAATATTGACACACAGCTTAAACCCTATGCAAGGAAGTTGATAACTTCAGTAATCAGGTTAATTGAGTTGCAGCATACATGCTTTATTCTAATGTGACAGAAAACTAATCTCCCCTAAGAATAACTGACAAGACTACACTCAACTCATAATAACCAGCTCAACAAAAAGCTCCATCTTTGAAACTCTATCCAAAATGATTAATAAATGGATTTCTTAGTACCAAAATAATAGTCAACTATCCCAAAAGCAAACTTACTCAGTGCATTCATTCAGAGCAGTCAGGAGCTTTGAAAGTGTATGACTAGTAATCTCAAAGATTGGTTGACTGCTATTTTCATGGATCTCTGCAAGTGCAGCAACTGCATTTGCCACCACCATTGGATTATTATCAGAGAGCAAGTCCTTGAGAGTCTCCAGGAAACCCCTATCCTCCACCAGTTCAGCATTTATATCATACAGTTTAGCTACACAAATAGCTGCTGTTTTACGTACATAAGGATCATCATCCTGTGAAAAAGGATTTGCAACACATAATAAAAGAATTACATCTGGTAACTAGAACATGATTGAATATATTGAAACATTATGCTAGTAAAGAACCATAAGTAATGTTCAAAGCCTCAAACTGGAGAAAATGATGCAGACCTTGAGACATCTCTGAAGGGGATCGCACAGATATTCTGTGATTTTGTCAACACGGATGCAACCCATAGTCCTAACAGCTAAAGCACGAATTAGTGGATTAGGATCTTGTGAATCCTGCAAGAATCAATAAAAACAAAATGAATATTTATAATGCTTAAAGAGACTTTATTGGAAAACTAATATGGAAATGCACTTAAAACACCAACCCATTATCCTCGGTTTCAAGTTGTAAAATATTACAAAAAGTCATGGAAGTGCCAAAAATTATTCCTCCGCAACACAACTATCATACAATATAAGTAAACATCTCTGAATAGTAAATCAAAGGTAGAGGTTCAAAAATAAGTTCCACAATAATGTTCCATCAACCTGGTAACATATTTACTTTCCCAAAATTTGCTATTTAATCTATACTTATTGTAAATTGACAAATTAAGACAAGATGTTCTGTATATAAGCCTTTGATCCACAATTTGGAGTCAAACTTGAGCCCATATCAGCATCAAGTGCCTTTACAATTTCTATTTCTATTTATTTTCTGTACCACAGAACTAAACATCTCTCTATAGTAAATCAAAGATATAGATTCAAAAGTAAGTTCCACAATAATGTTCCATCAACCTAGTAACCTATTTACTTTCCCAACATTTGCTATTTAACCTATATTTATTGTAAATTGCTAAATTGAGATAAGATGTTCTACATAAAAGCCTTTGATCCACAATTTGGAGCCAATCTTGAGTCCATATCAGCACAAAATTTCATCATCAAGTGCCTTTACAGTTTATATTTCTATTTATCTTCTATTAATTGGTTAACATGACATGAGATAGTTCAGATAGTGATTATGCAATCCCATACCTTCACGAATGTATTCACGGCAAGAATGGCCAGGTCTGGTTGACTTTTTGCATAGTTGATGAGATATAAATAGACAAGTTTCTTCAGCTCCAGATTCTCTGTTTGCATGCAGTTCACAACATCCGTGAACAACGATGAAACATCTTTTCCAACCGTCATTGCAGCTATGACCTTCTTCACAGCATCTTTCCTCTTATCCTAAATAACATATCAGTACAAATTGAAATAGTTATCAGTATTTCAACCTTGATCCAAAGATGTGTCCTCCTAATATATATCATGGGTAATGCTAGCATGTTAACATGTAATGAAAATTATGAGATAACAAATTGAAACAACAGCAAGGTTTACTATTTTACACATTAACTAAGTGTTGCTAGAAAAAAAGAATATCCTCAGTCCTCCCTCACTGTGGTGTTTCAGTAAGTAATGATTAGCCCCTCATAATCCCTCACTTACTGGCATAATAATAGTATAGAAAAGGGACCTAGAAGATGTATTGTTCTCGCGTAAGATATATATGTTCTTCCTAATGTACTGTACATTGACAAATCCGGGAATTAGAGATCGTAATGTAAGGGTACATCATTTTTTATTTTCGACAAATTAATTACTGAACCAAACTTCGACAATTGCAAGTAAAATCTAATGTTATTCAGATCAAGAAATACAAGAAGAGCATTCATCATCTGCAATGGATGAGGTGAAGATCTAAAGGGATCTGACTCGATCCAGGGTCATCCAAACCCTAACTGGATCAGATCGGGGGGAGAAGCACTATACCTTGTACTGGGAGTTGAGCTCCTCCTTGAGCTCGGGGATCTCTCCCTTCTTGGTGGTGGAGAAGTATTTGGAATCGTGCCCGCTCATGGTTCGCACTCCGCTTCCTTCCCTCTCTTCCTCTTTTTCGTCTCCGCCGGGAGAAGACGGGAGAAAATGGGAAGGAATCAAGGAAATGAGGCTGTACGAGTTCGAGTTGGCTCGCGTGCCAATTACCCAAGACCGGTCGAGAGACGACGTGTGGATTGTGAACCGGGCTGAACTCCGGTCCGATCTCAAGAATTTGACTCGAGCCCGATCAGATGAGATTCCGAGTCGAACTCCGACATGGACACATCGTATAAATGAACCGTTTATACGTATGTTGGTGAATCAATTCAATAAATCGCTTGTGAATCGGGTTTTAACTCCGAATCCGAGTCAAGACGGAAGAGTGCAACATACCATGTTACTTTGGCAATATCGAGAAGGAAAACAATAGCAGAAATATTTCCTCCCTGATGCATGTGTGACAGAATTGTACTCTTCGTCTCTTCCTAATTCATGTATCTATATTGGTGCTAAGAATTATTGGCATAGTATGTTTGCTAATTTCAATATCTTTCATGTTTTCACTAGTCGATATTAAAGTGATAAAATATAATAAAATATTCAGTAGAATAAGAAAACATAAATTACCTTAATACATCTTGCATTTTAGGTTTTTCTTTTCTTTTCAATTCAACTCTTTCATTATTTCAATTGAATCATATGCTAACATATCGTCTAATTTTTATTGGCACCTCTTTATATCATAAAAACTATATTTGATTCACTATTTTTTTTTAAAAAAAAGTGAAGTTAACAATATTTTAGTCCAAAAAATATTTTTAAACACTAACATATCTACTATATCATATAGAATATGTTTTTATGAATTAATTTTTTTTTTAGTTATGAATATATTATAGACTTTAGACAATTTTTTTAATATGCAATATGTTAGTGGACCCACTTATAGCTTAGTGATTACATATTTGGTTATGTTATCAATATGTCTTGAGTTTGATCCCTCGTTGTAGCACTTTATGTGTATGTTTTCACGTTTATATAAATCATGTAATGCGCCTTGTGTGTAATGCAGAGCCATAAATCAAATTGAGGAGGGAGGTAGACTATCAAATCGACATATGATCAATAATATTGTACTTGCGAATCAATTCAATCTAAATAACATCAACGTCAATGTGAAACAATTTAATTAAACAATTGATGAAGAAAAATGATGTGTAATCAAATATCATATTTGTAAAAGTAGTTGATGAATTTATAGAATCATACAATTTAATCAAGGGAAAAGAGGTGATTTTACCCATGAACTATTCAAAATGGGGTGATTTTGCCCCTGTATTTTTTTTGTCGAATTTTGCCCTTGAACTATCTGAAATATGTGTCTCTACCCTTACTTTGGGCGGATATGTGACTAGGCTAACGAAACACACAGCTGCCAATTAAAATGTGACATGTCATCAAACTCAAAGTTAAAATAAAAATAAAAATAAAAATCTGATGTGTAATACCA
This sequence comes from Canna indica, assembly GCA_034359265.1. Classification (NCBI taxonomy): domain Eukaryota; kingdom Viridiplantae; phylum Streptophyta; class Magnoliopsida; order Zingiberales; family Cannaceae; genus Canna; species Canna indica. Next base: position 4,953,601 of record CP136898.1, on the reverse strand, counting down.
CATGGCTTACACATTAAAGCTCGAAATGCTCCCTTCATGTTGCCCGTTGAGTTGCTCGACGAGGAACCCGTCTCAGTCGATATTGGTGACGATGAGCAGGCTGCGGCTTTCCTCTCCCTTGCTCTCCTACTCCGCCCCTTCTAGCTCTACGCCATCAAAGCCCCCCGTCGACGTTGGCTTCCTCTTCTTCCACACCCTCGATGCCTCGCTGGAGCAGGCACTCGGGCATCGTATTGCCTTGCACTACGTCCTCCTCGCGCTTGAGTCAACGTGGAGGAGCAATTCATGCGCTCGCTTGGTTACATATGAGTTCGGGGGAAAGAAGCAGAGGTACAACAAGTGGGGGAAAGAAGCGATCGGCAGATTTCGGGGGAGCATTTCGGGTTTTAATGTGTAAGCCACGTGGGATTACATATGAGTTTATTTTTATTTTATTTTTTAACTTTGAATTTGATGGCATGCCACGTTTTAATTGGTTGTTGTGTGTTTCGTTAGCCTATTCATATATCCGTCTAAAATAAGGGTAAATACATCACATAGTTCAAGGGCAAAAATTGGTTCCAAAAAAAGTACATGAGTAAAATCACCTCATTTTGAATAATTCAGAGGTAAAATCACCCCATTTTCCTTTAATCAAACAACAAGCAAGGGCGTGTCGAGGGGCAAGATCGACCATCGACTAGACTGAGATGAATCTGCGATGGGTGATTGGCTCGTGGAGAGCTCCAACTATTGAGGCATAGCAACCATCAGATGTTGGGTAGACTGCGATTGAGAGCAGGGCAGGGGAGAGACAGAAAGGTTGATTTGCCGATGGGACTTTGAGAGAGAAAGAGAGATGAAAATTTCAAATTTTAGGAGGGGGAGCGGCAAAATTCTCATTATTGCATATGATGGGGAAAAAAAACTTAAAATTAGAGGGGGGACAATTGCCCCCCCCCCCTATTGTCTATGTGTATGTGTCATTCCTTGTGTGTATATTTCTTCGTCTATTAACGTTTGTGTTATTGAGTTTTTTTTTTTTAAAAAAAAATCTAATGCGTTAGAGACTCCGACTCAAATTTTAGAATAGTTTTATAACTATAAAAAACTAAATTTAATTCATTAAATATAATTTGTGATATAAAAGTGCTCTAGAATTTGAAAAATATTTTGGATTAAAATATTTTATTATTTTTAATTTAAATTAATTTTATGTTAACGACTTTTAACCAAAGTCTCTATAGCTTTATAACTCTAAAAAAATACTCACGAACTTTTTATAAAACAAAGAGGTGGTATAGTCTAAAAAGATAATTTGGACCCAAATATTTTACTATTTTTAATTTAAATCTAATTTTATAAATTTGAGTGAAATTTTTTAATGCATTAGAGATATTTGATCCAAAATATTTTTTAAACATCAATGTCTTTCTTATCATAAAAATATATTTCATAAATTTAAATATTTTTTAAACATCAATGCCTTTTTTAGAATTTTAACAAAAGTATTATAAATTATAGAGATTTTTGCATAAGAGTAAAATAAGTATTACAAATTTTAAATTTCAGATATGAGAATTTCAATGAACTATATTTCTGATTTCAAAATTTTTATTAAAGTTATTTTTTTTTAAAACCGAACAACACTCACACAATTAGGGTCACTCCCTACTCAACAGTGGGTGGAGAGAGCAGAGGACTAATGGTCGTGCATTCTTCGCCAGCTAATTGAATAAGAATATATTCCCCTCGAGTGTGAAAAGATTTATTGAAATCATCAAGGTTCTGTACAAACTCTGAGCCCATGGAGTTAAAATCTACAGAGCACACATTGCTCAAAATATTAACACGAGTAGGATTTACACTATTTGCATGAGAGCAGCCAATATTATTATTACTCAAGAGGCCAACTTTTGCTAGTTCACGAGCTTCACAGAAGGTTTCTATTGATATGTACCCATTCGCATCCAATTCCAGCGCTCAACTTCCAAATGTCTTTACAGAGACATTGCAGGTACCAGGGAGGCTTAAGCTTTTTGTTTAAAATGTTGACTGCAATCTGATAGTCAGACACAATGCTGATATCTTGAAGCATAAGTTCTTTTGTCTTTTGAGTTGCTATCTAAATTGCCCATACTTCAGCTGCTAAAGGGGAATGAGAATTTCCACTGCCATATCCTTCAAACAATCTCGACCCTTCAGAGTTTTTGATAATGAATCCATATCCAGCTTTGCTATTTTTATTTAGCCATGAAGCATCACAACATATATAGTAACTTTTCTTACTAATCATTACTGATTCCCTTTCAATGCTTACCTTACTCATCTTGTCATTATTACTACTGGTACACCATTGAACGTCAGCCATTGCCCTACAAAATAAGGTGTTCATCCCCAGTTTCTTACCATTGAAATAACATGAATTTCTGTTCTTCCATAGCTGCCAAAGTGAGGTTGTTATCACTTCTTTAGACCACCTGTTGAACTTTTCATTGTCAGATAGCTTTCCTTAAAGCCAACTCCCTCTGATCCAGTCATCCATGGAATTGAACTTGAGATTAAGTTCTTTTTCCATTTTTTCCCAGTAAAGCTTGACATATGCACAATCAAAGAAGATATGTTTAGCATTATCCTCATCATTACCACATACATGACAACAATTGTTACTGATTTTGCTTATATTAGATAAGTAGCTTGCAGTGGGAAGCCTGCCCCATAATAACTTCCAAAGAAAGTTTTTAACTCTAGGAAGGACTTTTAGTGACCACATGCAATTCCAGTTACAACTTTGATTCACTGCTCTAATTTTCTTTTCAGCAATAAAATTATAAGCAGCTTTACGATTAAGGTCATCAATGGCACTCCAAATCCATAAGTCTTTGATCTTTTTCTTAGGGAGATATATTTGGACAATACTGCTATAATGAAACTCACCAAAGAGCTCCAAGATTAGCTCAAAGTTCCGTTCTCCATTCTTTATCAGATCTTTTACCTTATTAAAATTTGAAAGAAGGTCCATATTAACAGGAGTAGGCCATTTACATAATGGAACATCAGAAAACCAAGGATCTTTGGAAATATCAGTGCTGGCCCCATCCCCTATTCTTTTTCTAAGTTTCTCTTTGATCTCCTGAATAGCCCCATGTAGACATCTAAAGGATCAGGAAAAACTACTGCAGTTCTTGAAAAGCCAAGGATGGTAATTCTTATATTTCATATTAAGGAATTTTGCCCATAGAAAATTTTCTTTGTTGAGAAAAGGAAGAATTTTCCTGGCCTGAGAAGAAAATTTCATAATCTCCAGGTCTTTAATACCAAGACCATCAACCTTTTTCCTTAGCAAGATTTTATCCCATCCAATTAGATGAAAACTTTTCTTTTTTATACAAGCTCCCCAAAAATATTTTTTGCAAGACTTTGATAGCTTTTTACCACTTTTTTATCCACCCAAGAAGAAGAAATGGTGTGCATAGGTATTGCATTCATTACTGAATTTAAGAGAGTCATTCTACCAGCCTGAAATATTGATTTTCCAGCCCATCCTTCAATTCTATTGGTGGCTTTATAGAGCATTATTTTCTGACTCCCAATGTCCACCTTATTAGGACTAATCAGGGCTCCTAGGTACTTCATAGGATATGACCCCTCTTTGAAACCAAGCAGTTTGGTGACCACTTCCTTTACCTTAGCTTGACAATTTATTGGAAAGAAAATTTCAAATTTGGCAGTGTTGATTTTCTGGTCAGTCAAACTGCAATAAAGAGAGATAGCTTCCATCACCTTCCTACAGTTTTGTGCATTCCCTTTTATGGAAATCAAAATGTCATCTGCAAAAGCCAAATGACTGATCACTAAACTCTTGTATTTGAAGCCCTTGACTGAGCCATTCTCAATTGAATTGTTCAAGATTCTTGACAGCAAGTCTTGCATGATTATGAATATGTAGGGGGATAACGGATCCCCCTGTCTTACTCCTTTTGCACTAGAAAAGCTTGTAGATTTCTGGCCATTAATACTATAAGAAAATCTGGCTGAACTTAGGCAAGCATGAATCCAAGTCCTTACTTGATCAGGGAAATTCATGAACTGCATTATCTTGTCCACAGCCACCCAAGAGACTCTATCGAATGCCTTTTCTAGATCTAACTTCAGAATTATGTATGGCTATTTCCTTTTTGACTTATTGACAGTGTTAACTATCTCATTTGCTATAAGAATATTGTCTTGAATCCTTCTTCCTTCGATGAATGCGCATTGCTCCTTAGAGATCAGCTTCTTAATACATGGCTTCAATCTGTTAACTATTACTTTGGAGAGGATCTTGTACAGGACATTGCAAAGAGCAATAGGCCTGTAATCAGTTATCACAGAAGGATTATCCTTTTTTGCCACAGAGACAAGAGAAGTGTCACCCCAGAAATCAGGAAGCTTAGAGGAGATTGCAAATTCGTTTATTGCAGCCTCTACTGATCCTTTAATTGTATTCCAATATTTAATATAAAATTCTGCAATGAATCCATCTGGTCCAGGGCTCTTACCCCTTCCCAAACTGTTTACTGCAGACCATATTTCTTCACTAGAGAATGTCTTGCTAAGGTTAATTTTTTCATGATTGTTGAGCCTTTTCCAGTTTAAACTTTCTGCATAATCCCATCCATAGCTAGAATTAGAACTATCATCCTCCTCCCATAGATCTTTATACCATTCCGCAAATTCCTGAACAATTTGAGCAGGGTCACTGATTGTTTTTTCATTCACTGATATTTGTGAAATGAAGTTTATGCATTTCTTGAACTTAGCTAAGTTATGAAAGAACTTAGTGTTTTTATCATTTTCTTCTAGCCATTTTGTTCTAACCATTTTGTTCTAGCCTTAGTCCATCATTTGATATGAAGCTGTCTACTTAGAGCCATTGCCCTATTAGAGAGACATTTCATTCTAACTAGCTCTTCATCTGTGCACTGCCCTGATTCATCAATTTTGTCTAGTGAATCCAGTTCAGCTCTAGTGGCCTTCACTCCTTTTCAAGAGGACAAATATTATTCTTAGCCCAAAAAGAAATGTCTGCATCAAGCTTTTTGAGTCTAAACCTCATTGCTTCTAAACTGCCATGAGACTGACTAATCTGATTCCACTTGTCTTTAATCAAATCATCTAGTTCAGTATATTCCATCCAATAGTGCTCGAAGATGAATTGTTTTGTCTTACTTCTGTAAAAATCTCTGTTTTCAGCTGTGAACATAATAGGTTTATGATAAGAAACTAGTATGCTAAGATGTAAGACTGAATTGAAATTGTACAAGCTCTGCCATTCCCAATTTGCCAACACCTTATCAAGCCTGGCAAGGATTCTTTTCTTTCCCAGTCTATTATTACTCCAGGTGTACCTTCCTCCATGAAAAGCTACTTCCATAAGTCCAGAAGATGAACACATTTCATTGTAGAGGCCAATGGATTTACTCCAACTGAATTGATCACCCCCCTTTTTATCCATATGGTTGTTAATGCAATTGAAATCTCCAGCTATGACCCAAGGGAAGCCCTCAGTATCTATATTCCCAAGGAATTGCCATAGCAGACTTCTTTCCTTTGGACAGTTACTAGCATAGACACCACTTAATATCCAAGGTCTTCCTCTATTAGGTGCAATCAGAACATTAACCACTTGACTACAACTAAATAGCATTTTTATATCCATGAGACTACTTTTCCAGACCAAAACAAATCCACCAGATCAACCATCTCCTGCTACATGAATTCCAGACCAATGACTGCCAAACTTCTTAATACATGTTTGTGAATTTACATCATTCAAGTGAGTCTCAACTAAAAGTACAATTTCCGGATTATAGTCCTTCATAATAATTTTTAGGTAATCCCAAGCTGAATCCTTCAGTCCCCCTCTGATGTTCCATGAAAGGAGCTTCATGATAAAGGTAAGCTGGATGAATTAGTTTCCACCCCTAAGTTAGGGTCACCATATGAGTTAACTACTTTGAGGTCATTGGAGATCCTTCTCTTCTTTCCTTTTGTGTTCTTAGGATTGAAAGGAAAGCTAGAGGTATGAATACGTTGAGATGAAGATCTTCTTCTTCTTTGATTATGTGACTGTGAGTAAGCCATGGGATCATCGGCAACAGGAACAATACCACTGCTAGAAGCCTCCTCCTTATTATTTCACTCACAGTTATTTCCATGACCTTAGTCATTTTTTTATGAAATTCCTCAACACATTTATCTAGCTTTATAGGAACCTTTACAGGGCCATTTCTGCTAGTAGAGAATAAGTTTGATTTCATCAAACTTGGCTTAGACTTTGAAGGAGTAACACCAGAAAATGGATTAATACAATGAGATGCAGGTTCAGAACACTCCATGATACTTTCAGAAATATTCCTAAGAGAATTCCTAGTATAGAAATCTGGTTTAGATACTTGCTTCCCTTTCTCTTGTACTGATTCATTACACTTGCCATCAGAATTCTGAAACTGATTGTTTACCACTTTAGTGTTGTTCCTTTCATTGTTCTTTTTCTACCATGAACCCTTCTTTTTCCTACTCACCATTTGCCATGGCCCATAGAGGTTATCACTTTCAGAAAGTCTGCTAACTGAGTCATTAGCTGTAGGTTTATCATTTTCCAAGTTAGTCATGTTCATGTCCTAAATTGGGGAAGCAACAATGACAGCACAGTTCATCATTAAATGACCCAATTTCCCACATTTATAACAGAATTTAGGAATATTTTCAAACGCCAATGTCTGTCAGAATCTGAACCCCATACAATTTACCCAAATTCCACTTGGTAAGCTGTTACTTAGCTTCCACAGTATGCATACTCTTGCGTATTTAGCTCTTGAACCTTTCATAGTTATTTCATCAACCTTAATTGGTTGCCCAATCTTAGCTGCTAACTGAAGCAATATATCTTTGTAAAGGTATTCTACAGGCAGTCCCGGAAACTGGATCCAAACTGGGATTGTTTCGATTTTTTCTAAACAAGGTTGAAAATTTACTTTCCAATGAGTAGTTAGCAGAACTTGGCCATTCAAAAACCAAGGCCCATTAGTCAATACATGGTTTAAATCATCATTTGAAGTAAATTTAAAACAAAAATATCCTAATGCAAGATCAATAACATTCAAACCATACTTGATTTTCCAAATCTTAAGCATGACATTCTGGATCAAACTTAATGGGGGAGTTTTGCCAAAGAACTTACCATAAAGGTAATTTATCCACTGAGATCGAGAAACTTGCATAAGTTCCTCATCGATTAGAATTTCATCCGTTGAATTTTCTTGAATGGCCCTAATTTTTGCTTCTGCATCCTTACTGCAGAGATCATCAGACATGAAACAAGCTTTCTTGAAGAGAGCCGCCCAGGAACCTGGCTTATTGGATTTCGAATTGCTTAGATCCTTCTTAATCCCTTCAGCATTGGAGATCTTCACACTATCCTCCTCTTTTCCTTTCTGCAGTAAACTCTCAACAGATTTACCAGCTTCGTCCTCGCCAAAGAAAGACTGAGAGACTCCCTTGCCCTCCCCCTCCGACGCACTATTGATAGGGAGTGAGGAAATGTCCGGATCCGGAGGCTTTTTTGGCTTCGGGATCCAGATCTGGCCGGAGAGATTAAAGTCCGACGTCTTTTTTCTTGAGCCACCAGTATCGTCGCCTCTGCCCGCACTCATTTTTATTTGGTTAATTTGATTAACTGATTTTTTTGCTCTTTCTTTTATTAAAGTTATTTTAATTCTGAAAAATTATTGAAATAATGATGTACAGTTATATTGCAATATCTAGTTCCCGAATTTATCAATGTACGCATCAAGAAAAGCATATATATCTTACAATCGGGCCGGGTCGAGGCCACCCACGCCCATTGCCAAATAAAATAAAGATCTATTTCCAAAAACATACACGTCCATATAGATAATATAAGTATTTATTCAAAACCATAACCATATGGATTCGAAAATTCCTGGATCACGACTTCCAAAATATCGATTTTATCTCATAATAACTGAATCTGCGTGATCAAAAGTCGAGAGTAAAACCAGTATTTTTGCAACCCCTTCTCCTTTTTAGGAACGATAACGATTCCATTAATCACACTTTTGGGGATTAATCAAAATCGAAACAGATTTCCAAATTCGCTAAATGAAATTGAAACCAAAATTGATTGATTTAAAAACTTATATCCGAAATCATAACTAAATTTTTCGATTCGGATAGAACCGATTATCTATTTATTAATAGATAATAAACGGATAATTATTTCAAAAATTTAATGGGCAATGAGCAAGTGGATAAGGATAATATGTTTCAGATTTATATTTAATATAAACGATATTACAATCGATTTCGAATAGTGATTAACCGAAAAAAATCGGTAATCGAAATCGAATATATAATTAGTTTTCGTTATTGATTAATCGTGGTTCGATAATCGAAATCGAATTAATTTTAAACTATTTTTAATTTTTACTATCTGAAATTAAAACCGAAATTTAAATTCGTTATCCAAAATCGATTGCCATCCCTATTCCTTTTCGTCCTTTCCCCGGATCCAAAACCATGTAAATGCTCGTAAACGTTTGCCCTAAAAAATTCTTACTCCCTCCCCCGATTGCAAGTTTGCAACCCCTTCTCCTTTTCGTCGTTGCCTGCGTCTCATCTCCTTCCATCTCCGGCTCCCCGCTGACCGCGTCCTCCCCGATCTGCCTCAACCCTCAGGTCGCCTTCGCCCGCCAGCGCCAGCGCCAGGCTGCCTTCGCGCGCCAACGCCAGTCCGCCTTCGGCCTTCGCCAGGCCGACTTCGACCGTCCCCAGGGCGCCTTCAGCCTTTGTTATAATGGTAAATTTAGGTGATGTGATAATACTTATTAAAAACAGGTTATATGTGATAGTAATTTGTATCATCTTTAATTTGTAGATTGCAGATTTGATTTTCAATCCGTAATAGCCAGATAAGAGCAGATTGTGAGCATACATCATGGCTACTGCTTCAGGTAAAGAGTATCACCGTTCTCTGGTCATCCCCAATCTTTGTTATACCTCCTTTTTTTTTTTTTCTTTTGTTAGCTTTGACTTCCTTCGTTCTGTTTGATCCAGGATCTTTCAAATCACGAGAAGACCATAGAAAACAACTTGAATTGGAGGAAGCACGAAAGGCTGGGCTTGCCCCTGCTGAGGTTGATGAAGATGGAAAGGAGATCAATCCACATATTCCTCAGTACATGTCATCAGCTCCTTGGTATCTGAATGCAGAGAGGCCAGTAAGTTTCCTCTGGAAGTTTTGTTGTTCTCTCACTTGCATCATTGCATGGTATAACTCAGCAAATTCCTAAAGATGAAATAATTCTCTTCAACAGAGCTTGAAGCATCAGAGGAAATGGAAGTCGGATCCAAATTACACCAAATCATGGTATGATAGAGGTGCAAAAATATACCAGGCTGATCGGTATAGAAAGGGTGCATGCGAAAAGTATGTATGTTTCAGCAATAGCTCCTCAATTGTAACTGTTAGATCATTTTTGAACTGCTTGATGCTGATGAGTGTTTTTCTGTCAATAGTTGTGGTGCAATGACCCATGATAAACAATCCTGCATGGAGAGACCTAGAAAATTGGGAGCTAAGTGGACAAGCCTGCATATAGCTCCAGATGAGAAGATTGAGACATTTGAACTTGATTATGATGGAAAACGAGACCGTTGGAATGGGTTTGATGCCTCCACTTATGCTCGTGTAGTCGACCAGTATGCCGCTAGGGATGAAGCCAGGCGGAAGTATTTGAAAGAGCAACAATTGAAGAAACTAGAGGAGAAGAACAATAAAAAAGATGGCGTGGATAGTGGTAGTGAGGAGAAGAACAATGAGGATGACGACGACAATGATGATTTAAGAGTGGATGAGGCTAAAGTGGATGAGTCCAAACAGATGGATTTTGCTAAAGTGGAGAAACGTGTGCGTACCACTGGAGGTGGTAGCACTGGAACTGTCAGGTAATTTTGATATTTTTAATTTTGCTGGCAATGTTGAACTTCTAAGTGAATCTATGAGCTGTTAAATTTGCTGGAGATTTTATTCATTATTGTAACATCTTTATCCTTTCAGGAATTTACGTATTAGAGAAGATACTGCAAAATATCTTTTGAATCTAGATGTGAATTCTGCCTACTATGACCCAAAAACACGATCTATGCGTGAGGATCCTCTACCTGACAGTGATCCAAATGAGAAGTTTTATGAAGTAAGTTTGGTGTAGTCCTAAACACATACAAAGTTTCTTCCATCCCGTTATTGTTGTTTCTGCTTCAAAATGGATAATCTTATTTATTTATGGTTTGCACTATAGGGAGATAACCCTAATAGAATGAGTGGACAAGCATTGGATTTTAATCAGCTTAACATCCATGCTTGGGAAGCTTTTGGAAAAGGACAGGATATCCACATGCAAGCTGCCCCATCTCAAGCAGAACTCTTATACAAGAACTTCAAGGTTAACAAGGAGAAGTTGAAGGGCAGGACAAAGGACACCATTATGGAGAAATATGGGAATGCGGCATCTGAAGAAGCACTACCCAGGGAACTTCTTCTTGGACAAAGTGAGAGAGAGGTTGAATATGATCGTGCTGGTAGAATAATAAAAGGCCAGGTATTATTTCATGGCTGGACTGAGTTTCTATAATTTTATTTGTTAACTTTATGAAAGTAGTCAAGAAAGTTATCAACCTATTACTATATTCAAGATCCAACCTCGTCTCTTTTTGTTCATATAAAAAGTTGTGGCGTATGGTATCTTCTTCTCCTTAATTTCATTTTGCAGTTGGTTCAATTCAGTTTGATTTCAAAGTTGATAACACAAGTACTGTATATGATAAATGTTGCATATTTGCAGGAGACTTCCCTTCCTAGAAGTAAATATGAAGAAGATGTGTACATTAATAATCACACCACAGTTTGGGGTTCATGGTGGAAGGATTCCCAATGGGGATATAATTGCTGCAAGCAAACTGTTCGCAACAGTTATTGTACAGGTTCAGCAGGAATTGAGGCTGCTGAAGCTGCAACAGAACTTATGAAGGCAAATTTGGCTCGTAAAGAAGCTTCAGAAGGTTAGTAAGAAAATTTCAGAATTCTATAACTTATGTTTTATTGGATACTACTTGTCAAATTTGTTATATGATTTTGTGGATGATGCAGTCTCATACACACCTTCAACATGCTAAAAAGGTAGATGATCCTCACCGTATCTAGCAAAGATAAATAGATAGATAGATTCTGGGCCCCTAAAAAATTCCGGGCTCACATGACAGATCAGCACAATGCTCCGTTGGTCTGAGATGATCCACACGGTCTCTAGTTAAGATAGATAGATGCAGTCAGCTTTATGGGTTTTAGATTACAATCTGAACCAGAAGCAAGATCCATATTTTACAAAGAAAAAAAATCCAGAGAACTAACTCAACCCTAAAAAATTGTATTCTTAGGAATAGGTCTGGGCAATCACTGGTCTGATGAACATCCCTATGGCTAAATTCTGTAACATGTAATTATGAAGATTACTCCTTTAAACTTCAATGAAATGGTTGCACTATTCTGTGATGTAATTTAATGGAATAGAAAAAAACGTTGTTGGGTGTATCTATGTTTTCTTGTATATTGATTTTAGGTATCTCCTTTCAACTTTAGCTTTGTTACATGTTTCTTTTAGCTTTGAAATGATGTTTTTAATGATTTATAGATTTTTTTAAGAAGTGTTCACCTCAAAGGGAGAGGGGGACACAGGTGAGAAATGCCCACTTGCTCAGGAGCATATGTAAATGTGAAGAAAGATACTACAGTGGGAGTTGGAGGAAATGTTAAATATTTTAGAGATATATTGTGGATATGATATGGGGTTGAATTTATTTTTGAAAAAAAGAATTAATAGAAAAACTCGGCCTATTTAGATGATAGAAACATCCAGAAAAGTCATTACAGGGGGAGAGAGTTGATCTCTTATCCAATATATACAAGAAAACATAGCAATACAATAAACAAGATGTATTTCTTCTCTTCTAAATTGGTGTTTCATCATCCATAATGTTGAATGGCACATTTGCTCTAATCTGCGAAAACCAAGACCCATGATATTGTAGATAGTATTCACAATCATCAGGATGGACAACCATACTACACATTGATAAAGTTCTCCAGGTTCCCCGCCATCGCCAATGCAGCTTCCGAGGAGGATCATCAAACATAGAATAACTTTGTAAAAAAAGGTTTGAGGTCTTAATAAGTTTACTGAAAATAGAATCATTGCTGAAGCTCAATAATCTTATCCATTTAGCGAGTAGGAGGAATGACTAAGCCAGCCATCCTCCAGCCACATCTGGTTGAAAGGAATAGAAATGTGGCTGATTTCCAGAAATTAGCTGCCATTACTCTTTATGAAGGGAGCATTATACAAAGATTCGCTGAATACTATGATTGGTGGTCCCATGATACTGATGATACAATCCGTAAAGAAAGTCAATAGTTGGAAACCTTATCTTCCTGGAAATTTCAGTGTAAATTTTTAAACTCTAAGCTTGAATATCTGAATTCCACCTTGCCTTAAATAAAGGTGAGGCAGGAGTTATTGCTATCTTCTTTCCTGGTGAACCTATAGGCAGGCACTATGGGTAGTGTCTAAACCATGAGGATGTGGAACCCAAATCCACAAGTCTTTGGAAGAAAAAGTTATACTGTTGTCAGATTAAGAATTCGAGAAGAATGTGAGGCCTTTTCTACTTTATGATTTATTTTGATTGGTGAACCTAAACAGAATACCTTAATTTAGGGTTTTTCACTTTCCATCTTAAGTCATAATAGTCTCTGTAACTAACAAACTTTTGGCTAAAGGGAAAATAGGAAACAAATCCATGCATGGAAGTGTTCAAAGTGTTGACTGTTGACTAATTGTAACTTTGTTTTTCTACATCACCAGTTAGATGCTTTCCGAGTACACTAATTCTGTAGTCCCTGGTTTAATTGTTTGTTATTTCATTTTGTTGCCTTTTCCTCTAGTGCGTTCATGTTCTCATAGTGTACTGATCTTTGTCTATTTGCTACACTGGTTGGCTCAAGTAAAAGAAGTTTGCTTATTGATAATAAAGAAAAGAAAATGGAGCAGAAAATTGCTCAGATATTTAACTGAGGGTCCCAATATTTATGTATGTCTAACTGTGGAATTTGTTTCCCCGCCATATTTAAGACATGTAGAAATCAACTAATTCAGTAAGGTACCCTTTGTTTGTCAGAAAATTTCTTTGTTGATTCATCATTTATCTCTGGCCAGCTATTTTGGTAGCAACTTGTTTTTTCTTTTGCATGTGTTGTCTAACGGTTCCATGATTTCTTGGATATCATTTTTATGATAAGTTTATAACATCTATAAAAAATTGATCGGGTGATTTCTCTTTGATTAAGGTTTTAATCTTTAATTAACTCATTCAATTAATGACTGTTTATCTACATGAATCATGCAGATACGCCTGTTCAACAAGAAGAAAAGCGGCTTGCCACTTGGGGGTCAGAGGTCCCTGATGATCTGGTGTTAGATAAAAAGTTGCTCGCAGAAGCATTGAAGAAGGTACTTGTTTAGATCTTCTTTTGTTTCGCAATGTGCCCCTACATGATGCTTAAACCAGCTTTGCCTTCAACTGGTACAGGAGGATGAAAGAAAGAAGGAAGAGAGAGATGACAGAAAACGAAAATACAATGTCAAATGGGATGACCAGGTGCTTATTCGTATAAGGAACTGGTTTCTTATTTCTTAATTATATCGTTACATCGTATAATTGAGAAGAAAACATTTGAGAGATCCTCGAGTTTCTGCAGAACCAACGTCATCCACCAGGAGAAATATTTCCATTGATGTCTTTTTCTGATCTTTTGACAAACTAGCACGATTTTTATGTCTCTATCTTTGTGCAGGTTACCGTAGAAGACATGGAGGCTTATCGAATGAAGAAAATTCATCATGATGATCCAATGAAGGATTTTCTTCACTGATCTTATTAAAACCTTTTTAACGCATCTTGAATATCACATCACACTATAAATGAAATATTGTAGTCGTTCCTCCGATGTAGTACCGTTTTCTTTTCCGTCTGTATATTTGATCTTCTTGGCGAATTGTAATAATGTTTTCATCTTGATGCTAATATAGTGAAATCAACCTTTTGAATACTTTGCAAGAGGCACGTTGTATATAAGCTACCAAATAAGAAGTATACAATTAGGAAGTAAAAAAAATGACATGATTTTTTTTTTTAAAAAAAACATGAGTAATTTTTTTTTAAAAAAACCCACTATGAATAGTCAAGAGCTCTCAAATAAATAAAAGATTTATTAAAAGTTTACAACTTTTTTTAAAATGAAAAATAAATTATTTAATAGTTAATAAATAAAATTTGATAGTATTATTAACTATTTAATAACCAATAGATAAACAAAATATAATGATATATAAAAATGCAATAGTTCATTTGAATGTATAATAAAAATAAAAAATATTAAAATTTCAATAGGTTATAAATAAATAAATAATCAAATACAACACAAATTGATACCAAAAAATGGAAAATAAAATAAAATTTATGCTAAGATGATAATAAATAAATAATAAGATTAGTAAAAACAAAATAAATTAGTTAAATTTAAAAAATAAAGGATATTTTTTGTCTCCACAATGTTTATTTTGAGATATGGATTAAAAAGGTTTTAAATGGCTTCTGTGGCGCACATTCAGGGTGCTTCTGGGGAGCTGAAGTCAGACAAGCACACTTCAAGGTAAGTTTTTTAATACTTCTTGGCTAACCATTTTGCTCGGCCTGTAATAGCAAAACCAATTAAATTGATCCAATTGTAATTTATGTGATACTGATTTTTAATAAATTCCTCATTCGTTTATTGTGTTTTTATGAATTAACTTTGCACATTAATTTTACGAGAAGTACCGAAAATAAATTTGGTTCAAGTACCTTATATTTTTCATGATCTATATAGAATCAGTTTTTAGGTTTTGGAACCAAACCCTATCCCGTTGAAATTTGAAACCGAATCCTATTCAAAATTACAGGTGCTGTTTGGTTAGCGAAAATTATTTTCTGGTTTGGTTTCAGTGAAACTGAAAACTTAGTTTCGAAAACTTGATTTTGGTTTCTAGTTTTCAATTTTTTGAAAACGCGTTTGGTTAATAAAAACAACATCAGTTTTAGTTAGTTGAAATCAGTAAATATTTATTTGATTATAAAAAATAATATTAATTTTCCTTGAACATTTTTAGTAGTAATTAAATGTTTAGTTAGTTTACAAAATTAAATATTTGTTAATATGGTTACAAAATATTTAAATGATTTAATTAATTAAATTATTGGTAATTTAAGATTTTTTTTGTTCAATTAGATATAAAAATTAATTAATAGTTATTATAAAATTTCAAAAAAAAAACAAGTCCAATGATCTAAAATTAGGTTTGATTAAATTATAAATAGACCACTTTAAGAAAATTGAGTTATTTAAAATTTGGGTTTGAGTCAATTAGATATAAATTGGTTTAATTATTTTATAAATTTAAGATAAAAGTTTGAGTTAAAAATGATGATTTTTATTTTTATTTTTAAAAATTTGATATAATTTGATATATTTTTAAATTAATTAATTTTATAAAAAAAATATTTATAATTACAAAGTTGTCACAGCATTTTGATAACGAAACCGACAGTCTCGAAACCACAGAAAACAACATTCTGTTGTTTTCATTTTTATTAAGAAAACTGGTTTCGTTTTCATTCTGATTTCGATTCAGTTTCACGAAAACACTAAACCAAACACGTTTTCGTAAGCAATTTTGATTTCAGTGAAACTGAAATCATGAAAACGAACTTGGTTTCGCTAACCAAACAGGCCCACAAGTTCTGATTCCGATTCCGAGATATAAATTTCTAATATCCTATTGGAACTTGTAAATGAACAAGTTCCAAAATAAGTTTAAGAATATGTTCCAATATCTTTCAATTTTCAAGTAAAATTAAGAAAATCATAACATTTTTTACTAAGCTAGATTAAAATTTTCAAGTCTAAGATCAGCAAGTAATTGGATCGGGTCGATTTACAGTAGGAAGCAGCTGGACCGTAAAAACATGTTCATAGGTTCTAATAACGAGGAACCAAACATTGTCTCAAAATATTTTCCCTTTCTGGAAATCTTATGCATAATATGATCGAATCTGACGTTAGCTTCAGTCAAAATTATCAATTATATAAATAGGAAGCTAAGACAAGGAGCAATCTTATCTGCATATAGTTCTTCAAGCAAAGAAGAAAGCAAATGCATCTGTAGCAACACCGTTACAAACAAACATTCATAAAAATGAGAAAGTCCATGAATGACTTAATTACCAAATCGAATAAGAAACCATGTAGTATATCTATTTGGAGTAGAAAACGATTAAACAAGCAAACAACGCTTCCGCATACTTTCCACTAACACATATATCGGGAAGGAAGCGGAGGTTGGGGAAGGAGACATTGACTGCAGTCACGTAGAACTGGTTGTGCCATTCTACTTGCATCAACATCGAGTCCCAGATCTGCAAGAAAGCGCTCCAGCATCAGAAGTTAATGCAGCAACCATGGCAGAAGGCTTGGCCCCAAGGCTTGAGGCCCTTGCGTAGCTGCTCGAAGCCCCTGCCCCAGATGGGGTGAAGTAAGCTCCATTCAGCAGCAGATCTCCCTCCGACCTCCAATTCCAGCTCTTCCACGCTCCCTCATCTGTGTCCACCCTTTTTGTCACCTGAGCAAATCGAAGTACAAACTCTTAAACCCTGATGCATGAGAAATATTGGATTAACAGAGGATGGACAAACATGCTTCAGCTTGTTTCCTGTACCTCCTTTGCGAATGGGTTCGTCGGAGCGAGGTAGCGGTTGCCCTGGCTGTTGATGGTCGGGCTCGCGCTCCCTCCGATGGCGTACATCTCCCAATGTGTGTAATCGTTGTTTACCACATGGAAGTAGCCGTGCCTGCACCTGCAATTTAAGCGAGGTCAACACTGGAGAACATAATTGAATTGTGTTCCTACTACGTCTAAACATTAATGGAAGATGTATATACCTTGGCATTCTCTGAATCAGTCCCTCCCCAAAATGGTTAAATGCAATTGTGACTTGCATGGATTTGTCCCTTTCGTACGAGTCGCTATGACCCAAAAGCATGACCTGCATCGTCGATTATGGACAAATGGTGGAATCAACAGGATCAAATGGCACTACCCGGGGAGTTAGTCGAATGAAGAAGGAGAAGTACCTCATTGTGATGGGTGAAGTAATTGTTGGAGATAGTGATGGCAGTGGAGCCCATGACGGCGTCGACCAGCCCATCGGCGCAGCTGGAGAGAGAGCAATGGTCCACCCAGATGTGGCTGGAGCCGAAGATGGAGACGGCATCCCCGTCCGCCATGGTTCGCCATCCGTAGTGAGTAGGGGAGCTGCGAACCATGGCGTTCCCGGTGGGCCTGCAATCATGGATGTGAACGCCGTGGATGATGACGTTGGTGACGTACTGCACGGTGACGCACGCGCCATTGGCGATGTGGACGTTGGCGCCGCGGCCGTCGATGGTCTTGAAGCTGTTCATGATGAGCTCCTGCTTGAGCGTGATCACCATGTCGCGCTGGAACGTGATCCACAGCGGCCGCTCCTGGATGACCGCGTATCTGAGCGTTCCGGGGCGCGGGTTCACGGGGTCGTCGTCCCCGGCGTCGGTGACGACGTAGTACTCCCCGTCGCGGCCGCCAATGGCGTTGCGGCCGAAGCCGATGCCGCAGTCGGCCAGGCTTTTACGGTTTTGATGCCAGTCGGGATCGCAGCGCCAACAGTCGTCGATTGGGTTGCCGGTGCCGCATGACAAGTAACCGAGAGATCTACGAGCTGTGCTGTTGCTTATGGCCCTGGTCAGACAAATTTGAACATCATTGAGATATTAATACAGAGTAGGACAAATGTTTAGTCTTCGAACTTCATGATTGATGAACAAGCCAAAAGAACTACTATACATATAGTGCTCGAAGATCTCAAATCTCAATTGAGGACAAGAGAAATTTTTTGGTGGTGCAAAGAAAAGCAGAGCAAAGAACAGAAGACATGGCAACACATTGCGTTCCTATTAGGTCTTGTTTGTTTTACGGTAAAATATGATTTATCATGATGATATGATAGTATGATTTTATGTTTTGATTTTTTTAAAAATTTTTGGTATAATATGATAGGGTAATCTCGTGATTTTAAAATCATGAATTTTGTAAGATTTTTGAAATCACCAATTCGATGATTTTTCATGATTATCAAATTTTAATACCTAAAATACTCATCAACTTTTCATATATTTCTTTTGTTCGTCAGTTCTTATTATGCTTTCATTTCTTCTTTTATTCGTCGGTCCTTATTATGCTTTTATTTTTATTGATTTTTTTTTTAAAAAAAATGTATGAATTTAATTAAATCTAATATTTTGATAAAAAATAAATTTAATATAATATTACATAAATTTTTATATTTGAGGAACTATATCATACCATCAAATCAAACAGAAATATACTATTTAATCATATCATATCATATTATCTTTTCATAATAATAATTACAATATCATACCATATAATACTATATCATATTATATATTACTAAATCATATTACACCTCGTCCAAATAAGACTTTCAGATTTAACATTCTTTTATGCACCAACGTAACAAGGTAGCATAGGAAAAGGTGGAACTTACTCATAAACGTTAGCAGCAACCTCTTCTGGGTCATCAACTGCGGCTTCCGCTGCCCTGGCGACAGCTCTAGGAGATGGAGAAACATGCAAGGGATGAGTACATTTGTAAAAGTAGCATTTAGAGATTAAAAATTCATTTCCTACATAAAAAATAGGATGCAAGTACACTATTGGTTATCTTGGAAGCCGAGATGTTAAAAATTCCCGGGTGAGCACAAATCTCGAGGTGGTCTTTGCATTAAGTTAGAGACGACAGAGATGCTACAAAATTCCGGGAAGGCGCGTAGCTCGAGGTGATCTCTGACTCATGTTAGAAAGGTGATAGAAAAGTCGAAAAGGCTTCGACCAAGAGGAAGCGACGGTGCCAATGTCGGATACGCTCCCTGGAAACAACGCCTACTCGCCTAGTGAGAAGGAAGGTTTTCAGAATAGTACATGGGGAGAATCAAAAGCTTCTGGGAAACGACGGTCCTGCGACGATTCAAAGAGTAAAAAGAATGGGGAAAGGACTTTCGATTTTTGCCCTTTCGGAGGAAAGCGATGCTGAGGACTGAGGTGATTGAGAGGTCGAATCTTGGCAAGATCTGACTGTTCGTATTCTTCATGGGCGAGATCGGATGGTCCATATTTTCCAAAAGACACAAAAGGAAATCGAACAGCTGAGAGTTGCAAGCTCAGCTCACCTGTCTTCCAGGGTAGCAGCGGCGCTCGTCGTGTTGTTCACAATGGCCGCCCTCAAGCTCCTTCGCGGAACTCCTCCGCTCCTGCATTAAGCCCCAAAAAGGAGAATTCGTGAGAGAGAGCATTGTTTAATCCTTTTTCAATTCCACTTCCTCAGCGAACACTCGCTTTTGCTCTGCTTCAAAACAGAGCAAAGCCATCAGGAAACCCCCCAAAACCTCGTTTCCGACGCAATGGGAGCAAAACTTCACAATCCTAGGAAAGCTCAAAAAACCGATCCAAAACTTCACAAAAACACATGTACACTTCATGAACTCACAGACCTTTAACCTCAAATAACACTTAAAAGTAGGAAGCATCAAAAGAGACATCAATCAATCGAGATGAAGAAATGTACCTCGAATCGAAGAACCTCCCTCTTCCAGCCCAACCCAAACCTCCATTGGAAACCACTAGGACACCTAGCAGTAGCACCAGAAGCAGCAGAGGAGGACTCCATCTCAGACCTTCGGCCATTGCCGCCCCCGAGAGAGAGAGAGAGAGAGAGAGAGAGAGAGAGAGAGAGAGAGAGAGAGAGAGAGAGAGAAGCTGCAACGAAACACCGCAGCGGAACGGCCAATTTATAGAAGCGAATCCTCTCGTCCTGCAAGTCTGCAAACTCGACCACTCCACTCCCGTCGCTTAACTACGGTTAACTCACCGTTAATGTACGGCATCGCAACTGAAATTAACGCCGTCAGTCCACGTCGGATTTCGTAGCGGCGGGGAGCCGCGCGTTTGGGGGGTGTCATGTTGCCAATATATCAATCCGGCTTTACCGTTATCGTCGTTTTTGGCCGTTAATGGTGCCACTAATTATGATTCAGTTATGCGCGCTTTTGAGGAGATCGCATGTCACCCCAGAAACATCAAATAGTGGCACATGAAATTTTTCACGTATCAAGTTCAAATCACAACCGTCGGAAACATTCTGAATGGTCGAGATTTTGCCTTGAAGATAAGTCCGTGCTTCTGGCGCAAGTTTGGGAGCACGCACGATTTGCAACGCGAGGCTTATGATGCTAAAAGCTTAAAATTATCTAGCTTTTATTTTTTTATTTTCAATTGATTTTTTGACTCGAATAAATTGGAATAAAACAAATAAATAAAATCTCTGTATGAATTAAATAATGCATCTTTTTCACTATTTATTATTCCTATTCCCATGCACTTTTTGGGAATTTTGGGAAAGTGGCCAAATTTTTCCGGCATTATGCTTTTATAATGTATAAATTAATGTAATAAATAAGAGTCAATACTTGGCTCCGGACAAAGGAAGGTTTGCATACATAATTTCAGAATCTAGTGCATAAAATTAGATTAAAACTTTGTTAGAATAAAACTACATTGATCTTTGTCAATTTCATGCTTTGACAAGAACCTAGTTCTCCTTTTACCATTTTATTTTATAATTATATATATACATATATATATATATATATATATATATATATATATATATATGTTCCCTTTCCTTTATTTTTGACATAAATTATTTAATTCAGTTTTGTCTTCGAGACTGGGAATTGACTTGAACCATCGTTAATTCAGTGTGAATAGTATTCATATCGAAGTATCTGTGTATAAAATTAGAGCTGCAATGATCATATTAAAAAACAATATAATATTTTCAAAAAAATATTAAAAAATTATACAAAAATCAAAGAAGAAAATAGCATTATGAGACCTCCTATTTTGAGGATATTGTAATCAGATATCGATGTGGTTCTCATCATATTAGATAAATAAAGTTTTCTTTTTAGAAAAAAAAAAAACACAGAATGCAGGTACCACAACTATTTTAATTAAACTACACCTTTCAAAACGTTGTCTTGATAAAAACATGGGAAAATAAATAATTCATTGAAATCATGTTGTACTCTGCCTGCACGTGGGATTGTCATTTTAATTATACGGAAGTTAATTTTTGTTAGGACGTGTTTGCTCCAAATGATAAAAAATAATAATAAATGAATTTTAACTTATTATTTGTTTAATAAAAAATAGAATTAACATAATAGTGATGGAATGGATAAGTACTTTCGGCTTGACTAGATCATACTCAGAAGCACTCACACGCATAAATCAAACTTAAGTCAAGCCACACACAATCCAGCATGGGGGCTTCATCCGACTATACAATGAGACTCACGTCATGATTAATATATTACTTCGTCATTAATGAGTCGATATTTCCGAGATTAATCTCGATCCCTTCTGAGCATATTTTCGTAAGATATAGAGAGACATCATCCTCCGAGACATTATCCGACTATACAAAGACACTCACGTCCTCATTAATTACTAGAGATTCGTCATTATTGAACGTGACATCTCTGGGATTAACCTCAACGCATATTAGATATATTGTCGATTTTAATTTCATGCCTTTTTTTTTTTTTGTCACTTGAACGTCGCAAGTCTCCGACAATCACATCGGATCAGGAGATGCGTGCGCAGGATCGCATCACTCGGCTTCAATAACAATTGGATTTAAATTTTTTTATCTATTATTAATTTACTTATCATTAATTTATTATTTCATCCTATCCGAAATAAATGAATAGTTCGTAATTTTAATTTATTGTTATATTATATTGGAGCACGCATGTTCCTCTCTGACAATTATAGCCTCTAGCCGTCTACCAAGTAATCATCCCATAAATTTGGCCCAATAATTACGGCAACAAGCAACTCTTTTCATTAATTTCCTCTTCTTCATAGGCAACCGTCAAAGGAGACCAAAGTACCGAACCCTTTCCACTTTCCACTCGACAACGCCACGTCGCTTTCTATCATTGACATCCCACGTGGCATAATTTGAATTAATGTGGATTGATCTCTCGACCTCTCACACATGCACGCGAGACACGCAAGCATAATTAAGTTGGTCTTCATGCATGCACATTACACACACACTTGACAGCCATGCACAAATCACGGCCTCTTCAACGAGACGTATATATCAACGATTCAACGCACGCATGTTAGTCGATAATAAAGGGGCGTGCTAAAGCAAATTAATTAAGACCAATTTTGGCCGTCGGATTAATGCACTTTGACTGCATATCAAACACGTGCCTCGTCTTCCAGATTTATGTTGACCAGACTTACTAAGCATGCATGCAGCAGTGCGCGCGTAGTTATCATGTTAATTATAATCCACATGGTTTCGAAGGGACGGGATATCTAAACAATTAATCAAAGCCTTCCTCCATGCATATCCAATAAGCAATTGACACGATCCATTTGCTCAAATCAAACACACTGTTCCCTCTCATGGCCCCTTCAATTAATTAATTGAACCCAATTTGGTATATAGGTGATTGTGCCAAATTAATTTATAAGTTGCACTATTTGCTTTTGATTGCGGCTTGCACATGCTGATCCCCAGCGCAAGCCATGTGCTTAGAATGTGGCAGCATGGACTTCTGAAACCTTTTATGAAACTTCTTGGTTTGGGATGCATGAAGTATCTTGAAACTATGCATGTCGCAGTCTATCTCTCTTTAGGTGGTCAGTGACATCGATGTGCCCCTGTCCTCAGGATAACCTAGCATTCTTGAGGAAGATTTCAAGACTGGTGCCATTAAATGAGTAGAATTAGGTTTCTTTCACAACTCAGATTGAGCAGTGTGAAGAAAATTAATGTTGAAGCAGCATATGGGTGGTTTGTGAGGTTTGGATGATGCGCACAAGGATGGTTGGGGGAATCAATGTAAGAGAATATGGTCACATGCACCTTTTCGCAGTAGTGAATAATGTAGAATTATTGATTAATTGTTTGATTCTCATTTTTAAAAATTTAATCATAAAACTCATGGAGTGAACAAGTTAATTAATCACAAAGGTTAAGAAGGTTGTGTGTTTGAGGATGCCATGAACTATTTATGAATAGCATTAATTTATAAGTAAGAATCCCATCATCCGACCTTAGCTCAGTTGGTAGAGCGGAGGACTGTAGTGTGGCTGTTATCCTTAGGTCGCTGGTTCGAATCCGGCAGGTCGGAATTTTAAAGATTTTGATTTTTTTTTGTGTTTGTTTTCATTGTTTTACTTTGATTTTGTTTTGTTTGATTTTGACCATATTTGTTTGTATTAGTAGCTAAATAATCTGAAACATTTATGCCTGTAAAACAGTATTATATGCTAATTATGTATACTATTAATAGTTATATTATTAAGGGGGCGTTTGGTTACCCGCAAGTGTAAATGCTGCAAAATCTATTTGCTTGCAAAAGCAAATGCCCGCAAATAGATTTTGCAGCCTACCGTTTGGTTGCCCGCAAGTAGAGTTGCAACTTCTATTTGCAAGCATTTGGTTGGCCGCAAATGGAAGTTGTAATTACACTTGCAACTTGCAACGTGCAACTTGCATCTTACGAAATTTTTCGGGTCGGGTCGGGTCGGGCACGAATTTTCTCAAGTCGGGCTGAGTCGGGCCGGGACGGGACGGGCCGAGCATGCACGAATTTATTCGGGCCGGGTACAAACTTTTTCGGGCAGGGCCGGGCACGAACTTTTCGAGTCGGGTCATGCAGAAATCTTTTTGGGCCGGGCCGGACACGAATTTTTTCGAGTCGGCCCGAGCCGGACCAGGACAGGTTGGGCAGTGCACGAATTTTTTCGGGCAAGGCTGGGCCGAACACAATTTGTTTTTTCGGGCTGGGCACGAATTTTTTTTCTGGTCAGGCCGGGCCGGGGATGAATTTTTTTGAGCTGGGCCGAGAAATGAATTTTTTCAGGCCGGGTCGGGCAGGAATTTTTTCGGGCCGGGCCGAGCACGAAATTTTTTTGGCCGGGAATGAATTTTCTCATGTGGGGTCGGGCATAAATTTTTTGGGCCGAGCCGAGTCAAGATGGGCAGTGCACGAATTTTTTCGGGCAAGGTTGGGCCCGATGCGAATATTTCGGACTGGGCATCAAATTTTTTGGGTCGAGTCGGGACACGAATTTTTTTGGGCAGGGCTGACCACGAATTTTTTCGGGCAGGGCCAAGCAAGAATTTTTTCGGTCCAGATCGGGCACGAATTTTTTTGGGGCGGGCCGAGCACAAAATATTTTGGGCCGGGTTGGGCACGAATTTTTTGGGGTTGGGCCGTGCACGAATAATTTTGGGTCGGGCAAGGCACGATTTT
The DNA here is from genome assembly GCA_034359265.1 of Canna indica. Lineage (NCBI taxonomy): Eukaryota > Viridiplantae > Streptophyta > Magnoliopsida > Zingiberales > Cannaceae > Canna > Canna indica. The sequence goes on along the minus strand of CP136898.1, from coordinate 4,928,946 downwards.
TTTCGGGTCGGCACGAGTCGGGCAGTGCATAAATTTTTTCGGGCAGGGCTGGGTTGGGCACGAATTTTTTTGGGTCGGGCATGAATTTTTTCGGGCCGGGCCGAGGTACGAATTATTTTTGGGCAGGGTCGGGCCGACAGTGATTTTTTTCGAGCCAGGCTGAGCACGAATTTTTTCGGGCCTGGCCGAGCACAAATTTTTTCGGGCTAGGCCAGACACGAAATTTTTGAGTCGGGCTGGGCACGAAATTTTTCAGGCCGGGTTGGGCACGATTTTTTTCGGACCGAGCCGGGCTGGGACGGGCCGTGTAGTGCACGAATTTTTTGGGTCGGGTCGGACACAAATTTTTTCGGGGCGGGACGGACACGAATTTTTTCGGGCCGGGCCGGGCACAAATTTTTTCGGGCCAGGCTGGACACGAACTTTTTTGGACCGGGTCGGGCATAAATTTTTTGGGTCGAGGCTGGGACAAATTTTTTCGGGCCAGGCTAAAAACTTAGGCCCGACACGATTTGTCTGACAAATTAATAATTTTTAATTTTTGTATAATACTGAAAATATATTAAAAAATCTATCAAATGACATCAGATGTAAAATCTGACACTATCATCAGGTTCAGCACGCAAAAACCTACAACTTTGATATTTATCTCGTCTTCATCCGACGACTCTACGTCGCCAAAATTAATTATTTTTTAATACTTAAATTATTGCATTTGCAGCCCGCAATCTTGTATTGCGGGCTTTTTGGGCTGCAATTCCACTTGCGACCCGCAAATGATATTTGAAATACAAGTTGCAAGTAGTAAATGCTGCAAAATGATTTTGCAGCCAACCAAACAAATTTGTTATCTAAATGCTGCAACTCTAATTGCAGCATTTGTACTTACGGGCAACCAAACGCCCCCTAAGAGTATTAATTACAGTATTATAACTAAATAATAGGTACGACGATAGTATCTTATTAATTATGCTCAAACTTTCTTGCTTTTTAAAAAAAAATTGGATACAAAAGGTGATTTATAAAGAATTTTACACTATTGATTTTTCCTGAATAACTACTTTGAGATTTTTTATTCCAAGAGTAACTTTTCTAAAATTTTGAATTCGTAAACATGAGGCATAACAATAGCTTTTATTTGCGGTAACTTGTATATTATATGTTAAATGCTATTAATAATTATATTATTAAGAGTATTAAATTATAGTGTTAGAATTAATACCTTGGCACATCTACTATATTTTAAGTTTTTAACCTTGCTAATATGCCCGTGTATGAAAAATAAAATATTTAATTAAATACGTAACTCACTTTCTAGCTTCTCCTTGAAGCATCAAACTTTACCTAGTTAACGACTAGTTTTTTTGTCAAAAATTGAAGCGTAAATAACTAGTTTTCAACCATTCATAATAATTAAATATGTGAGAATGGCCGACCAACAATTTCCATTACATATGTCCTCTAAATTATAGGTTATTTCTCTGTTGCAAAATACAACACAGGCGCATCGAGGGGTTAATAACAGCTGTAATTAATGTGATCATATGCAGATATGATTACAAAAGTATGGCACTAAGTGTTACAATGAGATGGTGATGGTGTGAACTATTGTTGTATACTACTCTATAATCCAAGCCGCTCCGTATGTACAGAGTGCTCAAGAAAAGCACACGGCCGTGTAATTAAAGAATTTATGAAGGTGTGGATAATTAACCCAGGAGAAACATTGTTAGATGTTTCTCAATTCTCATAGACAGAGTAGGCTGTAGAATATGAGAGGAATAAAAGCATTGTCTAGTTGCGCCGTGTATGCCTCCAGCAAGCCGCTGACCGTGACTGCCAAGAGCAAAGAAAACCAGTGCTGCAAAGAGACCAGCATAAGTTTTAGCATCAATTTGTTGCACTTTAAAGCATCTGTGTATGAAATCTATGATGAAGTATAGAGTATATTAATATTTTTCTGTTAGTCATGTATGAGAGTGTGAAACCCATCAATTAGTAACAAGCAGTTGATGGTAGATTTCAGCTACTTACTAGTTCACACATGGAATGTAATTGTAAGTGTCCTCTCAAGGTTTTCTCAAAGGGGAAAAGAGAGCAGACCTGAGAAAGAAGATAGCCAGTTGATGCTAGTAGAGGCAGGATAATTGAGCAAGCTGCCAGGACAGATGTTATTCCAGCTGCTGTGCCTTCAATAGTTTTCTCTAGGGAAGAAGAAAGGAATATTTTAGATACCCAAAAGCAATAGTTGTATTTTAGCCAAAACCTTGGACAAAAGTATAACTAAATATGAAATTTTCAAAAGACATCAGCTTACTCCCAGTTTTGCTCCAGCGTAGAACACCATACTTGTGGCCAACGACTGATGCCTAAAAGAAAGAAGCTAGTACTGTAAGTTTGGTTCAAGGTCTGCCCTGTAAAGAAAGACTGTAATGGCAAATAAGAGAAGAAAAAGTTTCTGAAGAACCATGTTTCCCTGATATTATGGTAGAACTGTAGAAGTAAGCAATTACTGGTAAAACTAAATTAATTTTAGTTGTTAGAAACAAGTAGTAGTTAATTGTTAAAATAAACAGGAAAATTCTCAGATCTCCACTCAGATTGTGAAAGCACAAATGAGAATAATAAGATGCTGAAGCAAAGCATATTCAAACCTGACCTCGGAGCTCAAATAGACATAATATAATTGACTAAATGCCAAACAAAGAAAGCAAGATCCTTTATTACAGCTGAGAGTACAACCTCATTGCGTTGAAGAAAGAGGATTGCCTACATGGCATTTGCAAGGATTAGTAAAGATGAAAGTATAGTGGCTTGGGTTTCAACCAGCACTGTAGCTAAAATGGTTGCTAAATAGTGGCTGCTGCTAGATTATGGAGCACCAAAGCATGCTATTCATGTATTCATACTACCCCCAGGAAGCAGGCAAAAAATTATTGCCACAAACACACTCCAAGACTTTTTGGTCGGTTAGTGGTTGGATTTTCTAATGCACTGACACAGTGACATATATTGACTTCCACCAGGAATAAATCTAGAGAAAATTTGAATAATTTAGGGATTCAATTTTCTAATAGAGTGAGACGTTCTAGCTTCCCTTCCGGGATAAATCTTATTCCTACTCTTCAGAAGCATTTTTCATGTTGATACTAAGTGATAATTTCTTCCAAAAGACGGGTTCAGCAAGAAAAAAATAAACTATTCAAGGTTTCTTGAAGACTGAATAGCACCATTAATCTGTTCTCGAGAATTATGATTGATTATTGGCCACCTGGACTAAAGCACGACTCCAAATAATTATCCAAGAGTGAAAGTAAAAGGGGAAAAGTGATTATCTGACAAAAAAAGATAGTAAAAGCTTGCCAGCAACATAAATGCATGTGCTACTTTCTAAGTACATTTTATCAATTATAAAAATCTCTGGTTCCTGAACAAAAATCCATGCTGTTCAATATATTGCATTGCTTTAACAACACATCAAACAGTTTCCAATTAAATTTAGCATAACAAACTTGCTTCTGAAACAGTTCATGAAGCAGTTATTGACACTGTGCCAGTGAAATCAAACAACCACTGCTCAGCACATGATTGTGAGTGCCCAAAGACAGACACGGATATTTATATAAATATAGAGATATAGAGAGCTCGCCAACCAACAACAGCATGGTAAAGCCCGTCTAACAGGAGAAAAGCAAATCTCCCAGGAAATATCTCAGTACACGTGCCTATAACATATATAATTTTATCATAAAAATTACCATTAGTTACTGCATTTATTCCTCCCAGTCCCTAGTGTTGGCATCAACTATCAAACACAAGAATTCATGACATGGAGAAATGCAACACCAAAGAAGGATAAGTATAAATCCTTTACCATTGTGTCACCGATTCCTAAGCTTAAAATTCCAGCAAAAGGAGCAAGTGGCCGATCGTTCATTTCAGATGACATCCATTTTGGAAGGGCACATCCAAGTAGGAGAGAGAAGTGACTGAACAAATAAAACAAATTGCAACAAAAAAAAAAGATTCTTAGCCAATGAGGTAACATCGAATAACTTAATGCTTGAAAAACCAAACCTGACAATAAGAATCTCCGAATCACGATGATCAGTAAAAGCATTCATAAACTGATGAATAATGTGCCCCAGGGGCCATATTTTCCAGATCTGCCAAATAATGAAATTTGTATTATGCTCTGCCATCACTTGTTGAGCTCAGTAAAAAGCAGAACATGAACATAAATAAATACATAAGTAGTTAGGTATCTTCATCTGCAGTTGTATTTCTCTGCACAACTTTTCTTTTGTAGCAGCACCTAGCATGCTATTTTACCCACGAAACATTGAACGTAACTAGATCTTGTGGGTTAAAAATCTTATTTAAGTCGTGGAATCATGAAAGCCTCTTATTTTCTGGAAAAATCTTTGCATCATGATTTTTATACAGCTGCATATGTAAAATAAAATACTATGATATTGCACTAAGCTAGCATGGCACCCCATTTTTTAACCTTAGTTCAGCATAATGACACTGTCAAAAACATGTCAATATTAGCTACTTTAGTCGACACAACATTATATATTCAGATTGAACCTGGCACATTATTTTCTCTACATCCAGAGGTTTTAACTGAATCCAGGGCTGCAGAAAGCTTATCTCAACTAAGTCTGACAAGTGATTGTAGTAATTATCTAAAATAAACTGTAGACTTGCTGTTATGGTGTAAATAAAGTTTCTTTTAACATTATTAAAATTGTTTAGATCATTGAACTTAAAGAAGTGACGTGAACAACCAAAGATGATAAGAAAGAAAGATGGTAAAAGCTGGCTTTGCATCAACCATCAGGGAATCTAGAAGCCAGTTTACCATTTACAAGAAAGAAGCAAAATGTGTTTATATTAGAAGGAACCCCTACTTCCATATATATTGTTGAGAATTGAGATTCCTTTATTAATTACCAAAAAAGAGCAGCAACCTAGTTTTTGATGTTCAGTTATACTCAAAGCAAAAATCTCTACATACAGAAGAAATTTATCATAGATAACAAACTTACTCGAATCATTTCTAAAATTAGGAAAACTGCAAAAGCAGCACCAAATGCAAGGTCCAGAAAAGTTGGCTGCAAAAACGTAATACAACTTAAGATGAAAATTAGCATAGTTACATTATATAAATATATTTCACGTGTTTCACCTGAAGGAGGAAAGCAGGCAAAAACATTAGAACAGCCACCAAATGGTAGTATTTCCTAAGAAGAATCCTCTCAATCTTGCTGTGCTTTGATATATTGTAGAACCGCAAAACAGAAGCACAAATCACAAATATCCAGAACAAACATAATGCTAAGCGTTTGATTGGGTCAGTGAATACAAATCTAAACACCCTGCCAACAAATACACACACATAAGTAGATATAGCTAGAATAAGAAGATTTCTTGCCGGACCCAAAACCAGACTAGGAAGCATTATTTCTGTGTATACACCTGGTTAGTGTTACTTGAAATTCAACTGGGGGGTTGAGAAGGAGGGATTTCGGTTAATTATCTAGTTATGAGACATATTTCAAACATGCTTAGTTGCTTACCATAGAATAGGATGCACATGAAAATCCCAAACAAGGTGCATCCATGCTGGAACGAACATCGTCAGCATGGCTAAGAGAGAAGCATAAAATATAACTGAACTTTCAACCACTTTGTGCAGCCCTTCATTGGAAGCTAAAGCTTCAAGCTTCCTCAAATTTGATAGGTAAAACCAACCTTGAAGAACAATTTTGTAAAATACAGGAAAAAGGAACAGGCCAAGCATCAATGCCTGCATATACAGATAATAACTGTAAAAATATTGATGAACAACTTGGCCAGAAGTCTCAGAGGACCTTACCTGAATAACTCTTGCTATTTCAGAATGAGTTCCGTATCCAACAAAAGTTTGTCTTGGTGATGCTAATAACATAACAATCTGAGAAGATCATTGACCAAAATCAAGATATAGCTTCCTGAACATGGTTTTCTAATTGTATTTCAAATGCTAAAGGATAATGGGTAACTTGAGAAGCAGACCATTCACCTTGTAAAAGGTGTGTGCCAGCATGTCACCAGAGTAAAGCACCAAACCACAAGACACCAGAAGCACTTCCCCTGAAATTATGATAAGATTTCAATCTTTAAAAAACATCTCTGCGTGACATAAAATGGAGATTATAACTTTTATGGGATACCTTATCATAGTTTTGAATTTCTGTAAGTATGTGTATATATAATGTGAATTTGTATAATTTTATAAGTTGGTATTACAAGCATTTGAAAGTGATTCTTATAACACCACCTATGCCGTTCCCAACCTGGGATGAAAAGGTGGAGGGTGCTTTAGGTCTTCGAAAGCCATCGCTAAACTTTGTCAAATCTCATGAACATGAATCAAAAGAGCTAAATGGAAGAAAAAGATCCATGTGGCTATCAATATAGTTGGGAGCAGGGACTTTATGTCTTTTTGTTGCTATTTTGTTCTTGTGATTTCTATCAAATTCAGAGTTGATAATCTTCATGTTGATCAGCTCTATATATTACTTGCAAACAGAAAGATGATAGCTGAAAGAAACAAGATAAAATAAGAAATAGAGAGGAAAGAAGAGCACACAAAATAGTCCAGCTGCTAAAGAAGCCAATGTTGTGCTAGACTTTCATAGTAATTGCATAAATGAACTATAGAGAAGATAAAATCCCAATCTTAGAGTCCATTTTGCTCTAAGATCCTCAGCAGGCCACCAAAGAGAAAACAAATCATCAAATAAACCCCTAACAGATGTCAAAATATTTAACATTTCTCTCCCAATTCAATAGAATTAGAGCTCTCTTAAAACTTAAACTAATAGATTTGTTTTAGATATGCTCTAAACACATAGAACCTAAGCTCTTCTTGTACAATTGAAAAAGCTCGTACCGATAAACTTGCTGACATAAAAAGAGTAATTCAATCTTAGATTGATCATGGCTCAATCCCAATTATAAACAGCTCAACTAAGATGCTGTTAATTTGTCCTTCATCAATTAAGTACTTCATAAGACAAAGATCAGTTTTTACAGACCATACATCAACTCCTTGCTAGTCATTAGTCAAATTTTGGTGTAATTCAGAAACAAACTATATTTCCTATGCAACAATAGAAGAGCATCCAGCTATCATTTCTACTAGTTCAAAGTCATGTTAGCTTAAAGTATTCAAAGCCACCATCATTATCGTGTTAACAAATAAAGTCTACGAAGAAGTATACTACAAAAGTGATACTGACCTAATGAAGCACATGAAGGAAATGCTAGAAGAAGATGTTGGATAAGTATCACATTTGCCAGAGCATGAAAGATTAACCACATCAGTTTCAATGAAAGAAGCCACCCTGTAAAAGAATAAAAATGTCTAACTTTCAGCATTTTGGTATTTGAACAAAATCTTTGACAGAGTTGGACAGCTATGCTCATAAAATATCAGGTACTGATGAGGGAAAACTACTGGGGAACAAACATATTGGATTTATGGAACTAACCACCATCTGATTTTGTGGTGAAAGACAGATAGCAAACAGCTACATACAAAACCATGTGGAGTAAGCTATACTTTGATGCTCGAAAATTTCTTAGCCGAAAGAAACTAATCCTGCTAGGTGAATCTTGAAGTGCCGAATGGAAGAACATTAGCACGCCAAAGCAACTTGCAGATACGATCCAATACTGCATGCTCCATCCTGCAACCTCTGCCAATGGAAAGAGGGGGAAATAAGACATATTTCAACCAGTGAAAAGAAAAGATGACTATGGACATATTAAATAAGATAGATTTCAAATGCCAATTTTATTCCCTAAAATGTATAATAGTATGATAACATAACATTTCTTGTCCATACTATAGCCAAAACATCCAAACTTATATTCAATATATCAAAACAGAAACTTGTCAAGTGTTGAATTAAGTCAATATAAAACCAAGGTAAACCACTTACATTGCCTCTAAGAAATTTTAGAATTTTCTTAAAAAAAGTTCAGAGCAGCTGAATATATAAAAATACTGCCAACAAAGCTGAATTTGTGCCTAAGACAAGATCAAACCCTAATGAAAGACGGAACAATAAACATTTCATAAGTTATATGAAAAAGTTTGTATGAGTAAATTTATACCACTCACAGGAAACTGAAATATCATTACTGATCCTCAATGTCTTGAGGTATGTGCTACAGTCTATATCACTGAGCAGGTCCATGTAGCAAACGCATTTGCTTTATAAAGTATTTTCTCAAAACTTCAATGTGTCCAGTTATGAGTATGACAAAAACATTTGTTATTATAACAATATCATCAAGTGGGACTCTAAGGTTGTGTATGGTCATTAGATGAACTTGGCATTTGAGAATGGATAAGATATATACCAATTATGAGCCTTAGATGAGAGCATGAGACATTACTGGACCTAGGTAGTTTATTTAGTAAATTTTGACCAGGATTCAAGTACCAAGCCATACCATACTGTCTTGGCTCTTGAACCACTATAAAGGGTATTATGAGTATAAAGCCTTCATTCTTTTTTATTATTTTATTTAATGTAAAACAACTCTAACCATCAACAATGGCAGGCATATTTGCAGTTGCACTGGTAGAATAGTGCAGTTGCTCTCTTTTCTTGTTTTGTTTTTTTGCTCCCGCCTCCTCCTATAACTAATCTTTTACCTCTTCAATCTTTTTACTATGACAGTTTAGCAAATAATTCTTGTATCTTTTGTGTTTTATAATGTGTTCTTATTCTAAGTAGATTGCATGAAGATTGATAATGTGGCTTAAAACAATTTGATACACCACTACCATAGCTATGTTTGAATGAGAATCTGCACTTCATACTTCATAAGACCATAATATATGTGAGGACAATAAAAATACAACATTATGGCCACAAATTTTATCTTATGCTGGTACGTCTACGGTGAAAGAAAAACCAGTGGTGGAACTTCCATGGTGACATGATGTAGCAATTTACTCTCTGCATTTCCACATTAAAGATGAGAAACTCTACCTTCAGGAATTACATCCTTCTCTAGGGGCACCCTTGAAAGTTGAATTAACCGCGAAAGCATGACAGTGGGCAATGTCACTGCACCCAGTAGTATCCCAGAAGAAGCGCCAGGCCTAAAAGATTAGGATTCAATCAAATTATCCTAGTTATGGTTTAGAATGACTACACCAAGGACTTAAGGCGGCTGCCATAAAAAGATCAGTGGATCTCACTTAGCTCAACAAGTTTCGTCTTCACAAACTTGAGCAAAAAAAAAGTTTCATCTTCACATAACTAAGTTTGAACATCTTTTTAGAGTCCAAACACTTCATGAACCCAATGTTAAATCATGTAAGACCGAATGCATCCTGACTCGTATTGATTGAACCTCAATACAATTTTGAGCAGTAAGAAGATTAAGGCTTAACGAATTTAAGAGAAGAAAATTAAGACAAAAAAAGAACTTTTTTGCATTATATTACACCAACTAAATTCGCCTACTACATCATTCTCATGTTAACCAATTGATACCTGAGAAAGAGCCCAATTGGAATAAAGACCAAACCTTATAGCCGTTCCAACTTCCAAGTAAATGGAAGATCGGGTAAAACTTTGCGTTATTTGGTACGAATCCCATAAAGAACATCAGGCGAATTGAAAAAAAGTAAAGAAGGAGGGTCGACCTTGTTTTGAAGCGGGGCGGTGCAGCGGAGCCCTCAACGAATATCTCAACGGCGAGGCCTGCAACGGCAACGAGGAAGAGGGCAAGTGCCTCGTAGAGGAGGGAAAAGGGCGCAGACAACAGGACGCGTGAGACGAAGAGGGCCACGACGGCCCTCTCGCCGTTGAGGAGCTCGGGCGCCCCTGCGGCCATGGCGGGCGGGGCAGAGACAACACACGGAGAGAGAAGTGAGGGAAAAGTGCAGTCTGCGGACAACAGGGAGGGGCTCAGGGGGGAATCGAGTAGTTCGTTGATATCACGACTTATCTCAAGACATATCTCGCGACAAATCGGCAGAGAACTAGAGAAGTAACGGAGACGCCTCGTATCGTGAACTATGTCGTGTCATGAGTATTCGTTGCCATGTTTTCGACGCGGAGCCAGGTCACACGAAGCAGCCGCCACCGTTGGCCAGCGAACGAAGGGGTGACGTCGACGGGGATGGCGTGTACGCCAGAACACTGTGGGGATGATGTATCACTGTATCAGCATATCAGGCACGAGTCTGCATCGGGACATGTCACGATTTTTATCACGAAGTATATTTGAAGGGAATATTATTTTAGCACGGAAATATTGACGCGGCTTTGTCGCATCAGGTTTTGACTGTAGTTATCTTAATTAGAGAAAATTAATGAAAATATTAAAAATTATTGAATTTTCAACTTATATAATTCATACTTTTATTTGTAATTAATTTATACTTGAACTTTAATTTTGATATCAACGGTATACTCTCATCATCTAAATGTTAAAATAGTCATTATATGCTAATATAGACAGCACAATTAATATAAATAAATTAATTTTTTATTCAAAATTATTTCATCATCGAATATTAAAGATTAGTTTTAAAAAATATTAAAACTCTATAATTTTTTTTTAAAAAAGATATGATTGTCGCGACATTGAAAAGTTTTTAAATATATTTTTAAAATTGATATTACTTATGTGGATCATTTGACGATGAGATAATTTTGAATAAAAAAATAATTTATTTGTGTTGATTGTGCAATTCATGTCAGCATATAACAGCTAATTTAACACTCAACTCGTGGGAGTATACAATTGATATCAAAATGAAATTGTTCGAGTATAAATTAGTTACAAATAGAAGTATATATTATATTTGTTAAAAATTTAATGATTCAGAATATTTTCATTAATTTTTTCTATTAATTATAACGGTTCGTCAACTTGTTGACCGATGTTATATATGCTTTGTTTATTTTTTTGCAAATACGTTGTCTATTTTTACAAGTAAATGATGAGCAGTGTTCCAATAAAATTGGATTTAAAATAAAATAAAATAAAAATTATATTCAAAATACACCGGATTAAAAGTTCTTATTCAATATTTTATTTTTTATTATCCTATCTTATCGAATGAAACGAGATAACATATTGACTAGCGCATTATATTAGAAAGATGGAGCGTAATTTTGAGTAATTTTGAATGAAATCATAATTGGCCGTCTAATTTAATTAGCTTTGCTTTGAAATATGTTTGCTATAATTAATCTGTAGTATTGTTTTTTTTTGGTTTGTTGTTATATAAAAATCTTTTTCCTATCCTATCCTATTCAATTTAATAAAACAAATAAATTATTATTATTATCTTAACAGAGAATAATAAAATTAAAGTATCATAACAAAAATATCCGAGCCACGTAACAATAATATTGTTGGGGAAGGCATAGAAATATTAAATTATAAACATTTTGATAAATCTTTGATTATATAAATATAACCAGCAATTTTTCTTACTCATAACGGGGGATTAGAAAAATTCTCATATCTAAAATGAGGATTTGGAAAAATCCATATTCATAACTATTTTTCTAAAAATTCTTGAAATGTTCTAGAGTTCGGTCTGATATTTGGTTAAGTATAAAACCTATTATATTCTTAAGTTCGGGATGCTATCAATAATATATTATATATATCGTAATCATTATCATAGTTATTACGATGAATTTGTATTACTTGTTTTAGTTTCACACATTTGAGAAAAGTTTGAAATTTACTATTTTTTTTTTTGACTTTTACAAAAATTTTGAATCGAATATCAAATTTAGCTTGAGGACATTTAGATGATTTTAAGAAAAAATAAGTTATGAAAAATTCATCGGATTTGATATGGTTTAGAAAAATTACTATATATATATATATAAATATAAAAGTTTAATAGTTAAATATGGTCCGACTTTTGCAACCATAAATATTTAGGACATAAATTTTTAATTGCAAGTAATTTATTGCACTAACTTTTCAATTGGTATAAAGTGTGTTCGATCTATCTCTGCATTAATATTTTCGTTAAACTATTGATTTGGCGATATGACTTATTCATTTGAATTGTCCGCGTTAATAGTTTAATATTATTAACACAAATTTAGTAATATATAACCAAATTTCGATCAAAACTGATTCCAACAAACCCAACAAAACCCAAATCCAATTTGATTTTATAAAATTAAACTGATAAAATTGCAAGATTATGCTATGTTTTTATCTATGGCTAAAGTTTTCTCTCGACACTAATAAAATAAGTGTCATCATTCTCTCTCATTGATGCATGAACGATCCATTATCAAACCACATTAATTTGTGTGTCCATTGTGTTATTGGTCGGTTTCTATTTTTCATTTCGGTTTTAGTCTTGTCGATTATTAGGCAAGAAATTTGTGTAATTTAGTAGTTGTTCTCAAATTTAACTTGATCCAGTTAATCTATTAAATTTGTTAGACAAATTTTCATTGTCATGGACAATTAAATTGAATAAAAACAATCACATAAGTGCCCAAATTAATAAATCAAACGCAAAATAAAATTGAACATTTACCCAAAATCATACATCAGAAATTTTTTGATCCATAAATTTTTATCCAAAAATATTATTTTTACTCCCGAATAATCGGATCTACGTGTGCAAAAGCTAGGGTTATAACTGATATTTTCGGTAAAAAAATTATGGATTCAGGGATTTCCGAATCCACATTATGAATCTGGGCTAAATGCTCCATAAAATTCGGAGGCAAAATTGAAACCAGCAAAAGTTTTAGGACTAAACTGAAAATTTTCATTTTAAAAAGAGAAGATATATATTTATTTACTACGGCCAAGTAGTGTGGACGGTGGCCTCTTGAGACGATTCGTTTCGGAGCGGCTCGCTCATTACCAGTCGCGTCTCTTCTCGATCATCGCCGAAAACCCTAGCAAATGATCGCTCCCCGATCCTCTCCGCAAGACTGAGATCCTAATCCAAATCTTCTGCCTCTCTCTTGGATAGATCCCGACCAAAATCTACCGTCATGAGCTTGGAGCCCTTCAACAGGTGTCCCCTGCTCTCGAGATCTTGGCTCCTACCTCAATCGCGCTTCGTCTTGCGATCGATGCGTAACTTATTGCTCTGCTGGCGACCATTTAGTTCTGCGTACTGACCGGAGAAATTTGTTGGTTAGGTTGGTGAAGCTCGCGGCGCGGGCTTTCTACGATGATGTGACTATAAAGGGCGATAACCAGCCCAAGGCTGGGAGGGGGGACAACAGGGGGATGGCTGTTATTGTTCTTGATGCCCTGACGAGGTTACACAAACAAATCCGATTTCCATAGCACAATACTTACTTTGCTACTGCTGTATTGATTAGATTGCAGACTGAGATATCAGAAAATTAAAAACAGAATTTGTGTTCGATGAGCGTCCCTTGATGTGTAGTATAATGATAAAGAAAAACTCCTTCCCCCCCCCCCCCCCCCCCCCTCAAAACAGATTTAATATATTTGGTACTGTAAATTGATAGTTGTCAGTGTGGGAATCATTGACATTAAGTAGAGTATAATTACAATTGTTTTAGGATAATCACCACGAATTAGAACCCTTTTAGGATAATCACTACTAATCATCCAATTTATGGTATCATTGGGATGCCATTTTCCTCATTTTCTTACCTCAAGTCCTAAACTCAAGTTGGATCAAGACTCTAGTTCATTTTTACTCTCATTTAGCTCGTAAGCGTAACCTAACTAGGTCATATTGGAACTTATACATCAAGCAATTATAAACAGACGTTAATTAGCTTACAACTAGATCAGTTATCTGGAATTGCGGATGGTTTTCTATTGTTCTAAACATCCTATGTGGCACAAAAATTGTATTGTGTATTTCTGGTCTCTTTTGTTCATGAATTAGTGTCTCAGGCGCCAATGGGTTCGAGAGGAAGATTTGGCTAAAGCCTTGAAGTTACACAGTAAACAATTGCGCCGCACACTGCGTTTTTTTGAAGAAGAGAAGCTAGTTACTAGAGAGCATCGAAAAGAGGTCAGTTTCGTGTTGTCCATGTCATTTTTCCTTGTTTATCACATTGAGCATTTGAATATTGAATAAAATTAATCATGATTTCCATCTTGATGGCACTAATATATGGTATTTACTTATGTAAATTATGAAATTTGGTAATGCTAAGTTTGAATGCTTTCTAGACTCATGTTAGCATTTAATTATTCATTTAGTATTTAAATATATTAATTACTTTACAACCTCGTTCAAATCTACTCCCTAGTACCTGCTTAACAAAACTATTGTTGTAAAGCTTTGTTGAAAAAAAGTAGGGGATATAATTTTGCACATGAAATGTATCTTGATTCCTGTGCATAACATACACATGTAATCAGACTTGTCTTGCAGCATTTCTGCACACAAATTACCATATTTTGAACATTACTTATGCATATCATTAATTCATTAGTAGGGCCCATGTCTATTTGGGATTATTCAAGATTGTCTTGTCATGGAGCTGATTTTGGATGTTTGTATTACCTGAACCTTGCCATAGGAATTTGGTTGTACCTCTCTTGGTTGAAGCTTCTCAACCTTTAAAACTGATAGCTTTCATGATGTTTCAGCTTTTTAGTGTCCTAAATTGTTTTTTCAGAGTGCCAAAGGTGCAAAGATATTCAATGCTGCAATGGCTGCAACTGCTGATGGTCAACAAGGCACTAAAGAGGGGGATGAGAAGATGAAGATGCATATGCATTCATACTGCTGTTTAGATTATGCACAGGTTACTTCTGATCATCATTTTTTTGGCTTTCACAGATTCCCTCATCCTGATAATGTATTTATTTTTTTACTCCCTTCCCCTTTTTTTCAGTTCATAATTATTTGAAAAAGTAAGTAGGACTAACACTCCGATATACAAAATGTAATTTTAGCAGAAAAAATGAAGTTAGCCATGGTTTTCACCGATAGTTTGAACTGTAATTCATCTCCTAGTTAATAAAGTGTTTTTTACTTTTCAAGAAAAAGGATGGATGGATAAGACATGCTCAATTTTCATTTTTTGTATCTATTGGCTATTGCCAATAAAAGTGGGAGATAGACAAAGACATTATCTAGAATAAAAGATGAATGGTTAAAAAGTTTGAAGAGGCTTCAGGAGTTTTCTGTGATCATTTGGTACTCCATATATTAAAATAATTTTTATAAGACAGTTTTGATACCATCTGTGCTTTATATAGATCGTAATCGTAGTAATGGACAATTAAGAAGCTTGTACAAAAAAGATGGTATAATGGAGATAGGATGTTGAGGTAAACACGTGAGATTACTAGGAAGGACAGAATAAGAAACATTATCACTGATAAACAATTACTTGTGGCCCCAATAAACAATAAATTGAGAGAATAAATTTAGATGGTGTGGACATGTTCAAGGACACCAGAATAATGCTGTAAGGATGGAGAGAGGAGGAAAAAAAAATATTTGAAACAATAATAAGCAATTCAAATGCCCTTGATATAGCTAAATACAAGGTCGTACAGCCTTATGGGAGCCCAATGGTTGTAGAATGTTCATGTATCCTACCCCAAATTTATGTCTTTTCTTATTGTAAACCAAGTCAGCAAAAGCTCGTGACGTTGTATTTATAGAGTGTGTATCTTGTGTCCTAAGTGTTGCACACTTTTTTATTTATGTTTTGTGGAACTTCTCTGAGTACTCTGTTGCAGATTTATGATGTTGTTAGATATAGAATGCATCGAATGAAGAAGAAAATAAAGGATGAGTTGGACAACAGAAATACCATCCAGGAGTACATATGCCCTAATTCTAGTTGTGGAAGAAGGTATTTTGAATAGTATTTCAATTGATATTTTTAAGTTCAATGCATTGGCCAAAACCTGATGCTCGCTTAGGTATTCTGCTTTTGATGTACTGCAACTCATGAGCATGGATGGTGAGTCTTTTCTTTGTGAAAATTGCAAAGCTGAACTTACTGAGAGCGAGAAGCTGGCTGCTGAAGAACTAGGAGATGGGGATGATAGAAAGAGGCGGCACGAAAAATTAAAGGACATGCTTCGAAAGATGGAGGTAACTTTCATAAAACTGTCTCTAACTATATAATATATCAAAGCTATTTTTTAGGAACAAAGCAATTTCTGCATTATCATCCCAAAGATAATACTGTAGTAGCCCAATTAATGACATGAAAATGTAAAGATTTTGTAATGTAAAAATATCAATATCTATTTTCTTTATGTTTAGATTCTTATTTTTCTATATGTTTTCTCTCTCCATATACTTGGTAATTCTACTTCTTTTAACATATACTTTTTTGCAATCTAATAACTTTTTAATTTGGGCATGCTTGTAGACTGTCCCCCTAAATTTTCAGAGCCCTGGTTTTAGCACTATGAAGTAATACAATTTGTCGATTTGTTGCTCTATTTTGTATTTATCAACCATATGCAATATTTAATTATTCTCGATGAAAAGGACATCATCTAGATTGATAAAATACTTGGCATAGATATGTGTTACTTGATCATCGTTCAGTATATGATGCTCCATTATCAGAACAAACAAACTCATGATTATGGTGTTAAGTGAGAAGTGATAAGCTTCATACTTGTTACTGCCAATAGAATTTTGACAAATATTTTCTTTTTTAAAAATTATAACTTCGATTGTTTAACCCTGCCTATGTTGGTCCAAAGCCCAGATGTAAAGGTGGAGATTTGCATTAAGCCTTTGACAATCAGTATAAAAATATGCCAAATCTCATGAATATATGGATGCAATTATTATAAAGACTAGGTCATCAACTGGAAGTGATGTTGGGTGAGCTCAATGGCGGAAAAAATCCATGTAGCCAACCCCAAATAGTTGAGACATCATGGCTTCTTGTTGTTGTTTTATAATTTTGATTGTTTGATCTTTGATTTCCATATTATTATCAACAGGATAGTACTTTTATGAGAGTCACTTCACACTGTGGTTTACTTGATACTAATTGTATTTCTATATTATAAAACCACATGAACTCTATATGGGTTCACGGGTGTTTATATCGATTCCGGATTTTGGTGTTTTGTGCCTTAAATAATGTTAGTCCTTACAAAATCATTTCACTCAATTGGGACTTTGGCGGGTTGCTCTATAATTGCTTAGGACTCCTTTTGATATCCAAATAGTTTATGGGGATAATTTGAAAGCCATGTTTGGTATCCACTAGAAAAATGAAAGGAAGGCTTTTGGTACCATTACCTTAATACAACTAGGAGTGCCCACTTCTGAGTGTCCTTTCACTTCCATTCCCATTTTTCACGAGTAGGGGTGGCAATTCAATGGGTCAGGTACCCGACTACTCGAATAAAAAATAATTAGTTTTTGATATAATTAAATCAGGTTGGTTGTGGTTCCAGTTTTGAATAGAAAATTAAAAAACCCAATTGGTTTTAGTGGTATCCCTGGGTACTCTAAAATTTATTTATAACCATATAAACCATATAAACCATAGTCTTAAAACCCAATAACCATTGCACATTAACCCAAATCGGCAAGCCCATCAACGCTTTAACCTAATAGTAGATTAGTAGCATAAATATGATTTTTTAAGCCACATATCGAGTATAATCTACCCGACTTGTTTGATACTTGGTCGAGTATCCCATTATAGTGGGTTCAGACTGTTTTATAGCTACTGACTGGTTTTGGGTTTGGATTCATGTATCTAAATTTTAAATGGTTTCAAGTTTGGGTAACCGACTCATTTCGACCTCTATTCATGAAGGCACAATACTAAATACAAATTTTCATCTCATGGGATAATTGAAATTCCACCTCCCCGGTGGAAATTGTAATCCCACCTCAAATCCTATCATATGGAATTATAAAAATTTGTTGTGATGGCAACCAAATATAGGTTTTTAAGAATCCCATGCAAATTCCATAGGATGGGAAAAAGAAAGCTCATACCAAATAGGGCCTTAGTGCATAGGGGTTTCCATTGAGGTTCTTAGAATACCTCTTCCTAAAATTTCTGATGAGAAAATATGTTACTGACTTTTGAGAGTTGTGTACATTTTTGCGGATCCCTCGTGATTTGAAGTTGTGCCTTATAGTCAACATAACATTAATGATTAAAAGGATTGCAGTCACCGCATGATGTTGATCCTGTGAAATTTAACTAAAGTGATTTCATCATTCAGAATAATGGAATATTGATTCACTTGATTTCTCGTATATGACTTTCATAGCTGGATCCATGCATTAAATCCTGTACAAATTTACGTAGCTGCACCTTGATAGAATGTATTCCGTAGTTATTCTATGCTATATGAATAGGGACCATATGAAATATCCATGCCATTCATTTATTGTACTTGCACAACTAGTCACTAATATCCAACAATGTAACTTGGCAATCATGAGCTCGTGATCTTTATCATCCCCTGAGAGATGATGTTGTTCTTCATTATGTAGTCTCTTCTGTATTACTCTCTTCGGCCGCCCTTATCCATACTGTTTTTCAAAAAGACAAGTGCTTGTAGGCCTCTGCAAGGTCTCCTTGATATTGTGAAACTAATTAAAAAGTTAAATCAGTAAAGCTTTACTGAAATGCATTGTCTCCCTTCTTGCCAGGTTGATTTTAATAATGTTTCCCCTGTGTTCTGGAATTCGTACAATTGCAGGAGCAGCTCAAGCCGTTAGTAACTCAGCTTAATAGGGTCAAAGATTTGCCTGCTCCTGAATTTGGAACACTACTAGCATGGGAAGCCAGAGCTCATGCAGCAGCTCAAGCTACTGGTGATTCTAATGCTAATGATTCTTCTAAAAGTTCCCAAGGGCAAGGTTACACAGGCACACCAATGCCATTTCTTGGTGAGACAAGGGTATGCCATTTTGGAATTTGAACAACTTTTTTTAATGCAAACTGATCTGTTTCCCCAGAGTTATCCTTTCCTAATTTAATTATATATAATTGCAGAATTGACCTTATGTATTATATTGTACTGTGGTATACTTTTCAGGTCGAAGTTGCTTTATCTGGTCTTGAGGCAAAGGAGGAAATTGAACATGATACAAAACCCACATCTTTGAAGGTTTTACCTCCCTGGATGATCAAACAGGGAATGAATCTTACAAAAGAGCAGCGAGGGGAGGTTAATCCACAGACCAAGATGGAACAAGGTTCTAGCTCTGTGGATGACAAGAAATTAAATTTGGATAATGAAGATGAAAAGAGTTTACAGGCTAGTGCATTATCTGAGATTGTATGAATTTATAATCATTAGAAATTTATGATTGATTGTATTTTAATGAAAACGTTGCATGTCTTTGTTGCCCTGTGATATTTGTAGGATGAATATCTCAAGGCTTATTATGCTGCTCTGGTGAAGAGACAAGAAGAACAGGAGGCTTCACAAAGAGCTCAACAAAAAACGGAACTTCCAGAAGGTGTTTCAGAAACACCTTCTGAGCGACAAGTTGGCATGAAATCAAAACGCGAGGATGGCAATGATGAAATTGAATGGGAGGAGGACCCGAGTATAGGTAAGTATATTCCACCTAAGACATTTTTCTTTGTTTACTGGGCTTATGTCCCAATCCATTCTTGGAAATGGTTGTCATTCCAACCAGGTTTTCAATTAGAGAGCCTAAAAGTCTCAAATACAAATCAAGTCAAATTAGAGGATCCTAGATCCAGTTAGAACTATATGCTTTTGTTACTTGTAGTACAGACAGATATAAGAAGCTACATTAGCTTGAAGGACTGCCTCCTTGAATTTCTTTCCCAGTGCTTTACTTTTTCTGATCATACTGATGCTTTGCCAAACTCATGTTGGAGTTAAATATTCCATCATAATTTATCTTGTCTTTAGACCACCTATATTATTTTTTCATTTCAGCGTGGAAACAAGTGTGTGCTCTCATGCACATGCATGTTTGGGAACTGACTTGAGGGGTCGGCTTGCCCGATGTAACCAAGAAGGCAAAAACAAATCCCGGATACTCCAATATTAGATTGGCCAACAACTGGTCAAATCCAATCATGACTCAGTTAAACCTGGACTTGTTCACCTAGTTTTTTGTTTTTGCTTTTAATTTTTTTGGTATTGACTGATCGAACCTGTCAAACAATGGTCCAATCTTTTCAAAACCTGGTTCGTATGTATAATGCTTCCATATAGATTGAGTTGCCATCTTGTAATGAATTTTCTGATGATTGCACTGGAATGATGTTGCAGGCAATTCAGGCGCAGAGCCTTACAGGCTTGCTGATTTGAACGTTGAAGCTGATGCATCTGATCATGAGGACGAAGAGGATGATATAGACTGGGAGGAAGGTTAACTTAATGTGGAATATTAAACTAAACAGTATACAGCCCCCCTCGGCAGAAGCAAGCTCGCAACTGCATTGATTGTGTTCAAACCCAAACAATGAGAGGAATACTTTTCGATCTTAGCCTTAGATCAGGCTCATTTCAATACCGATGCAAATTAATCATGTTGGATGACCTATAATGATTTGTGTTTCTTCAATGTGCTAAAATAAGTACAGCGCTATGAAAAATGCAATTTTTTAACAGCATAGTGGGCATCTGTCTGCAATAATTCATATTCGTATAGAAATTGGGTCTAATACTTTAATGATGTATACTTGTACTTGGCGACCATTTGTTTTTATTTATCTGTACTTCTGTAGCAATGAGCTTTTTATGACATCAAAGAATTTGATAATTTATTGAATATATTCAGATGCAATTTGGTATCCACATTGGTCCAAAAATGTGAGTTCAATGATTAATATCTGCATAGTGGTTAGACTGCAAATATTTTTCATTCTTATTAAAGATAAAAAAATCCTTTATTTGTTCAACTCTTGACCAGTTCGCTTCTTCCCCGTCTTTATCTATTTAACATATTCTACTTCTACATTATTTGAGCTTTGATAGTGTGTGGTTACAAGTCAACATTCAAGGTTGAAGATAGTATTTGAGAGATGATAATATCATCATAATTAGCTATCTGAGTCATTGTCATAAATGATGTGAGTTTACTCAAGGTAAATAATATTAAAAAACATCATTAATCATTAATCATATCATTTTTTACATATGTTTCTCATTTTTATTATTAGTGATATACAAATCCGACAATTATATAGCATATTATAAATAAGTTAATTTCGGCACCATGACGCAAAAACCAGTGCGGTACTGTGGTCTGAACTTTGAAAAATCGTGTTTCCTAGTTCCTATCCGATTCGGTTTCTTTTTCTCTTATCCACACATCTTCCAGTAACAAAGAGGTAAATGCGCGGGCTGTCCATAGAAGGGTACGGAAATCTGGAAAAGCATTGTCGTTTACCGTCTACGTGTGCACGATTACCTTTGTCACGCAGATATACTCCACCCTCCGGCTTCACCCTGAGACAAAGCAGCAGGGCCCTCACCTGGTATCTTTTGGAGTCGAACTTTTTTATCCAACCGCCCACCCAGCTCAGCTGAGCCCGAGTAAATTTTAGTATGCTTTAGAGTGAGCAAAGAAGCATCTTGTTCCCATCCATCAAAACACGGGAAATCTACGGCCTACACCAGCTGGATTCGTAGAACCTAACGGCGTAGACTTCATCACCGATTGGCGCATATTAAGCCCAGGCAACATTTACGAGGGAAATCTACCGTGTTTTGCACCGCGCCATCAGACATCACATGTCGTCCAAGGCCGATCGAACGGCTGGCAGCGCCCAGTAAACAACGTCTTCTCCACCCCCCTCCCTTTTCCCTCTCCTTCCCCCTCCCTCTTTCTCCTTTGCGCCGCCTTCCTTCCCTCCGCGGCTCCGCTCTTCTTATCCCAACCCGGCTCAAATTATCGTATCATCTGCTTTTTTCCTTATCTTTTCCTCTTTTCATCTATCGCGTTGATCTGAAACTGGAAAAAGTTTGGATTTTGCCCTTTTTTTGTTTCGTTGATTCTGTTCGGAGCCAGCTCGGTTTCTCCTTCACAATTCGATAATTAGCGAGAGTTTCGATATCAAAATCGTTTTTTGATCGGAAATAAGCGTAATAACCTATATTTATGATCGATTGGACGGGAGAGCTCTTGTGAAGGTGAGTGCTTTGGCTTTGATCTGATAGTTATTGTTAATCTAGGGATTCCATTTCTCACTTTTTTTTGCCTTTTTGATGGTTCAACTCTTCTTGTCCACTTGGTTGAATTAAGGTTTTGAGATGGTCACGCGGAGCCCCGTTAAGATGGCGCACGTAGCCCCCTCGAACGGGAGCTTCGATGATGATTTTGAGAGGGACATCGACGCTTTGCTTCGGGAGCAGCAGCAGAACAGAGCAGTGTTCGATCTTGATCGGGATGAACTCAACATTTGTCGGAGTGGCAGTGCCCCCCCCACCGTTGAGGGATCGAGAACTGCATTTGGGGGCCTGTTTGGGCCCGTTGGCTTTCCCGAGTCTCATGGTATCCAACGCCGTGGTGCTGGGACTCGGCTATCGGACGAGGAGATGAGGTTGCACCCAGACTATTCGTCCTACTATTACTCTAATGCGAAATTGAATCCGAGGATGCCTCCGCCGGCGGTGTCCAAGGAGGATTGGCGCGCAAGGCAGAGGTTTCAGGCGGGGGCGTCGTCATTTGGAGGAATTGGTGATCATCGTGGGAGAAAAGATTTAGTGGAAGCTGATGTTAGCGGTAGCTCACTCTTCTCATTGCAACCCGGCTTCCCTAAGCTTGCTGGGCAAGAGGAGATGTTGGAGCCAAATGGATTATTGCAACAAAATAATCTTTACAGGAAGCAAACGGAGGAGTGGTTTGAGCGGAATACAGATGGGCTTATTGGTTTGCCAGACGTTGGACTTGGTGCTAGAAGGAAAAGTTTTGCAGATGCACTACAGGTAATTAGACTTTTATTTGCTCCTTTTTCCCTCTCTAAACTTCATCTTTGTGTAATTTATATTGCATCCAGTCAACTGCAAGCAAGAAGCCTCACGTCGCTGGCAACTTAGTGTAATAGATAAATAGTTCATGTGATGGCAAACCATCCATATTGATGTGCTACACTATCATCTCAACCTTTTGTTGTCCTGTGACTTTTCCTATTGTTATTTATATTGTTTTATAGAATTCATTTTGTAGTTTTAACATAGGTAATTTTTGTGGATTTTTCAGGACATGATTTACATGGCAGTGACACCCAATAACCTCAGCTCATAGATTTCTTGCTTGTCTAGCTCATGCAATTGTGTGGTTTCATCTTTTTGCATTTTTAAAATCAATTCAATGAAGATACTCCAAAGAAGCGGTAGATTGCTTTATAATATGTTTTACCTTTGCTTGCCTTTATATTCATTGGCACAAAGAAAGAAACCCTTTCACTATGTTCATATTAGAAAGAACTATGCATGCAAGATGTTCAGTTCATATTTGGTAGCACTGTTCCTTTTCCAGCATCTAAATGTTACAAAAAGCAAAACAGCAAGAAAATGATATACTAAAAAATAAAATCCTTGTTGCTCCTCTCTTTTTTCTTCTCATGCAATTTAATCTGCTTCCAGCTTTAATTATTTGCTCTGCGGTGCTTTTGTTTCACTTTTATATTATAGGTTGATTAACTGTATGATGCATGAGTTATAATTGGTTTATGTACTTGAATTATTATTAATGCATTTCTTTGCCTTATCTGATTTAATTTCTTCCAGGAAGAACTCATCCGTCCAGCATCTGCTGCTGGACATTATTCACACCCAGTCAGTCGTAATGCATATGAAGATAATGATTCCTTGAGGCTCTCGAGCTCTAGGATGACACAACTTGATCATATGTCAGAAGCTGCAAGTGATGTGCAATCTGGTGCATTTCCTCCCAGCCTTGTTAGGGTCAGAAGTCTTGGTTCATCAATTTCTCATTCATTTGCAGCTGCAGCAGATCCTTCTCTTACCAGAAATACAAACACTGATCCACTATTGATTCAGAGAGTGCCAAGCCCCTGCCTCCCCCCTGTAGGAGCGAGAAATAATGATATTGATAAACATATTGGCAATAGACCAAATAACATAGGTGATATTTCATCGAGTATTGCTGACTGCAATGATATTGCAGCAGCTATGTTGGATTTGAACCTATCTACGAACATAATAACAGAGGGAGAAAGTCTCTTGCGGAGACAGAATAATCAATCATTTCCTGATCACCATCAGTTTCTCCAGGATAAAGTTATACATAAATCTGATTCAGGCACATTAAGAACTCAAGTAGATCATTTCATGGGACAAAATGGTATTTCTTACAAAGCTGGCACTGCAGATGCAATTTTATCAAAGCTAGCAGCAAATGGTAAAATAGACTTGTCAAATCAATCAGCTTATCGTAGTCCTTATAAACAAGCATCTTCCATGGACACAGCCAGTTTGCTGGGATCTAAGAGTCAACATTTAAATTTTGATAAGATAGGTGTTGACTTTGATGGATTGAAGTCAATGATGCATCCTGTAAATCATGAGCTACCATCAATGCTTAATAATCAGCTTGATATGGGTATATCTCTTTCAACCATTCCCTTTTATTTCTTTATATGTTTTTTTATCTATAGGTTTTCATTAAATCTTATTATGATATGTAGATATGTCAAATCAAATAATAATTACTTGAGATATTATATGTGCATGCTCATTTATGCATTGAGTAGTTTAAATGCTTTATTATTTTTTGGGCAATCCTAATGGATTGGCATTTGGAAAACATGGCAAACATGCAGAAGGTCATCGTGTGGCTTCAATTGAAAACCAGTTGAAATCTGGTTTCGAAGGACCAATTACGGAGTCACCGTATGGACAGTATTCACTGGACAATTCTGACCCTTCTGTACATGCTACTGGCTACTTGAACCCTTCATTAGGAGGAAATTTCCGTGGTTCTTCACATATTGAATTGCCTGAGTATCAAAATGGGTATATGGGAAATTTGGTTGCACATCAGAAGGGACAATATGGGGTGCCTCTCCTCAGCAAATATAGTGGTTTAAATAATGGTTTATATGGTAATCATAATTTTGGTATTGGCATGCCCTATCCAGCAAGCCAAATATCTACTACCACACGCTCTCTGTTGAACCCTGGAAGTCAAATGAGGCTAAATGAGCGCATTTCTCGGATCCCCTCCACACTGCGGAATCCTGCAGGAGCAACCCTTGGTCCGTGGATCCCAGAAAGCAGTGCC
The DNA here is from genome assembly GCA_034359265.1 of Canna indica. Taxonomy (NCBI): domain Eukaryota; kingdom Viridiplantae; phylum Streptophyta; class Magnoliopsida; order Zingiberales; family Cannaceae; genus Canna; species Canna indica. The sequence continues at coordinate 4,903,676 of CP136898.1, read as the reverse complement.
ATGGGAGAAGGTTATTCTTCATCTTTTTTGGAAGAATTCAAGAGCAACAAAAACAGAACTTTTGAACTTTCAGATATAATTGGTCATGCTGTTGAATTCAGGTGAACATTTTTTTGTTTTTAGTATATTCTTAATGATTGTAACTGTGAATCACTGAACATTTTCTTCTTCTCTTGTCTAGTAAGGATCAGTTTGGAAGCCGATTTATTCAACAGAAACTTGAGACTGCCTCAGTTGAAGAGAAGGATGCTATTTTTCCTGAGATTAACTCGAGTGCTCATGCTTTAATGACTGATGTCTTTGGAAACTATGTCGTTCAAAAAGTTTGTAGTCTTTATGTTCAAATATCTGTTAATGATTCTTTTTGCACACTAATAATATCTTCCATTTTAATTTGCAGTTCTTTGAGCATGGTACAGAAATTCAGAGAAAGGAACTTGCAATTCAGTTGACAGGACATGTTCTGCCTCTCAGTCTTCAAATGTATGGCTGTAGGGTAATCCAAAAGGTTTGTCTCGCTGTCTGAACACTGTTCAGTTTCTTTTTTGAGTTACACCAAATGGACAATCTAGATGGTATCCTAATTTGTCCATGTTATTCTTCATTGCTTATGTTCATATGATAAGTGCACCTGAACTTTTCAAGTATACACTATACAGTATGATTGTCTTTTACTTATGCCGACAAGACAATTAGGCGAATTATCAATGTGTGCAAAAACTTGAACATCAGGTTCTAGACAACCTAGAAATATTATGAAGTAGTTTCTTGGTTGCTATTTGTCATAGGCAGTGGTGCATGATTTAATCATAAAAACTTAAGTATTTAACATTTCTACCACCAATCTGTGTTTCTGTGGTTCAAGTCACTATGTCAAGGAAACATAAAAAGATAATCATACTGGTGAAAACAAATTTGAATTAGATATTTTGGAATATCTAATATTCACTGTTTATGAAGGTCTAGCGAGTATTCGAATTGATTTTCATATTTGTATGAATGTATAATATGCGTAATCATATTGGTGATACAAGAATATGCAAAGACATTAGCATTAGTCAAATCTGAACAAATTGATGTGATATACCTTATTGTGATAATTTATATCACCAGCAGATAACTGTGGACCAAGTTTGATGTTGATTCATCAATAACAATCGGAAGACTTGAAGGTTAAAAATTGTAAGATAATTGAATATGTCCAAAATTATTATTGATATCTATGATTCCATATATTTGGATACCTTGGTAAGGATATCTAAGCTGTTGTCTGTACTAGTATCCATGGAATAGGAGGTTTCCAGATCTAAATATGAGTAATGATGGATATGTATTTAAAGTCTCATGCCATAGAAGAATTGAAGAAATCTTTGTTTATCATGAACCAAGTTATTTAGTTAAGATACAGAACAAAGAATTGTACCTGTGATGGATGTACTGTAAAATATACTTTAATGATTTCAAATCAGATGGTAGCCAATTGAATAAAGGTGCAATCACAGGGAAATACATAGTATGTTTTTTTTCATTTTCTTGGTTCTAGTGAGTGAAGTTCAACTAGAACCTTATAAGAGCTAGGCTTTGCATTTAAAAATATTTCCCATGTGGTGCTATTCTTTACAAGCTTACCTCTGGCCTTTTTGGCAGGCTTTAGAAGTAGTTGATGTGGACCAGCAAGCTCAAATGGTGCTAGAGCTTGATGGACAAATTATGAAATGCGTTCGGGATCAGAATGGAAACCATGTAATCCAGAAATGCATTGAATGTATTCCTCAAGAAAATATTCAATTTATTATAGAAGCATTCTACGGTCATGTCGTGACACTTTCTACCCACCCTTATGGTTGCCGGGTCATTCAGGTGATAAAAATATGATTATGTGGCCTACTGAAGCCATATATACATATGGTATTTATATTTAGTTGCTATTTATTGGAAAGTAAGGTTCCAACTTTAGTATAACATGTTTTAATTCTGGCAGAGGGTATTGGAACACTGCAATGATCCAGAAGTTCAGACCATTATGATGGATGAAATCATGGGATCTGTTTGTACTTTGGCACAAGACCAGTATGGAAATTATGTTATCCAAGTAGGTTTCTTTTTTCCTTTGCAATTCTTATTCACTCTTGCAATTTTCCTATATTACTTTGTCATGGAAGAATATTTTTTTAGATGAGCTTAAAGGATCAGACGTGTTTGATAAACATTTTTGACTTTTTTTTCAGATGTCCTATTCTTTTTCGCTATGACATTGAACTTTGCTGTGTATATAAGTTCAATCAATTTACTTTGTTTCTTGACCAAACCATCATAATTAGTTTCAGATATCTCCTGAACTTCATGAATTCCACAGAAGAAACAAAACTAAGTGAATTGTCCTTTGATTAACTCTCTTTATATATATAATATATCAGGAAAAGGCATAACTTTATCAATCCTGCAGAAGAAGCAGATTGGGATGAATGGACAATTGATTAGCTCTATCTTTTAAATATTAGCAACTAAAGTATCTGATTAACTTTATGAATTCATAGAAAAAACAGAGCAGAGTGAATGATCATTTGATTGAATATATATAGCAGATTTTTTTTGGTCAAGTTATATCACAATCTTCAGATAACAAAGTAGAAAGTGAATGAGCAGATCATTTGACAAACCTGCACTAAGCACATACTCAGATAGGTTTGCGAACTGCAAAGATCCTGTCTTTGACAACCATCATATGGACAACAAACAAAACCTATATGAATGTTTGTTCAACAAACACTATAGGCGAGACCACTTGTAGGATGATTGCCAAGTGGTGTAAATTCCAAAAGGTGGAAGATATAGGGTTAACCTACTGCTGCAAGTATTGCTGACATCCATGTTATCAGTAATGCTATAATTCACTGAAGTTTATTTCACTGTATGGCGTTCTTTGCCTTTGATTGTGGTCTCTGATTTTCTAACTTGAAGTAATGCTATACATCTTCAGGAAATTTGTACTGTCAGTCTTCAATTTCCCTTCGGTGAAACAAATTGTTATCTGCTTTTGTAACACTACACTGCTTGACTTTAGCTTCTTGTATAGTGTCTATGCATTCCTATGACCCAACTGACTTTATTACTTATTTGTTAGCATGTATTGCAACATGGTAAACCTGAAGAGCGATCTGCTATAATCAGCAAACTTGTTGGACAGATAGTAAAGATGAGCCAGCAAAAATATGCTTCCAATGTTGTGGAGAAGTGTTTAACATATGGTACCCCTGAGGAACGTCAACTATTGATAAGTGAGATGCTTGGTTCAACTGATGAAAATGAACACTTGGAGGTGTGTTTTCTGCACTTGTCATTTACTTTTCTGAAAATTATAGGGTGAAATCATGAAGAAAATGTTGTTTCTTGAGACTAAACCTATACTTGAATGGTTCAACAAAATGATTTTCATAGTGTAATTTATAATTGAAGCATATGCCATCAGTGTTCCATGTGTAGGGACTGATAAGAAACTTATTGGTCCAGTCAGTATTTGCATATTCAAGGTAGCAAGGATTTCTGGTTTCTGTGCTTATAAAATTATGATATACTATGTTTCACCAATTTTTAAATAAGTGAAGGTATCATGGATTAATTTAATCCTGCTTTATAATTTAATATTTGATGTGATGCGAGTTGGACACTCATCCAGCCAACAGCAAGTCATACTTCTATATCCACAAATGTGAGAGAAGCTTAATTTCACATAGCATTCATTCATGTAGTGCCAAAAGTTCAGGTATCAGGAGATATGTTGTGTTCAATAATATACTGGAGTTGGCCCTAGTGCACAGCTGACTCTCTTAGTGAGTAGTGATGATCAACATCAACTATATCTTGCTCTCTTTTTGATAAGTTGTTTGATTAGTCCATCTTAGGCATCTTTCTTTTTTTTTTTGAAGTAGAACACCTGGAATCTTATTCAAGAGGGTTGAAAAGATTACAGGTAGGCCGGGGAGGAAGATAGAAAACAGTTAAAATACATATGGAAAAGCGGAAGCCACCGAAGGCAAAGTCATATATGCACCCTATCAGAAGGATAGCATCTATTACAAAAGCTAAGATAACTAGCGGCTGCTGCAGCGACCGCCTGCGGAGACGAGCTTTTCAGGCGAAACACCCGGGAGTTGTGTTCGAACCAGATGAACCAGGACCAAATGATAGATAATCGCAATCTGGCCCGACAGCGAGAAGTAGAAACGCGGGCAGGGCAGCATATAGGAGCCGGGATGATTGGAAAGAAATCCTGATGAATGAGGGAGAGGAAGAGACCCCATCCGACGGAAGTGAACGAGCAATCAATGAAAAGATGCCGATGCGTTTCAGGGATCCCCACACACAATGGACAGTCCATACAAGGGGTATTCCCCCACCTGGCAAGTCTATCGCGGGTTAATAAGCGACGCTTAAGCCATAGCCAACCGAATATTGAAATCTTAGGTGGTAATTTGTTCCACCATAATGCGTGAATGAAGGCGGCATCGATCCCACGGAAGGAAAGAAGACGATATAAACTCTGTGTAGTGAATCTTCCGCTAATTCATCACTTCTGTCAATCATTGATGTATGCCATGTCCTCTACCTATAGAAATATGGTCCATAGTTTGTTCAGTTGTATTATAAAGTTTGCATGATCATTAGATAAACTCTTTGGGAGCAAGGTCCTTGTAGCCTTGTAAGCATTCAATCCATAGCTGTTGAATAAAATTCAATTTTCTATTGAATTATTCCTGGCGTTCTTTCATCTAGATAAGTTATTTGCCTCTTGAAGTTTTGAATGTTGAAGAGAATCTTCACCTTTCTTGTACAAGCATACATAAATTGATGACATTTGTCACCTGTAATATTGTTGCATGGCCTAGCTAAGAATAATTTGAGAAATTATAATCTTGCAGGATAGAGATAAATTGTCATCTATTGTTCCATAATATAAAGTCAGCAATTCTTTCTTGTTAATGAGATAAGCTACACAATTTATATCTATTGAATGTTTTGTTAGTCTGTCATAACAATTCTAGTCAAACTTCTAGTTTCTCACGAGTATTCTTTTGAATGATTCTGGATTCATAAATCAGTGGCCTACTCGCTCTATTTTAACGTTGAGCTGCTTCTGATGTAATCAGGTCAAATTGAAACTGGTAAGCTTAAGGATTAAAAAATAAGGGTTATATTTCAACATTTTGAGTTGGATTGGGTATTAGGTTTACATGTGATTGTTATAGATAAGGGTTATATTCAACATTTTGAGCTGGATTGGGTATTAGGTTTACATGTGTGATTGTTATAGATCCAGGATCCACACTAAGTCAATAAATTTCTGTATCATGGAATTTTGGGCTATTAGATCCCGTTGACACCACTATGATCATCATCATATTGGCCATTGCCTAACTTCCATATGCATGATTTATGGATAAGGTAAAAGTAGCCATTTTGCTTAGTAGCGTGTGGCAGGATATTCAATGTTTTCATGGTTATCAATCTTCAATTTTATGACACTAATAGATCTTTGGATTTTAATTGGCTTGGCAGGCAATGATGAAGGATCAATTTGCAAATTATGTTGTACAAAAGGTTCTTGAAACATGTGACGATAATCTTCGTGAACTAATACTTGCACGGATTAAAGTTCACTTGAATGCATTGAAGAGGTACACATACGGGAAGCATATTGTCGCTCGTGTGGAGAAACTAGTAGCAGCAGGAGGTAAAATGACGACTTATAATTGCTTATTACAATTTTCTTTTTTCTGTTGATCCATTTAGAAGGAAAACACGAGGCCTTTTCTTAATTACTAAATCCAACTGTGCTTTGTCTTGCAGAAAAGCGTATTGGATTATCTTCATATTCTTCATAAGCAACTGCAGTCAACTGAGATTAATGACATCTTGTACAGTTAATGAAACTAGCATTACCAGCTACATAATCTTTCCTTTTCATTCTAAATAATGAATTGAGCTCCAGTCACTTTAATGTAAATAAATTTTTGGTTTGTTGTCGTAACAAAATTTTCCGTTTTGTTATTGTACATCTGCACCCTGTGACTCACAAATATGGTGCAGCTATGGTCTCTAGGTTTAGTGGAGTTAGGCCATTTAAATGTAAAAAGGGCTTTAGAACTCCTTTACTGTTCTATTAGCAACTCTTAAAACATTAACAGTCACTTGTTGTTGCCTTTTTGTGGTTTTAGCCTCATACCTTGGAAGAGTTTTCATAATGTACGGCATTGGCCGATTCACAGTTTGGTGCATTGTAGTATTGCACACATACTGTTGTTTTTTGCTTTGGTAAGTTTAGATATATCACTCTGTATCATCTGAAGTTTATGGGATTGCATGTTTTGCCGGCACAAATGCTTTATATCTATTACTAACCAGGCAAAGCAAACTGTCCACTTCTTTTACGATTCATGCCTCACGGCGTTTTATTCTCATGTCAGTATTTCTATCGTTACTCTCGCAAAGAGCAATGAAAGAACAAGGCGGTTCCAGCTTCATGGCATTCTTGCTCATCTGCTCATCAATGAAATGATTTGAATTGCAAAAGTTCCAAGTAGTGATGGATATTGTTTCATCTCATAATGGTTCAGTAGAAAGGGGGGCTGCTGACTGCTCGTATTTATATGGGAGCCAAACTCGTGATGTTTGCTCTGGAGAATATACGCACGGCTGAGTTTTAGGGGGATGAAAAGTTCAATCTTGAGAGAGGCGGCTGAGTTCAAAACTTCAAGTCCTCTATGACGAGAAAACATGACAGTCATTTGGCCATGCACTGATTCCAAAATTCCCAACTGAAGATTAACTGGCATGATTTCCTCAGATGATTTGCTTTCTACTGCAGGGTATGATTTGCTACATACAGGGCATGAATTCCATAATTTCCACAAAGCATCTACTACAGGGTCTGATTTGCTTTCTGAGCATAATAATATGATCAGTAAAGTTCGAGAAAAAAGACAATATTCATGGATCAGACATGCGTTCGATAAAAACATCTACTGTTTTCCTCAGATTCATTTGATTTACTTCATACATTTAAATATCAGGAAAAGGTATGAATCCTACAGAAGAAACAGATCAGGGTGAATGTAACTCTTATCTTTTTTTATATAGTATCAAAAGAATTTGATTAACTTCATGAATTCATAGAAGAAAACATAACACGGTAAATGGTTTTTTTCATTATGTCTACGTATATAACATTGGTAAGTTAATAGGCTCAAGGGAAAAAAGAAAAGAAAAAAAAGGCTCAAGTGAACTTATACTTAATATGTCAATTAATTAATTAATTTATTATATTTGGATCAATTCAGTTATTCGAAAATTTAAACATAATACTTACTATCAACCGAAATAATTTTGGTTAACATTATTATATATAGATTGGTTAACCTAATTAATTAATGCACGTTGATATTTAGAAATGCTTTGATATTCTACTAGCATGGGCTTTTGAAACACTAACAGCCATTTGCTGTGCTTCCCTGACAATGTACAACATTGCGTGATTCATAGACTGGTGCATTGTGGTGTTGTTTAAGTTATGGAATTGGGTATGTAAGCAATCTTTTTCTGACCACAAACTCCACATGAATGCTTTTATCTAGTTGCAAATTGAAAAGAAGCTAATAAAAATACTAAAAATAGCATTATTTTTTAAAATAATAATAATAATACAAATAACAATAAACAACATCACTAATTTTCAAAATTAATATATTATTTTTAAAAATATGTTTTAGATTTTACAATATCATACACATTTTTTTAAAAAAAAAATCATTCTAATAATATTATTTTTGTATTGAATTATTGTTTAGATTATAAACAATACTACTGAATATATGCTTAAGTGTTATCATTCCAAAGAAATATTAATATGAAATTAAAAATTTTAACTGCTCTTTCTAAAACTTATCATTATAGTCATATTTTCGTTATTTTTATTGCATAATTTGTCGCTTTATTTCTTTATCAAACCAAGCAATAATTTCATGCCTTGTGGCCCTTTGTTTATTGTTACAATGCCCAATCAAATAGGCTGGCAAACGCATATCACTTGCATGATCAATTAGCGCTTCCGTGTTCAATCATGTCATGTTGCGTGAAAAAAAAAACGAATAAATCGTGATGATATTTTTGCTTCTTTATTCAGATATTTATTTCCCTAATTCATGTTTATATCCTACGACTGGGGAATACTAAAGACGTTATCCTAAACATGGGGTCAACAGATTACTAAAGAACAGCATTTGCAGAAAAAGCTTCAATGGCCCATCTGTGATTCGTGTAGCATCTCAGCAAGCGAACCAAACGATTCCATAGCATCTTTCTGCATAGAAGGCCAAAAATACCAAAAATAGCAACACCAAAGATGCATCTAAAGCCACCAAACAAAAAGATAAGTCTTTTGAGTAATCCTTCAAATAAAAAGGGGCTTATCGAACTTGTACATAATCTTTTGCAGAACCGCACACAAACTCCAGTCGAGATTTACTAATTAAAAGGACTAAGCCTCGATAAATCTCTCAGCTTCCCTACAGCTGATGCTCTGCGTCTGGTATAGTGTGGAGTCGCTCAAAGGACGGTGTTTTTTTTTCATGTCAGTGTTTCTGTCATTTCTCTCAGAAAGAGCAACATAAGAAAAAGGCGGTTCCAGCTCAATAGCATCCTTGCTCATCTGCAAAAAGCGATCCAGATTGTGTTGGTACTTATCTGCCTCAAAACCATCTTCCGATGTTGCATTTTTGGTGTCTGCTATTTTCTTTATGTTTATTGACTCATCGTCAGAACAATAACCATTTTCCAGGTCACCTCTCATTTCCAAGTCTTGATACTCCTCATCTGACTTGGTGGAGTCTTCGTCTACAGAACCTTCAACCTGGGAAACAAACATAAATAGAAGGTATTTACTACCTTTCAGCTTCGAATATCATTACAGAAAAATGGAGTCTCTACTTTGAAATCAAATTTCAGGGCGAGTTCTTACAAGAATCTTTTTTAATAAAATCAAGATATACATATGCAGACAAAATTGTAAAAATCAAGTAAATTAGTGATGTAATGTTTCATCCCATAATACCCTAGAAATTAAATTGGCGTAGTTCACATTAAAAGAAAGATGCAGAAATAAATGACCAGAAAGGTCTGGCTCCTACCTCATCATGGTTCCCCTTGTGGTCTAGATCATCACTAAGATCCTCATCACTGTCCCCATCAGGTGGATATTCTTCTTCGCTACCAGAAACAAAGATTTCTTCTCTGAGCTGAAGGAATTAGAAAAAGGTTACTGCCAAGTGCCAACATTAACAATAATCTACACATGCATAACCAGCTGTGGCATAATGATCCTTTCAAAGAAAGCACTATAATGAAAAAATAGAAGTTATACCTCCTTGGACCTTGGAGAGCTACAACAGGAAGAGAAGTATCTACTACCAGTGTCAGTGCCATCAGCCCTTGAGTCGTCAATGCTCCCTGTTTGACTTGTACCACCCGTATCATTTGGCCATGCACTGATCCCAAAATTTCCAAACTGAAGATTAACTGGCTCTGCCTTCCCAATCTGTAAGGGGCCATACATGGGGTTTCCCACACATTTTTCACCCTTATTTCCCAAGGAGAATCTCCCGTTCTCAACTGATTCAACAGGCCAAGCTTTGGCAACAGAGCCATCTGTATTAACAAGTGCCATTAGATGCCTAGAGGAACCCTTTCTCTGGATCAACTGATACATTCCCTTGGAGCTAAGAGAATTTGCAGCACACTGGTTTCTGTACTCTTCATGTATAGCAGATACTGTATTGGTAGTTGGGTCATAGAGCTGCTCTCCTAACTCTCGCCTCCGTAGACAACCAAAAACTGTGGCATGAATAGCTGCTACACTTCGGTCAACATTTGTATTATTTATCTTTGGAACCAGATGCTTATCAGCCCTGTTGCAGAGGTACTCCTGAATAGCTCTGATATTTTGGATGTATTTTACATACTTATTCTTTGCAGGATCAAGTGTCATGTATTTGGCACGTACTGCAAACCTTTCCATATGTTTGTCTTCATTTGTTATGTAAATCATGAATGGTACTATTGAAGGATGCTTCTTCATGAGCCCCATCTAACAAATGAAAACAGTATAAGACATCAATTAGAAATTTACAAATATACAGTCATAGTATGAGTGAATATCTAGAGCTGTTCAGAACCAGAAGTCTGAACAATCTCTATTAAAAAACCAGATGGAGACAATTAAATTGCAATGAACAAATCTGTTTTTTAATAGCAAATATTGCAAGAACTAATGTCAATGTCAAATACCCACCACAAAATTGAGGCTCAAGTGGACACCCTCAACAACAACAGACTCCTTTCGATCTTCCCATGCAGTGATCAAACGATCAAGACTGTCTATAACCATTTCACTTTGCGCTTTGAAACCTTCAATAGCCATTTGCTTTTTCCCAATTGTCTCAGTTCCATGGACCAGATCATGAGACCGACTTTCTAGTTTATCATCGGATGCTTCTTTGACCATGGTTTGTGAAACAACAGCAAGTTTTTTTGCCTTTTTCTTAGCTTTTGCTTCTGCAACTGCCACTGGATCTAGACATTCCCCAGCATGATATGTTGAGGCCCAAAGAAGTGGGTTCTCTTTTTCATCCGTGAAGCTTCTCATCATATGGCGAATTGAATCAGTAGAAATTACAGTTGTTACTCCCAGTCTGCTTCCCTGTTAGGAAATATGTTAGATCATATCTTTATCAAAATTGAATGGAGTTTGCTTGACATTTAAATGGTTTGCATATATCAATGTTAAACAAGAATAAGGTGGACTTTTTACACCAACTGCCAAGAATGTATGCATCATTTATCTTGGAGTATGTTCCAGATGGTTTTTAACTTTTAAAGTATAGCTAGAAGTAGGTTAAACAAACACACTGTAATAATATCACAAGGTAATAAACTTCTGTGCGTGTAAAAAAATGCACTTAACAGATTTTGCAATACAAAATCAGAAAACAGTTCACATGATCCAGTAGAAATCTAACTGGTTAAAAAGACCTAAACAAAAAGTGACCAAGGCCAGTAGCTGAAGAGAATCCTTTTAATGTGCATATTACACAATAGAGTATCCACAGAAGAAGTATAATGTAAGATGAAATACTCTTCTATAACAAGAACAAAATTCTGCTCAAAGGATACTTCTAAGAGAAGTTACAGAACATAAGTTCCTCATGGAATTCATATGTTTCTGCAAGTTCCCAGAGCTATTTATAAATATGAACATTTGGTTGTGCATTCCGCTGCTTCTTTTTCTTTCTCCTTTCTATTCATTATGATAAGAGGAATACATTTAAAAATAACAGTAGCAATTTAGGGCACTAATGAGTGAAAATAAGAAATTTTAACCAAAGTATTCTGTATAAGTACCAGCAAAGCCGACAACGTAGACTTTCCACAACCGCTAGTGCCGCACAGAAGAACTGTGACAGATTCCTTTTTTTCTCGAATCCTTAGAGAAATTGTTAAAATGTGAATTATTTATATGAGTCACATGGTTAAAAATAAAAGCAGAAAAACAAGATATTGTCTTCCACAATATAGATATGCAAAAACAACAACAACAACAAAATGCAACTAAACGAATATGTTAACTAAAAGTTCAAACAATAAATCATATCTATCCATTAATGTCATAAGAGAACTGCTCATTTTTTTTTTAGATAGAATGACTATGGATCTATAGTCCCACATCTGGGAGTTGGTAGATAAGTTATGTTGTTTCATAAGACTTGATAGGCGTATTGTTATTTATAATGGATCAATTCGCTCAGGCCAGGTCATCAAATATTGAAGAAAGACAATTGATGGTTGAAGCATATGGGGAAACTTGCTTGGCAGCAGATATACAAGAGTCATGAATTCCATATATCAAAAAGCATGCACTAAAAATCATGCTCTGATTTTCGGTGACTTCCTTATCAAATGAAGTTGGTAGCACAATGTCATATACATCCAAAAATAAGTCAGTCAATGCCAACTTTATCTGCTCAATTAAAAAATGGATTAGATGATTGATTCTAACCTATAATGATAAACTCGAAATTCATACTGGCCCAGTGGCTTTAGGCTTGATCAACTATCAAATTTACAATTACATAAATATGTGTGTGCGCACACACTGTGAATGTGTGCAACCATTCATAGAAAGATAATATGCCAAATAAGATGTTTTCTTATGTTTTATAAAGTAGAAAACTTTTGTTACTTGATGGAAAAAGGAAGAGAACATCAACTATTCCTAAGTCCAAAAGCCTGAAAAGAGTGATACAAAATCAATAATTATCTAGGAAACTTAGGAATCATTTTAGAAATAAGCCACATAGATATAAAAATTATGATAAGACAAGCTTCACTATTTAGCAAAATGGAATACATACTCAAAAGGACAATGGTGACCTTTTTAATGGGGGAATTTGTCCCTATTGCTGCGGTGGGTGGGACTATTAGAAAATAGGAACTAAATACAATTGAAATGGTTCATAGTATAAGCTGGGCTAAAAAAAGCTTCTAACATGATAACATCGACTAGTAACTTCTCATACTTAATGGAACTTCATATATTTCCTACTTGGTATTTTGGTCACTATTCAATCAAAAGAGAATATCAAAGATGCAGCACTGGACAGATTAGAGAGAATCTTATGAAAGCAGCATGCCTAGTTTTTCTTCCATTCTAGTTAAGATATCATAATTGACTGCATTATATGCAATTTAACTGAAAGTTCCTGGACGCTTGGTCAAGTGGAACTCCGAAAGAATTGAAGTGAAAAAAGAAGATGATACCTGCAAGCTAGAAGCAAGTCAGCTCTTTGATTGGGACCAACATACTTATATAACGCAAGGGCACTACAGATGATGTCTAAGAAGTGTTCCCGTGAAACAACAACAGTTGTTAGTCTTTTGTACAATTCAAAACGCATTCCACTACTTGTATCTACATTCTCTCGAGTCAACTGGTTAGTAGTGTTAGCCAAGCCCAAGCTACTGCTTATGCCAGATTCATTTCCCTCATCAAATGGAATTACTATCCAAGGATCTGAGCTTGTGGCATCAGTATGCAAACTGCCCTCTGAGTACTCATCTCTAATCATGTCAAATACTCTTCGGCTAATCTGTCAAAAAGAAAAACAAAACAGAAAACACGCCTTCATTTAGATCTCAATATGTCTATGGAATAAACACAAAACAAAAAAACTCACATAAAGAGCCTCCAAAGATCTTCCATGGCAAAGGAACATGAATTACAAATCTAATGCTATTGTAACATACAAAAAATGAAAAGGTCAAAAGTTCATTATTCAAGCAGATTACTCCCCTAAATTTGGTTCAAAATTCTCGTGTCGAAAGGTCTTAAACTCTTAATAACCTAGAATGACAAGTATAACCATTAAACTTCGAAACATGTTTCCCAACCAACTGTTTCTGTATGCAGTAAAAAATTCGAAGTTTACACAAGCAAGGGGTAACGAAACGAGATGAAAACATGCATGAACTAGAAACAAGAAGATGCAGACGCAGAGAATTCTCATAGTTTGTATGAAAGAAAGCAGAGATCGGATTCCAATCTATGCGAGAATCAAGAAACGGAAGTTTCATATTCCGAAAATTTAAACATCAACCAGAAGTAGAGCCGAAGGCCACAAAGTTAACCGCATTGAAGCGGCAATAAACCTTGAAAGCATGACGCGCCTTGCAGCCCATGAGCTGCAGCGTGCTCTGCAACAGGGACCGCGTGTACCGGAACGTCAAGCTCTGCTTCTCCTTCCAGCGCCCCTTCCCGCCCTCCCCGCCGCCTCCTACCTTCTCCTCCTCGTCGACCACCACAATGTACAGCAACTTCGGCACGTCTGCCATCTCAAAGCTCTACAAACAAAAATGGAGAACAAATATCAGAAGACGAAGCCGAACAACGGAGAAAAGCGAACGAGAGGGAAGGGGGAGATTTGGGTGGATGGGGGAGATCGGATCAATTACCGAGGTTCCCAGGGCTCGATCGAGGAGATCGGAAGGGCAGCGACGGACCTGAGACGGGGGCAGGGAGAGGGGGAGCAGTGCGGAATCTGAGGACTGGTTCTAGGGCTTCGAGGTATGGATTGATGAGTCCGCCATGGCCAAAGCTTGCACCGCGCGCATGCCAACCGCCTCGCTCCTCTTACCTCTCCCCTCGTCGACTTCCTCTGACACCGCGTCCACGCATCGCGTTCCGCGAGGCTACACATGTGACATGGCCATGGACGCGACTCATTCTTTCTCTGCTCCGCGTCCACCGCCCGCCTGTTCCGCTGCAAGAGTCCCCGCAACAAATGGGCTTGCAATTGTTGCGGTTATTCTCTCAGCGGCGTAATTACTAATTAATTGTGTTATTTATGCTTCATAGATAATTAATTTCAAGAAAAATGACGGTTTTAAAAAAAAATTTATATATAACAAACATAAAAAATCACAGTAAAAAATCATATTAGAAATTAAATCCTAAATCTATAGGATACTTATAATATGTTGCCACCAATTGTGCTATCCACTTACAACATGCTGTCGCTACCAATTGAAAAGTCTATTTTTTATAATCAAGTAATAAAGTTATTTCATTGACGTATATTATAAATTTTTGGGACAAGGCACTAATCTGTCCCTAATGTTTGATAAGAGTAGTTTATTTATCCTTAACGTTTTGTTTGGCTCAAAATTACCTAAAAAGTTTTAAAACTTGAATTATAATACTCCTTACTTGAAACGACGTTAGTGCCGTGTTAAAAGTACTAACGTGACAATTTTTTTATCTCATATTCATACATGGCTGCCACGTCAATATCATGTCAGCAGTACATGTGGAAATGAAAGAAATACTTTTCACTAATCTTAGTACTAATTTGTCCCTAACGTTTGGTAAGATAAGCTTATTTGCCCTTCGCGTAGGGGTGTTCACGGGTCGGGTTGGATTTAGGAAAAAAATCGATCTGACCTGACCCGTGAACACCCCTACGTGGAGGGTAAATAAACTCCTCTTACCAAACGTTAGGGGCAAATTAGTACTAAGATTAGTGGAAAGTGTTATCTTCATTTTCACGTGTATTGCTGACATGGTATTGACGTGGCAGTCATGTATGAATATGAGATAAAAAAATTATCATGTCAGCTCTATTAACACGAGACTAACGTCGTTTCAAGTGAGGGATATTATAGTTCGATTTTAAAAAAAAAATAAGTAATTTTGAGCCAAATAAAACGTTGAAGGCAAATAAGCTCATCGTATCAAACGTTATGGGCAAATTAATACCTTCTCCCTAAATTTTTTGACTGTCGTAGTTTAGTGGTGAAATATTCAGATATATTATTAATGGATCATGATTCAATTTCTAATTATAGTGTTCTATGCATCTATTTTTATTTTTAACGTCTATATACACGTCATGTAATATGTCTTGTGTGTATATTTTTACCTTCGTGTACTTTATGTAATGATTATATTATAAAGCTAATTTTTAAATATATATATAAATATCATACAATTTCTAATAAACTCATTCAACTTACAATATTTAAGTTCTATATATTTTAATATTTTTATAATATTTTGTCTAATTTTCTGTCCAGCATACTACACTTTTATTTCGTTGATTTGGAGATGATAATAATAAGTATTAAATAAAAGGTTTTTACTATAACATTTTTAAGTGATTGATAAATATTACTTATCAAGTATACATATTTTTGCAGGGAAATTCTCACTAACCGCATAATGCCACTATGAGTATAATACTAATTGTATTTTTTTAACACGAAAATTATAATTTTAAATAGGAAACGTATATGTTCAATTACACCATGGTTCATTTATTTTGCATAATAAAATTTTAAATGGATAAATATTTGATTGAAATTATTCTGAATAAAATTTTGTAAGAAAAATAATATTTTTATGGTATGTTTGTTTCATTGTAAATGATATATTAGATTGAATAATAAATAAGGGGGATTATATATGAATTCTTTAAATACGATGTACATCAAATATGATATCAATTTTATATTATTCTAATTTTATTTTGTTTTTATCTATGTACTAAACAAACAATGAAGATTAATTCATCTCTTATCATATGAAACAAAAACATGTCTTTAGTTCCTATAATTTACTCGAATTTTGGTTTTAATCCTCATAGTTTAAAATTTGTTGATTTAGTTCTCACACTATATTTTTGTTTAGGAATTGATCTTTGTCGTTACTTGAGGTATAAATATGGATGTCAATGAGACGGAGCAGATACGTGGGGTGTCTCCCGAGTCCTGACTAGGGGCGGCATAAATGAGCACGACACGATAACTGCGGGTTGGGCCGAAAAATTTGGCCCGATAAGCTTATCGGGCCGGGCCAGGCCGGCCCGGCCTGTTTGGCTCGCTAAATATTTTAAAAAAAAATTAAAGTCTAGTTTAGTGCTTGTTTAGTGCTTTAAAATTGAAGGTAAAGTTAATCTATGAAGTTTTTCATGTGAAATATCATATTTGATACTTATTCAGTCTCTCAAACATTTTAAATTATTTTTTAAAATTATTTTTTAGCAATTTTTTTGTTGATAAACGAGCTCGTGGGTCAGACCGAGCCGGCACACCACCTTATCGTGCTGGCCCATTTTGCCACCTTTACTCCCGACCCGCTAACCTACCCTGCGAAAGATATATGATACACATACATATTTAATTCTCTGTAAGTATTAGAAAATGGTAGCCGTCACATGGGGACGAATTCCCGTGAATATTTGCAAGTATTCATGACACTTTGAAAATCATAAATTATAATATTTTATTATTATCATTCAAACTCACAATAATGAAATGGACGTCAACAACAACATAAGTTATAAGAAAATAAAAACAAATTTAGGATTTTTTTAGTTTATATATGTAGATAAGGGTAATTTTGTAATTATACTTATATTCACGGGTAGTGGGTACCCGCGAGTACATGTATGCGTACCCGCCCTATATAATAAATGAGTAAAATATTTACTCATGGCATCCTCGCGGATAGAATATTAGCTTTGATCCATCATAAATGTGTAAATATTCGTGAGTACCCGCTTAAACGAGTATTACTGTCATCCATAGGCATAAACGCCGTTATACAAAATTAATGTGCTAACGATTGCTAACTGGACATTACTGACGTGGACAAGTTAAATAACGATTCTTTTAAAAAATTATATTTTAAGTCATTATAACTTATTTAAAATTTAATTTTAATTCGTGTAATTTTTTTAATTTTAGTACTCATACTATATTTTTCTTTTTTAAGAGTTGATCTCTTCCATTAATTGAAACACAAACGCGACCTCTTCCCACACGGAAGGAAGTTCTCTTTTAAAATTTATTGTTAGAAGATTTAGCAATTCAAATAAAATGCAAAGTTAGCGCACTAAACCGCTTTATAGCTGGAACACTAGCACGACATTTTCAAACCAAATATACTTTAAACGTAAACCAAGATATTGTTTTTCTTTAATTAAACGTAAAGCCGTTATGCTCGACCCACTTTTGTACCAAATAGAAGAAAAAAAATGTGAAGGGAGTCCAAGATAATATAAAAAAGAGTAAACACAATAAGACAGAAGAACATATCTAAATTAATTAACATGTCCACATCCACGAGCGAAGAACAAAAGCATCCATCCATCTAATTTTCTTCAAAAGGGAAATGTCCTTTACGAACACGCCCCTCCCATCTTCTAATAATAAATTAATTAATTGCAGAAAGATTGAAAGAATGTAATCTTTGAATGGAAGGGGGGAAAGTGCAAAAGTGGAATCGAGGAGGAACGCGAGGCACGTGGCATTTGTCTATCGGCCAATCAAAATCCCAACAGGGGGAGGGTGCAAGGGTGCATCGCGCACAAGATTCTTCGTGTGGAAGCGTCACAGCATTTGTCTCTCTCGGCCAATCAAAATGGACGACGGGAGCCAAGTATTATTTTTATTCGGTAAATGGAGTGCGATTTGACTCGCACTTTGTAGAGCGAGCATGTCAACGAGCCGCGTAATACGGCACGTCGCAATACTACACAATGACGCCAATTAAAGAGGAGGGATTCCGAGAGGAATAGGTTCTCCGAGTCGCTTTTCTATTCGCCGTCCTTTTCTTTCTTTTATTTTTCTTGTTATATTTGGGAGTCATTTGTATTTTTTCAAAAAAAAAACTTACTATCTCGCATTTGAATTATCTCAAATTTAATTAAAGATGGTATTGAGATTATTAGAATTTTTGCGAAAATATTGAAATATACCAAGTCAATAGTATTATTGTTGAGCTCCTCTTTCCATCACTATCGAAAACGACGTGTTATTCAAAATTAATGAGTTGATTGAAAATGATGCTAGTGAAAATGATGGTGTCAAGATCAAAAATAAAGAGTGATTCTGATGTCATTAAATTCGTTGAATTGAAAAGGTAATAATATAGGGAAACAAAACAATTAATGCCGGAATGTCCCTTTCCGAATTGTTCTTTATTTTTCTTGAAAAATGAAATTTTAAAATGAATAAATAAATCAAAATTTAACTCAAATTTAATTTGATCTCAGGTCTTTTAAAATCATATTCTTGTATAACCCAAATTTGAATTCCTTTTTTAAGTTTTCCAGCTAAAAAAAATGGACATAGGACGCTAAGGGCGTGTTTGTTTGCTCAGTTTTTAGTTTTCGTTTTTGCGAAAATTGAAAACTGGGTTCGAAATAGTGTTTGTTGTGAAAAACTCGTCCCATTTTCGAATATATTTCGCGAAAATGGAATTTTCCCGAAACATCATTTCAATTCAATTCAAGAAAACGGTTTCCACTCGTTTTCGCGTTTTCGCGAAAACTGGCGAAACGAGTGGTGGCATACTTGTAATTAAGATGTGAAACCCGCTCATTTCGCCCATTTCGATCGAAAATGAAACAAAACCCGAGTCATGCGTCAGCACCATCACGCGACCTCCCACTCGACCCAAACACCTCCCTCGATACTATTCGGCTTCTGCTAGCGACACAGGCGACAAGTTGTCGCCACCTCCGTTTTCGATCTAGGATTTGTGATTTTTATCACCAACTTCGGTGAAAAAGATCCGGCTCATCACCCGTCAGCGATCTCGTTCATCAGGGTTTTTTTTTTGATTTTAGGCATTTTTTGAGTTAGGGTTTTGATGTTCTTCCTAGATTTGATGTTCGAGTTTCTTCAATCTATGTTTCCTTTCTTTGAGTTAGACTTTTTTCGAGTTGGTTTTGATGTTCTTGAGTTCTTCCGAGATTTGATGTTCTTGAGTTCTTCCAAGATTTGATGTTCGAGTTTTCCCGATCTAGGCTTTCTGATCTAATGTTTTCTGATGTTCTCTGATCTCTGATGTTTTTTGACCTAGGGTTTTTCAATATATTTTTAGTTCCGATGTTTTTTCGATCTAGGGTTATTCGATCTACGATTTTATTGGTTTTCGATCAATATTTTGATGTTTATTCGAGTTAGGGTTTATCCGAGCTAGGGTTTTGATTGTTGATTTTGATGTTCCATCTTCTGATCTTGGTTTTAGATCTAGGGTTCATGATGTTGTGAGGTTCTTTTGTACTTTAATGGATGGTTATCTGATTTAGAGTTTTTGATCTAGGGTTGATGATGTTCGAATCATATACTTGATTTTTCGATCTAGGGTTTATACTTGTATATTGTCCTTCTATTCGATCTAGGGTTTATGATGTATACTGTCCTTCTGTTTTGATGGATGGTTTTTTAATCTAGGGTTTATGAATTCAACCTAGGATTTATGATGTTTGATCTAGGATTATGTTTGTATATTGTCCTTCTGTTCGATCTAGGGTACGTTTATAATGTATACTGATGTTATGTTATTGGTTCTTTATATCTATTATTGTCCTTCTATTTCAGTATATATCAGTATCTGTCCTTTTGTTATGTTTGTATACTTTCCTTTTGTTTGATTTAAGGTTTATGATATATACTGATGTTCTGTTATTGGTTCTTTATATGTATTATTATCCATCTATTTCAGTATATATCAATATATGTCCTTCTATTATGCTTGTATATTGCCCTTCTGTTATGCTTGTATATATGTTATGTTCATTTGTAATTTCAGTTAATACTGTTATTTTGTTATATACTGATATATACTGTTGTGTTTCAGTTTATAATATTTTTAATGTTCATTTTATTACATATGTTATACTGATGTTTTATTATTGGTTCTTTAATTAGTATATACTGATATTACATATACTGTTATGTTTTGTTATTGGTTCTGTTTCAGTTTCTTTATTGGTTCATATCTTATTACATATGTATAGATATGATGCGTACATTTTATCATTGGTTAGTATACTATTATCACTGTATATCTATTATGTGTCTCTACCAGTTTGCATATCTATTATGAATTGATTGCTTGCAACCAATTTTTTATAATTCGCAGCTCAGTGTTAATCATGTGTTATGTATTAATGCTGCTTCATTTTTGTTGCTTATCATGTATATTTGATCACTGTTAATCATGCTGCTTCATTTCGCTATTAATAGATGGACAATGTATGTTTCATTAAACTGATAATGTTTATCTGTTTTATCTCTTATCTTATTAATGTTTATTTGTGTACATTATCTATGCATTATCCATCTCATTGTGTTATGATGTATGTTTCATGCTTCATGCTGCTTCAAGCTGAATATTAGTCTCTTCAGTCTTGTTCATGCTTCATGGTTCAAGCTGCTTGTATTATTAGTTCTGTTCAGTCTTGTTCATGCAGAATGATTCATGTTGCTTCATATAATAGTATCAGTCATGTTGCTTGTATTATAGTCATGTTGCTTGTTTTAGTCTGTTCAGTCTTGGCTACTTCGGTTCAGTCTTGTTCATGCTTCATGCTTCATGCTGCTTCATATAATAGTATAAGTCATGTTGCTTGTATTATACTCATGTTGCTTGTTTTAGTCTGTTCAGTCTTGGCTACTTCGGTTCAGTCTTGTTCATGCTTCATGCTGCTTCATATAATAGTATAAGTCATGTTGCTTGTTTTATTCTGTTCAGTCTTGGCTACTTCGGTTTAGTCATGCTTCATGCTTCATGCTTCATGTTGCTTCATATAATAGTATAAGCCATGTTGCTTGTTTTAGTCTGTTCAGTCTTGGCCACTTCGGTTCAGTCTTGTTCATGCTTCATGCTGCTTCATATAATAGTATCAGTCATGTTCATGCTTGGTCGAGGGTAAAATGAGAATGAATTTTATTTGCATGTGTATATATTCATATTGCTTGTATTATAATTCATGTTATAGTTCATGAATGTTTGATGTTCATGCAAGATGTTGACTGTTATTTTTCTATTGACTATTGCTTGTATTATAATTCATGTTATTTTTTAATAGATATAATTATATATGAGTCTCAATCGTAATCCGAGGGAGAAGTCCAAAATTTTGTCCAAAAATGTTACAGATGATTTTTTGTTTATATTGCATAATAAACAAACAGAATTAGGTACTTTGAATTTTGACAAACCTGTATGGGAAGAAATTAGCAATATGCTTCTAGAAAAATGTGGCACTAGATATGAGGTCGATCAGTGTAAGGGAAAGAAGAATCGCCTTCATCGTATGTTTAAAGACTTCCAAGAGTTGATTATCACACCAGGGTCACCTGGAATCCCGACACAGGGAGGATTGAGGCTGACGAAATGGTGTGGAATAGCACGGTAAGGATTTTCGTAATAGAGTAAAGTTGTATGTTGGGTAGCATTTTAATAGAGTTTATTTCGTGTGCAGAGAGGAGAAAAAAAAGAGTGTTTCAAACAGTTTAAGAATGGGCCACCTGCCAACTACAGATTGTTGGAATTAATTTTCCAAAATCAATCGGCAATTGGTGGGATAGCTCGATCATCTACACAGGCGCCTTTGAATTCATCTAAGGAGCGTCAGTTAGATGATGAATTATTGGGGCATAATGAACGCGGTAAGGAGCCTCTTGTGGAAGAGGAAGGGGAAGAGGAGGACACGGGGGATAACGACTATGAAATCCCTCGACGTCCATCTGTTTCTTCAAGCCGTAGCCGCAGTAAGAAACAAGGTAAATCATCAGCGAGAACATCTCTAGAATAAGAGAGGCAAAAGATATATGAACTCATTAGTGAACACTTTGCAGCTCGTCGTGTTCGAAGTGAGGCGACATCAGTGTATACTACACCCCCACCCACAGATCCATATAGCCTAGCAAATTACATTGAGCGCATTAGTAATTTACAGGGGCTATCTACAGAAACTCATGCAAAGACTTGTCATTTCATGCTTGCTAATGCGGAATTTCGGATACTTATTATGACGTTGCAAGATGACAAACTAAAGAACTTCTTGAAAACTTTGTAGTGAGTGAGTGGACAGTCATTTGTGTAATTTGAACTAAACACTTTGTGCACCCTTGTTTGTGCACCTTTACATACAGTCTTGTTACTTTATTTTTTCGGATACTTTTTCAGTGTTCTTACTTTATTTATTTCAGATACTTATTTCGATTTAGAATAAAAGAATATTTGTTTGCTTATTCTTGTTTTAGATTTTTGCTTATTTAAGTTTAAGATGAATTGCATATTTGTGTGATGATTTCTTTCTCTATGTTGTCGTAGAATGAATCATCCACCAAATGTTATTGCTATTGTATTTTGTGTAAGTAAGATGTTATTTTGATGGTGTTTTTTGATATATTGCTGCTGGATGTATATATGTTGTGATGATATCATATTTTGAATATATTACTGCTGTGATGCCGTAATTATAGGCTGTTGTGCTGTTATTTTATATTTTTTAATTTATTTTCATCGGCGAGGAATTGGAGGCGATAACCAATTAATGGTTATGCGCACTTTCCTCCTAAAGTCGTAAAATAATATTGTTCATTATTATATTATTTATTTTTCGATCTAGGATTTTGATGTTATTGTGTGGTTGTGCTGATTTTATCCTTGCGTGGTTGTGCTGATTTTATTCTTGTGTAGTTGTACTGATTTTATAATTGTGTGGTTATTAAATAATGAGCAAATTTATTTTTGGTGGACTATGAATTGGAGGCGGTCATCAACTAATGGTGATACGCATTTTCCTTCATAGTCCTACATTTATATAATTCTGATGCCAAATACGCATTTATATCAATCATTCATCTTCTTCTCCAACTCAGTGCTGCTGGAGGTGGTGGAATCAGGCCGTCTATTTTCGAGCGAGCTGATCGAGGTTTACTTGTGCTACCAAAAATATTTGAATTCACTGGATTAGAATTCAATTGGATGTATTTAAATTCATTACATAAGTTTATTTTTAATTTTTGTTGTACATTTGTATATTTTTATACACATAAAGAAATTCTAAAATTGACCAATGGGTCAGCATAAGCAACCTAAAGATTATGTTGAAGATTTAAAATAATTGTGAGTTATATCGTGGAATTCAAACTTTACATTGTCTTTCACTTATATCATAAGCGTCGACCTTAAATTTATTTGATTACTTATTTTGTTCAAAAAATATCAGGATGTGTAAATAGTTTCTCAAACAACTCTGTAGTTAACAACATCAATCTACAAAACTCAGTAAGTCTTCAAAACAACTCTGTAACGTATAAATAGCACTTCAGGAGCAGCTGCTCTCAAGTTGTACTAGTGAAATAAGCAGTAACAGCGTTGAATTTTTCGTTTAATATATTCTTCTCAACCTACATAAATAGAAGGTAAATAGAAAAATTAAGTGTACTAATCCAAAAGAAAATAAGTAGTAAATGGCTTTAAAGACATGATTAACAAGATTTCATTGTTCATGTTAGAACAATAGAACATATTTTTATATTTTTATATTTATATTAATTAATAAAATAATATTTATTTTCTAAATAATAATATTTTTATATTTATATTATTTTTTATTTTTTAGTATAGTAATATTTTTTAAATTAAAAAATAAAAATAACATATTTTTATATTTTTATTAATTAATAAAATAATATTTATTTATTTATTAACATAATTAATATTACTAAAGTTTGAGTTAAAAAATTCTAAGTAAAAATTTAAAACAGATACTATGTTTGATAAACAAACGCAGTTTCAGTTTTCGTCTTAAAAATAATCATTGAAAATAACACACAACAAACGAGTTTTCGTTGTTTTCGTTTCGCGAAACATGAAAATAAAATATGTCAAACAAACATGTTTTCGCCAAATACAAAAATCGAAATCAAAAACTTGAAACTCGAAAACTCATTTCAATTTTCACGAAATGAAAATTGCTTCTAAATTTTCGTAAACAAACGCGCCCTAATATTCTAAAATCGGCATAGATTTTTGAAATTTGAAGAAAAAAAACTAGCACCAACCCCAATCTGGCGTTAGTTTATTAAAATTGATTTTTTTAAAAAAATCCTACATTGTAAGGTTATTTTTTTAAATGAGATAAATTTTATTTAAATAAATGATTAGATCCCTGATCTATAAAATTTATATATCAATTTATTCATATTTAGTCCCACGTCATCGGGTATGTGTGCACATGAATTGATACCGACGCCCTTGATGCATGGATTGATATAACAATGTCTACCATCTTCTCTTTCGTTTCTTATTTTTATGTTTTGGAAAAAATCTAATTTAGGTTTAGACTCAATTAACATGACGATTTTTTAAGTGAATATGATGCCAATTTAATTTATTTTGTTTTTTTTGTGTTCTGACTCGAACCCAATAGGATCAAGGTCGGGTTGGATTTCGACTTGTGATGTTTGTATTAAAGATACATGTCATGCTAAACCAAGTATTTTTAATTAATTTTGAGTCAAGTTAAATTAGATTCTCTAATTCAAGTTTTTTTTCCATTGAATTTAATTTGTTAAAATTTTAACTAATTTTAATCTTGACAATTTTTTTATTAATTTAAATTGATTTTGGGGCATATTTTGCTTTCTTTTCTAGAAAAAAAAAAAAAACCTTCGGTTGAGTTGAGATATAATTTGTAGCTCAACGCATTCATTTAGTCGGATCAAGATATCACCCTCTCTCCATCATAGACACGTGACGTAATAAATTTGGATGTTGATTTTTTGGCTCTGGTTTGGACCAACTTAATTGGTTTATATTTCAAATGACATTTGAGTAGGGTGACAATTGAAAAGTTAATCATGATTAATCAGTTAACTAAATCGTAAAATTTTATTTCGAAAATTAATTTTGCAATTCAGTTTTAGTTTTGGTTACCAATTCACAGATAATAGGTAATCGAAATCAGTTATACTTATTAATTATTATATATTAATTAATAATTTAACATTATATACCTGGTAACTTATTTATTTAAAATATTTTTAATTTATTTATTAAATGATTATCCATTTACTAATCATATCATTAATCAATTAGTAAAAATTAAAATAACAACATCTATTCGAACCGAACTAATTAGCTTTGGTTATCAACGTGAACGGGTTTCAATTTCAAATATTACTTTTTAAAATCTAATGGTTTCGGTTAATAAATACATAAACGGTTTCGATTATGATAAATCGCAAAAAAAATACTATTAATGAACCTTTGTCATTTCTACATTTAAATCCTAATAAATAATTCCATAGTGGTTTATGGAACATGTGCCGTGTTATTTTCTTATATATATATATATATATATATATATATATATATATATATATATATATATATATATGATTTAGTTGCATGTTTATGTGGTGCCCTAAAATATATTGCTTATCCTCTTTCACTATTTTGTTCCTTCTCAATTCAATTCATGATCTCACTAAAATTCATCTTAATTGGACAATTCCTAATAATCAATATTTTAAATACAGTGGTCCTACATTTAAATTCTAACATTCAAGTAACAATTTCGAGTTGAATATATACATGTATACCAAAAATAAAAATTAAGTGAAATTAAGTGTGTTGCATTTATGATCAAATTTTGAATTCTAACAATGTTTAATCCCGTTGATTTAAAGTTAAATTGGATTGAATGATACGCGGAACGAGTATTCCATTGATCCAACTCCGATCTTTAAAAATTGGCTTTAATTAACTAACAAGATTACGTCAGTAGCGAGTTTGGGAATTGCGTTAACTTTCAACACTTTAATTAGGTCAAAAGATAAAATATTTTTTTAAAAAATAAAATAAAATTATTGTTATAACATAAAAATTACAAGATGTACACCAATATGAAAATATTCACACAAAGTGTATATAAATGCGGGAATAAACACATAGGGTTCGTTTGATACATTATATAGTACTAGTCTGTATGACTAACCTGTAGTATAGTATTAGCCTGTATTGTACTATTATTATACAGTGTTTAGTGCACACATATATTAGCCTTTATAGTACTAGTCTAAATGGACTAATTTGTATTATAATATAATATAATATAATATAATATAATATAATATAATATATTATCTATAATATAATATATTATCTATAATATAATATAATATTATATATTATATTATATTATATTATATTATATTATATTATATTAACTAACTTGTATAATATAATATAATATTATATTATATTATATTATATTATATTATATTATATTAACTAACTTGTATAATATAATATAATATAATATAATATAAAAACTATATAATAGATTTATCATTAAAATTATTTAAAAAAATTTAAACTTTTGGCCGGATGTAAAATGAGTATTCAAAATATTGAAAGTTCTAATGCGGACTAATGAAGAGTTTTGGGAGTGTATTACTAATACAGCTTATGATAACTTATGGAGTACTATTTTTAGTGCAGGTATTAATTAATATCCTTTCCAAATATTCTAATACTATACAAAATGCTTATACAGTGTACCAAACATGCCCATAGATCGCTACATTCATGGATAAAACCTATGGTCTATTGACAACAAGTCCGAATATCTAACTATTACTAATTGATCAACAAAAAGTGAGTAATCCAATTTATCTTAGTTGAGTTTGAAGAATCGGGGAGGGACAAGATAAAAGCAATTGATGCTGAATGTAGAATGACTTTGGACAATTTTAAAAATGCCAATTGCTTAGAAAAAGTCAGAATTCTATTTATTACATTATTCGAGGTGAATTATCTATCATCGTGCAGAATAATATTTCTATGCGTCAAATAAATCAAGTGATATTAGCAATAATGAATTTGACCTCCACATTAATCATTAAGAATTTAATTATCGATGAATAATCATCAACTATCCAACAGCTTAATCAATGAGGGGACTCAAATTTAAGAATGTGGATTCATAGTCATCGGCAGAGCCAATGTATTGACGGAAGGGGCAATTGCCCCTTTGACATTGGTCCTCCATTGAATATTTACTACTATATTATATATATATATATATATATATATATATATATATATTAGCAGTGTTGTTAAACTCGTGAGTTAACTCATAAACTCGGACGAGTTTACGATCCCAGGTATCAAAATCGAGCTAACTCGCACTCAAACTCGTTTATGGGTAAACTCGGGTAAACTCGGGGTAAACTCGCACAAACTCGGTCAAACTCGCGAGTAAACTCGGTCAAACTCGTGGTAAACTCGGATGAACTTGATTTGATGATAATTATTATGGATTGAACTTGTACTTTTATATTTTTATCTTTGAGTCATTGTGTGTGCTTTATTATGGACTTAGAATGCTTTATTATGTATGTATTAGACTTATTCTCTTATATTTTATCTTTATCTGTGCTTTATTAGGGAGTTGAACTGCGCCTTAATTATGATTTTTAAATTATATTAGATTATATTTTTATAGTATAATATTTTTTAATATTGTTTTAATATCAGGTAAACTCTTACGAGTTTACGAGTCGAGTTTACGGAGGCTCCACGAGTTTAACAACCTTGTATATTAGTATTTTTAGTTATATTTGCCCTCCTCTCTCAAAATAATTTTTTATATGTAATTGCCTCCCATGATGTACAATTTTATATTTTGTCCCTTGAAATAATTTTTTCTGACTTCGCCCCTGGTTAGTCAGCTTTCAATAAACAATGACCCTTAAAACATGGAGAAAAGAAACTTTAGCCCCTAAAATGGCTACCATGAAGATGGAAACTTGAGCCATTAGGGGGCAGATCTTCAAAGGATGATGGCAGCTAAATTGACACATTAATTTAAGTATTTCTAACCCATGTTAGTATGCAACCACTACTTCCACCTACGGAAAGAATGAATATCTAAATGTGGGCCCTATCAAGTGCAACCACTTAGACATTTTGTCCAAAATTGATTCGGTCAAACCGAACCACACAATGCAATAATGATTTCATTTCTCTGCAGAAATTAAGATTTGAAAGCACGCAAAGTTAGTGGTGTCGGTCAAGCGAGCCGTAATCGTCGCTGACGGCAATTGTTTTTGAATTAGATATTTGACTCAAAAGTCAACCATAACAAAGTCCAAAGTCTAGAACGAGGTTCGTCCGATCGGGTCTAAGATTTTAACTTGATTGACCAAAAGACATGGGGTTTTACTTATGTTAGGAATAAGATGTGGAATCGACAAAGATTAAGGGATTTGACGCGTGATTCATGTTTTTAAGGTCTTTATTGTTCTGTAGCAATACACCTCTAGGATCGATCAAGCCCCTTTGAAAAGATTGCAGCAAGAGGAGAAAGATGAAGAGAATGATAGAGATTTTAGATAAATCATAGAGATTTTTGAGGCTGAGTATAGAGGTGGCAATGGACCGGGCTCGTCCGTGGGCGGCACGGGCCCGACCTGACTTTGGGCCGTGCCTGATCCGGCCTGCATGTGCCCAAGGGGCGGGCTAGGCTCGGTACGGCCCGAACCGGCACGCGTGCAAAGCTTGGCACGAGCCCGGTCATGCCCGATCGGGCCTGCCCTACACCCGCAGGCTAAGCCTGGTGCCACCCAGGCCTAGCCTCGTATGCACCTAAGTTTAGCCTAATATTCTGTGCCGGTCATGAGCAGCAAGTACTTTATTCAGTGATATTATATATATATATATATATATATATATATATATATATATATATATATATATATATATATATAGACTCTTTTGTTGTGGTTAGTTCACAATAAATTAAGCTAAAGGTTGACGATTTGAGTCTCATTGCCGGTCTTATATATTTTTGATATTTCGGGTCGGCCTAAGCCCGGACTGGGCCTCCCCGTTGAGTGGTCGGGCCTGCCCGGGCATGACCTATTGGCACCTCTAGCTGAGTATACATAGATCAAATGCAGAGTTATTTTGCTCAATTGATGCTCGTTATTAAGAAATAGTAACAACTAATTTGATTAATGAGCAAATAATTTTGAAATAAATCTGCAATTGATCATATATTAAGTGTCATGTTTCAAGTAACGATTGAATTCCAACAGGTCAAAACTATGTTCGAATTCGAATCAATGTCAGATTCGACAAAAAGTTAGCTCGCGGCTCAAGCGAGGCTCTTAGTGACGACGCGTAGTGCAGAGTGCAAAGTGCGCCTAAAAGCACCAATGCGACTTTGTGACGTGATCGTGCGTGCGCATTACCGCACCGCATTAATGTCACATCTTAACATTTCACTTTGTTCACACAAGTAATTAAACATACACGCTAATATTTATAGGCTAATATAAAATTAGCACATCTTCCAATGTGAGACTAAAGTCTAGTTTTCACAAACAACGTGAATACATCCTCTTCATATACTCCTTCTTGGGCATATAAAACTTGATTATATAATTCCTAATTCAACTATATAATTTTCTCATTAAACCTCTAATATTAGACTATCTATTGCAACTTCCAATTCTCTTAAATTACATCAATAATTAAATAAATAAATTACTTAAAATTAATTAAAATAAGCTTTAATTAGGTGCATTTCAACAACTTATGTTCGACAATTTTATCTGCATTCGTCAACTAAAAGACGCATCCGTAAATAAAAATGAATATGAATGCATATATGAATTTTAAAAAATCTATTAGTGTGGATATAGTGCGAATACGAATATGAATGCAAATTTGCACTGTATTTGCACCACATATTCACATATACAAAATTATCATTTTACATATATATATATATATATATAGAGAGAGAGAGAGAGGTAGGTTTTATAATAAATTATTAATTGTTATCAATTTTGATAATGTAAATTATTATTATTTATTAAATATATTATATAATATTTTTTATTAAATGCAATGTGGATGCATATGCGGTGCAGATATGAATATGAATATCCATATTTACAGCGAGGCAAATGTGTTGTGCAGATACAGAAAATATATGCATCGTATGTGATCCGTTGTCCTCCCTAGTTTACTTGCAAATATATAAATTAATAAAATAGATTTCAACATTCATCCAAGTCTAACATATAAATCGACGTATTTTAAATTTCTCTCATTTAAGTTTTGAAGTTTTCACCAAGATCTATTTCAAGTCTAATACATTGTTCAAAATAACACTTAAATTGATGGCATATGAAACCTAGCTTAATAGTGACTCCATCTTGTTTTAGAGTTGTCATTTCTAACATTGACTTCCTTGTTATACCATTAACATAATTAAAATGTTTAAACAGAAAATAATAATATATAGTACATTCATAAAAACTTATTAATCAATATAATATCCAAGATATTCTTAAAGCAAGACTAAATCAAAATATTATAAAGTAAAAAAAAACAACTCACTCATTATTTTGAAAGCTTTTTTACTTGTTCTATTCCTATACTTTCGAAATCGATGAATTTAGACACTGATGTTGGTCACAAACCTACTCCAAAAACAAAAAAAGGAATCCCATCGATCATAATCAGCAATAAAACATATTAATTGTTGATCCTTCAATAAATACTCAAGACTATATATATATATATAAACAAGAAAATGCTCATTCCCGTCTACATTTTCTTCATTCTTTCAAATTTTTATTTTTATCCCTCCCCTCAAACTTTTTTTATTTTTCTCACCTAAATTTTTTCCTCCTAAATTTTTAACGTACTTATTTTCTTTATATGCACCCATTTTGTATTTATTATTTTTTAAATAATAACTGTAAATATTTTTTTTATTAAAATTTTTATATTAATTTTTGAATTTTAAAATATTATTTTATGAGTTTGTTATTGAAAAATAATATTTTAAAACCAAAAGAATTTAAGTTGTTAGAATAATTCAAATATCTTATTTTTTATTTTTTTTCAACTTATTATCTTATACTTATATTATATTTAATTTTTATTCATAAAAATCTTATTATTTTTAATTTTTTAATCATTAAAATTTATATAAATTAATTTTTGATACATATAATTATTTTTTATATTACAAAATATCAAAAATATGAAAAGAAAATTGATGCACTATTCTATATATATTAAAATATAGCATTCAATTTTAAATTTTTTTATTTTTAAAATTATAAATTAATCGTGCAAAGTACGGTACTACAGCTAGTTAGTATATAAATGCAAGCCCAAGCATTTTTTATAAGAAAATTATAACGTGACTCCATCAAATAGATTAATTTTTAAAAAATAAATTAATTGTTTTTCAAAATATTTTTTCTTGGTTAATATTGTTTATCTATGAATACTTTTCATATAATTTTGAACTCAAATAACAAGCAGGTCCTCGAGTAGGTACTTTTCTTTTTTAACTCATAGTGACTTAATTTTTTAAAAAGATTGATATTAACTTAATTGCCACATGTACAGCGATATCACTAAACAATTAAATTAGAAATATGGTTTCTATAAACAACACTAAAACCAAAATTCAAATCGGAGTAAGTGATAACAATTAAGTCGAGCATATCTGATTGGGAATATGGATGGTTGTCATCGACAAATGGCACCGGCAAATTTCTCTTGAATATAAATATTTTTTGACGAGATGAAAAAATGAAAAAATGTGGTTGATTGGCTAGTATGTTACCCTAAAAAATAGAGATAAATTTATTGTGGCAAGATAATAGGCCAACTAATTTATATCAAGATTCAAGACAATATACATTTTTAAACTTTGTTAATAATATTTTTAAATTTGGCTAGGAAGAAAGGCATGGCAATGATGGGAAAATTACCAAAAATTTATGAATGAGCTCAGGTTCCGCCAAACATGATAACGAATTCAAAGTTAATATATTTGCATGCAAAAAAAAAATTCGGAGCAAAGTTCATATTTTTTAAAGTAATTTCCCCAACATTGATGATTCATAAACCGCAAAATATCCCTAAAGCCTAAATTTTAAAGGGTTTTTATATACATTTTATCATATTTTTACAAAATTATCAATTCAAACGTTTTTTCTTTTTCTTATCGGCCATGACTTTAAATTTTTTTATTTGTATCAATTTTGATTTGTTATTATAATTTCATTTATTAAGCCGTTAAATTGGGAACGATACATTCCATGAATCGCTAATTCTTCATTCACTTCATATGAAATAATAATTTTTTATTTATATTAACATGGTGTTGGGTTAGATTTATTGATGTGTATTATGTTATCTTCCTTCGTTGGAATGAAAAACTACTATTGGTAAAATAAAACACGTTGTAATCTCATCTTCTATTTAATATTTAGGATTTTCGTGCAACCTTTTCATTTATCTTTCACAAAATTATAAATTTTAAAGGAAATTTTTTTAATCAATTTTCGGCTTCGATTTTTGAATTTTAGGTAAAATTTTAGTCGAAAAATAACAAAATCAAATAAATAAAGACATTGATACAAACATGCTAATTTCTCATAATGTGATGAATATATATATATATATATATATATATCT
The DNA here is from genome assembly GCA_034359265.1 of Canna indica. Classification (NCBI taxonomy): domain Eukaryota; kingdom Viridiplantae; phylum Streptophyta; class Magnoliopsida; order Zingiberales; family Cannaceae; genus Canna; species Canna indica. The sequence continues at coordinate 4,870,744 of CP136898.1, read as the reverse complement.
TCAAATCGATGTCTGGTTTTGGCTAAAACTGGTGATACATAAATCGTGGTCGACGAAATGCCTGAGAGAAGAAATAAAGCTCACTTTCCAGTAATACTATTACTCGTTCGATACGCTATATCTAGCGGAAATGGCGAAGAAGAACGCAAATCCTATGGTTTCTTGATTTGCCCAGAATGATACCGCACAATGTCGACGATCAACAAGGGAACGTAGTCTGCGAGCGAGGCAGAAATCATACTTCCATCGCTATGAACGTTAAAAAATAAAGAAACAAATCTTATTTTCATGCAATCAAAGGGGAACTTTTAGGTCGAACGATAGAAAAGATTTCCGTCTTCCTTCGCCAGGCCTCCAAAGACAAAAAATCTGGAGGCGGATTGACGAGGAGACGATGCTAATTTGGCACAGTTTTTGAACTCGGTAGGCATTTCTTACTCATAAGATCGCCTCCAAGCCTTCGATTAGTGCTTCACCTTGCCAAAGGTGAGATTTTGATCCCCAAGATGAGGAAAATAAACCGAAACAAAATCACAAATCTCGAACACTTTCCCCGAATAAAACGATGACGAAGATGGAAAAACAAATCACGAATTCGAAAACGAAGACTTAACCTTTGTAAACAAGGGACGAAGGATCGAAGGCGTGTTGAAGAGGAGACGGGATCAATAGCCGCCGGAGAACCTAACAAGGTTTCAAGATCACAACGCTGAAGGCAATTTATATATACATGGCTCGTTGGCGAGGCGGATTTAGGGTTACCGTTTTTCCCCTTCCCCTACCGGTCACACAGGTTTTCGGCCCAGATCTACCAGGCCAGACCCGGTCCATTAAACCCGGCTCGATTCTCTGATTCATGGGCCTTTTTCTGCCCAATTACATAGGAAAATAATTCCAAAATACGATAAAGTCACTATCGATAAATTAAAGGCTGGAGGTGCAAATTAGTTAGCTGCAATTACTAGCAATCTCCTCCTATCTGCCAACTCGGTCCATGGGCGAGTTAGGTCGAACCCACTGCGTGGCTCACCCTGTTCCGCTCGCTCGACCAACTACTGCACGACCAAACGCGATTGGCTGGAGAATGGAACATAGAATAAATTCCTCCACCAACCTGAACCAATACACAGCACAAATGTGCAAGAACAGATGCACGAGGTACGTGTAACGCGTTGGTCCACTGAAGTTTTAGGTTCGTGATTGCAACATCAATTGCACGGGATGAGAGTTGGATGCGCGCAGAGAACAAAATGACGCTAAACCATCAACGCATGTCGTTAAAAAAAATGCAAGCCTTTGCGGACATGTGGAACGGTTGCTTTATTTTAGCCATCGCTGATGAAAAGGATAACTGGTCGGTTGATCCGCCGTTCAAGCCCGGCTCAGACTGATCTGGACCGTCCGTTGTCGCTGACGACAGTTATTACAGTACAGAACTTTGCGCGCCATGGCGGTTAACGTACCACGTGCACCGAAAAATATCTTTTTTAAATAAAATAATATTTTTTTATTTTTTTATGTATTATTAATTTAAAATAATAAAATACAAACAACTAATCATCAACGGTTTGGAAACACCAATTAATTAGGTAGGAGTTTTAATTTTCGGCGATAATTTACCAAAAAAAAAGTAGGTGGCAAAACCGTAGTTATAAGTTTGTTGACAGATATTTAATTATTAAAGTAGCAAGATTTTTTAAGTCTAAGCTAACCTAACAATTTCAATGTCAGGTCTCCCAATAAATAAAGTATATAGTATTACTAATACACTCCGTTAGCACGTGACATCGTAGCTGGAGGTTGCTCATAAAAAAAATATATGAATGAATAAATATAAGTAAAAAATAAATGAGCATGAATAATAAAAAAATTAATATGAATTTATATTCATTTACCAGGTTCCATATTCGCTAGTTGAGTATGTATACAATATATATGCTTTGCTGCCTATAAATCACAAAACACTGCATAAACTAAAATAAACCTTTACCTCTGTATCAATAGTTTATATATTATTAAGTAATTTTTTAAACTTTTGATTAATATTTAAAAATCTTATTTTCTTGCTTTGCATCATATAAAGCAAACATGTATTATAATTTGTGTATTATATATTTCTTAAGATATCATAAGATAATATTTTCCATGATATATCGATAGAGTTTCAAAAGAAATATAGATTTTAAAATTCATATGATATGTTTGGATGTTAATTTTTGAAGTGATTATTATAAAATAAGTTCTTTATTTTACATAGGAACCTAAAAGTGAAAAAAAAATAAAATCTACTAGCCTAAACAAGAAACCTATAAATTTAACACAACTATAGCTTAATTATTAGCTTGAAATATTGTACTATTGCCCACCTTCTGTCATTATCATTACACCTATTATGACTACATCCTAAATTGACGTAAGAGTCTAATATAGTTTGTCGGTTTGGTTTCTTTCACAAATTGTACTAAATAACAATTTTATTAAAGAAAATTACGGGGAGTAATTATTATGGACAAAATATTTTAGCGGGGCGAAATGTTCTGAACGTGACGACTTATTGAGAGTGAGTTTAATATTATAAAAGGGTCGAGATGTTGTGAGAGCGGACATAATGATATAACCACATATGAGATATTATGAAAGTGGATGAAATATTATAATCACGAACAAGATATTGTGAGAGTGAATAAAATATTATAATCACGGACGGGATAATACGAGAGTGTATATGTTGTTCTGGGGATGAATGAAATATTATAACTACGGACGAGATACTATAATCACAAACTGACAAACGAAATGTTGTGAGAGTGGACGGGATATTGACTTAGCCATTTAATCGTATAAAGATAATATTGTCCAAAAATCAATTCTTTTGATATTTTTTGTTAAGCTTATAATGAATGTAATTTTAAATTTGTTTTTTTAATCCAAATGGATCATACATATGAAATCAGCCCAATTTATTATATCATGCATTTGTTGCTGCTTTGTAGCCGTAGTCAAAACGCGAGATAGAAGGTGTTGGGTGGAAAAAAAGTTATCTTAAGTTTTGGAGCAGATCTAAAACATTATAGTAATCTTGTACCAACTTTATGTTACTCCAAACCAAAGTAGTGAAAGAGGGTCATGTTGTACTGTTAAAATATGAGGCATACTTTTTGTTCTATTCATAATTTTTTTTTATAAACAATTATTGGATAACAATTGTTGTCCGTCTTGTACTTCAAGTTACAGCTATTGTTAACTTTTGATTTAAAATAAAAATAAAAATAGAAAATCACGTATGATCGTACCAGGGTTAAAATCTTAGACTTGGTTAACTTTTGGCTCCTTAGTTAAAAATAATATAAGATATTTATGTGAGAATTTTGTTTTGGATCAAAGTCAAGTATTCTCCGTGAAAAGATTTGAGAAAATTTGTTCGAATTTTTAGGTGTTATTTAGTTAGCGAAAATTATTTTCTGATTTGATTTTAGTAAAATTAAAAATATGATTTTGAAAATTTGATTTTAGTTTCTAATTTTTAGTTATTTAAAAATGCATTTAGTTAATGAAAATAATATTAGTTTTAATTAGTTCAATCAATGAATATTTATTTAATTATAAAAAATAATATTATTTTTTTTAAAAATATTTTTAATAGTAATTAAGTGTCAGTTAGTTTACTAACTTAAATATTTACTAATATGATTATAACATATGACATATATGTCATACTTATTTGTTACCTATATTAATTAATATTAAAGAATGAACGAGTTAAATGTTGGTAAGATTTAATTAATTAATTAATTAATAATTTAATTTTTTTTATTCAATTAGATAAAAAATTAATTAATAGTTATTATAATTTTTTTTAAAAGTTTAATGATCTAAAATTAGTTTTGATTAAATTATAAATAGATTAATTTTAAGAAAATTGAGTAATTTTAAAATTTAGATTTGAGTCAATTAAATATAAATAAATTTATAAATTAAAAATAATAGTTTAAGTTGAAAATAATGATTTTTATTTTTAATTTTAAAAATAAGATATTGTTTGATTTATTTTTAAATTAATTAAATTTTATAAAAATATATTTATATTATAAAATTACCATTGCATTTGATAACGGAATCGATCATCTCGAAATCATGAAAATTAAAAGGTAAATTATATTGACCTCTCATTTATTTATAATTTTATCTTATAACTCTCCGAATTTTGTAAAAGATTATACAAACTTCTCCTATTACGAAATAAGATTACACAAATCTCTCATGAGTTTTGTAAAATATTACACAAATCTCCCCTTAAAAAATTACTCAAATTACTCAGGGAAGGTGATTGTAATATGGACAAATAGAGAAAGAATCAGTGTAATTTCACTAAATTTTAAAGAAAGTCAGTGTAATTTACCTTTATGGTATTTTTATTTTTATTAAGAAAATTGATTTTATTTTTATTTTGATTTCAATTCAATTTCATGAAAAAAATAAATCAAATAAGTCTTTACAAGTAATTTTGATTTAGGTGAAATCGAAATCATGAAAATAAATTTTTTTCGCTAATCAAACGGCCTCATTGGTTTGAACTTATACCATTCATCTTAAATAGAATTTTTAGAACGATTTATCTCACTTGTTAATTATATGTAGAATAAGGGAAAATATTATATTTATCAAGAGGGGTTCACCGTCCATCTCTATATTAGACTTTCTATTTCAAAATAATGCAGAGATGTCATATCTGAAGTGACATTTTACTAAAATAAATACGACATATCACCATATATCAAATTTGGGTGAAATTTGCTACATCGAGCTACATGCCTATGTCCAGGTGCAATATATATATTTTTGTCACAAAGATCCCGTATATTTATTAATTTCTCTCTTCAAGTGCAGTATATTGCCTTTGAGGCCTTGAATTAAATTTTACACAATACACAGGCCTAAACAAATGCATGTACACGTAACAGGGGCTTAAATTTTAAAAAATAAAACCACGAGGACTAATATGAGTGATGCTGAGTAAATATCACGTGACCGCCTATATAAACACCGTTCGCTGCCCTCTTCAGCGTCTCGAAAAGAGCGAGCGAGCGAGAGAGAGAGGTACGTCTTCCTCTTCTCCGGCGTGTCCACCTGACAAGGGCATGGGGACGGAGACCACGCATCAGCCGCTCCTCTGCGGGGTCGACGAGGTGCCGTGGCCGATAAACGGCGACGTGGCCGTGCGCGTGGGGGGAGAGGCTGCGGCGGCGGCGGAGGACGATTACCCGGCGATCAAGGGGCCGCGGGACGCATGGAAACTGTTCGCGGCGGAGTCGAGGAAACTGTGGTCGATCGGGGTGCCCATCGCCTTCAACATCATCTGCATGTACGGGTTCAGCTCCGCCACGCAGATCTTCGCCGGCCACCTCGGGAACCTCCAACTCTCCGCCGTCGCCGTCGCCCTCAACGTCGTCTCCACCTTCACCTTCGGCTTCCTCGTACGGCTCTTCCCCCCTTTAATTAAAATCCGGTAAAAAGGACGTTCCATTAATTTCTCTTCCTCCCCCGCTTCGCTCCGGCGTGAGCGAAGGAGCTGCTGTTCGGAGGGCGACAGCTTTGAATGGCTAGGTCATTTCAAATAGGGTTTGCGCATACGTGGCAGAACTTGATTCGTTAAACACACTGTTGCCTACACGCCTCGTAGCAGTGTAGACATCCGATCCTTCCCCAAAAATAGATCTTTACGATGGCGATTAATTTCAATTACAGGAAATATAAAACCACATAGTGATCATAAATTACTTATTTATATTTTTGAGAAAGGAATAGTGAATAAAGAATAATATGTAAAACAAATATTTACAAGACTAAATTCTATAGTTTTTTTAATAATATAATCAACTTTTTAGCTATATAAATATATAAACTTTTAAAAAAGACAATATATTAATATGTTAGGACATAGTAAGTAATTATGTTTTATAAAATTTTAAATAAAATTTTAATTGTGTTTTATAATTATATATTTTGCAGATGAATTATAAAATAGTAAGTATTTTGCAGTTGCAGCGGCTTATATATAATTATATATTTTACAAACCTATTAGATATTTTTCTGTTGCATGTTCGATCTTTGTCATGTTCGACGAAATGCTTACTGTTAAAGTGTTGTCATTGTTAGTTAGGAATGGGGAGCGCGCTGGAGACACTCTGCGGGCAGGCCTTCGGCGCCGGCCAGGTCGAGATGCTCGGCGTGTACATGCAACGCTCCTGGATAATTCTCATAGCCTCTGCAGTCCTCATGTGCCCGCTCTACATATTTGCTGCCCCGGTGCTGCGGCTCATCGGCCAGGAACCCGAGATCGCCGACCATGCCGGCAAGTTTGCCATCGCCGTCGTCCCCCAAATGTTCGCCCTGGCGATCAACTTCCCCTCCCAGAAGTTCCTCCAGGCGCAGAGCAAAGTCATCGTCCTGGCCTGGATCGGCTTCTTGGCTCTCCTGCTCCACATTGGCATGCTCGTCCTCTTCGTCTACGTCTTCGGGTGGGGCTTGGCCGGATTGGCCGCCGCCTTCGACATTTCGGCGTGGATCGTCTCCCTGGCTCAGGTCGTGTACATAATGGGCTGGTGCAGGGATGGGTGGACCGGCTTCTCATGGATGGCCTTCAAGGATATATGGGCGTTTGTGAGGCTGTCGCTTGCCTCTGCAGTGATGCTTTGCCTTGAGATATGGTACTTGAGCATCCTCATTGTGCTCACTGGTCACCTTGAGAACGCAGAGATTGCTGTTGGTTCCATTTCTATCTGGTAAGCTCATCCAATAGAGAGATCTTCCAGCTTCATTCAGAAAAAACGTAGATGCACATCAACTGCTTTTGATAATTCCTCAACGCATTTGCAGCATGAATATTAATGGTTGGGAAGGCATGATATTTATTGGGCTGAATGCAGCTATAAGGTAGGATAATCAGCAATTAAATTGGTTAACAGAATTAAACAAAAACAATTTCTAATGGGTGCTACATTTTGCATTGCTATAGTGTTAGAGTTTCAAATGAGCTTGGAGCAGGTCGGCCAAGGGCCACCAAGTATGCTGTCATGGTGGTGCTCGTCCAGTCTCTCGCAATCGGGCTCCTCTTCATGGCCATTATACTTGCAACCCGGAACTCTTTCAGCATCATCTTTACTAGTGACAAAAACATGCAACAAGCAGTGGCCAGGATTGCATATCTTCTGAGTATTACGATGGTGCTCAATAGCATTCAACCAGTTATATCAGGTAGGGCGTAGGCATGAAGGTTATAAGAATTGTTTTCCAAATGATGTTGCAGATCTACTTTAATTCTTACTGTGAATCCCATAGTTTTCTTTTATCTCTTGGATGGGCTATTGTTTCCAGTTATACATTGTGTTCTTGTGATAACTAGATGTGTTGTTTTGTGCCAGGGGTGGCTGTTGGAGGTGGATGGCAGGGTTTGGTGGCTTATATTAACTTGGGTTGCTACTACATTTTGGGTGTTCCTTTGGGCTTCCTCTTAGGTTACATGTTCAAATTGGGAGTTCAGGTAATAATTGTTCTTTTCATTACAATATAGGCACAATTTTGTTGGACCACATTGTTTTTTATATGTTTTTGAGATGCGAGGTTTGATGAATTTAACTTCATCCGGATTAATTAGGACAACAAATCATAGCTTTAGTTGGATATTAAATTACTAATGCTTATTTTATTTTTTCAAAGAATATGTGATGAAAGCAGTTTTGACCCAAGCACTTGCTATCAACAAGAAAGCTCATTACCAACTAAACTAGTTGACCTTCCAAATAGTAGGATTGCTTTTGCTCATGGATGAAACCTATGCATTATCCAAATTTTTGTACTTCATTTAAGCTTTGCTTAGAGGGCTTGATCCTAAGTTAAATTTGATAATTGGAGGGCAAACTTGGGAGTCATAGTATTTGAGCTAGCTCCTTTGCAACTTGACACACCTGGCTTCCAGTTATGAAAATAACATCATTGCTTACCAGGAGTCAATCTAGCAAGGTAGGTATATTGTCTTGGTTATCAGAGTTTTCAGTCCTGAAAAAATCTATTCACTTAAAGGAGAGTAAAGTTTAATGTTTTATATATCTCAGTAATACTAAAGTTTTATATGTATGCCATAAGTTAAACTTAGTCCAGCAAAAATGTAATGTTAAGAAGGCAATTGACATTTAATTCCTACCTATCTCGTTTAATGCAAGTTCACTCAATAATCACCATATGAAGAACAATTATTTATAACTTAAGGTTTATCACTTTATCTATTTGAAAGAAACATTAAAGATATGTAATAATAACATAATCGTCTATGGAGAAACAAGAGCTCCATGAGACCATTTAGTATCTGTTTATGTTTATGTCAATCCACATATCAAAGAAATGAGGAAGACCACCAAACCTCTTGAATTGCTTCAACATGAATTGCTTCAACATTATAGATAGATGCATAAATGATAAGATATGCATATTGCTTATTTTTTTGTCAAATATTATTCTGATATAACAGTTTCTATTGATCCCAGGGAATTTGGTCTGGCATGCTTTGTGGAACCTTCTTCCAAACTGTTATTCTGTTGTTCATAGTCTGGAAGACAGATTGGAAAACTGAGGTAAAAAACTACCCAATAGAGCTTTGTCAAGTTTATTGGTAACTTTTTTGTTTGTGTTTTTCGTAGGAGGCACACATCTTAAATGTGAAAGATTTGAAAACCTCATATGTTTGGAAAGCACTATAATATATTTATGGTCAACCAACATATAGATGAAATGATAATGCACAAATAAGTCTCACATTCAAGGCAATTAGATGAGTAAAATAGATGAGGGTGGGGGGGATTTGAACCCTTGACTTTACTCATCCTCAGGGATTAACAAAAATAAAAGAATGAAAAATCCAAATAAGTTTTTAGCTCATTTAGTGCATTCATCTTTCCTAGTTGTTGCAGTAATTGTCCAGGAAAGTTCACAATTACAAATGGATTTTGTGCTAAACTAAAAGAACTTACCTCTTGATTCATTAACCAACCTATAAGATTTTTTTTTTTCTCTTCTTAAAAATGTGATTATGTTGTCTATACCCAATAGCTTTTTGTTTTGTGGTAAACTTACTACTTTTGGAATATGAGACAATGAGTTCCAAGTTAGATGGAATTTTCTCTAATTCTCCATACTTATTTCATATACGTGATATTAGGAAAATTGCTTCCACTACTCTTATTCTTATGGTAATAATTTGCAGGCATGGGAAGCCGCCGAACGCGTGCGGTTGTGGGGTGGACAAGATGAGAATCCAAAAGCACAAACATAATCTAACATCATCTTTTTCCGCTTTTTAGAAGCAAGTATGCAAATGTTTATTATGAATAATGCATAGGTTTTGTCCTTTTCTTTGGGAAATAGCTATAAGATATGATGTAATCCTTTTCCCCAGTCTTTTATTTCTTTGAAGGGTATGAGCTCGTCACTCTTTTTCTCCTAGAGAATTTCATTTCTTTGAAGATGCAAGGGATGGGTAAGAGTCGATATTGAGCTACAAGCAAACTGTTTAAAGGAGAGAACACTGCACTAATTGTAAGATAAATCGGCGCTTATTATATGAAAAATCGATGTTATTTTTGAATTTAAAATATAATTTAGATGCTTCCAATTACGCAAAGTTTAAGGTAAAAATGTAGGAGTGAACAAAACGAGGAAACCGGCGCCATCAAGAGCGTCGATGGACCCTGGTTATTAATTGCAACTTGAAACTCTTTCAGCATCATCTTTACTAGCGACAAAAACATGCAACAAGCAGTGGCCAGGATTGCATATCTTCTAAGTATTACGATGGTACTCAATAGCATTCAACCAGTTATATCAGGTAGGGCGTAGGCACGAAGGTTATAAGAACTCTTGTTTTCCAAATGATGTCGTAGATATACTTTAATTCTTACGGTGAATCTCATAGTTTTTTTTTTATCTGGGCTAATGTTTTCAGTTATACATTGTGGGAGGTGGATGGCAGGGTTTGGTGGCTTATATTAACTTGGGTGGCTAGTACATTTTGGGTGTTCCTCTTAGGTTACTTGCTCAAATTGGGAGTACAGGTAATAGTTGTTCTTTTCATTACAAAATAGGCACAATTTTGTTGAACCACATTTTTTTTGTGTTTTTGAGATGCGAGGTTTGGTGAATTTAACTTCATCCAGATTAATTAGGACAACAAATCATAGCTTTAGTTGGATATCAAATTATTAATGCTTTATATGTATATATTCTATTATTTTTGTAAAGAATATGTGATGAAAGCAGTTTTGACCCAAGCACTTGCTATCAACAAGAAAGCCCATTACCAACTATACTAGTTCACCTTTCAAAGAGTGCAACTTCTATGGGCAGATTGCTCATAGAAAACTTATGAATGAGTGGATATGAGTTTTAAGCGACTGAACATGAATATAAAATGAATGAATATGAACATGAATATAAAAAGAATATATATTCATTCCTTTTCTATCCATGTTCAGTCGTTTAAAGCTCATATCCACTCGTTCATAGAGATTTATAAGGGCAAGCTGCCCATATAAGTTTTTTCCCATAGTATTTGAGCTCCTTTGCAGCTTGACACACCTGGCTTCCTGTTATGAAAACAACATCATTGCTTACCAGGAGTCAATCTAGCAAGGTAGGTATATTGTCTTGGTTATCAGAGTTTTCAGTCCTGAAAATAATCTATCCACTTAAAGGAGAGTAAAGTTCAGTATATTGACCATCTCATTCTCATAGCTCCATCAGAAGAGTCCCTGATCATCACTAGTTTAGCTAATGGATAGAGATAGAATAACAAGAAGAAAACCGGTGAAATGCTAGTGGTTCAACTTGTCAACTCTAAAGACCAAAATAAAAGAATGAAAAATCCAAAGAAGTTTTTAGCTCATTTAGTGCATTCATTATTCCTAGTAGTTGCAGTAATTGTCCAGGAAAGTTCACAATTACAGGTGGATTTGACGCTTAAATTTTACCATGTTCCCTGGGTAGTGCTTCTTCAGATGCTGCATTCCCATATTTCTCCATAATTGTGTCCTTTGTCCTGCCTTTCAACTTCTCCTTGTTGATCTTCAAATTCTTGTATAAGAGTTTGTGCTTGAGATGGGGCAGCTTGCATGTGGATAACTGGATATCCTGTCCTTTGTTCAAAGCTTCCCAGGCATGGATGTTAAGTTGTTTAAATTGCAGTGCTTCTCCACTAAGTCTTTTTTCGTTATCGCCCTTTAGTGCAAACCATAAATAATAAGATTATCCATTTTGAAGCAGAAACAAAACGGGATGGAAGAAACTTTTTATGTGTTTAGGAATACACAAACTTACTTCATAAAACTTCTCATTTGGATCACTGTCAGGTAGAGGATCCTCACGCATAGATCGTGTTTTTGGGTCATAGTAGGCAAAATCCACATCTAGATTCGAAAGATATTTTGCAGTATTTGTAAGTTGAATAATCACACTAGAGGGGGAGTGAATAGTGTGTTAACTAAAACTTTAGCCTAAATTCGATTTTAATCATTTCTTGATTACTTTAGACAAATCACAATTTAATAGTAAGCGGAAGCAAAATAAATAACAAGTAATCAAACACATACAAGAGCAATGCTAACACAATGAATTTATAGTGGTTCGGCCCCAATGCCTACTCCACTACCTAAGCACCCCGCTTAGGATTTCAAACTCTAGTTTACTACAAGAGGATTTACAAGCTAAGACACCGACCCTCACAACCGAGGGTTACTCTCACACTCGAAAGTACCTCCAACACATCTTATTCTAAGGACTATAAAACTAATCCTAGCAAACTAAGTTTACACCGGTGGATTTAAGTCTCTACACCAAGGTTACCACCATACACACAAATCTAGCACCCTAGGTTTTCACAACTTGATATACAATGAGAATAACAACAAAATACAAATATAAATGGAGCAAAAACACAATCAATATAATACTTAGCTCCAATACAAGATCCTAGCTTCCTCTTCATGCCTTTGATGATGAAACACAAGGTTGAAGGCTCAATCAAGGAGGTAGAAGCTCAAAGCTAAGGTTTGAAAGTAATGACTCAAGAAATGCTCCAAATATTGTTAGAATGACTCAATAAATAGTTGGAGGCCTTAGGAAGGGACTTTTGGGTGTATTTATAGAATCAGTATTGGGGTATGGAAGCAAAGAGCCGTTCAAATCTTCTTTAATTTGAAAACGAGCCGTTTGGGGGCATTCTGAGAATTGTGGGTAGTTTTTTTAAAAAATTGGCTGGGGGCATTGTGGGAATTCTGGGTAGTTTGAAAATTTCTAACATTTCAAGCCTTATTTTTTTAGGTTAACGATTTTCAAAAATTTCTTTAAAATATGTCTTTAATTTATTTTTACCTAAGGAACAATTATTGAGTATTTTGATGGTAAAAAAATATCTAAATTATGTAGCCCTCCGAGGAGCCTCCTATATTTAGAAATTTTTAAGACCGTTTTTTTATTTTTCTAGTTTCTAAGTTTTCGGAGTTCGGATTCGGTTTTTTAGATTGTGAACTCAATGAGGACATCAAACTAAGGCTTAGGAACATTTACAATAAAAGAAATTAAGTCCTAAACTAATTTTGACATGCTCGACTCCGAAGCCTTCGATTTTTTATTTTTTATAATTTTTTCGATTGGGGACATCACGTCGCATGCAAATTGATATGTAACCTGAAAATATTTCTTGCTCAAACATTAGTTCCATATTTATTATCATCAAAATCGAGATTAATACTAAGGTTAAAAACCTTAGGCCAATAATTTCTTCTCTAATACGCAAATTCTTGAAAGGATAAAGATGTTACAACGATGAATAAAATCTCCGGCAAATTTAATAGCTCATAGATTCACTTTGGAAGTTCAACATTGCCAGAAAAATTAAACATATCAAAGTTACCTAACAGTTCCACTGTTCCAGTGCTACCACCTTCAAGTGGGAACGCAACTTCTATGAAGCCCGGCTCCATAGAAAAACTTTATGGAGTCGGGCTCCAATGATGAAGCACGAATCGCAAAGCAAAATAAAAGTTGCTTTGCGATTCGTGCTTCATCATCAGAGCCCGGCTCCATAAAGATTTTCTGTGGAGCCAGGCTCCATAATAATTTTTTTCTCCAAGTGGTGCACACGTTTCTCCACCTTAGCAAAATCCATCTGTTTGGACTCATCCACCTTTAAATCATCATCATCATCGATGTCGTCATCCTCATTTTATATTTTTATGAGCAAGATGCTCAAATTGCGCAACGTCACCCATCTAAATTCTCAATGTTACATGTATTATAATATCTTGAAATTTCATTATATCGTAAATATCTCGTTAAATACTTAAATTATTAATTAACAAGTATTTCCATTTTTAAATTTTAACTATAATCAAAAAGTTTATTTTCCCTCCAAACCTCCAAAACCTCTAATCTCAAACTCGTTCTTTTTGCCTGCGAGATCGCTGCCAACCTCGCTCGGAGTTTGTCTTACTCCATGTTCACCGCGTTTACCTTCATGTTTACCCAGTTTTATTTTATGTTAAAACTGGGTGAATATGGATGTAACTTGGATGAATTTGGAGGTAAATTGGTTGAACATAAAGTAAAACAGAATAAATATGGAATAAAATTAGATGAACATAACACGAAACAAGGTGAACCTAGAGAAACACAAGGTAAAAATGGAGAACTCGGTGAATATAGAATTAAAAAGGATGAGTATGAAGCTTTGGTAAATACAATCCAACCATGATCCTAGTTGCTTATCAAGTTCTTTTATAGGTTATGTCTCTTCAAATTTAAACAATTGAAATCATTTTACATCTCATATACTGAACATAAAAAGAAGACAACGAATAATTATTATCATTAGTCGGTCTTCGAGTGTATAAATCCTAAATATGATGAAATTTTCTTTTCTAAGATATATTGAATAATCACGAGACACAAACACTTCAACTTCAAACAATCAACTATTTTAATTGCATTCAAGCAACTGGTTGATGTTTTATTTATATATGAATGACGAAACACTTTGATCTTATTACAAACATCAGTAAATGCCTTTTGCTTAGGCTTTGAACCATTAAATCAACCCAACGGAACCAGAGTTTGACGACACGATCGACTCTAATAAACATTATTCCTAACATTAACCAAGTTAAGATCTCCAAGGCATGCAAATTCCTTATTGACAACATCAACCACCACGTTATCGCATAATATAGGTGATTCCATACTTCATAATTTTTAATTCCCGAATCATGTTTTTATTTTTGTTAATATTGTAATATCATTTTTCATTTTTTTTTCAACACAAAAGAGAGAAAAATAAACTGCATATATCCACCGGATGCGAATTCAATAGTTGATCTCATTATGCCAACATTAATAATTGTTTCACAATAACAATAACTAAGTCTTAATCCCATATTAGATGAGATTGATTATATGTATTAGTAATTATTTTAACTATAGAAAATAATTCAACCATTCCTCTCAAGTTGCCAAGGGTTTGATTTCTTTTAAGTTCATACATGTAGTTAGTACGTTCTAACTTGACCTTTTGTTTTCTTCATTTTAGCCAAATACTTTTATGGGACAAAGTGAGAAACCAAGAAATGAGCAAGTTATCTCATTGGCCTTTTCATCTTTATTTTAATCCATAAAGGCTTCTAGTTAGAATTGTTAATTATTATTTAATTATTTTAATCCATAAAAAATTAATCATATTCCTTCTATGACCTCTGAAAATGGTTTCATTCTCTCAAATGATAAAGAGATTCTTTCTGAATTCTCTCTCTTTTATCAAAACCTTTGGACAAACCCTTCTAACCCTTTTACCATTCAGTTGTGACCCTAATTTCCCTCTGTAACTGATAATTTTAAGGACTTTTTTATTGCTCTTTTTTTCAAAGCTGAAATTTGGAATACTATCAGCTCTATGACCAATGGTAAGAGCCCTGGTATTGATGACTTTGCTGTAGAGTTTTATAAGAACTATTGGGAAATCATCTCTGATGACCTTCTCAGTTGTTTTCATCATTTTCACTCTACAGACTTCATCCCTTTTGAATGGAATAAAACAGTTCTTACTTTCATCCCCAAATGTCAAATTCCTAACAAAGTTAAAGACTTTAGGCTCATTGCATTGTGCAATTTGTCCTATAGAATTCTTACTAAGCTCATTGCCAATAGACTTAAGGTTGGTCTTCCCACCCTCATTTCCAAATAGCAATCTGCCTTCATTAAAGGTCGTAGCATCCATGATAACATCTTAATTACCCAAGAAATGGTTCACTCAATTTATCGCTCCAAGAGCAAAAAGTCTTACATTATTGTGAAGCTGGATCTTGAGAAGGCCTATGACTCATTATCTTGGGATGCTATTCTCTTAGTTTTAGAGTTTTGTTAATTCCCTCCCCTGTTTATTAACGGGATAAAAGCCTGCATATCCACTATTTCTTTTGCATGCATGGTGAATGGTAACATCTCAGGTTTTTTTCAATCCTCTAGAGGTATTAGGCAGGGTGATCTATTATCACCCTTCCTCTACATTATTGTTGCTCACCCTTCTGATCAATAAAGCTGTGAATGATAATCTTTTCACCCCTCTTAGAATTAACAACACCCTTGCTATCAGCCATCTTATATTTGCTGATGATATTCTATTGGCTTTCAAGGCAGATGACACTAGCATTAATAGCTTTAAAACTATCTTTGGCCATTATGCTAAGCTTACTGGTCAAAAAGTTAATCTCCAAAAATCTGCTATGTTTTTTCCTAAATATACCCCTCCAACCATCAAAAGCAACATTTGCACTAAGCTTGGTATTCATGAGGGATCCTTCCCCTTCAAATATCTAGGAGCTGTCATATCTCCCTGCAGGCCTCGAGAGCATGCTCATGATTTTATCTTTGATCAGTTAAACTCCAAGCTGGGTTCTTGGCAAACTAAGTACCTATCTCAAGCAGGTAGGTAGGGTAACTTTAATCAAGTCTGTTCTTACTTCTGTCCCTGTTCACTCTATGTATGTCTCTTGATTTTCCCAATCAAGTATGACCAAAATAAACTCCCTTATCAACAACTTTTTATGACAAAATAATCATGATAAAAAAGGAATCCATCTAATATCTTGGAGTAACACCACTCTTCCCAAAGAGGCTGGTGGTTTGGGTATCAAGAATGTCCAACTCCAAAGCATTTCTCTTCAAGCTAGAAGAGTGAAAGCATACCTTAATAATCATGAATCCTTGTGGGTTGATCTGGTTAAGACTAAGTATCCTTTGGTAAATTCCAGTCACCTCTCCCTTCCTAACCAATGCTCTTGGTCCTGGAGGCTTTTCATTGAGGCTTTTGAGCATCTGCATGGTGGCTTTAGAAAAATCATTAATTCTGGCAAAAATTCTCTTGTTCTCAGTGACAACTGGTGCTTGGATATTCCTTTATGTTTAAAGCCTGCTTTGTTTGACAACAACATGGTTACTGAACATACATCTGTTGCTTGCTTGATTAATAACCAAAGATGGAATCATAATATGGGCTTGGCAATGTTTGATATTAACCTGTGGGATCAGATTACTACTCTTGAGCTGCCCCAAAATCCATGTGATGATGCTTGGGTGTGGACTGACAGCTCTAGGGGTAGAGTTACCACTGTTGCAGCTTATACATTCCTACTTAATCCTATGATTGATACATTTCTTTCTTCTTTCAATTGGAATTCTATTTGGAAGCTGGCAGTTCCTGAAAAAAATTAAGATATTTCTTTGAAAAATTGCCCATGGTAGATTACTCACTATGGATAGACTATGTTATATGGGTCTATCCCAAAACAGTAGCTGCAGTTTCTGTGATTTAAGCCCTGAAACCATTGATCACCTATTTGGCTCTTGCTCATATACTGTTATTGTCCTGTACCTCCTTAAAAACACCTACCTTCCAAACCTTCCCTCAGATTGTTCTACCTGGATGCTTGGTAGTAACCTCTTGTTTTGGATGATGCTTTGATTAGTCACCAAAATAAGCGGTCGATTGCCGTATCCTTGTGGTTCATCTGGTTCTCCAGGAATGAAAAGTTGCATCAGGCGAGGCAACTCTCTCCCGACAGCTTGATGAGACGGATTATTGCCTTCTTAAAGGCCTATGATCAGACCCAAGCCCCTCAGGGAAATAAAAGAAATAAAGCTCCTATTTTGTACAGATGGAATGCCCCTCCTCCCAATGTTGTTAAAATAAACTGTGATGCTTCTGTGAATGGTAACGATGCTGGTATTGGGTTTATTATTAGGAATCACTTGAATTATCCTTTATTTACATCATGCAGATTTTTTAATATATATATCTAATACCCTTCATGCTGAAGCTTATGCTGTGAAGGAAGCTCTTACTTTTGTTGTGCAGGAACATTTTGGAGACGTTATCATTGAATCAGACTCTAAAATTCTGATAGATGCTCTTAATCAAAAGATTTGTCCGAATTAGAAAATCTCAGCGACTGTTCATGATATTTTTGATTTAGCATCTAAATTCAATACTATTGTATTCTGTTTTGTGTATCGCGAATGTAATAAAGCAATTCATTGGGCTATAAACTGGGCCCGTGTGGGTCGTTCCTCTTAGGTTTGATCTTCAATTCGACCACCTGAACTGGAACAAATCATTGTAAGGGATCATGATGGTCCTAGTTATCCTAGATTAATATAGTTATGTTTTATTTTTTTTAAAAAAAATTATTCTTCCAAATACTTTCTTTCTGCAGTTAAAAATCAAATGACTAAAATAATCCTTTTATTCATTGGCATCAAATTTGTAACTAACTAAAAGAACCAAAACTATTCTTAAAATGACTTATGACCAAATTGCGGGACGACGATCCTTTTAGGATAAGTAATTTTAAAATTGATCATCCATATAATATTAATAAAAAATGATCATATTTTGCATGAATGAACAAAAAGTCATTTAATACCAATTTTTGAGACAACCCAATTTTGCAATTTGGTTTCCCGCAATTTAGTCTAGCAATTATTCAATAATCATTTTTGGCATGAACTAGGTACATTTCAAGAGAAATTCTCCTATTTCTTATAAGTCGTCTGCAACACAAACAAAAATCACACAAGCAAACATAGATACTAGGGTATACCAACTGTGAGTAGTACAATTGGTGACAATATCTTGTATATTTTCTAAAGATCTAGAGTTCAAATCCTAGTATGATCACATATTGTGACTTTCTATCTTTGTTATATAAAAAAAATATAGATACTAGGACGATGTGTTTTATTTTTGTCCTGGGTTATTGACTCCATTGGTGGGTTGTTCCGGATTGTTGACACCTTCAACAGGTTGTCCCGAGTTGTCATGGTTGTTGACATCTAAGACAGTGTATATTATATTTGTCCATTGTTGTTGGCATATAGACATGTTATTTTCGAGTTGTCTTAACTTGATGACACTAGCTTGGACGGGTTGTTCTCAGATTGTCCGAAGTTGGTGACACCTTGACGAATTATTGAAATAAATATATCTTCGATCAGAATATTTGTGGATATAATTTTGTCCAATTTTTTTTTTCTTTTGCCAAATTTTGTTAAAGTTTATAAGGAGCATGTTTTGAATGTTTTTTTTTTGAATTTGGGTCGTAAAAAAAATGACCCACTTATATTATATGTTAAAATTTAAATTATCATATTTTATTTGTAAAAACCATTCTTTTACTACAAAGATTGTTATCAATGTGATATATGGTATGAAATAGTTTATTGATCATCTCTTTCTATGGTGCACAATTTAATCACATGTCAAAAACACAAAAGGCCACCTTGTGCTTGTGGTGTCGTCTTGCCACTTGCTCCAATAGCAGAGTAGGTAGTCGATCGGGTAATCCAGCGAGGGGTAGGTCAATTTATGTGCGGAGCGGAAAAGTATTTCTGCAGTCGTCTGCTGGGAATAATAGCCCTCTTCTTCGTCCTTCCCTTCTTCCACTCCACACCGCAGCAAATAGAGGTACTTTCCGTTCAGTCTCCTCGTGTTCTATTTGCTTCTATTTGTGTTCGTTACTTGTTACTTCTCATCCCTTGCTTCTCTATGTGACTTTTTGGTTTCTTGCTTCTAGGTTCTCCAAACGTTTATGGTGTTTTGGGGGTCAATTTTTGGTTTTCTTGATCTCTGCTCATATAGACTATTGTAATTAGGGATTATTTTTTCTGCTTATGAATGTTCTATAGTTGTTTGAATTTGTTATCCTTTTCGGTTCCTTTATTTGGTGGTAATTGATAAGGGAAAAATGATTGATGGGAGATCATCGAGCAGATTCCATAGAAAAAGTGCATGGCTTATTATTAAACTGTGAATGTAATACTTCAATCGACAAAAAAAGTTACTTGCGACTTTTAACTGTGATAAGACCGGATTTATGTACGTGAAGTTCATGAAAAGTGAACTTTTTTGTGTTAGATTTGGTCTCATACAGCTCAAGCTATCTTCTCATAGATGGATATTGATGCAGTTTTTACTTCTTTACTTTTATTGCAGTTAATGGAGAATGTTGGCTACTTTACTCTACTTATGTCTTCTCGAATTTAAGCGACTCATACCAATGCTGTGAAGTTTCAATAATAGTTTATCTTTAGATGATGTATGTGCCATTGGGGAAGTTAAGTATGATATAGAAGCCTAAATTAGTAGGTCACAAAATGGTCATTGTTGCTTTCTTGGAGAAATATGCCACTAATATGTTAGATGCTGTTCGAGGAACTTGCTGATAAAGCATTAGATTGTAAAATGGATAAGGATATGATAATTATTACCAGCACATGTGTGTTGTAGTACTAGTTGAACTTTGCCTCACAGGCTCGCCTTAATGTAGCATCTAGGTTATTTGGTTATTATAGTTAGGCAAGTTATTTTGCAACCATAGCAATTTTGAACAGTCCTAACCATCTTGTCTAATTACCATTGCCGAAGATGTAAAAGCACCATATCTTATTGATATCAAGGAACATTTAACTACCCACAATTTCCAGCACTATTTGTTGACTCATTGACTTGGCCCCTTTAACAAAAATTGAACCAGCAAAGAAACCTGCTGTATTGATCTCTGTTTGTAGGCATAATACATGCCATGCAAGTCCTTTTGTTTGGAGTTACATTGCTGTATCATTCATTCAAAAGCACATACACGACGATATTCTTTATATTTTTTGGGTTTGATTTTTTCTTGTTGATGTTTGTACTATCAAATTAAATTTGGTATGACCTGTGCAGGTTATAAAGCTTTCCCAGGATGTCTTGGTGCACTATTGAGTCTGATCCTGGTAATTTGCTAGCAAATCACATTTTGCCTATAAACATTTTTCTAAATATTGGCTTCATAATAATAGCTAGTTTATCTGAATATTCTCTTTTTTGTGAAAAGAGTTCTCTGACATACGAATAGACCAGTAGAAGCAAGTGTTTTCATTTCTTTTTTAGAATTTGTTGTAGCATTTCGGATGAAGAAAGTCAAGTTGATAGTACCTAAGTACTGTGTTGTAACTTGCATTGACATTTAATTGGAGATGGGTAGATATTCTCTTGGTCATGAATATTTTCTTGACTTTGGAATTTGGACGGTGCACCTTTTGTACTAGAGCATAGTTGTACAGGGTTTTAAACAGAGTTCTAAAATCACATCAAATAAATCATGGCCAGGATATTTACAATTGATTACCTCCTTATTGTGAAGCATCTTAGAAATCAGTTCTTGAAGTCACGTGAAAAATGAATTTTATACTGCATTTTTGTTTCCTTGTTTGGTTTTGCAGTCTTATTAAGTTGTTATACTTCACCTTCTCAGTTGTTTCACTGCCAAAGTATTCAATTTTTATGCTATCTAATATCTGCTCCATCTAGGTGTTTTTACCGAACTCATTCAACAAATGCAGGTTAAGGGAGTTCAAGTAAGTTTGCCTCTTTTTCATTTGTTTTATAGTTATGTACAACTTGGACAAGTCAGTCTGGATTGATGGTGTTCATATATTTGATTATTTAGTTTATTTAAGTCTAGGTTTGTATATGATATTTGTTCAACAATTTTGTTTCCTATTTGTTTACTTAAACTTTATGCATCCTCAACAAGAGATAACATGTTTTGCGTGGTAGAAACATGATCAGGTTACTCCTTTCCCAAATGCGCATTTAACTAGCACATGTAAGTAACGTTATTATGCTCCAGAACTTGAATATATTTAGTCAAAATCTTCTATGTTGGTCCAGAAGTATCCATTTTTGGCTAGTAGGTATGGTGGAGTATTACTCTACAGTCTATTCAAGTTCTGGAGCATCCATACACCAATCTGCATGATCAATTACCTATTACAAATGCAGAAGTATTACTCTACAATCTACATATTACAAAAGACTAGAGAAGTAGATGGGAGTTTTAACAAAAACCATATGATTATCCTTTTAAAATGAGGGGTTTGATGGTTGTATGAATTGGATATAACAATAAACCATACAAGACCCATTTCCTAACTATTTTGGGTTGACTACATGGTTCTTTTCTCACCACTGATATTTGTGTGAAGTTTTGCCTTAAATTGAGGAGATCTGTTGCCAGAAATGTTGATACTTCTACCTCCCTGAATTTTCATCATCATTTGTATTCAGATAGTTACCATGATTATTGTTATCTGCCTTCTCTTTCTTATTTTTAGTGATTGTCTAGCATTCTTGAGGGGATGAAATATTAGAATTCAGAAAAGGAGAAAAATTCACCACCCTTTTCTACCCCCTTCTAAATATGATGCTTTTTAGACCTCTTAGTAATGATGAATTCTCCTTCTAGTAGTATAATATTTTTCAAATGACCATAACAATAAATTTTAGTTCTGTCAATCCTTTAAATGAACCATGTCTATTCTTGCATTTTGTATCTTAGATTATATCTAAACATTTAAGTGGTTTTTATCTCCTTATGTACTTTGTATGTGAAAGATGCAGATATCTCTTTATAGGCTGGAAATGTCTACAGTCTATCACTTCATAGCTAAAGATGGTTGGACATCAATGTTTACCTTTCCTTCTTTAGTTTTTTGTTGGACTTTCCACTTTGATTGGTCATCCTTACATCTATAAGTAGAGGCTTAGTGATTTTATTCTTTGCTAAACAAACTTTGTATTCTTAATACATCTTTTTAAGGTGGAAGAGTTGTATTCACTTGACTTGGATTCTCTTGATAGCCTGCGGTAAGAATCTAGAACAGTGCCTATCTTCTATTTTTGTTGGTGGATTCATGTTTTTGTCTAACTGCTAGTCTTTATCTCTCACAGGCCTGTATACGGCTTGATATTTCTATTTAAATGGCGACCAGGGGAAAAGGATGATCGCCCTGTAATTAAGGATCCAAATCCAAACCTGTTCTTTGCCAGTCAGGTTAGACAGGGAGTAATGCTTGTTGAGAATGTCTACATGGAGGTGTTATTTCCTCATTTAGATAATCCATTACCTGTAGGTTATCAACAATGCTTGTGCAACCCAAGCTATTCTTTCAATATTGATGAACTGTCCAGATATTGACATTGGTCCAGAGTTGTCCATGCTTAAAGAGTTCACAAAAAAATTTCCTCCCGAACTTAAAGGACTAGCAATCAACAATAGTGAAGCAATTCGAACAGCTCACAACAGCTTTGCCAGGCCTGATGCCTTGGTACCTGAAGAGCAGCGAGTTGCAGGTAAGGATGATGGTGTCTACCATTTTATTAGTTATCTACCTGTTGATGGGGTTCTGTACGAGCTGGATGGACTGAAGGAGGGACCAATCAGCCTTGGCACATGCCCTGGCGGGCCAGGCGACTTGGATTGGTTGCGAATGGTGCAACCCGTAATCCAGGAGCTAATTGATAGATATTCGGCGAGTGAGATCCGGTTCAACCTCATGGCCATTGTAAAGAATCAAAGAGAGATGTACACAGCTGAACTCAAGGAACTGCAGAAGAAAAGGGAGCATCTATTGCAGCAGCTGAACGAGCATAACAAGCACAATCCTACGGTTGAATCATTGAATAAATCACTTGCTGAGGTGACATCCGGTATCGAAAATGTGACTGAGAAGATCATAATGGAGGAAGAGAAGTTCAAGAAGTGGAAAACCGAGAACATCCGTAGGAAGCATAATTATATACCATTCCTCTTCAACTTTCTCAAGATTCTTGCCGAGAAGAAGCAATTGAAACCTCTAATTGACAAGGGAAAGCAAAAATCCAGTGCTCCGAGATAGAACTGATCAGTGATCACTATATATTAACTTTTGTAGCATATTGTTAAGTATTAACTAGTTTGAAAGGCATCTGGGCTTTGTTCTCTTCTTTTGACACCAAAATACAAATATTGCTATATGGCGCAGCGCAGCAAACAAAACTTCAAGTTGGTATATTATGGCTACATGGTTTATTTGTCCCTTAAGATTGCAATGGTCAACAAACATGTCAAGGCATGTGAGGTTGTGAAAGAATTGTTGGCTCTAGAACTGTAATTAGTTGCCACATAATCTAGGGGAGCACTTTGTTGGGGTTTTGACTTAAACTTATTGAAATCTAAATCGAGTTAGGGCAGGTTGATTTGATTCTCAGTTATATACTTATGAAATTTGAGGTTGGTTTGTTTTTATTTTCTTGAACGTGGTTAGATTGTTTATTGATATGAACTAGAATGTGAACTAGAATGCCATAAATAAAAGACTACAATATCTACTTGAAATCTTAAAAGATTTGAAGTTTTAAGTTGGTCTCTTGTCGGGTTAGGCTGGTCAAGTTTTTATCCATTTTTAAGAGTGTTTGAACATAGAATTATGGTGGGAAAGAAAGGGAAGATTAAAAAAAGTTTTTATTAGAATTAAAAAAAAATAGTGAAAATAGAGATGATAGTCAAAAAAAAATTATCAGGGTGTTGTTGTTTGGATAGAGGATTACGGAGAAAAACGAGGGGGGAAAATTAATTTCTCTTATTTTTATTAAAATAGAAAAGATAAATAAGCAAATAGAAATTTGAAAATAGAAACAAATAATATAATTTTGATTTGCAAATAGATATTTTCATACGAAGTTTTTTCCCTCACCTCTCATTCCCTCCAAAGATTTACCGATTTGTTGTGATTATTATTTTAAATATTTCATATTTTTTATACAATAAAATATTATCCTTCTTAACTTACACTTATGAAAAGCCCCACATCCTAACAATGAGTATATCAACCGGGGATATTCAAGGAAATTATTAAGTGATGTCTGGTTAGCGAAAATTATTTTTTGATTTTGTTTAAGTGAATGAAATTTTAGTTTCGAAAATTCATTTCAATCTTTAATTTTCAATTTTTTAAAACGTGTTTGATTAATAAAAATAACATCAATTTTAATTAGTTGAAATCAATTAATACTTATTTGGTTATAGAAAATAATATTAATTTTCATTAATAATTTTAGTAATAATCGAATAATATAAAAAAAATAAAATAAAACAAAATAAATATTATAAAAAAATCAAAAAAAAAGTTCAATTGTCTAAAATTAGTTTTGATTAAATTATAAATAGACCGACTTTAAAAAAAATTGAGTTATTATAACAATTTGGTTTGGCTCAATTAGATATAAATTGGTTCGATTCAATTCAAGATAATAGTTTGAGTTAAAAAAAATGATTTTTATTTTTATAAATTAGATATTGTTTGATTTGTTTACAAATTAATTAATTTTATAAAAATGTATATATAACTACAAGTTTGTCATTGTATTTTGATATTGAAACTGATAGTCTCAAAATTATGAAAAACAACCTTTTAGCATTTTTCATCTTTATTAAGAAAACTAGTTTTATAGAAATCTATTTTCATTCTGGTTTCGATTCAGTTTTAATGAAAATACTGAACCAAACATATTTTAATAAACAATATTAATTTCAGTGAAGTAAAACTATAAAAACAGACTTGGTTTCGTTAACCAATTGACGCGGTTCTCAATTAGAACTTGTTTGCTTCGTAAAATAAAGAGAAATGAGATAACTAATAGATATTAATCCATTATTTGTTTAGTGCATGAATTAGAAAAATTAAAAAATTAAAAAAATATAAATTTGATATTATATCCGACGTAGATCAGATTAAAAATAATCATATTTTATACTTTCTCATTTGTTATATTGTCATATTTGATAAAAAAACATACCGGCCATTAATGGTTTTCTGATTTGATTCATGTATTGGATTCTAAATTTTTATTTTGGGAAATAAAATAAAATTGTCGGATTATAATAATATAAAATTAATATTATTTTTGACATAACTAGATTAAAAATTATGTCATCGAATACTTTCTCATTTATTATCTTATCCGATAATACATGCGAAGTTATGAAACCATTAATGCTTTTCTAATTTGATTCTTGCATTGGATTCTGAATTTTTATTTTAGGAAATAAATCAAAACTGTCAGACCTAACTTCAAATTATATACAAAAATTTAGGAAAATCTATACATATCAATAATATATAGGGAGTGCTCACTTCATATAATAACGAAGGATAAGATAAGTGATGTATTATTCATTATTTATTTAATACATGAATTAAAAAAAAAAAAAATAAAAAAAAAATAAAATTATATTCGATATACATCAAATTTAAAAAATTTATATACAATTTTTTCTTATTTATTATTCAATTCAATTCAATTTTTATGGTATCCAATCAAAAAAAATATCATAAATAGTAATTAGGTGAGGTTTATTTTCCTATTCTTTTCCTAATAAGAAAGGAAATCGGTTATGGGGTTACATAATTGGGCCGGTCCGGTTCGAGCCTAATACTACCCCTATTAGATTACATGTCCGAGGAGGGGCCGAAGAATAATTAGAATAGAATTGGTGAGAGGCGGCCGAGTAAGAAAGAAGAAGCCGCGAGATCGCCTCCCTCTTCCATTCTCTTCTCCTGTGTTGGCGAATGGTCTGAGAGAGAAGGTAGTACGAACTCCTTTTCGCCACCCACACCCTTCTCCTCCTTCTCCCCCGCCGCCCCCGCCGCCACCCGGCGCCGCTGCCCTAAATCTTTCGCGATGGAGTCTCCCGAGCTGCACGGAGATTCCTCTCCAGATAACGCTCCCCGCCGATCCCAGGCCCCCAGATCGCCAACCCCCGGTAACAACACATAATTTTTCATGGATCAGTAGCGGTGGTCATCCAGTTTTCAGTCTTTGTTATTTGTTTGTGTGCCCCGAATTTGTAGTATGGTAGAGGTTATTTCATATTCTTTTGTAGTCTCGCTGCCCTGGATCACTGTATGGAAATCATGGGTTATTCATATTCTTTTGCTGAAGTAGGTTAGTTTGCCCTTCATCGTTTTTTAATCGGGTAAATAACCCTGGAATGACTCCTTTTTTTGTCTAGAATCTCATGAGAGTAATTTCTCAGTTTTTGTGTCATGCAGGTTGGAAATGGTAAAGTTTAGGGCTTCGTTGAAAATTATGTTGCTCTGAGTTTGCATTCACATTGTAAATCATCTGGGATCTATTATATGATTGGATGATGCCAGTGGTTTTGTAGTTTGCTAGCTTATTAAACAACCATTTCTTTTAAAGTTTTTCGATAAAGGCACTCGGGCATGTATTTTCTACTTTTGGATTTAGGTACAAAACATTTTCAAACTACCTTTTACCGATGCTTATTTGATGAATAAAATGTTTTATAAATCGGAGGTCCACACTCAAGTTTTGGGATTCCTTTATTAGGCATTCCATGCAGACATAAATATGAATAACTGGCCATAAAAGAAATCACCTTGTGTTCCACTTATCTTTACCTTTGGTAAGCTAGTTAATTTCACATCATTTGACAGTTCACCATGAATTTAGCTACAACCATCTCCGTCGAGTATTCTGAACATCAGATTGATTGTACTAGACTACTTACTGTGCTTAAAGCCATATGGATGAGAAATGCTTTAGTTCAAGTTAATTGTAGTAAACTCATCTATCCATGCAAACAAGATCACTTTCCTACTTATGATGTCAGACTAATTGAGGTTGAACACTAATACCATTAGAAACTGTTGATCCAGTAACTCTCTAGTCATCATAAAAATAAATTCATGTGCCCTAAAAATGCTCATCCAAATTATTGGTTGACTAATGCCATATGAAACATAAACCATCTTTATTTATAGGACTATTCAAGTACTCAAGACTGTCATACTCTGCCTTATGGGTGTTCATTAAAGTAAGCTAATAGCCTATTCAGTATTCACTGTGGACTATAGTTTGCACACCTGATCATGTCTACTTTGGCAGCATCTACTTCGAAATGTTAAAATGAGGCCTACACGATAGAAGTACTAGTGTAGGGCTATAGTATAGAAGGTTGAAATGAGGCCTCTAGCCCTCTACCACCATGTTCCCAATTGTGAACCGTGCTAGTTAGCATGAAAATTTTCAGCACGATTATCATGACCAACTTAAATTTGTTATGAGATTAGAGCATGCAATGCATTATCTAGATAATTTGAAAAGCTATATGCGAGAAAGATAAAGAAATGGAAGTAAAGGTGAACATTGTTTTATGATATTAGATAAAGACGAGAGAACTAGTGAGCTTGAGTAATTTATTCCCCATTTCTTATGCTTCTATATTAGAATGATAAAATGGATGTCAAGACTCAAAATTTAAAATAAACAAATTTATATGCAAACAATAATAACAAAGACAATTCTTTATTCTGTGTATAACATCTGTAACATTAGGTATCAGATATGTATCAAGTAGGTATTTTCATGTAATTATTTCTTAGTATCCCAAACATTGCTTGGTTTCTATGCCATATAATTTGGTGAAAGTCAACCAGTAATGTTCCTTATAGTTATATCACACATTTAGAGTCTGTGCTAATGATCTGTAAGCACCTTTTATATAACTTTATATATAACTTTTTCTTTTTGAGTAATGCTGGCAGCCTGGAAATTTTCATTCATTTGCAATCATACCATTTGGAGATATATTTTTTTTCTTCCCATTTTTGTTTTAGATCCAAATTTGATTTATTCAGTGAATGCTTAAATTCTTAGGTGAGAAGGAGAAGCAGACACACATAAGATTTCTTGTATCAAACACAGCAGCTGGGTGTATCATTGGGAAGGGTGGATCAACAATATCTGAATTCCAGTCACAATCTGGAGCTCGAATTCAGCTATCACGCAATCATGAAGTCTTTCCAGGCACGTCAGACAGAATATTATTGATATCTGGGGCATTTAGTGAAGTAATGAAGGCAATGGAATTGATCCAGGACAAATTGCTAAATGAGGTACTGAACATGGGCTACATGCCATTTCTAATTCTTTATAATAATGGCATTTAAGTGAAGTTTTCTTTTCCAACATACAGGTGGAAGATAGTAATGACGTTGAAGGTAGATCAAAAGTCAGGCTCATTGTCCCTAATAGCTCATGTGGTGCTATAATTGGAAAAGGAGGATCAACTATAAAGTATTAACTCTTACAAGCACATTTTCTTATAGTTAATTGAAGTTACACGTAAAGAAACCTAAAAGTAGAAAGTAGAAAGACAAGTACTAACTTTTATTAAATGTTCGCACCTTTATGTTGTCAATAAGAATGCTTAATAGCATATGTTCTGTCTTTCTGTTTCTTGTTTCTTGTAGATTGATCTGAATTGCAAGTTTTATCATGATCACCACATGTGCTCATCTCTTCTGATTTTTAATTAGAAATTAGTGAGGCATTCAATAAATTTTGCAGGTCTTTTATAGAAGATTCTGGTGCTGGGATCAAGATATCTCCGCAGGATAATAATGCTGGTCTAAATGATAGGCTGGTTACCTTGACAGGCTCTTTTGATGAAGAAATGCGTGCCATATTTTTGATATTATCAAAATTAATAGAAGATGCTCACTATCCACAGACATTGAACTCACCCTTTCCATATTCAGGTGCATCTCAAATATTGTCTTTACTTTTCTTCATGTAGCCCTTGTTGTCAGTGCTCACTTTATAATTTTATATGTGAATTCTAAGTTTCTAACTATGTTTGAATTGTCATTCTGCTCACTTTATTGCTGTATAAAGTCTCTTTAGCTTTTCGTGCATTAGAAGCTTTATTATGGTCTTATATTACACATTTTCAACTATCTGAGGAGTGAGGACTGTGGTATATTTGGCAATTATTGATGGAAAGGGTTATAATTTTGTAAAATGATATATCATTGTTGTTATATCTAATGAAAATGTGTGTTTCTAACTGGATCCTAATGAGACATCCTATGAACCTGTGATGCTGAAGGGGCTCAAACATCTTTGTTCAATGTTTGTACATACTCCATATAAGTTTGTGTGCGTCTTTATGAATATAAATGTCATGTACTCTCAAGTCCTCCCAGATTGAGAGAATTGACTTGGTTGTTGCAAATAAATCTAATTGGAATCCTATGTGGAATACAGTCTATTTAAGATCTTGGCTCTTTTCACCTATAGTATCCCACCCTAATTCTTTTGGAATATATATTTTTGTAATTTTATATAATCTTTAGGATCCTGTTGTGCTTTTATGTCCATCTTTGTTTTTATGTCCATCTTTGTTTGATTGGATTACTGCTGGTTCTAGCATAAGTCCAAAACTATTGACATTATCTGCTAATTTCCTTTTCGTTCTTACTCTCATTATTTATTTTTTCAGTGCACATATAAATTATTTTTTTCGCGATGTTGAAAGATTCAAATATCTAATCTGTTTTCATTAAAAAAAATTCCTTTCTCATCTTTTAGGTGTTAACTTTCCTGGCTTTCCTGGAGTTCCTGTTGGCTATATGATTCCTCCTGTACCATACAATCCTGTTAGTTATGGCCCGAATGGCTCTGGAGGAAAATATCCAACTAACAAGGTTGGAAAAAAGTCTCCTTAAATATTTAGTTTCATATACAACCATGTATTGCATTTCTTATTGTTACCATCTTGTTTGCTTGCATTTTGCAAATTGTGTTTGCTTGTAAACCATTCTGTTGTAAAGTTTACAATGACTGCTCTCTGATATTATCTTGGGGTCTCCCAAGAGTAAACAAATCACCATGAATTGCTACCTAGTGGATTTTGGAGGTGGTTCATCCCTTTGAAGTGATGATCCCACTTTTCTTTCTTGAATACATTTTGTGATAAATTGTTACAACCCGCTTGATGAGATAACTGACCCATCAACTTCATAGACCAACCTATTGGCCTAATTAAAATGCTTAAGCTGAAGTTGATAGTAGCACACCCATCAAGCCTTATAAGCCAACACCACATCCAACATACTCTCGATGTGGGACTAAACCGGGGTATTACAATCTCCCCCACTTATGTCTTGACGTCCTCGTCAAGACCCAACTCGAGTCTAACACATAGCCCAGAATCACACCCAAGTCGTCGGCATGTGAGGCCTAGCCTAATAGCGGCTCCACCTCTTCACCTGGGCAGCCCTTTCTCACATAGGCTCCCTCACCATGCCTAGAACTAGGTCTTGCTCTGATACCATTTTTGTTACAACCCGCTTAATGGGATAACTGACCCATCAACTTCATAGACCAACCTATTGGCCTAATTAAAATGCTTAAGCTGGAGTTGATAGTAGCACACCCATCAAGCCTTATAAGCCAACACCACATCCAACATACTCCCGATGTGGGACTAAACCGGGGTATTACAATCTTCCCCACTTATGTCTTGACGTCCTCGTCAAGACCCAACTCGAGTCTAACACATAGCCCAAAATCACACCCAAGTCGTCGGCATGTGAGGCCTAGCCTAGTAGCGGCTCCACCCCATCACATGGGCAGCCCTTTCTCACATAGGCTCCCTCACCATGCCTAGAACTAGGTCTTGCTCTGATACCATTTTTGTTACAACCCGCTTGATGAGATAACTGACCCATCAACTTCATAGACCAACCTATTGGCCTAATTAAAATGCTTAAGCTGAAGTTGATAGTAGCACACCCATCAAGCCTTATAAGCCAACACCACATCCAACATACTTCCGATGTGGGACTAAACCGGGGTATTACATAAATTCTCTTTTATTTGTTGCCAGATTCAAAAAGCTTGTTGTAGTTCAGAATATTTACATTCAAATGCTTCTTGGCTAATAATGTTTCAATTGTTTGGCAAGGGCGCATCATCACCTGTAGTTACACATCCATCACGTTCACCTGGTGGCCCTGTTGAAGGGCAAAGTAATTCAGTGACAATTGGAGTAGCAGATGAGCATATTGGTGCTGTTGTTGGTCGTGGAGGGAGGAATATAACTGAGATAAGTCAGGTATGTAAATATACATGTTATTTTAAGTATATGTTTTGATGCTGCTTACTCACATATCATTCTTTTGTTAATTTGATGGAGAGCAATCTGTATTCCAATATTTTAATTCTTAGCTAGTGTTTTATAACTTTTTTTTGTTTCTTTAACTAATTGTAGTAAATTATGTACCTGGATTATTAATCTGTCGTTCAGTTATTTGATTGGACTGTTTACAGTGCCTGCCACATGATTATAAAAAATACTGAATGCATGCCAAGATGAATTTATTGAAAATTTTCAAATTTCAGGTCAGTGGAGCTAGGATCAAGATATCAGATAGAGGTGATTTCGTTTCGGGTACAACCGACAGGAAAGTTACAATAACTGGATCATCTGAAGCAATTCATACTGCCGAGAGCATGATTATGCAAAAAGTTTCATCTAATTCTGAGAGATGAAGCTTTTTGACTGATCAATTTTGTTGCATAATCTGCAAGGTCTGTTGTTGTAGGTGCTTCCACAGGAGGATATTTTTATTTAATCATGAAGTCAGAAATTCTTCTACGCCAGCTATTCCAAGTTTTTCTCAACCTGCTTATAGTGCAAGATATTTACTTCGTGATACAAAATGGAAAAGAATGTGTTGCTTCTTAGAGACTTGTATGAGTCATCTTGTGGCATACCATGTAGAATTGCCTCAGAAAGCGATGAATAGTTTTGTTGAGACTCAAGTATCTATTTAATTTGTATTCTTCAATCAACTAAGACTAGGAGAATATTACTTCTGTAGCGACATTCTTTTTTGGGCTTTTTCAGGCATGCTGCTTGTATCTTCAGTTGATTTTCTTTCTACTTGGAATTATTATTTACATATAACTGTATTATATTTGATGCAGTCAGGTTAATCTCTCCCGCAGCAGTGGCTGGCCATTACCGTATATGATGCTTGCAAATTACTGTGAGTCAGGCAAGGAAAAGGCCATTTTCTACACATTGATTTAGCATGGGCTATAGAATGAAAATGCTAAAACGTATTTCAAAGGTACATTTTGTACCAAGTAAGCTGTTGCTGAATTATCTATCTACATATAGACCTACACATTGATTTAGCAGCGAACAAACATTTTGTACCAAATAGGCTATTGGCTATTGCTGAACTATTTAATCTACGTCTGATGGATTAGAGATTACAATGTTATAAAAAAAGACCTACTAATCACCAATTGCAGCTGAATATTATAAAATCTAAGTTCGTCTCGTATACCAATTGCAAATTTAAAATTTAGTGAGGAATATTAAAATTCAAGATATATTTATACCCCAGTTAATAAGTAAAAACATATGGTTAGCAGGAAATGAACAATGAGCGCAAACTGCAGAGAATAGACTCGGACTCGCTTACTGAATATCAAATAAACTAATGACTAGTATTCAAAACAAATGCTGAATATTATCCATTTTCAGGGAAGACCTTCTGGATAAAATTCAAAAACCGCTGAGAATAGAACTCGGGGTCCACTGCTGAAATGGAAATGGAATCAAACTGAAGTGATTTGTATGCATGTTCTATTTTCTTAGTCATGTTATATTCTTGCAGAATATCGATGATCCCAAGATAAAGAACTACATCATAAACTTCATGGATGGACCCAGCTTCATGGTCTTCAGGGATATGCTCTGCCCTCGCGGGCATGTTTACTCCCAGCTGAATTTGGAGCCTGGCAATAACATCAAAACGAATGCGTTAGTAAACAGCTGATGCAAGTTCATATGATCTTTCTGTGTACATGAAACCCTATTTCACCTTTAGACATAATTCATAGAATCCTATACGGATTTAACTACCAGTCCAATACAGTGCAAACACACCGGTCTTGCGCCAGTCAGACGAAAGATCAGTCCATGTATACCATACTCAAATCTTAAAGGTTGATACAGATCAATATGACTTAATATTCCAGTGTATGAGTCCAAAATATCAGACCAACACTCAAATCCCACCAATTTAAGATAATTGGGAATCCCATTCCATCCCATCAGAAAGATATGAAAGCAATAGCCACATATTCATAGAAGTTAGAGGAGAAGCTCACCTTGCTGTACCTGGAAGAAGCAGATCAACTTCCACAAAACCAGCAGCTGATGCACGCAACCGGTTTCCTCTTATATGAGGACCCACAACAACGCTTTCATCACCACTTCCACGTGGGACTAAAACAAGGCCTTCTGGATAATTTAAAATCTCATCCTCCTGTACATCTGAAAGTGAATGTTTTATGCTCAGATGTATGCATAAGTTAAGCGATTTAACCATACTTGGAAATATAGTGTATGGACTTGAAAATAACATTTTTATCACAAATTGATGACCAAGATCAATTTTAACAAGGCAAAATAGTTCTAAAACAGGGAAAAAATCATCACCTTCCTCTAACAGAACAGTCAATCCCTCTGGTGTAGCGGTTCGTGTCTTATGTAAATGCCGCGGAGCTCTATAATGTACACCTAATAATAGGCTGTAATCCATTATCCGCTGAGCCTCCAAAAATTTACTATCAATTTCAATTTGCCTGCAGGATACATCATACATGAAAACTTTGCATAATAGTAAAAGCTATTGCTTCTGCAAAATATTTTTAGGAAAAACAAACAAATATACCACAACAATGAATTCAAACAATAAAATACAGTTTCAGGCTACATACTTCCATTAAGTAGCACTTAGCAGAAAATTTCAAGTTGTGTTACGATGGTACTTATATTAAGTTTAACAGAAGATGGAGAAAGCTATAAAGCACAATATTTTAGGGCCATACGGTGTAAACTTTAGTACATCTATAGTAACTTATGAAAAATTGATAGATTGAGTGCTTCCTCAAACTATAAGCTCATACTATTACGGGTAATGTCTAAGTGGAGGAAACATGTTGGATCTAAAGTTGTTAAAAATATAAAAGTATAAAATGGATTTTTCCTAATAATTAAAGCGTTTGGAAAAGGTAATCAGCAATTAGAGCATACTAGCGCCAGTAATTAAAAGCATATATATCCTCAATTAACTTTCGTCCACTCTAGTCCACTCTGAGAAAGTGAAAAAATATAAGATTACAAATCCCATGTAACCTACAAATTCTCTTTCAGTAACAAAGCCTAAAAATAAAACTTCATTAAAATCTCCTAGAAAAAAACTATTTATAGTTGAACTCTGAATTTCATTTTACTTGAGCTAGCCCAATGATGTTTTAGCTAACCGTTCTGCAGGTGGTTAATCTTCAAGCAAATTGCTTGGTCTGCTGGGTCAATATTGCAGATTTGCAGCATTTGCACTTGCCAAACTTCATTATATACCACTAGCATATGCAGTCATTTTAGTTCATACCATCATTGCTCAAAACAGGTAGGCAACACACTCCTAATAAAGGTGGATCTAGATGGAACATAGTTACCTATCAACTTAATCATACTTGAAGCTGTCGCATTAAATCTTGTTAGCTAAAAGGAAGTAGCACAAAAGACTCTTCACTAAATTATCCTCGTATTCATGAACCCTAATGAAGTTTTTCAAGTTATTGGAGCACTACAATTGAAAGCAACTTTGTAGAATATTCACTAAGGGCATGTTTGCTTGGAGAATAAGATAAGAGATAGATTTCAATCCTTTTCTTCTTGTGAACTTTTCTTCCTTTGAAAATTAGCAGATTGCTTGTGAACTTTTCTTCCCTTGGATTAGAAGAAATTAGGATTAGAACAATATAAAATTGGTGTTATATATGGTTTACACAGGATGAAAAAATCCTACCTAATTCTTCAGCTCATTTGTTGTCCTATCCTATCCTAATGGAAAAAGATTTTCATGTGACTATTTAAGAAAATTGAGAAAGCATAAAGGAGTGCAGATAATGTAACACATTAGTAAAATTTGGCCTGATATACAATCAGGAGGTCCCTGAAAAGAATCCAACTAGAGCAACAAAAACAAAATAGCAGATTGCTTGTGAACTTTTCTTCTCTTGAAAATTATTTTGGGCAATTATTAATAATGAACATAAAATCAACTAAACATTTGCTGTTAAGAATGTTCTTACTTAAGCAAAGCATCTCTCCAAGAAGGTTCCAAATAAAAGCAGTAATCAAGATCCAAGTCTTTAAGGGTTGTATTCTCATCTATTTCAACATTATCAGTTGATCGCCCCAAAGATGATCCTTTCAAGTCAAATCTTCGATGAATTCTCAATTCTGTGCAAAACATGTTTCCCATTACAACGAACCGAAACTGCAAATAGAAAGAATAAAGATAAATTTTGCTTTATACCATATCTAAGAATTCAACTTTAACACAGCAGAAAAAGAATGAAATTCCAGAAAAATTCTTTCTTAAGGATAGTGGTGCTTGTTACCTTCTGTCCGCTAAAAGGTTTAATCCTGTGGAGACCAAAAAACTTAGTGATGAGTGTGTTATCATAAGTTCGAACATGGTGATAGTAGCTGGGCAGCATTCGCAAAAGGACCTACACAAATTACGATATTGGTAAAACCATATTGTACAAGATCTTGATTAAATTTAAAAGAAAAGAAACATGATGCCTTAAGAGGACATGTTGGAAAATTGACAATCAAAAGGGACAATCTCAACCCAGAAACTTGACTAAATTTGACTGATCCTCTTACAAACATGATTTGATCATGTCAAATGTTTCTCAAAAGATTGATTATACAGAGAATCAAACTATATCTTCCCCAGAATATATCACAGGAAGCAAATGAAAATGACACGTCTTGAATTAAACAGTTAGAACCATTGATTTTAGAATAATTAAATATTCCATTATTTACTGTTAGAGTTAGATGCAAAGAAGCTCAGACTTAAATCATTGTCCATGTTGCAGGGTAAAAAAAGAAATTCATCTGCAACTAGTAAAGAACAATACAAAAAATATATATTTACTAATCTATGCATTCAGAGATCTAAATTTAAAGAGTCATAAGAAAATAGCCAAATAATATATATTCTCACCTAGTCAGGAAAATAGCAGACAGCGGGGTGTTCGACTTTTATTGTAATGTTCGACGAAAAGAAAAATGCAATGATATATCAATTTAGAATAACAAATCTTATCCTCTACCAGTTTTTAGTTGAAAATATATTTCCATATTCAATCTTAATCACTTAATGTTCAATTGATCTACATGAAATTTGAAGAGTGCACTACCTTCACTTCAGATTTACGGAGTGTCTTGATCATGAACCGATCATCTTGAGAAAGAAAAAAGATACTGCCACTCTTCCCTGGAGAAGAGAGCTCCCTGAGTGCAGCATTTCCACAAATTGACATCATATAATCTGCAGCATCAATCTTGAACATCTCCCTTAAATTTCTGCAATAAAAAGGATGAAATGATCACATAGAATAGGACTATCAAGTAGATGTAGTTTTATGATAGTGCACTTGAACGTAGATATCCACCCAAAACATTGTGACACAAAAACGATGAATTAACTCAGCTAGGCAATATAATACCGGTTCTCAAGAAGATACTGAAGTAATTAATCAAAAATTGAAGCACATTTAATCATTAAGATGTCTGTGAACATGCATTTGTATGCACATTCAGATCTGTCTTCGTGCAGATCACAATCTGGCATGTTATCAGAAATTAGACAATTAGGGCCTATTTGGTTATCATTAAAAAATAAAAAGATGACATGCATTAATTATTGTCATTCACATTCCAAGTGATTAAATGTGCCAAACAAAGGAATGGTATAATTCCTGTTAAATATAATAGTTTTTATATTGTATTTATTATTAGCATAGGTTAGCTGATATTGTTCCTAGGCTTAGCTTATGATGTCTCTAGCTTATATATAGGCATTTTCTATGATTAATGTAATACAACTTTTAGGGCTCAACATGGTATCAGAGCAGCCCTAAGGTTTAATTTTTTTCTCCAGCTTTTTCTTTTGTTTTTCTTTTCCTACACCATCAAGCCGGCGGCTCCCTCCTGCGTCGCGCACACGAGTGGCTTCCTCCTGCGTCGCGCACCACCCGGCGTCCTCCGGCTCCGTTTTCTTCCTTCTCCGCGTTGTCTTCTCCCTGTTGGGCAAGGCGGCTTGGACGACAAGGAAGGTTCGGGAGTTTCTTCTGCTCGTCGGCGCGTCGGAATCCTCTTCCTCTTCATCCGATCGCATCACATTCGACGGCCTCGTCCACTCTGCCCCCTCTGTTCGGGAGTTTCTTTTGCTCCTCGGCTTCTTTGTCGCCTGCTCCCCTACCTTCTTAACCGAAAGCCTGTTGTCGGCCTTCTTGGGCGCCTCCGCCTTCGACCTCCCCCGCTTCATGGTGAGCCCTCAAGATTAGGGTCGCGCTTGCCGTGGGAGAGAGAGGGGACGAAGAGGAATTAGATCGAAAGAGCTTCTCCTCTAAAGATTAGGCAATTTGTCGCTGATTTATCCGCTCTAAAGAGGAGCTCGATCGACGAGGAATCTCTTTTTGACAGGCACCAGTATCTCCTCAGCCAGCGGCTCTAAGCGGGGTTTTTTCCAAGCCGGCTCTCTTAGGCGGCTCCAGTCAAGCCGAGCCGATTCTGAGCCGATTTCAAGCCATTTCTTAGCCAAGTTTCTACAACACTCCAGGTTTTTGGTTCCAACACAGAATTTTTTCTGTCAATTGCTTCATTTGGTACTGCTTTATTTTAAAGAATGTCAAACTCTATGGTGGATCCCAAAACTGCAACTC
Source organism: Canna indica (assembly GCA_034359265.1). NCBI lineage: Eukaryota > Viridiplantae > Streptophyta > Magnoliopsida > Zingiberales > Cannaceae > Canna > Canna indica. Next base: position 4,832,645 of record CP136898.1, on the reverse strand, counting down.
TGAGTACTTCTATCAAACTTAATGGTACCAATTATATTCTCTGGTCTCGTGCTTTTCGTGTTTACTGTGATTCTCAGAAGAAGATTAAACACCTTGAAGATGATCCTCCTGACTCAACCGATATTGAAAAATATTCTGATTGAGAGGCAAACGATTATGTGGTTCTCTCATGGATGATCAATAGTTTGGAGCCACAGATTGCCTCAACAGTTATTTTTCTTGATACTGCTAAGAGCATGTGGGATTCCCTCAAAAAAAACATACTTTCAAGATGCAAACATCTCCAGAGTTTATACCTTGTACTCTGATATCTTTAATATGAAACTTGAAGAGGGTGCATCAATTCAGGAGTTCTACATCACCTTGAAAGGAAAAGCAGATGAATTGACTAAATATCATCATTTCACCGCTGATGTTTCAATACAAAGAAAACAAAGGGAGGAATTTCTTGTTGCAAGGTTCCTATCCGCTCTACCACCGTCTCTCCATCAAGTCAAGTCCCAGCTCATGGCGGATAATACTGGATAATACCATTCCTGATCTCAGAAATGCTATGGCCAGAATTTTGAGAGTTACTAAACTCAATCCTCCTGCCTCTTTTCCTACGGGAGATAACTCAGCACTTATTGCAGGAGGTAGAGGCCACCAGGGTATGGTGGTGGTAGAACTGGAGGACGGGGGAGAGGTAGAAATTGATTTTCTCCGTGTATACATTGTGGGAGAACCAATCATTTTCCTGATAGGTGTTGGCAAAAGTTTGGAAAACCTCCTCATGCTAAGGCTGCTATTTCTACTCAAGCTCCCTCCAGTAGTACTAGTGAAAATCAAAAGGAGGAGACTATTAATGTCTCTAAGTCTGAATATGAAAAGTTCATGCAAGTAGTCATTTCCTCAGCCATGGCTTCCTCCTCTGGGACTGCGGTCATTGCTTCTTCTGGTATGTCTTGGACTCTTGACTTAGGTATTTCTAATCATATGTCAGGTAATAGAAATTTTTTCTCTAACTATAACCCTGAGTCTAACCCATCACATATCTGCATTGCCGATGGCTCTACTTCTCCTATATATGGTTTTGGCACAATCACTGTTTCGAGCAACCTAAAATTAGATAGAGTTTTTCATCTTTCAAAATTTCAGGTGAATCTACTTTCCGTTAGTCAACTTACCAAAAGTCATAATTGCTCTGTAACTTTTTTTCCTTCTCATTGTGTGATATAGGATCTAGAGAAGAGGAGGAAGATTGGTGGGGGAGCTGAAACTGGAGGAATTTACCTGTTATCCACATGTGTTCCTGTCGCTCGCCATTCCATCACTGCATTTCAATGGCACTGTCGATTAGGCCATCCCTCTATTGAAAAACTCAAGTCCTCCATCCCTGAGTCAGTGTCCTGTTCTCCTTTCAAATGTGAAGCTTGTGAGTTAGGTAAACATCATCGGGTGCCCTTTCCACAAAGCTCAAGTCCTCGTAGAGAGTCTATTTTTGAACTTATTCATTCTGATATTTGGGGTCCTAGTCCTATAGTGAGTCGTTTGGGGTAAAGTATTTTGTTACTTTTATAGATCACCACACTCGTTTTGACTTGGGTGTTTCATGTGTTTCATGTATTCCAAACATTTTATCTTGAAATAAAAAATCAGTTTGACACCTCCATTAAAATTCTTCGAACTGATAATGCTCGCGAATATCTTCAGTCTGATTTTGTAAAATTTTGTGACTCCTATGGGATTCTTCATGAGACCTCATGCCCCTACACATCACAGCAAAATGGTTTCACATGAATATTCCTTGGTATCTCTGAAGGGATGCTGTTCTCAATGCTACGTATCTTATTAATCGTGTTTCCTCATCTGTTTTAGGGAATAGGTCACCATTCTCCGTCTTGTTTCCCAAACAATCTCCATTTAAAATTTCTCCGAAAAACCTTCGATTGCATATGTTTTATTCATAATCTTGGTCCAGGTTATGACAAACTGTCTCCTAGAGCTGTGAAGTGTGTCTTTATTGGATACCCTCGCACTCAAAAGGAATATCATTGTTATGACCTTGTTTCAAAAAAACTCTTTTATCTCTGTTGATGTCTTTTTCTTTAAAGATATTCTCTACTTCAATATGAAGTGTATCTTTTTCTTTAAAGATACAAGTGAACCCTCCAGACAAGCTACTCTGCCCGCTCCGAATCACTCTCAAGATCCTTTGTCCGGTGTTGAACTTCCCATTACTTTACGAAAAGGTAAACGGAGTTGTACTGCTCATCCTATTAGCAATCATGTATCCTTTGCTCATCTATCATCCTCCTGGCTCTAAACCAGTCGCTTGTAAGTGGGTGTTCAGCTTAAAATATCTTCCTAATGGATCTATTGAACGGTACAAGGCACGCTTGGTGGCAAAAGGTTTTACACAACAATTTGGCGTAGACTACTTCGAAACTTTTTCTCCTGTAGGTCGGCTAAACTCTGTGAGGATTCTCATCTATCTTACCATAAATCTCGGCTGGCGCATGCATCAAATGGATGTTAAGAATGCTTTTCTTTATGGGGACTTGAGTGAGACTGTCTTTATGGAGCAACCTCCTGGGTATGTTGCTCAGGGGAAGAATCTAGTGTGTCACCTCAAGAAAATAATTTATGGCCTAAAACAAAGTCCTCGGGCATGGTTTGACAAGCTAAGCACTACTATTGGGCTAAAGAAATGCAAATCTGATCACTCTGTTTTTATGAAAAAAACATCTACTGGTTGGGTTATTTTTGTAGTGTATGTTGATGACATCTTACTCACTGGTAGTGATAGTAATGAAATTGAGACAGTAAAAGCTAGGGGTGTCCATAATTCGGGTTACACCGAACCGAATCGAAAAACCAAACCAAATTTTTTGGTTCAGTTCGGTTTCCACGCCGCAGGGTTCGGTTCTTGACCCGAACCGAACCCGAACAATTATTTCAGTTCGGATCCGGTTCCCGGAATTCGGGAACCGACCCAAACCGAAAATCGAATAACCAAAGAATATTAATTATTTTTTCCCGATATCGGGTTCGGGTCAGGGATTGGGGGTTCGGGTCGGGGATTGGGTTGGACCCGTTAGGTTTAATATTTGGATTTCTCCCTCAATCCCTAAATTTCGGTTTTTTCGGGTTGAAACCAAACCGAACCGAACAATTTCGATTCGGGTTAAATCGGTTTGGGAACTATTCGGTTCGGGTTCAGGTTGAAGTTTGGGTTAAAAAAAATTCAGTTTGGTCTAAATCGTTTCGGTTCGGTTCGGTTCGAACCAAACGGACAGCCCTAGTAAAAGCTCATCTGAAAAAAAAATTGTGACAAAGGATTTGGGCCGTCCGAGGTACTTTCTTGGCATTGAGTTTGCCTATAATGAGACAGAGGTGGTACTCTCGCAGAGGAAATATGCTATGGATCTCCTAAGTGAGGTAGGTATGCTTGGATGCAGACCTGCCAGTATACCTGTTGATACAGGTGCTATTCCTGAGCTTGAGGGTGATAAAGACTTTGAGGACCTTGTGAGATTTAGAAAGTTAGTTGGGAAACTTATTTATCTGACTGTCACCCGTCCTGACATCTCCTACGTCGTTGTTGTTGTTAGTCAGTTCATGCATCAACCAAAATATTCTCATTGGAATGCTCTGTTAAAAATTCTACATTATATCAAGAGTTCTCCTGGTAAAGGCTTGTGGTTCAGGAAAAACGATCACATTAGTACTCTGATGCAGATTATGTTGGGTCCATCTGTGATAGAAGATCCACCTCAGGGTATTGCACGTATGTTGGAGGAAACTTCACGTGGAGGAGTAAGAAACAGAATGTGGTAGCTCGCTCAAGTGCCGAGGCTGAATATAGGGTCATGGCTCATACCACATGTGAACTAATGTGGGTCAAAAGTCTTTTAGGAGAACTAGGGTTCTCTTCTGATAAGTCTATGATGATGCACTATGAAAACCAATCTGTTATCCATATTGCCAATAATCCGATTTTTCACGAAAGAACAAAACATATTGAAGTCGATTGTCATTTTATTCGGGATGTTGTTCGTTCCAAGAAGATTATCACGCCTCATGTTTCCTCTCAGGACCAAATTGCTGACATCTTCACTAAAGCTCTCAACTCGACTCGGTTCAAATTACTATGTGACAAGCTGGGCATGATTGACATCTATGCTCCAGCTTGAGGGGAAGTGTTAAATATAATAGTTTTTATATTGTATTTATTATTAGCATAGGTTAGCTTATATTGTTCCTAGGCTTAGATTATGATGTCTCTAGCTTATATATAGGTCTTTTCTATGATTAATGCAATACAACTTTTAGGGCTCAACAATTCCCATTAGAATTCCTTTTGTTCTAATTCTTATTCCACCATCTTCATTCCATGTAACCAAATGGGCCCCTTACGGATATCAATAACTATCATGTCTTTCTTAGAAATGATAATACTAACTGCAGATAGATTGAAAACATCAACCTACATACTTCAAATGTAAACAAAACATTATAGCCCATTATAGAGACTATTCACATTTAAAAGCCAAAAAAAAAATTTAAATAGACATCACAGACATATGCCATTTCCTCTTTTTGGCAAAGAAAGCTGTAATTTTATTCCATCAACAAAGTGAAAAAGGAGAAAAAAATAAACATAAAAGTAAAAGAAGGCCTTATACTCAAAACTTATGCAGCCTAAATCAATCCTTACAAACAAAGAAGATGTAATTATATGAAATGCAAGCAAAATAAGACCCAATACTGAGAACTAGAGAAACAAACTGAAATTTCAAAAAAGAAGGAAACAAAGAAAAGCTGACCAGAAAAAATGAGAAGGATTGAAATATCCTATTCATAAGCTATGAGAGAAATTTCCTATATAACCCAGCAACATTTTAGGGGCATTGGCTGGATGATAGAACTGTAGAAGGCACTGCATAACAGGTTTTTAGAATTCAAAATATGCCACCAGATTTTTTTCAGATTACGTTATCATAGGTAGTTACATTCATTTGGTCTGATGGAGCAAGAGAATCTTGCAATTGTTTCAACTATACTAGCAATTCTTTTCAAAGAATCCTCTAGCATGCCTTGTTAGAGGTAATTAATTCTATATTCAAAATCACATTGGATACAGAAAATTAAACTTCATTAGGATCAGTGAGAAAATTCAGGCACCCAGGCAAAAACAGAGGGAAGGTATAGACAATTCAGGAGACTGCAATAGAGTAGATTTACTCAAACAGGCTAGGTAGGCGGCGCTTAAATAAAATAACAAGTTAACAAATAAACCAGTAGAAAAGATTTAACAAGCCTCAAAACATTAAATCAGGAAATGGGCAATAGTCCTACTTATGAATAAATGCCACTATTGCATACCTGAAGACCATTGGACAATAGTCCTTCCACTTAAAATCTTCAGCACGATGAGGAGGTGTGAGCTGTGAACCTTCTTTTGGAAAATTCATCCAAAAGCTGGCTCTAGGTCCAAAATCTGAGGCACGAACTTCACGCCTTTGTATTGGTGTAATCTTCCCTACAGTATACCTGGACATTCAATATATATGTTGAGAGTTAAACCCCTCTAGAATTTAGTTGGGAAAAGCAAAAGTGTAGACTACAAAACTAAAATACCACACTATCTCTTTTAGAAATAAAAGATCAGCATACTTCAACTAGAAAGGCAGACATTCTTAGTCAGTCAAATCAAAAGGAAAAATGGGTGAGCAAGTGGTTACCTACTCTACAAGAATTAGGAATAATGAGAACTTTAGGAGAATATTTGACCTCATTTCCTAAATAAATATAACGTCAATCTCACCATCCATTTTCATCATTGGGCATCACATTAATGTATGTAGTTACAATAGTGCTGATAGTTTATACACATATTAACTAAAAGTGACAAGTTAAAAGATGGTGAGAGTCAATATTAGAAAAAACATCACTCACACACACAAAAGTAAGCTGTTCACACTTTACAAAATTTCAGGAAACCCAGGTCCTAAATAACACTAAGCTGAGGAAAAAGGTAGAAGAGGTTTATCTTATAATGAATAACAAGGAGAGATGGTTTTATAGCATATATAGCTGTACAAAGCCAGAATAGTAGAGGCCTAATACAATCTTTAAATGTGGATATACTATAAAGTATAAACAATAAGCTCTAAGACAACACAGAGTTAGATATTACCCAAGGACGCAAAGCCAGAGAGTACTAAGCAAATAAGATATCATGATGTATAATTCCTTTAGTTTTCAAAATGAAATTGCTCGAAAATTCTCCAAGTGTTAAATTAGATTTGGCTAAGATATTTTATTATTTAAAACTTCCAAAACTCTAGATAAAGATCTTTGAATAAAAATCTATGTGAATATTGAATTAACTATGTTATCATAGTATGATCTCCGCAATTTATAAGAACATCATGGCTATGCGACTATCGTGGTAGTGACTAGGTGTAGCCATTTTAAATATCTAGGCTTTATTTTCCAAAATGATGGGATGATAGATGAAGATGTAACCTATAGAATCAAGGCAGGAGGGTTGAAATGGAGAAGTGTCACAAGCGTGCTATGTGACAAGAAGATACCTAACAAAGTGAAGGGAAAGTTTCATAGAACGGCGGTTAGACCAGTCATGCTATATGAGAGCGAATGTTGGGCAACTAAAGTTCAACATATACACGGGTTAAATGAGGTAGAAATGTGGATGTTAAGATGGATGAGTGACCATACAAGATTAGAAATGAATACATCCGATAGAAGATGCATGTAGCACATATTGGAGACAAATTAAGAGAAGAACGTTTAAATGGTTTGGACAGGTGCTATGAAGACCTCCGGGTGCTGCCATTCGAAAATGTGATAGTTTAGTAGTAGAAGGTGGGAAGAGAGATAGAGGTATGCCTAAGATTATGTGGAGAGAAATAATATCTAAGGATCTCATATTGAGGCGAATCTAACCTTGGACACAGGGATGTATGTGGAGAGAAATAATATCTAAGGATCTCATATTGAGGCGAATCTAACCTTGGACACAGGGATGTAGAGACAGAGAATCCATATAGCTAACCCCTCCTAGTATGAGATTGAGGCTTAGTAGTAGTAGTTGTTGTATCATGGCTATGAATTCTTCAGTTATCCACATTGTAAAGTGACAAAATGCATTTCGCATGTGATAAATAGCCATATATATAGTGGGTGTTTGTTTGAGCTGTTGGGTGGGTATTGTTAGCTATTGGTATCTCTAATAGCTCCTAAAAGTGTTTGATGAACCAGCTGTTGGTAATCCAGAAGTTGGGCCCAAAGCTGAGAAAAAGTCACCAGCTACCCCGTAGCTCATGGCTAACAGCTACTAGCTATCCAACAGCTTAACCAAACAGTCCCCTAATTGTGCATGGTAACATGTTTTTGTTGAATATTTTGCAAGAGGTGAACCGTGAGCTAAAATATAATGTAGGATTTTGTAGTGTGCGGCTGCAAGCCCCAGCACAAATACTAACAGAGTGCATAAGCTCCCACTTGGAACTACAAAGATATCATAAACTACAAAAACTCCCAGTAGGCATGGATTACACATTTTCTGCCGCCCTATCCATTAACTTATTGAATTATATGTGCACTAATAAAGACCTACTAAACATCTAAATCAATGTGGCTAAAGGGACTACAGAATTTTAGTAGGATATATACCAACTCCACCGGATACTACATTGTTATTTTGTTAAGAAACAACAATGATAATAGTGCATCCAGCCATCAGAACGCACACACATCCAGATATTTTAGAAGGGGCATCTATACTTGAATTCAAAATTGATACGCAAACGTCACATTTGTGCATTATACTCCTTTGTCTATAGCTTATATATCCAGCCTCTTATAAACAAGATAATGGTTTACTAAATTACCCACATAATTTCAAACCTACAACCACTTACAAACAAGAGAAACATCTGAGTGTCAAGAAACAATCAAAGAGGATCACTGCAAGAGACAAGGGTCAAAGCAACTTCTTTGATCACATTATTTTTTCTCACAACAGGTGTATTGTCTTTTGGTAGAGTTCTAATTAGCAATTGATGAAGAGATTTCCTTTTTTATTTTCCATGTAAAGAGATAGATCCCATGCTGGTCTATCCATCCAAATACTAGGCTACATGTTGAGCTTGGCTGTCTTTTTATTTCATTTTTCTTCTCTTTCAGCTGAGATACCCTGGTCATGTTGACAATTGTCATTGCTCAAAATGTTATCGTTAGACCTTGTTATTCTGGATGCTGGTTCACATCTCAAAGGCACAAAATTTAAGACCTTGCTATCAAGGCTGCTCAGACTCCTGTAATCAAAGAAATCCAATAGCTGTTTTTAGAAACTTCTATCAGGTTTCCCTGTTTGAACCATGCATATCTAGCATCAATCTAAGATGAAAAGGATCACACGGCATCTATGATTATGTGCTAATGCTGCATCTATTATTTGTGTCAACCTGCAGTAAAATATATTGGTGATTTGGTTCTTTAATTAAGTTTGTAAATCTATTGTATGCTGATCTTCATCTACCATAACTAATCTTATCATAAATAAATGTGAAGGTCACAATTTAAAAAATTTAAGTCATATTACTATCTAAAACAATTTAAAATTGTTAAGACATTACTATCAAAAACAATTTAAAATTGTTAAGTCATTATGAACATTTACTATCAATATTCATGCACACAAATTTTTCAGACAGAAACATAATATCAGATACCATAGATATTAGAAACAACTTAGGCTTTCAGCATTTGAAAAACTACATATTGCTTTTCATGGCTTGTTGCTTCAATTAAGAAGGTTAAGAAACAAAATGAAATATTCAATTATTCATTAAGGTCAAATAAAAATGTTTAGTAAAATTGACATGTCTAATTCTTGGATTTCTTAATTTTTACCTGATTCCAAGTTGCAGGCTAAGCATTAGATCATAACTCCTGTGACCCTTTATTATAGTTTCTCCTGGCTTTTTTATGTCCTTCATCAGTTTCTTTTGACGCCTTTTTACTTTTCTAGGTGACCCTAAAAAGCTGTTATCAATTACCACCTCACTAATTAAAACTCCTTGCATATACTCCCTCTCAAGGATAGGAATATTTGTATCAGATACTTTTTCGTCATTTTCTGCAACAGATTCTAGTGCCATATCATGTCCAATAACTTTTTCTATAGCAACCTCAAGACTCCATCGTCTTTCTAGTGACACATTTTTGGCCCGAGACTGTTCGAAATTTATCAGGTGCCCTTTGGGAAATCTTAAAGATGAACCGGTACCTGATTCTTGAGTTTCACCAACCTTCATATTTCCCATATCAACAGATGAAGCATGAAGGATACGTGAACCATGGTTTTGTCTCTTGAAATCAGGTAGCAATCCTCTCTTTCTCAAAGCATTAAGGTACAGCTGTTGCCCTGCTGTAATTCTGCTTCCTTTTGGATAAAAGGAGCCCTTTCCATCCTTCAAACCTCTGGTCCAAGTTCCAATGTAGCAGCCACCATCAACCCAAGTATAGACTCCAAAACCATGCATCATCCCATCTAGCCAGCTACCTTCATAAGTGTCACCATTTTTCCAGGTAAGAGTTCCCTTACCTGACATTTTTCCTCCTTTCATGTTTCCGATATACATGTTTTCGTTAGCCCAAACATACTTACCATGACCTTCTATAACTCCTTGTATCCAAGATCCTTCGAAAACATCTCCATTAGGATATGTTTGATGTCCCAGACCATGTTTGAGATTTAATTTCCACCGCCCCTTGTAGGTCAAGTTATCTGGTCCAATGTAGGTGCCATTTCCATGCATGTATCCACTAGAAAATTCTCCATCATAAACAGCTCCTGAGGTCCATGACATTCTTCCATGCCCGTGCCTCATCCCTCTCCTCCACTCACCCTCATAAGTACAACCATCCGTCCAAATGTATTTCCCAGATCCTTCTGGCATGTTACCCAGCAGTGTTCCAGAATACTTCTCCCCATTAGGAAGTATAACCTCAGTAACCCTAAAGCTAATCTGTCGACTGGCAGAAAGTGTATCCTGTCCATTAACCAGATTGATTGCTAGATCCTTGTTACTGATGCAACTAGCGTCAAATGATGATGTAGGTCCTCTAGAACGAGAAAGTGCCTCCAGATGATCAGCAGGTACCCCAGGGAGTGACATGCATAACTTAAAGAAGGATTAATTCGTAGAAGAAGCAAACTTCAGCTGCAACCAAATATAGCCAGAAAAGAAAGTTAATATGCTATCACATATCCTACTACACAATACAAATACAAAAAAGCTTAGAACATTCCCCAGTCAAAGTTAGATAAAGACACAAAAAAAGCTGCAGGGAATTTTTAAGCACTCAGAATTATCCTATTAAAACAGGTTGAACCCAGGGCTCGATAATTATATTCATAAGTGAATCAGATGTATCTACTTCACGCTTTCATTCCTTGACTGCTTGACAAGTTCAATAATTCTTATATGCTTTTTTATTGTGCGATAAATTAAATTTGGCTTCCACATGTACATCTTTGGTATAACCTAACAAGCTTCCTTTGTGTTGCAGTAAATATGGAACTCTCCTTTCCATTGAAGTAGTATGTGTCTATTTCGGTTTAGATTTTGAACTTATGATTCATCCTCAACCCATAGCCTACAGAGTCCATAAATCAAATAAGTTTGCTTCCAATATGGTACTGGATAGTAGAAAATAAATATGCTGAAGACTATAACAAAGTCAAACTGGCCCCTTCACTTGTATAGATTACATGACATGATAAGTTTTGGAAGTTTCTACAAAAGTTCTGAGCGAATTCATCTTGATCTCCTTTGTCCATAATTCCTGCTAGCAAGCTTCAAAATTTCTGGCTTCTTCAAACTGGCCTCTTTAACTATATAAGTCAAAGAACACAATAGGTTTTGATAGTTCCTATGGAAAATTCAAGCAATGTCACTTTCTCTATCCTCACACGACAGACACTGACATCTTGATCTCTTATTTCCATAATTTTGACTTGCAAGCTTCCAAATTTTAGTTCTCTCCAAACTGGCCTTTTTAATTGTATACGTAAAAGAACACAATAAGTTTTGGAAATTCCTGCAAGAAGTTTCAAGCAAAGTCACTTTTATTAGCCTCACTCAATAATCTCTGACAGTCTGACATCCTGATCTTTTTTTTACATTCTTCTTTCTTGCAAACATGCAAATTTCAAATTTTCAATTGTCCACTCAGAACCTCATAACAGATAATATGGTACCTATACAACAGTTGCATGCCATCAGAGAGGCCATTAGAACTCACAAGTTAGGCTCTTGATCTTCCTTTTCCTCGTTGCTCACAGACTCACAGTCATAATGACATACCCTGTCATAGAGTTCATTGTGCCTAAACACTCACACTTCACTGTGAAAGAGCAAGCGTATAATAAACAGCTGTGTATAAACTTTTTGTGTTCTAGTCATTTATTTATCTATTTCTTGGAAAAAATAAATAAATAAATAAATAAAAGTGTTCATCAAATGCTACAAACTAGCATGCTAATCCACCAAAATGTGTAGCCGACTTGCTGGGGCAAGCTAAGTGTCACCACAGCATGTGCACATTTCATAAATCTGAATATATGTGAGGTTTTGACTAACTCATGGTATTAGATGACATCAAATATTGAAAGCTCTAGATTAACATCTCCAGAAATATGATACCAAGCTCCCAATTATATATTGATCAATTCTGAAACAAAGTAATAGATCTTAGTTTAGGACTGCTCTTTCTGGAGTTCTAAACTTATTAGCACAGAAAAGTTCACAGTGCTGCAAGAACCATGTACTTTCATAGCCCTTACCAGTAGGTATTTTGTCATTTATATAATAGTTAGGCAACGTATGAAACTTTCCATGATTTTTTTGTTGTTTCCTTAGTACAGCTTAGAACTTTTCTTGACAGATGATTTTCATACTCTACATCAAAGTTGATAATATAAATGTTTATTATATTATGTTCTATCTTCAAGAAATTCCAGCTTTTGGAAATTGAGTCCTAAAAATGATAGTAGATCAATTTGCAACAAGTTAAGAGTAATTTATTTGAATATGAAACACTTGATATACACACCATTAATTTACATTAAAAAAATGTTCAGAAAGATCAAAGATAAAAGTAATAAAAGAATAATCCAAGCGCAAACACTGGTTTTAGTAGTTGAAGAGTATTATCTTGTAAACATCAGAGTATATTGAATCATGCTTACTTGAACCACCCTTACTGAACATATGGATTTCAATGGTAGATGCCTACATGATAAAGGTAATTTATGCCTCTAAAGAAATGGCACCCTCAAATCCAATTTAAGTAGGTTGTTGAGAAATGAAATAAAATTGGTGTTGTGACTTGGCTCAGAAAGTATATCACTCTTTTCATGAGAATGGTATTTGATGCAAACATCAAAAACATGAGGGTTACAAAATTATACCAGTTCTGACGCATGCCTTATCCACTTACCAAAATAATGAAAAAGTAAATCTGGTAAGAAAGAAATATAGTAAATCAACTTTCTCAGCACCTAGAAACATACAAACTTTCCGATAAGTACCAGCTTTGCAAAATTATAAATAAAGATCCGCCCGAACAAGGAACACATTTAATAACGATCTAACTAAATAGAGCTATTCAAGGTTTTTAACGGTGATTCCAATTGGCATGAAAATGAATTATTAGCAAGCAAACGACATGACCACACCCACATCCCTATACGATTAAACACAACCAAAATATTAACCTTACCATGGTTCCTCATACTGCTATTTTTAAATAATGAGATTCAGTTAAAGACATTCAAAAGTATAAGGACTATAAAATCATACAAGTTTAGATGCCTGCCTTATCCAGTGCTCAAAACCATGACAAACTAAATCCAGTAACAAAGACGTACAATGAGCTAAAGCTTTTAACAACCTAAAACTTAAAGATTTTCCAATTAAGTACCAGATGCACACAGTTCAAATAAAGATCATACTGCAAATCATTAACTAGAGTCCCATGGCATACTCCTCTGAGATCATACAAGCAATCCCAATTGACGTAAAGATGAACTACCAGCTAGCAAACAACAGTGAAACATCCCAAACATTCCTACATGATTAAACGCTAACCAGTAATTATTGTTACGATGGCACACTCACGGCTATTCCTCGTCTAGCCAGTAAATCAAGTTATCCTAGTCAAGGAAACTCGGCACGTCTACGTGATCCAAGATCCAAGCTCAACACGGAGCAAAACCCCCCCCCAAAAACGAAGAACGACGAGAAGGCACGCGATCGGGAAGCTACTTCACCTCCCCAATTAAACACGACGATGAGGAGCAGAAAATAATGAGCTGAGAGAGATCGAGAGATTGACAGGTTACCACCGAGGCCGCGATTCGACCGTCACTAGAACGCCGGACACCGCTAGAATGGAAAGCGCCGCCGCCGTCCGAGATGGGGTCGGGCGGTGGCAGCTGCTGCAGTCGGTACTACGCCCTCCCGTTCCCTTCGTACAACTACAAAGAGAGAGAGAGAGAGAGAGAGAGAGAGAGAGAGAGAGAGAGAGAGGTTTCTTGGAATGCGTTGGTTGGGTTGCCGTTTTCTGATGGTGGCGGTGGTATTTTTGCAACTTGAAGAGAGGAAATGAGAGACTGAGAGAGAGGAGTGGAGAGTAATAAAGAGGAGGTCTACGTTACGTCGACCGAGGTGGGTGTGGGTGTGGATGTGGGTGGACGAGGTGGAGCAAGTGGTAACTTTTTATTCCCCACGAGGGTACGGGAGTTTCGACGTTACGCGAGCGGGGCCCACCGGCTGGGGTTCGACTGTTTTCGATGTGAGTGTGATTTAATTTTGGGTGGACTAACGCAACCGTTATCGCGGGCCAAACCAGTGGGGCCCTACGCGATGATTGTGAGGGAGAGAGGCTTTTCTTCCGTCGACCGACTTGCTCGAGGCGGGCATTCGTAAATTTGGATCGGATGCTGAACCGGTTGAACCGCCGGTTCTTTCAATCATCCAATCCGTTCGGAGTTTAAAAACTTGCTCATGAATAATACCATAATTTAATTTGTAAATTAGATCATTCGAACTACATTGATTAAATGATCGTGGAATCATTAGAATATTTAAGATTATTCTTTATTTAGTTTATTTATTTAGTGTTTGAGAATGATAGTTTACTTCCTTCTCACACACGCCACTTTGCTTCAATATATATATTGAAAATTATTTGGGAAAAAGGTTATTCTTTCTTCCACTAGCATTTTGTAAAAAATAAATTTCCATCAATCCTGGATGCATATTCTTCGATATTTTAAATAATTGAACGGCTTAATTTGACGTTGTTCTTATTCTCGATAGGTTTAAATAACGGGTGACTTGTCTGACTAGATGAACGATAAGCGTTGACATATTATTTTATGTTCTTGGTTTAAATGTATCCTCACGTACAATTACGTGCGAAGACTAAATTAAAGAAAAAATATACTATATAAAAATAAAATGCCAATTTCCGTGACTAAATTACATGTGAATAACTTACAATTATAAAATATCATGATTGTCTCTAACGACTAAATCAAAAACGAAGTTAACATTTAACAACTATATTAACATTGTCTTTTTTGTATTTTAAATTATGTAAAATGATATCGAACCGAGAACCATGAATCAGACTAAGTTCATTTAAATCGAAGAGACAATCGTGATTCTTCGACAATCATGATACAAAACTGAGCATGTGATTAAATCGAAGAATTGTGAAGTGATAAAATCGAAGCATACTGAGTTCTCTTACTCCAGCAATTTGGCTAAGGACAAAACACAGTCGGTACTCATATACCAACCAGAGGTCAGGAGCTCGACAAACCAAAAAGGTCGGCACAAAATTCTCGGACTCTGGACTGAATTGGTTTTCTTGGGTCCGACCAAACCAGGTCCCGAAGTGTCCCAACTCAAGAATCAGACTCAAATCGAATTAATTATAACTTAGTATATATGGAGCTGCACCCAATCATACAAGGATATAACATCCTTCATTTATTATCAAGGATTCAACGATAATGAATTTGCCATCTTAGGGATAAACATCAACTCATTCATGACATATCTCTGCGAGATTTCGAGAGACATCATCGTCAAACACCTCAACCTGCCTCTTAAACACAAACACGACGCACATAATGTATACTCACGATTCCAAATTAATACTCATCATATGGGATTCTTTATCACTTATGCATTAAAGTGTCCTGCGGATCATCATCGAATACGCGGAGGATTGCAACACTCTTGACTTCTGCGCGAGAAGAATATTCATATCCAATCACAAGAATAATGATATATAATATAAAGATTAAATCGAACACATTCATATCCAATCACAAGAATAATGATATATAATATAAAGATTAAATCGAACACGAACTTTAAAAAATATATATATATATTTTAAAAAAGAAAAGATAACATCAACTTTATTCTAATTAAGTAACAATAACACCCAAGTCAGAACCATGTCAAATTTTGCCGATCCAAATCTGCTCACAAACGTCGATCAGACGACACTAACATCAGCTTTTTGGAAAGGGGATGGGAATCCATATCTTGCACGCGCGTCAAAGTTAATTAATTCCCTTCCTTTTCATTCCGTGATCAATCCAATGCATGACAAAATAAAGAAATGAGAGGATTAGAGCATCCTTAATTGCATCCATTGAATGATGGAGCTGACAATTAATGAACTTTGCATGGATTTTATTCCTTTGGCGGCAGCCATTCTTTTAAGTGTTGGCTTCTCTTTGTTCCATTCACAAACTTTATCTCGATGCAATGGAATAACTTTATATACGCTTGTAAGGAAAAGTAGTACTTAATTAGAGAAAAAAAGTTAGATACTTTTGGTACCTATTATTATTATTATTAATGTGAAAATGTTTTTAAATCACTTATGCACAAGACTGTCACGTGCGACATGTTGTCGTCAACAAATCAAATCAAGCGCGTGGATGAGATAGAGGCCGATCGAGATGGTTTGACAAGTCCGATATCGGCACCGCCTTGGATATATTTTAATTCCGAAATCATCACGGGTTAATTGAAGCGTTATATTCCACGTAACAGAAGTTGGCGATGCAAATTTGTTGGGCTCGTGCGCTTCTGCATGCGCGTCCAAATCACCGCCCGGTGACGAAACAATAATAATGCGACGACTTATTGTCATTAATGTTTACTGACTAACTGCACGCGATTAATTTTCCAGTTATCGAGATTAGGGATCACAATTATTCGATTGGATTAAATTTTGAGTTTTGACTAATTTTTACGCG
Source organism: Canna indica (assembly GCA_034359265.1). NCBI lineage: Eukaryota > Viridiplantae > Streptophyta > Magnoliopsida > Zingiberales > Cannaceae > Canna > Canna indica. The sequence continues at coordinate 4,816,276 of CP136898.1, read as the reverse complement.
AGGGATTTTCCAAATTCTAATTTTGAGAGGGTGAAACTTTTAAATTCTAATTTCAAATTTTAATATTTTTAAAATCAAAATTTAGTTGATCGAATACTCATTTTATTTCTAAGTCAAAATCTCTAATTAAAAAATATATTTTTCAAATTCTCTAATATTAAAGATTTTTGCACAAATCTATAAATTTAAATTAAAATTAAAAATTATAAAATATTTTGATGTATAATATTTTTTTGACTCATATTATTTTTGTTATATCATTAAAAAATTATTACATAAATTTAAATATTTTTTTAAAAAAATTATAAAGCTACTATGACTTTGCTTAAAAATTTATAATGAATTAGAGATTTTTATTTATAATAATTTTATAATTATAAAAAAATATATATGATATAAAATATGTGTTAGAATTTATCAAAATATTTTGGATAAAAAATATTTTATTATTTTTAATTAAAAATAAATTTTATAGACTTTGAGCAAAAATCTCTAATAATTCAAAATAATAATAATAAAATATTCTTTTAAAAAAATATAAAAGATGTGTTGTGATTTAAAAAAAAATATTTTTCATCAAAATATTTTATAATTTTTAATTTAAACTTAGATTTATAGACTTTTGCAAAACTCAAAAATATATTTTTTAAATTCTAACCTCTCATTTTTATTATAATTTTTATATATAAATTATAATCAAAATTTTTAATTGGTTAGAAAGTTTGGTCCAAAGATAAAATGAATATCAAATATACTAAATTTCGATTCTAGAATTTTCTCTCCCTCAGTTTTGAAAAAATCCTCATTATTTATTGGACCAGACTTGACTAACTTTAATGCCTTAAAAATGATTTATCTGCAGTGCGCCTGAAGTCAACAAACATTTATTAGGGAGAGATCGGAATATTGTTGAGCAGAATAATTATTAGGGATATAATATGCTACTATAATAAAAGTATACAAGCAATTGAATGGTCTAATCTCTTCCAACGTTATCAAACTTGTAAATCTTTGTTTAACTTCTTCCCTCTTGGTCAATTATGGGCAGTATAATTAGTAATAATATATTATAATCTTGTTTGATTGATATGAAAAGTAAATTCTTATGAAAAATTATAATTTTTATGAATTAATTTTCTACTTATATTTATTGGGAAGTATCAAAAATATATATGGTTGATAAAAAATTTCTCAATAAGAAGTGTAATTTTTCATCCATAATATGTTTGATTAACATGAGTACTTTCTAGAAAGTACTCATCAAATGATCAAATATATTATTCTTTTTATAAATAAAAATATATGAAAAAATTATTTGTAAATAAAATATATATTAGAATATTGAAAAAATTAAAATTTATTTGTAAAGTATTATTTTATAATATATATATATAATATAATATAATTTTTTTATATATAACTAATATAATATATAATTTATTGTATATAAAAAATTAATTTTTATTTAAAGTTAATATAAAAAATATATATTTTGTTCAAATATAAATTAAATTAAATCAAATATATCAAAAATTTATGAATTATCTAATTTCATAACGTTGAAAACATAAATTAAGTCTATCATTAAATATAGACGTGATGATATAAATGCAACGCGAAAAGTGCAACTTACCTAGGTCCCTCTAGGTAAGTTACTTCCTGCATTTTGCAGAAAATTACACTTCTTGAGAAAATTGTACTTCTTGCAAAATATCACGTCATGCAGTTATATTTTTTGAGAAAATTATACTTTTAAAAAAATATTTATTTTTAATGATGTGTAAATAATAATAATATTTTATTCCACGTGGGCATGCCACATCATGCAGTTAACGAAGATGACGAGATGCTATAATTAATATCAATGTCAAAGTTCAGATGTAATTTAATATTATTTTAAATTTAACCAAAAAAAAAAATGTTCAAAGTTCAGAATTAGTTATTTTAATATTTAATCTTAATTAATTAAAGCAAATGAAAGCATTTTATGTTTTTTTTTTCCGTATCATAATGAAATCAACACAAAAGTAAAATTTGCCCATCCTCACGTGAGTTGAGAACAACGTAATTGTATTTATTAGCAAGAATATAAAACCTACCTCATTAAGTTGCTGAACTACTTCCATCCCTTGATACAACTAAATCCCAACTCAAATAGACATTGTTGAATAATCCAAATTTGACTTTTCAAGTCACATGTTACCATTGCTGTTCTTCCAAAAAATTTCAAATAAATCAATTAAGTCCATTGATTACAATGATCAACTTAAACATAACAATGGTCGGCAAAAAGGGCGGTCCATAAAATGTGATTTTTAGAGCTGCAATCTCATTCTAATTACATCATCATACCATTAATTAATGGCTTGTCTTCCAGTCTATTAATTTATCGGATTATAAAAAAGGGGTTGTTTTCTTATCTTTGGAGGAGAATCCGAAGAACAAGTCATTATCATGCTTCAGGTCCAATTAATGGAACTTGTGGATGACAATGAAGGCAAAGGCAACCCTTTACATTTTGCCGGCAAACACCGGCTTCGGTCAAGTGTAGGGTACAAATGTACAATCGCAGCAAATCCAACACCTTTTTTTTTCCAATCTAGATTTGGATTTGGATTTGGATTTAGATTCTAGGCCAACAAAGTCAAACTAAAAAGTTGGATATTCAAAGTTGCTTTTCATTGTGGAAAAGGTTTTGGAAAACTCAAGAAAAACGAAACCAAACTTTTTGTAATTTAGATTCTACAAAATTAATTCTGATTTTGTATTATTGTTATTTATTTATTTATTTATTTATTTATTTATTTATTAAAAAAAGAAAAGGAAATCAAGTTAAGCTTTTGAATATTTTGAAAATTGATTCTGACTCCGTATGCAAGTTTAAGTTCATTTTCCAATATTTAAAGTTCAATATGATTGGGTGAAATCTATTTGAACTAAGTGGAGAATCCTAATTCTACCAAAACAATTTAGTGAAAGTTGAAAATAAGTTTATAAAGGCTAAACTATAGCTAAGGTATCTAAGCTTTTAACAAAGCTTTAAATAGATGCCTAAATTTAGCATGTTGGCAAAATGGAGGGGTTTTTGTAAAAGAAAGTAATAAAAAAATTATGCAAATATTTAGAATGCTATTTAGTTTAGGTATGTTAATTTTTTTGCATAAAATTTAAGTACCTTTGGGCATGTAATTCATCATTGCCCAAATTAAAGAATTTGGAGGAGATTATTTGCATCATTATAAACTACAAATTGTGAGAGATTATTTAACCATGAGGCTATAATGTCTTCTTCATAGTTTTTCCGGCTGGTAACCCAGCCCACTGCTGAGAACTGATATACAAAAAGCCCGCTTAGTCATCTCTATTTCTGCCACTAATTTTGACAAGCATTTTGTGCTTTAAATTAGACAATTAGTATGTATGTTTATAGCTCAATTATTAAATTTCGTTGATAATTTTGACCGCATGAATCCTTGTAAGTGTCAGACTTGCTATGGACAAACAAAGCTCCTCAATCAAAAAAAAATAAGTCATATTGAGTTTGATTCAAAATCTATTATCGAGATGTGTAGTCAATTTATTGATTCTAATTGACATATTCAAAATATTATTAATGATATTATTATTATTGCAGAGAAATTTGAGCTGATTACTATCACACATATTGATAGAGATGCTAATAAAACTGCAGACTGGCTAGCAAAATATGCTAGAAATATTGAAAAATATTTTAATTGGGATCATGATTGGATTTTTAATTTTATAAATATTATAAATTTAGAGGCTGATGCTCACACTAATGTTTAGTTACTAACAAAAAAATATAAAATCTTTGTAAGTGTTGCTGGTGATTACGGCTTAGGATAAACAACGGAATAACGAAGGATACATGTTCCGGGACCTAATCTACTTGTGTATATAAAAGGCAGAAGTAAGACTCCAATATTTACTTGGGTTTTTTGGTTTGATTCATAAAATTTAATTAAGAGTTTCATTTTTTAGATTTTGTACTTTATTTTGATCCATCTCTAAAATTTGAAAATCGTACTTTAGCCTATCAACCTCGTTATAATTTTTTACTTTAATTCTTATCATATATATGAAAATTTTTAGTTTTTTTTTCCCTACAAATGTCGGTGAATTAGATACGATGTGGATAAACATGATCATTTTATTATCATTGGTGTCCCGACTATTTTAAGGACGGAGTAAATATAATTTTGTTATATCAATATACTTAATATAGATATATTCAATAAGACATATGATTATATATAAAAAAAGATTATTCGAAGATAGCTAGTAAACTTTGCTTATATGTCCCGCATTATACTGCACCCTTAGATCATTGATGTCCTTGCCCAAAAGATTTCCTTAGGCTCAATGGGCCACAAATGTCTTAACCTAATGATCCAAATGTTAATGACCACAGCAAGGTCAACACTTAATATGATTGAATTTTAATAAAAATGAAGGCAAATGTTAAAGAAAATAGAACAATAATGTAAATATCGGGCCGACGGAAATTCTATAAATTTTAATTTTTTTAAAATTTTAATTCTATATTTTTATTTTGATATTTTTAGTCATATATATTTACCTTGTAATACAAATTTGATCATATTCGTAACGGTTCGTTAATTCTGCCAATATAGATATAACGTTGTTTACTTTTTCGTGGACGAACAAATTAATATATCGTTATAGATATGATCAAATATGTGCTACGAAACAAATATATACGACTAAAAATTCTAAAATAAAATTTATAAAAATAAATTTGTCAACGTATATGAATGGTGTTATATATGTTCGCGTGGATGGAGAGTTAACGGACCGTCACGTATATGATCAAATCTATATTACAAAACAAATATATATGACTGAAAATATCTAAATAAAATTTACAAGACTGAACTCTGAAAAATTTAAAATTTATAAAATTTTCATTGCACTCATCCTTGTAAATATCTAATTATACAAATAGATTATGGATTTAGGTAATCAAATTTGCTTTCGGTACTAACTCTAACACCGTTACAATTAATTTAATCAAATAACCATTTAATTATTTGAGCTCTCATAATCGCACTTCGAATCAGCACCGTTAAAATCCCAACTTCGAGTATAACATCCCACGTCACCTCTTTATTTGACCAGGTCAGCTTCTCACGACAAGAACCACATCTGGAGAATCTCGAAAGATTCCTCCTGTCTCATGTTCGAATCTACGTAGATGTGTATTACGAGGCCTGCACGTGCATCGCCTTCGATTACTTGCATCGTAATTTGCGTACGAAAATAATCGTTACGAGGCTTGCACGTGCATCGCCTTCAATTACGAGGCCTGCATTTTTAAAAAAATAAAAAATAAAGCATCTAAATTAAAAGTCTGCCGGCCGGGAGAGAGCTAAATGGCCACACCAAGATATGACGATGACACTAGTTTTATTTGTTGCCCAATTAATAATTTTATTAAATTTTTTATGATAAAATAAGAATTTATTAAAATTATAACACGATGCAAAAAATAAATAAATATATCAACAATCACAAAATTGATCCGTCAAGGTACATTAATCTTCTTTGCCAAAGGATCAATCAGAATTTTGGAGTCCGACTCCACTTGAAAACGCGGAAGGAAGTCACGAGGCCTGCATGTATATGAGAAAATTCCATGTTCATATTATTTGCACTGTCTACAACATTGCATAACGCGTGTCGCAATATCTGGACAGTCCACGTCGATAGCAGTAACAAATAGATCGTTGTGCGGTCGTCATCAATAAGTTTTTTTTGAGTAATTATCCAAATCTATAATTTGGACATGAGATTTTCCCATATCCATAATATGGATTTAGAGTTTTCCAAATTCATAATTAATTGATCAAAGTTTCAATTTTACCATTCATTTCAAAATATAATTTTTTTTACTAATTATTTTTTTTTCTAAATATATTCAAATGACTCAAAATAAATATTATTATTATTATTCATAATATATATTTTTTCAGCAATTCATATTAATATTATAGTATATAAAATTTATTTTTGTGACTAATAAATTTTTTTATTTTTAAAATATTTAAAATATTTTTAAAAAATCTTTAAATACTTAAATCGTACACTTGTTAAGTAAAATATAACATGAATTAATTTTTTAACAATCATTGTAGTATTTTTTAGCGTCTAAAAAAATTATTAGTAGTTAATTATTTTTACTTTTTTTAGTGTCTAAAAAATTTATTAGTAGCCAAAATTATTTTATTTTTATTTTTAATGTAAAATTATTATAAATAAAAATAAAAAATAATATTATTAACCACTAAAATATTTTTTATCTATTATAATATTAATATAAATTGCTAAAAAAATATATTATGAATAAAAAAATATTTATTTTGAGTTATTTAAATATTTTTTTTAAAAAAGAAAATTATATTTGAAATGAATGATAAAATTAGAATTTTGACTATTTAATTATGAATTTAAAAAAATTTAAATTCATGTCATAGGATATGAAAAAAAATCTCATGTTGAAATTATGAATTTAGGTAATTGCTTTTCTTTTTCTTTTTTAACCCATCGTCATCACAAAGTTGCAGGCATTTCTTGGTATGTCATATGTGCATACGTGATAATAATAAAATAATAATAATATAATATAATGCATGAGAGGTCGTGCAATTAGTCAACGTGTAAAGATGACAACCGTTGCTTCGTCAGCTCGCATGTGAGGCCGTCAGCGACTGCTCCCGACCTCTCGTGGTTGAAGAGATACCGAGGCAATCTATGGATTCTGATGCATGCACCGCACGTGAGATATTATTCGGCCAGTAAATATGTAGAAAAGTGCCCTTTAATTGTCTTTTGGAATTGTTGCCGACTTTGTATATTGTTTACCTCTCATTATTTGTAATTTTGCATATTGGATTATTACATATTAGTTTCGGTGGCTGTTTGTTGATTTGTTTCGAGTCTTACTACGCAGGGCTGGGTTTGAAATTTAAAATTATTGAAAGGATTAAGATATTAATGATCATGCTACTTGATTTAGACAAATGATATAAATCAAATCAACAATTTGAAAATAAAAATGAAAAAATAGATTCATAATCAGTATATTATTATTATTATTATATATATATATAATAAAAACTATAAAATTACAAAATATCTTTTAAAATAATCTTGAGAAGGTCAAGAGGTCAATCATGCTCCTAATTAATATTACTTTTCAATCTCCTAACTTTCACAACTAGTCAATCCATAATATTGTTTACATACTTTCAAATTTTTTTATAATTAGATCGATACAAGTAATAATATTATTCACATTCCATTCAATATTAAAATTGTGATTACACGTATTATATACATGTGATATTCAATACCAGACAAAAAGTTATAATTAAACAAGTTGTAAATCAATTTAATTATTTACACTAAAATATAAATAAATATATGAAAGGTTAATTATTTAGAGAGGTGAAATCCTCTAGGGGGTACCAGATATAATTAATGGGGGGCAGGAAGCTACCCAACGGGTAGGTCCTGGATAGATTCTAATAAAAATCGGATAAGATTCGGATAAGAACATTATGAAATAATTAACTATTAATTATATATATTATATACCGACAACAACAAACTCATTGTATATTGACTCTAAATTTTAGACGCAAAATGTAAAGTAATTAAAATATTTTAATACCATAAATTTCGACGCCTCTCAAAGACGTCAAAATTTTTTCGACGCCTTAGAACAGACGTCGAAATTTTTAGACGTCTAAAATGTTCAAAATTTTGGCTGAAATATTTCGACGCCTTAGAACAGACGTCGAAATTTTTAGACGTCTAAAATGTTCAAAATTTTGGCTGAAATATTTCGACGCCTACCGACGTCAAATTTTTTTGACGTCGGAGAAAGTTTAAAAAAAGTTTCAACGTCTTCCTAGACGTCGAAAGTTTAAAAAAAGTTTCGACGTCTTCCTGGACGTCGAAAAATTTCGACGTCTTACTGGACGTCGAAAAATTTCGACGTCTTCTTAGGCGTCGAAAAATTTCGACGACCGAAGTGGGTAAGTGAGCGAGCTCGCCCAGGCAGGAGGCGGGAGATTTCCCGCCTCCTCCTGCTCCTTTAGTTTAGAATAAATTATTATATTTATATATTTAATTGTATTTTTTCTTCACTTCTTCCCTTCGTCTTCTTCCGCCTCACCTCCGCGGCCGGCGACGCTTCTGGGGTCGGTGGAGACGCGCGCTGGAGCTGCTCGCGTGGGCTGTCCCCTTCTGCCCCAGCGTCGACCTCCACGCCCTCCGCCATCCCCTTCTGCCCTGCATGCTTCGCTGTGATGGTCGTGGCCTCGTTGGTCATGACCGCGATAGCGACGCCGGCGGTTGCTTACCTGCACCGTCCATCGCGGCGTTTCGTCGGGGTACAAGCGGCGCAACCTTCAACGCTCGAAGCCCAACACAGAGCTCCGCGTGCTGACCTGCGTCCACAACACCCGCAACGTCCCCTCCATCATCAACTTCCTCAACCTCTCCAACCCGAACAAGAGTGCTCTGATCTTCGTCTACGCTCTCCACCTCGCCGAGCTCACCCAGAGCGCCAACGCCATTGTACCGGAACTCGGAACTCGGAGCTCCGGAACTCGGAACCATGCTCCTCTGCGCCAACGACTCCCGCCTCCTCCTCCGCACGCCATCCGGCACGTACCCCGTCGCCACCGTCGACTACGCCGACCCCCACCTCGTCGTCACTAACCCCTCCATGTGGAGCTGCCGCTCCTCCGACGTCGACGTCGACGGCGCCGTGCCCCCGCGCCACCCGGCCAACCCCTTCAGCCCGAGTACTGCCCGAAGGCGTCAGAGTCACTGCGGCTCATGCTGTAGCACTGCGAGACGCCCGCGAGCGTGTACGGGAGGACGGTGGAGCGGCTCCATTTTTTTTTAAATATTTTATTTGCATATCGACGTCTTAACGGACGTCGATATGCAAATTTTTTAATTCTTTTAAATATTTCAACGTCTTGATATCGACGCCTTCTGACGTCTATAAGCCAGTGTCAATATGTCGAACATTTCGACGTCCAAACAGACGTCGAAATATTAGTTTCAACGCTTATTATATTTCACGCGATTTCGTCGTCCAAGCAGACGTCAATATATTATTTTTGACGGTCGCCGGCGTCGAAATATCTTTATATTTTGACGTCAAAATATACGTGGTTTATTGTAGTGACCTTTTATAATATTTTATATTGAAGTTACTACAGATAAATAAAGCTTTATAAAACCCGACTTCCCGCTTTATATCCCTCGTAGCGCTCTTGGCTCTCATCTGGTTTTCCTCTCGTCCTCGCTGCAACAATTTGATCTCCTTGACTGTCATCTACTACTCGTTGACCCTCTCAAGTAATTCTTGATCATGTTCCTATTTTCTTTCCATTTTTGATATGATATTAGTTGTTAATTACTTTTCTATGGGTTTAATCTTATTAACTCATTTATTTTTGGAAGCTCAATTATTCATGACTTATTGAATGTTAAAATCTCACATGCATTGATTAAAAATATGATCAAAATAACTTTTAAATAATTTGAACAATCTTCTCATCATGAGCTAGCTTTTGGGATGAGTTAGACTTATTAATTTTTTAACATGATATCAGAGTCAAATGTGTGATTGATATTGTGCCACCCGTAGATGTTCAGCCCTGCAAAATTTTACGCTCCATATGTTCAATTATGAACGTAACGAGGGTGTATTAAAGTTCCACATTGATTAAAAATATGATCAAAGTAATCTTTAAATATTTTAGGTAATTTTTTTTTTCATGAGCTAATTTTTGGGGCGAGTTATGTGTACTATTTTCTTAGCATTGGATGATGTTAAATTCATATTTTTTAAAAAATAATAATATTTAAGTCATGCTATAGATTGGCTTTAACTATTTTTTTTAATTAGATTCATAAGAATTAAGACTGTTCATTAATTGGGTCGATCGGATCAGGTTAATCAAATGGACCCAACCCGACTCAAACCATTCGCACTCTATGAAAATAACTATTGAAGTAAGTAGAAAGTTATATCATCGTGGGTATCAATTTAAATATTTAATTAAATTAATATAATCATCCTATCAAAATCAATTATCTTTATTAGTAAATAGATGATCTCTTGATCAAGAAACCAAGTCAATCCATGTGATTCTTAAAACCTTTCCGCGAGCAGCTAGAATCAGCCACACAAATCAATTTAGACTTCATTGTTCCCCAACTTTCTAAAAGAAAAGAAGATATATGTTGGCCTTTAAATTTGAGGTGTGTGATTAAGGCAAGCTCAACTTTCACACATCACAAGTGGCTCTCCATTGAAGACGTCTCACACTTTTTTCAACATATATCTTTTCTGCGAGCACTATTAAAAATATGCTAATTAATCAGTCATCAACAACGGTCGCTTAAGTTGTTGCGAGTGCTATTCAACATCACATATATGGGAAAACAAATAATGCAGTGAGTGCTCAGCTACCGCTTCGTATCTATCAATGAAGTGGTGTTTAAATTTAATCCATGTACCTTTGCCACTTTATAATTTTTATTGGGGATAAGAAGAAGTGACGCAGTAGAAATGCAACGGGATGATATCATTGCTTGCGCAATAATAGCCAATTTGGGTTCTGTTGAATTGGACTCATTCATTGATATATTTGATCATGTTTAACTTTTGACACCTATATCTAATTAAAATGCTTAGGTCGGGAATTAACGATAGTACATTCGTAGAGCTTTATATAGCAACACAATATTCAATATATTCTTAATATAAAATTAAATTGAGATATTATATTTTCATCCATTTATACATTGATATTTTTGTCAAGATTCAACTTTAGTCCAACACATAGCCTAGAGTCGTACCTAAATCGAAGACATGCGAGAGACCTATTCTAATAGCAATTCTATTTTATCTTCTGGGGAATTTTTTCTCACGTAGATTCTCTCATCACGCCTAAAAATAGATCATGCTCAAATAAATTTGTTATGATCCGTTCGACGGAATGACTAACTCATTAATTTTTTAGACTCAAAATATCAATCTAATTAAAATATTTAAATCGAAGTTAATAATAATATATTCATCCATCTTTATAAGATAACACCATTTTCGTGGACCAAAGAAAATTAAATTTGAGATAAAATAAATTACAGTGTCTAATCTGATAAATAAGATGTCGTATAAAGTTTCATTTTGATTTGAGACAAGACATTTCAGATTCCTTGACAATTAAAAAGGAAAAAAGCACGCATAAAAAAAAGCAAAACATTAGTCAATATAATTAATGTTTAGGTGGGAGGGTGCATGTACAATTGAAAGTCAACATCGACCGCCCGGCCACTATATATTAAAACCCTTATTTCGAGAATTAATTCATATTCTAATTCGCACTTCACATAAAATAATTTATAGCAGTCACGAATTCCTACTTTTTTTTTTTGTTAATTTACCTTGCAAAATGCAAATGGTTGCATAAACAAAAATATAGAGGTTTCACAGTTGTCATATTAGCAGTCATATGCACTTAGCTACTTGCAACCTAATTAGCACTCACAGGATAATTTAATAATATTCAAAAAGTAAATAGCAAATAACAGTAATTTTAGAAATTATAGTAACTTTGACCTAAAGTACTGAAGGTATATAACTTTTTATCAAACACAACTATAAGTTCAAAATTGACAAAAGTAGAAAGTGAAAAAAATATTAATTAAATCAAAAATATATTTGACATAATATTTTTAATGCCTTCGTATATTATTTTAATAAAATATAAATATTTTTATTTGAATGAAATAATATACCGAATATATATATATATTATCGTCTTTGCTTGGATTGCACCAACGCTCACCTTTGGCATTTTTTCCATTATCCTCCTCGTTGATTTTTTATCAATTGAGTTTGAAATGAAGCTTTAAAATTCTTTGTTAATATTTTTCTCTCATTTTTTTTCTCTTGCTTCTTTCTTCTTTAAATTCTAATTTGATTTTTAAGATTGCACGCAGAATATTATGAGAGTAAAAAATGGATTTTGAATGTCCTCAAGAAATTAGTTAAAGTACAAAATAAAAGAGAAAATGTGGATGTTTGAGGTGGTTGGAGACGTACTTACATGACATTGACAGTGATTGCGAAAAAGATAAATAAAAACAATAAATTAATTTTTGTGTGGATTCAATAAGTTATTTCGTTAAAATAGAATTAGAATAATTTATTATAATTTAGGACTAGATTTTAAGTACATGTTTACTTCGTAGAATAAGAAATAATATGATAATAAATAAATTAATATTCATTATTTATTCAATACATGAATTAAAAAAAAAAGAATATAAAATTAATATTATATTCGATGTATATCGAATTTAAAAAATTTATATCTAATTTATTTTTATTTATTATCTAATTTATTTTTATTTATTATCTAATCATATTATATCTTATCGAACGAAGCAAACGTGGCATAAGAACGTGCTCTTAAAATTTACTTAGATTTTGATAATTCATTTATAGTTCAAATTTGGTCATTTTGAAACTTGTAATTACTGGAATGAAATTTATATTAGTAAAATATGAAAACATTTTTTAATCTATTATTATTAAAAAATGAGAGATTAATAAGAGAGTTGATGAAAAAAATAACTTTTTTAAAAAATATATATATATAATAGTCATTACAAAATGTATACCGACGTAAAAATATATTGTAAATAAAAAACAAGCAATAAGAAACAAAGATCCTGCCCCCAATCTTCCGCTCTTTCCTTTGTAAAAAGGTCCAAGCTTTCTGGGTATCCAAGCACAAGTGTCAGCTCCCGCTGCTTCTCGAACTCTACTCTGAGCCCTCCAAAGTAGGAACTGAAGTGAACGGGAGGAGGAGGAAGCAAGCCAAGTGGACGAGGAGAGAGGCGCAGCGGAGTGAAGGATGGGCATCCCGAGCGACGACGCAGTGATCATTCGGCCGCCGGAGACGCCGCAAGACCCGAGCTTGATCACCGTCAGTTGCCCCGACAAGACCGGCCTGGGATGCGACCTCTGCCGCGTGATTCTTCTCTTCGGCTTGAGCATTGTACGCGGAGGTGAACCCCATTTCTGTTTCCCCAAAAGATGCACTCTGACATGATTTTTGCAGGAAAAAAGTATGTCCTTTTAGGTTTTCCCAAGCAAAGGTCTGACCTTGAGGTGGTTTTTGTATTCGACTTGAAATCTTTGTTCTTATTTTTGATGGAGTGAGGTTTCTTATTGCTTTTGATGTGGTTTCTGCGAAGCAACTGAATCATAGATTGTTTAGATTTCAGCACGGATGGGAAATGGTGTTATGTGCTGTTCTGGGTAGTGGAGAGGGGCAGGAAGGCGACGAGGTGGGACTTGTTGAAGAAGAGACTGATGGCAACCTGCCCGCCCGCTTTGTCGGCGTTTGGGATCGAGAACTACTTCAGCAGACATCAGGAGACGGCTGCCGAGCAGAAGCCTCAGATCTTTCTTCTCCAGTTCTCATGCTATGATAGGATGGGCCTTTTGCATGGTAACCTCCATTTCTGCTAACTCTTACTCCTGTTTGTGTATAGGGAATCTTTTTCTCTCATTCCTCTGTTGTTGCTGGATTTAGCCACATCTGCGTGGAATCTCAGATTTATTTAAAGCTTTCTTCGATCTTTCATTTTCTTATATTATGCAACTTTTCTTTTTCTAACAGAATATACTTCTATCTAGATTTGATTAAGTTTCTGAAACACAACTTTTTGATATACTACTGTTATCGGTTGCGCTAATTTCTCATAGTTTATCTTCATACGCAGTTCGAGCTTTTTGTCCATTTCATCTACAGTTTACAGTCTATTCCTGGAGGTGGTGGCTTATTGCGATCTGTTTATTTAGATTTACCCTTCTAAGATTTATTTTTGTTCAGTAATATTTATGAATGCTTTATTGAGTTTATGTGGATAATGATTGCTGATATATACTCTTCTGACCCCAAGTTGCAAAGTTCCTTCTTGTGGTCTTTCCCCGAGTTGTTTGGATAATGTGAATGTTCAAAAATCAAAATGACTTAAATGGACTCATCTTTTATTCAAGCTTGAGTCATTTCAAGTCCTCCTCATTTGTTAAGCAGTTTTTTTATGCCACTCCATTCTGTTAGATATTTTCTTTTAAAAATTTCAATTTTCCTTATGCCATATTGTCATGTGGCCTTTCTTTCTCTTTTCCTTTTCTGAAGCCTTTGGTTCTTTATTTTAAAGAGATAGCGGGAATGCAGTGATCATTAACCTGAGTGAAGTTTGAGTAGTTTGGTTTTTGACTATTTGAGTGTGTAAATTTACTTCTTTTCAATTTTATTACGAAAATGGCAGATGTGACAGAGGTATTATGTGAGCTGGAGCTTATTATTAGGAGGGTGAAGGTATCTACAACTCCAGATGGTAGAGTCATGGACCTCTTCTTAATCACAGACACCAGGTTCCGGAAGATCAACTTTTTGTCTGTCCAATTTCTTTTATTCAATTATGTGTCAGTATTAGCTCATGAGGAATTCTTGTATTGTATGATCAAAGTTAAAAAATGAACCCCCTTGGATGATGATTGGTTGCTAACATAAAACATCAAAGTATTATCTCCTTCACAGTAATAGTGACTAAGATTAGCAAGTTCTCTTGACCTACCAAACTTACTCATAGGTTGGTTTGAGGGCAACTCTCAAGTGAAATGGCCCCAAAACAACAAAGCAAACATTATGCTAGATCAGATGAGATAAGGTATCTATCAGTTCCAGAGAATTTTGTTTGTTTTCATTGAAAAACACAAGTTTTGGCTGAAACCAGCAGTGGAATAAAAAACTGACTTGGTTGAGATTTCCAAACCGAGATAATTGATGACCATCTTTAATTTCCAATCTCCATTTTCTTCTGCATCTAATCCTAAATGAATGTTATCTAGTTGGATGATTGGAGCCTGTTGCTGGGGGTGACAATCATACCTCGAATGATTATTTTCTCAAATTTCCATTTACAGATATGGGTTCTATCACTTGCAAACTTTTATACATATTTTCTACCGTTGATAATTTATATAATCAATAACTCTTGGACCATGTTACTGCAGAATGCTAGAAGCAATTACTAATTTCTTGAACACTCTAAATGCTGATGTTTGTGTATCTCTCCTAGCCGTTCCAATTTCTACCATAACAAACTATATTCTTGGTGATGATTGCAGGGAACTTCTTCACACAAAAAACAGAAGGGAGGAGGCATGCGCTCAACTAATAGCTGTTTTAGGGGATTCTATGTGCAGTTGTAACATTGAACCGGCAAAGGAAGAAATTGCTTTGTGCTTGGAAGCATCATCTTCTCTACCTCCTTCAATGACAGAAGACATGCTTTCCCTAGAGTACCGAGATGAATCTTCTAGCTCTGTTCCTAGGTCTAGTGTTCTCTCAGTTTCAGTTGACAACTCACTCAGCCATGCTCATTCGCTTATTCAAATTCAATGTCACGACCATAAGGGCCTTCTCTACGATATCATGAGAACTCTAAAAGACTACAATATCCAGGTAGGTATTAACTGTAAAAGGCAAACCATAGTTTTGTACTTTATACTGGCAGTCTTCATAAATCATTATAGACAAGATTTTGCCATATCTTGAAACATCTTTATGAAGTTAAGGTGTTGTTTGGTTAGCGAAAACTATTTTCTGGTTTGATTTCAGTGAAACCAAAAACTTGGTTTGGTTTCTAATTTTCAGTTTTCTGAAAACGCGTTTGGTTAATGAAAACAACATCAATTTTAGTTAGTTGAAACCAACGAATATTTATTTGGTTATAAAAAATAATATTAATTTTCCTTGAACATTTTTAGTAGTAATTAAATGTTTAGTTAGTTTACAAAATTAATTATTTGCTAATATGGTTATAAAATATTTATATAATTTAATTAATTAGGTTATTGGTAATTTAAGATTTTTTTGTTCAATTAGATATAAAAATTAATTAATAGTTATTATTAAAATTTCAAAAAAAAGGTCCAATGGTCTAAAATTAGTTTTGATTAAATTATAAATAGATCAACTTTAAGAAAATTGAGTTGTTTAAAATTTGGGTTTGAGTCAATTAGATATAAATTGGTTTAATTAATTTGTAAACTTAAGATAATAGTTTGAGTTGAAAATAATGATTTTTATTTTTATTTTTAAAAATTAGATAAACTTTGATTTATTTTTAAATTAATTAATTTTATAAAAAATATATTTATAATTACAAAGTTGCCATTGCATTTTAATAACGAAATCGACAGTCTCGATACCACAGAAAACAACATTATGGTGTTTTCATTTTTATTAAGAAAATTGGTTTCGTTTTCATTCTGGTTTCGATTCAGTTTCATGAAAACGTTGAACCAAACACGTTTTCGTAAGCAGTTTTAGTTTTACTGAAACTGAAACCATGAAAACAGACTTGGTTTCGTTAACCAAACATGCCCTAAAGATCTTTATCACAGTCATGCTCTTTATGGTGGATTATATTTTTGTAATCATCACAAGGATGTCTGCATTATATTGTGAAATTTAGCTTTTTCCTTGTTTCAAAAGCCCGGTTACATGAACATTTTAATTCTACCAGATTTCTTATGGGCGGTTCAATGCAGCTGAAAATAGAAGCTGCGACTTAGATTTGTTTGTCATGCAACATGATGGAAAGAAGATCGTTGACCCAAACAAACAGAATGCTTTATGTTCTCGTTTGAAAATGGAGTTATCTTGTCCACTGCGCGTGTCTTTGGTCAGCCGGGGGCCTGACACAGAGCTTTTAGTAGCGAATCCAGTCGAGCTTTGTGGAAAGGGTCGTCCTCTTGTTTTCTACGACATCACCCATGCACTTAAAATGCTGAAGATAAGAATCTTTCTGGTATGCCTTCCACTTTAATCCATGAAGCCTTTTCAACTTTTTCTTTTTGGCTCAACTTGCATATTTTCAAAACTTTGTATGATGAAATTGCGCAATTGTAACTAAACCCAGTGTTGTTATAGAAATCAAATCCATGACATCAACTTTTCGTGAGCTTAAACTATTACTGCCCTTAAACTCAATTAATTGATGTTTCTACTCACGAAGAATTTGAATATCCAGGCTGAGATTGGCAGGCATGCTGTAGGCGATAGGGAGTGGGAAGTCTACCGAGTTCACCTTGGCGACGATCACGAACTTAGTGCATCGAGGGATAAAATTGTCAAAGGAGTGACAAAAATGTTGATGGGTTGGCACTGATGGATACTCAACGCTTCCTGACTCTTATATGTACATAAATACCTAGGATCAGTATGCTTAAGACCAAAGAGTGTGCTGACAAGTAGTTCATCTCAATAATTTGTAACATGCTATCTTTAGCCAATAAAATCTGTTGTAGAGGTAGAATATGAAGGATGGGGACATATATAGGCTCTTGGACTTCTGTAACATTAAAAACTAGAACTGATTTTGTCCATATGTACCTGTTGATGTTCCTGTTCATCCTTCAGTGCTTGTTTGGAAACATTTTAGTAAGGAAGAGGGTAGGGGAAGAGAGGGGAAATGTTTTTTTGTTTGTTTTTTTATCTCTAAGGGTAGCAAATACCACTTTGCCTTGTTTTCTCGCTGTGCTTCTGATACCGTAAAGTCCCTACTTTTGGCATGATGCTTGTGTTAGATTTTATAGAAATGCAGCATGATCTAACTGATGACATAATGAAATCATAAATAGAACATGCATAAATCTATAAACATATTAAATTGCGGAAGCGTATGATCGAGACTAACCTCCTGCCATTGATACCGTGTTGATGGGTTGCTCTAGTTTCTTTTTTGCTCATGTGCACATTCCTTAATAGGGCTTCCAGTATTCTCTTCGGAACCCTCAATAGACGGTGTAGAAAGATAGGAATGAGTCTGGGGACCTATGAGTATCCCGGCCTATTTATATATGCACCTTGTCATCAAAGGTGGAAAGATAGGCTTGAACCGGGTTTGAGATAGACATGGGTAAAATAATAAAACATAAAATATGTGGACCACATAAGGATAGACACGTGAACATATGTGGTCCACATCATCATGATGATGTGGACCATGCATTTATAATGTCACGTCCAACATTCTTCCACTTGGTTCATATATTAAAACACCAAAAATTTCATATCTGCTTTAGATGAAATAAAACACATGAATCATAGCGACAAGTCCTCTTTGAGCGAGTATTATCTTCTATGTATCACGATGTATTTCAATACAAAATAACTTTATGAATAAACTCTATGTTTATTCTAGGTCCAACAAAATTGTTATTCTCGAACTATATGTGTACACCATAAAATGAGAAATAACAAATTAAATAGGAGCTTTATTAAAGACCAAAATGTCTTTACAATAATTACATGATGAGACCAAGTCCCGTTCGGTCTACATGATCCTTGAAATCATTTGGCGGCATGCCCTCTGTCAAAGGATCGACGATCATCAATTCAGCATGAACGTGTTCAATGACCATTTAATTTTCTTTAAATACGTTCACTTATGGCTAAATACTTTATGTCGATATGCTTGATTCGACTTCTACTTTTAGCCAAATGAATCATAACTGAATTGTCATAGTATACCCTCCTGGGTCTAGTAATGGAATCCACGATTCCAAGACCCAAAATGAAGCTCCTTAACTACACACCATGTGAGGTAGCCTCAAAATAAGGTACGAACTGGGTCAAGTTATTAGTTCGTCTATACACGAGCATGGTATCGATAGTACCTTTAAGGTACTTCATCACTTTCTTTGCAACATTCCAGTGGTCTATTTCTGAATTACTCTGAAATTTGCTTAGCATTCCAAATGCTATGTCGGACCTTGTACAAGCCTGAGCATGCATAAGGCTACCGACAGCCAAAGCATATGAAATGTTTTGCATCTGTTCTCATTTCAAAATATTTTGGGACACTAGTTAAGACTAAACTTGTCACCTTTCACCATGGGTGCTACATACAGTTAACAATCTTTTATCCGGAATCTCTTTTAGACTTTATTGATATAGATCTTCTGAGATAGACCTAAAATGCCTCGAGGTCTGTCCATATGGATCTTAATGCCAATGACATAAGACGCCTCACTCATATCAAAAATTCTTAGAGAGAAAATTGTTTCACCTCATATAGCAACCCCTTTATCATTGGTTGCAAGTAAAATATTATCCACATATGGGATAAGAAAACAAAACTTACTCTCACTGATCAAGTGATATATACACTGATCCATGATGTTTCTTGACAAACCCGAATGAAGAGATCATCTCATGGAACTTTAAGTACCACTGGCGGGAGGCTTGTTTCAATATATATATGGACTTTTGAGTTTGCAAACCAAGTGCTCACTGTTATTAGAGGAGAATCCTTTAAATTGATTCATATAAACATTTCTCCTCTATGTATCCATCGAGGAATGTCATTTTCACGTTCATTTGACGCAATTTCAAGTCAAATGCTATGATGACACGAAAAGAATCTTTCTTAGATACAAGAGAAAAAAATCTCCGTGTAGTCGATTCTCTCCATCTAAGTGAATCATTTGACCACCAGTATAGCCTTATATCTTTCAATGTTGCCTAGGGAAATCCTTTTTTTTTTATAATTTAAAAGACCCATCTACAACCAGTGGCCTTTAAACCTTAAGACAACTCGACAAGATTCTAGACCCTGTTTGATGCCATTGAACTCATCTCTTTCTTCATAGCATTATGTCATAACTAAGATTGACCGCAACTCATGGTTTGTGAAAAATATCTTTAGATTATTTTGGGCCCAAGATTGTAGTTAGACTCTTGTAGATTTACTGCATAGTCATTAGGAATAGCTAACTTCCTTATCCTAGTAGATTTCCTTAATGTTGTGTCATCAAGCTCTTGATCAGGAGCCTGTTCCACAACTGGTTACTCAACATTCTCTAGTAATTGTTGAGTACTAGGATCTATTTGGTCATTATCAACTATTTGTGAATTCTCAATGATCGGTTGTTGAACACCTAGAAGAGGTGCACTGAGAATAACAACCAATCTTTCACTTGAGTTAGGAGTGGACTCCTCTTAATGATCTTTCTCAGAAATTAAATTCTGAAATTAATCGCTCCCACTAATCAAGTTATTTTCAAGAAATTTTCGTTTCTTGACTCCACAAACCTAGTGGTATGAGATGGACAATAGAATTTATATCACTCTAGACTTTTTGGTATATCCAACGAAATACCTACAGATAGTCCTTAGGTCTAGCTTATTCTCTTGCGAATGCAAACCCTTATTTCAGACGAACAACCTCATAAACGCATATGTTGCAAACTCGGTTTCCAACCTTTCTATAACAAGAATGACGTTTTAGGAACAATCTTGGTTGGAACTCGGTTTAATATATACACAACCGTCTTAAGGGCTTCAGACCACAAAGATCTAGGAAGCTTGGAGATGCTAAGCATGCTCCGCACCATGTCTATAATGTTTGGTCCATTCTTTCTGCAACACCATTTTGATATAGAGATCTCGGCATAGTGTATTGGGCAATTATCCTATGCTCTTGAAGAGACTTAACAAATAGACCAATGTGCTTGTCCATTCTCAGTGTATCGTCCATAATACTCACATCCCTTATTTGATCTCACAAACTCTATTTGCTTCTCGCACTTCTGCCTTGAAAACCTTAAAGACATCAAGTGCTTCGTTCCTATTATATAGCAAGTAGATATACATGTAGCGTGAGTGATCATCTATGAATGAGACAAAATACTTCTAACCATATGAGTCTATGTCTCGACTCCAATATATATATATATATATATATATATATATATATAAATAATATCTAATATGTTTGAGCTCCTATTAGCACATTTGTTTGACATGTTAGTCTACTTTCTCTTTATGCAGTCTGTACACGTCTCAGAGTTAGTAAAAATCCAAAGCACTAAGTACTCATTCATTTACCAACTCTTTTATTCTCTTAATGGATGTAAGTCATAACCTTTGGTGCTATAACCTAAAAGAGCTTTCATCTATAACACATCTTTTAATACCCGCACTTTATTGAACATGCAATGCATTATTAGTGGAATTATCTTGCAACTCAATAATTTTTTTTTTAATGCAAAATAAAACCAGAACTTAAAATAAGCCTGCATGTTCTAACGACTTTCGCGTGTGAGCACACTCTAATTCTTGTATAGATGCAATGCTCACTTCCTACTAGCTTCATGTGGTTTTTGAAAGTCTTATAAGGTATTAGAAATATGGACGGTAGAATCTGGATCAATCCACCAAGTGTTATAATAAATATTAACCATATTAGATTCATAATCAAACCAAAAGATTGAATGTGCATTTTCTTCCATTTCAGCGAGCAGTCTTTTATCTTCTTGTACACACTTGGTCAGAAGTTCATTAACTCATCATTTCTCTTTATGTGTGTTTTAAGAGATTTTAAAAACTCTCTATTGCTGATAAAGAGTTCAAAAATGAAAATGAACTTGAAAAGACTCAAACATACCAACCTCTGATTTTTTTTAAAGTTGGGTCGTTATATTCCTCATCTACATGATGTGCCCATGCACACCTCTAATCCTAGTGAGTCTTAATGATGATCATTTAGTCCTTAAGGTGTTGGCAAGGACCTTATATGAAGATTCAAAATTATTCATTTATAGCTATCAGTAGATTCCTTACATTATTACACTCTCAAATAGAACCACGAATATTAGCAAGAATGTACAATTTTTTTATGTACATCACACTGAGGTGATGGGATTGCTCCCATTGTTCATAAAGCACGACCTCAACCGTAGTGCTAATATCTATAGAAGTAGATGGTTCATCTTTTCTTATAGTGTAATATATGTTCATGCACCCTAAACGAAAGAGAATTCTTTCCCTTTAGATTCTATAATTGTCCCTAGTTAGTTCGGAAAAACATTTTTAAAGTTAGAGTAGTTAAAAATTTAAATTATTGCATATTTAAATCATATAGTAATGCTCATAATCTAAATATAGGCATATAAGATTCTAGTTTTACCAATGTAAATAAGAAAAGAAAACATAGGTCAATACAATAAAAATTGCCCGTGGGCTAAGCTTTTATTTTAGGACTCATGTTAGACTTTATGTGAAACTAACAAACTATATACATTTTCCTAATACCTGTGGGCTAATTAGGAAAAATAATCTATTATTTCACACTAATTAACTATATAAGTATGACAAAAATTCTTGTGGGATGAGATTTATCATACTCAAAATAGCTAATTACAATTTGATGTCATATATATCTATATGTGACCTAAAAATTGTCAAATATATAATTTAACATAACTAAAGATGTCGTGACTACTCCTTAATTAGTCAAATTTTATGGGTCACATGACATCATAATGTTGCATAGATAATTATATGATACAATATAGCATTATAATATGCATTATAATTAACTACAACATAACATAGTTAATTAATGCAACAAGCATTATATGACAAATACATGCAAGATCATAATTTATCAATGCGACAATTGAAGCAGTAAATAATTATAATCATATAACATGATTTAGCACAATATATAAAATGATTTACTGCTAATTGATTTCAATGATAGAAATATTAATTCTTCTAGTTCATGAAATTTTAGATTGAGTTAGTTTATGCAATTTTAAAAGAAATCAAAATTAAAACCCAAATTAGATTTAAGTTGACCCAACCAATATTGAACCAACTTTAAACCATTGAGAAATTTTAAATGAACCAAAATTAAATTAAATTGGACCTGATTTTAATTTATTTGAACAGAACCAGAAGATTTATTTAAACCAGATTTGAACCAAAATAAATCAAACCAGAAATTGAAATCAACCCAAAATAAAGGAAATGGACCGGGTTCAATTGATTTGAACCGGACCAACTCTACATTAAATTTGAGTTGAACCATTTCCAATTGAATCAGAATTTTGAAATAAACCCAAATTATTTGAACCGAATCAAAATCACTTAAGTTGCGGATCAGGTTTGAAAAGCAATGGATCCGAATTTTAAATAAACATAATGCAAATCCGATTAACTTAAAACAATTAAAAGGTGGGTGTCTTAATGGGTCAAGGATCCATTATATTGGATCCAAACCCAATTGACTTAAACCCACTATCAAATCTTCTTCTCTCTCACGTAAACCCACGTTCTCCTCTCCCTCATGAAAACCCTAACTCATGCCGCAGTCGCCGCCCCTGCATCTCCTCATGCACGAACGCCGATCTCTCTTCTTACGTCTCCTCCTCGTCGCTTGAGGATGTCGGCCGACCCTCTTCTGCCGCCTGCCATCAAGAGACGCCAGCGACGAAGAGTCCAGCACGAGGCAAGAAGTGAATTGTGGCATGCAGCCACCACTGCCTTTTCATGTGCTGATGCCGTCAAGCACGCCGGCCTTTTTAAACGCCGGCGACCAGTATGTCGGTGTCGAGCGACAAGTAATAAGATCGAGACAAAGCCGGAGAGAGTTCGGGTGGGCCGAGAAGAGAACAATCTCTTGTATCTAGTCTGACCCTCTTCAATCGTCGTTGATCCTGAAACGCCGACAACGATTGCGTCGGCGTCGAGCTACGACGAAAAGGCTGTAACTGTGCAACGACCAACCGAAAAGGATGCTTGCCACGCATATATCAACAACACCTACATGCCGCATGGCGACGGGGATGCTGCAGCTGTCACGCCACTTGATGAAGTGCAAGCTGCAGTTCATCAGGTAGATTGAGGAGAAGACAATGTTTCCTGCAAATTAGAATAAGGGAGAAGGAAGTGAAAGAGTGATAGGTATTATAGTTGAAAGCTGAAGTTACAATATTAGGCTTTGTAAATAAACACTAAAGTGACAGTGAGTAAGGACCTTTAAGTCTTTTCCATTTCTTCCTTTACTGTAAAAAAGGGGATGTATAAAACAGAGAGCCTGTGCGTATGGAAAGCAGCTCTCTCTCGACTCTTTCTTCCTCCAGTTTCATTTCTCATTGTATACCTAGTTCTTGGAATAAAGATGGTGTTCTTGATTCAATAGATGATCTCAAGATTGGATTGAATCTTTATCTCATTCAATTACGCAACATGGTATCAGAGCAGGGAGATTAAAGATCTGATCGTCTTCTTTAAAAAACGCCCAATTCCATCATGGCGAGGAATCGCAGATCAAATTCTGCTAGATCTGTCGCCGCCGATTCGGGGAACAGCATCGAAGTCAACTCAGCCAATGAAGAAATGGAATACGAGGATGATCCATTCATCATTCATGGCAGTGACGCGCCAGGTATTGTTCTTGTTTCTGAAAAATTAAAGGGACACGAAAATTACCTCCCGTGGCGTGAGTCGATGCTGATATCACTATCGGCAAAGAACAAAGTGGGCTTCATTGATGGTACCATCGAACTCCCAGAAGGAAACGGAACTAAAGCACGGGTGTGGAGAAGATGCAATGATCTTGTGAGATCATGGATAGTTCACTCCATTGCACCGGAGCTGTCATCCAGTGTTTTGTATTCAAAGACTGCTACCGAAATGTGGGCAGACTTAGAAGATCGTTTTGGCAAAAGCTGTGAACCCAAAATTTTTGATCTGAAGATGCAAATTAGCAACACTCGACAAGGAAATCTCTCAATTGCTGCTTATTATACCAAGCTGAAATCCTTATGGGATGAGCTTGATGCAGTGGAATGTTCAAAATGCACATGTGGTGCTGGCCGAGAGAGCATAACTAGGGATCGCATGACACAATTTCTTATGGGACTCAATGATTGCTATGTTACAGTGAGAGGACAGATATTGCTCATGAAACCCTTACCCAATGTGAAGCAAGCCTATTCCTTTCTTGAGCAAGAAGAGTCTCAGAGGAAAATTGGAGTACAAGCTGGTAATGGTGTGGAGAGTGTAGCTCTTAACACTGTCCGGAAAAACAATGAGCAGCAAACCAGGAAATATTGTGATCACTGTAAAAGGGTTGGTCACACAAGAGAGAATTGCTACAAACTTCATGGTTATCCTCCAGGGAATCCAAATTATAAGGGTAAACAGAAGCAAACTGGACAACACTATGATAGACAAACAAATAATGTTGTAGCTGAAAAGGAAAATGAAAAGGGTGGAACTTCGAATGTGCAGCTGAATGAGGAAGATCATGGCTTTACAGAGAAGCAGTACAATACCCTGATTAACCTGTTCAACAAAAGAATGAATACATCAGTGGTAAACATGGCTGGTAAGTGTATATGCAACTCGATTAATGTAACTGACAAAAGATGGGTCTTGGATAGTGGTTCGACAGATCACATTGCTTCAAGCAATGTGAATTTGAAGAATGAAATGAAGCCTGATGGTAATGATAAGATATCCTTACCAAATGGAGCTACAATCCCAGTCAAAAGCATTGGAACAGCTCACATTAATGATTACATTTACCTCACAAACACCTTATCAATATCTGATTTCCATTTCAATTTACTATCAGTGAGCAGATTAACAAAGCAGCTTAACTGTAGCATCACTTTTAATCCCTCTAACTTCTACATCCAGGACTTAGTCTCGAAGAAGGTGGTAGGGAGTGGTGATGTTGAAAATGGACTTTACATATTGAAGGAGGACACCAAGAGCTGCAGCATCAACAGAGATACAACAAGCAAAATAGTGAATACTGTGTTAGATGAGAAAGCATTGTGGCATTTAAGACTAGGCCACATACCTTTTGATAGAATGAATTTGTTGTCGAACAGTTTACCTGAACTGAAATGTACATCTGAATTGTTTTGTAGTATTTGCCCAATTGCAAAAACTACTAGGGCACCATTCAAACTCAGCATTAATAAAGCAGAATGTTGTTTTGAGCTAATCCATTGTGATGTTTGGGGTCCTCACAAGGTTAGGACACATGATAATTGTGCATATTTCCTAACAATAGTGGATGATTATTCAAGAGCCACATGGACTGTTTTATTCTCACACAAGAGCCAGGTGCCAAATATCTTGATTAACTTCCTTAAGATGTTGAAAAATCAGCACAACAGTGTGGTCAAAATAATCAGGACAGACAATGGCACAGAATTCTTCAACCATGAAGTGAAGAATTTTCTCTCAGAACATGGTATAATTCATCACAGCTCTTGTGTTGAAACACCACAGCAAAATGCTGTGGTAGAGAGGAAGCATAGACACCTTCTAGAGATTGCAAGATGCCTCAAACATCAAGCTCATCTTCCTCCTGAATTATGGGGAGAGTGCATACAAACTGCTACATACTTAATAAATAGAATGCCTAGCAGTAGACTAGATAATAAAAGTCCATTTGAGTTGCTGTACAAGAGACCACCAGATTTGAGGCACTTAAGAGCATTCGGATGTTTATGTTTTGCAAGTACCTTGAAACAAAATAGATCAAAATTTGATGCCAGAGGTAAAGAAGCAATTTTTATTGGGTATCCTTATGGAAAGAAGGGATACAAGTTGTATGAGATGGAAACCAAACAAATATTCATCTCAAGGGATGTACGTTTTGTAGAACAAGTGTTTCCTTTTAAGAACAAGGGCTTACATGAAGCAATCTTCCCATTACCAATAACACAAGATGTGTTAGGGCATGCGGATAGTGAGAATAATCTGAAAAGTAAGACCAGAAAAGAGTTGATGAATGGAAGAAGTGAGCAGGTGCTCAATACTGATGTTGCATCCTCAGCTGAAATTGAACAGAAATCTAAGTCAGTAGAAAGACAAGAAGGAAATTGTGACATCAGTATACCTGATATAGCTGAAGAAACCAGTGAAAATGATCATGAAGAAGAAGTCTCTAAGGGCAGAGAAAGAAGGAAGGTGAGGAGGCCAGTAAAATATCAGGACTATATTTGTAACTCATTAATGAAAGAATGCATTGATGGTGACGAAAAGAACAGTTCACCATATCCCTTACATAAATTCATGGACTTTCAAGGAATGGACACAGGTTACCAAAGATTCTTGGCTTCAGTGGATGTCCACAAGGAACCTGGGAACTATTCAGAAGCAGCTGTCAACCCAATATGGAGAAAATCAATGCAAGAAGAATTAGATGCACTGGAAAGAAACAATACATGGGTGATTTGTAGTTTGCCTTCGGGAAAGCATCCAATATGGTGTAAATGGGTGTACAAAGTGAAGTATAAACCTGATGGATGTGTAGATAGATACAAATCTAGGCTGGTTGCCAAAGGATACACACAAGTAGAAGGCATAGACTACCAGGACACCTTTGCACCAGTGTCCAAACTTGCGACAGTGAGACTGATATTGGCAGCAGCAGCAGCTTCCAAATGGAATTTACATCAGCTTGACGTGAATAATGCCTATCTACATGGGGATCTCGAGGAGGAAGTATACATGGAATTGCCACCAGGATATAGTAGCAACCATGAAGGAAAAGTATGTAAACTTATTAAATCATTGTATGGATTGAAACAGGCCGGCCGACAGTGGTTTTCAAAATTGTCCAACAGTATAAAAAAACAAGGATATGTTCAGAGTTACTATGATCCTTGCTTATTCATCAAGAGGAATGGAGACAAATTGGTGGTGGCATTAGTGTATGTAGATGATATCATCTTGACTGGATCATGAACAAGGCATTGAAGACTTGAAGAAATACTTAGATGATCAATTCAAGGTGAAGGATTTGGGTCAACTAGCATATTTCTTAGGTCTGGAGGTACAAAAAACAAGAGATGGCTTGCATATCAGTCAACGAAAATATATCATTGATTTGTTAAAAGATATGAAGCTCCTTGACTGTAAGCCAAAGGCAACTCCAATGATGCAAAATAGTAACCGAGAGGTAATGAAGGAAAAGGAACAATTCAATGATCATTCATCCTACAGAACATTAGTAGGTAAGCTACTGTACATGACTGTCACAAGACCTGACATCATGTACAGTGTTCATCAATTGAGCCAACATGTGCAAGATCCAAGGCATTCAGATTACAAGGCAGCAGTTCGAGTGCTTAAGTACCTGAAGGGGACAGTTAACCTAGGACTGTTCTATTCCTCAAAGGCTCACATATCAGTATCAGGGTACTCAGATGCTGACTGGGGAACTTGTCCTTTATCTAGAAGGTCGATTTCAGGTTTCTTAATCAAACTTGGCAGTTCCACAGTGACATGGAAATGCAAGAAGCAGCAAACCGTGAGCAGGTCAAGCGCAGAAAGCGAGCTCAGGGCTTTATCCAGTGCCACAGCAGAACTGGTATGGGTAAAAAATATTTTGACTGAAGTGGGTTTTGATCTCAAAGGAGCAATGACTTTACACTGTGATTCACAAAGTGCAATTCACATCACAAAGAACCCAGTTTTTCACGAACGAACCAAGCACCTAGAGATTGATTGCTACTTCGTTCGTGAAAGGTATCAAGATAAGATGATCGAACCTGTATATATTCCCAGTCGAGAACAGCCAGCTGACATATTAACAAAGGCATTACCTGCAGCTCAACATCAATTTCTGGTTTCCAAGTTGGGAATGGAGGTTCTCCATTCTACCAACTTGCGGGAGGAGTGATGAAGTGCAAGCTGCAGTTCATCAGGTAGATTGAGGAGAAGACAACGTTTCCTGCAAATTAGAATAAGGGAGAAGGAAGTGAAAGAGTGATAGGTATTATAGTTGAAAGCTGAAGTTACAATATTAGGCTTTGTAAATAAACACTAAAGTGACAGTGAGTAAGGACCTTTAAGTCTTTTCCATTTCTTCCTTTACTGTAAAAAAGGGGATGTATAAAACAGAGAGCCTGTGCGTATGGAAAGCAGCTCTCTCTCGACTCTTTCTTCCTCCAGTTTCATTTCTCATTGTATACCTAGTTCTTGGAATAAAGATGGTGTTCTTGATTCAATAGATGATCTCAAGATTGGATTGAATCTTTATCTCATTCAATTTCGCAACACCACTGTCTAGCCACCACACTTGGTCTCCCACTCTGATCACCCAACACCGTCCATCTTCATGCGCTAGCGATGAATACGCCAGCGTCGGACAGGGACAAGAAGAATAATTTGATGTGGAAAGTTCATACTTAGTGGTGCTACATGCAGCATTTCGGTGACTTGCGACACTGTTTCTTTCCTCCACCGGCCAAAATAATTCAGCCGCATCTTTCCTTATGTCAGCTAACCTCATGCTGACAATTCATGCCCGTCTGCACCAATCCACCATCACGTCGACAAGCCGCATGCCGACAGTGACGGGAAGGATGAAGTACAGAAGGCCACATAGGTGGATGAAAAGAGAAAACATGTGGATGAATGCGGAGAAGAGACATGAAAGCACGAAAACAAAATCCGGAAAAACGACAACACAATCAAGGCGGAGAAAAAATTGCTCTGATACCACATGTTTGATTTTATAGAAATACAGCATAATCTAACCGATGACATAATGAAATCATAAATAGAACATGCATAAATCTATAAACATATTAAATTGCGGAAGTGTATGATCGAGACTAACCCCCTTCCATTGATACCGTGTTGATGCGTTGCTCTAGTTTCCTTTTTGCTCCTATGCACCTTCCTCAATAGGCCTTTCAGTACTCTTTTCAGAACCCTCAATAGATGATGTAGAAAGATAAGAATGAGTCTGATGACTTATGAGTATCCCGGCCTATTTATATACGCACCTTGTCATCAAAGGTGGAAAGATAGGCATGAATCGGATTTGAGATAGATATGTGTAAAATGGTAAACATAAAATATGTGGACCATATAAGAATAAACATATGAATATATGTGGTTCACATCAGATGATGACATGGACCATGCATTTATAATGTCACGTCCAACAGCTTGCACAGAGTAGGTAAGAATTAATTGGTCAATTAATGGATACATTCACTAATCCATTTCAGATGGGCTGTGAGGGAGCACTGGATCAACATTTAGTACTCAAGACGCAGAAACAGTGCCCCAAAAATAGTTGCTGACTTCTGTTTCATGGGCAAGTTAATTAATAATTATCCTCTCCGCCACATGCTGCCTTGTCCTCTCTTCCTCCTTGCTTGCCTGATTTCTTCCCATGACTTCTTGTTATCATCAGGAGTGTTTGGGCAGATGGGACACCAAACTCCCTTGATTTCTCAGCACCATGTGATATTTGAACAGCTGAGAGCAAATTTGCATCTAAACTATGCAAGAGTTGGTGCACTGATGAGTAAATCCATCTTTTCATGTGATTCCAAATGTCGGAAGGTGCCAATATGCTTGGAGAAGGCACTCAAAAAGGTGTTGGGGGGCAGATGGTAGGAACTAATCTTTAGGAAATGGAATCGAGAGTTCCACCTTTAAATGCCAAGTATTCCATTGCTCCAGAGAATAGGTTAGATAGGCCGGGTCGGTTGTGAGCGAGTCTTGGATCGGGTCGAGTTAAGCTCCGCATTTGGTTTAGTTAAGAAAAAGCACTATTAAAAAAAGTCAAAATAATTTGATGAAACCGATTAAACTTGACATGTAGATTAGGCATTCGATTTTTTTGAGTTATTCGAATCTGTTCGAGTTCTGCTCACCCCTAATAGATGCCCTGTGAATGACACAGATCGTACAGTGACAGGAGAACATGCAAAGAAAAGTACATTGTTGACCAATAAAAGCTTGATTGAGTAGTTGCTTGCTCCATGCGAGTGAGGGAATTGCGCCTTATTCATCACGGTAAGATTACCTCTTTAAGAAAACAGAGTAATAAATTCATAAAAGGATTTCTCTTAATATATAAAAATGTTATATTTGTCAATGCAAAATTTAATATTACATATTTGTCCTTACAAACAAATATTTTATTGGATTACACATATATGTAATATTTTTTTCTTCAGATATCTAAAAATTTTATATAAAAGCAGTGGCTTATTTGTGAAAATAAATTCTCTGGTGGACTTTTTAATAAAGGGGAACACTTAAACCTAGATATAAATAAATCTTAAACCTAAATTGATTAGGTTAATCTAGTTTTGATATTAACTGTTAATGCATGAGGACAAACAACATGGGATCGAAGATCGAGGAGAGGTTGTTGAGGAGTAGGGGTGCCCTGGTGTAGGGGTGTAATCGAGTCGAGCCGAGCCGAGCCGAGCTTGGCTCGTTTGGAAAATAACGAGCTCGAGCTCGATCGAGCCTTGGTCTATCGGCTCAAGCTCGGATTGAGCTACATTCAAGCCACTCGAGCTCGGCTCGGCTCGGTTCGGAAAAAAAATCAAGCCGCATGAGTCGAACCGCACGAGTCGAGCTCGGGTTCTTTTTAGAGGGTAACAAGTTCATAAAATTTAAAAATCAATCCCGGTATATAATATATATAGAAGGCCCGATTAGGCTTGCGAGCCGCTCGAGCCGAGTATAGGTTAGCTCGAACTCGGCTCGCTCGCATGTCTGGCTCGGCTCGGCTCGAGCTCGAGCTCGATCTCGATAAGTTCGAGTCGAGTTTGAGTTTTTACCGAATCGATCTTGAGTAGCTCACGAGCGGCTTGGCTCGCTTACACCCCTAGTCGGGTGTGCATGTCGGGACGGACCCACACTAGGGCCAAGGAGGTCACTGTCCCCCTGAAATTTTTTAAAATATCAAATATTAAATATAATTTGATATTTTTTTTAAAAAATAGGGAAAAATTATATTATTATTATTAATTTCAACTTTTTTCACTAATGTATTCATAGCCTAGTTGTTAGTTATTTTGATTTTTTGCTTATAGATCTTAGGTTCGAATCTCATCTATTGTCTTCTATATTCATTATTTACCTTTTTTCGTAATAACTAAATATAAATCTAATTTTTTAATTTTAAAAAACTCTAAAATTTTCTCTATTAGTTTACAAGCTAAATTCAAAATTTTCTCTATTAGTTTTTTACATCTAAAGCTCTCATGTTGGTTTAATTTATTTCTAATATTTTTTTCTATGTCATTATCCATGCTTATAGTATAAAGTTAAAAATTATGTTATATTTCATCAATGATTGTGAAAATTATTTAATTGAGAATCCAAATATAAAATACATCTTTATTAATTATATAATACATCTTCATGGTGCCAAGTTAGTTTTTACTTTTAATGTAATATTAAGTATTATTAATGCAACAAAGAATAATTATTTTTCTACGTGTATTTGTAATTTTGTTAATCTCTTGCTAATTTTTTAGTTTTCTTCATATAAATTCATAAAGTTGACACTCGATATTAGTAATGCGACGACTGCATCATAGTAGAACTTGCTTTGGATAATTTAAATGAAAGAATTTTCACAAGAGCTTTAATTATTTTTAATTTAAATATTTTAGCAACATTTCCAAAATATAAAAATAGAAAAAGAAATTTGTATTACTATAAGTTATGATTTTAATTAAAAATTTTGAAAACGAATAATTAAAATAATATTTATTAATTTTTTATATTCTAAATTGGGCCCCATCATTGAAATTTCTGGGTCCACCACTATGTGCATGAGTATTGAGTAGATCTGGAATCGGTTGGAATCGATTCAATCGGGTAGGTTCTAGGTATACCGTAATTAAATTTGGGTAGGGTCCGGGACAAAAATCAAAGAACCGATTAAAATTGGTTCCGGTTTCGGGTCCAACACATCAGGTACCCGAAATCGAAATCGAAACCCAGAACCTATTTTTGAACCTGTTGGAACCTGTTGGAACATGTTGTTGGAATCTGTTGGAACTTGTTGGAACCTGTTGGGCACTTGTTCTGGAATCCGTTCGGAATTTATTGGGAACCTATTCTGGAACCTGTTAGAACTTGTTTTGGAACCTATAAATATGTTCCAAGTTCCATCAGGGTACTCGAAACTAGAATCGAAATCAGAACCTGTGATTTTGGGTAGGGTCTGATTCTAGGTTTCAACAGGGTAGGGTCCGGTTCCAAAATCTAAAAATTGATCATATACAAAATATGATCTGGGTATCATGAAAAATACAAGGTACCCGAACCCGCTCATCCCTGTTGAGGAGGAATTGCATGATTTCTTATTGAAATTGAGCTAGGATTCTCGCCAACTCCTCTAAGTCGAAACATAAAATAAATTTATTTATAAGGCGAGACAAAGAGCGTGTTTGACCTGCTCAGGCTTCATTTTACTAAAATATGGTAAAAAATCATCGCTAATAATAATAATTATTATTTCATCATAAAAATCATTAATTATAAATTGAATGTAATTAAAAAATATTTTTTTACATAAAAAATGACTTTATTGTAGGCGAAATTGCGACACTATAGTGGGGTGAATACTGTGTTTACTAATTTATTAGCCTAAATTCTAATTTAATTATTTCTTGATTAGTTTAGGCAAGATGCAATTTGCCGACTAAATGTGGAAGCAATAATAACACAATTAAGCACAAACAATTAAAATAATGCAAACACAAGATTTATAGTGGTTCGGCCCCAATGCCTACTCCACTACCTAAGCACCCCGCTTAGGATTTCCAAACTCGGTTTACTAGATTAATTCGGTTTCCCTTACACAGAGGACTTTGACATGAAGAATCTCACTTAGGGGTGTAATCGAGCCGAGCCGAGCCGAGCTTGCTTGTGCTCAAGCTTTGCACGTTTAAGAAATGTCGTGCTCGAGCTCGAACTCGAGCTAGATCGAGCTTCAATATCCAAGCTCGAGATCGGCTCGAGCTCAACTCAAGTAACTCGAGCTCGGCTCGTTTAGGCTCGTTTATTTTTCTCAAGCGTGACCGAACTCGTTCAAGCTCGATTAAGCTCGGCTCGACTCGGGTTTATGCTTAACCTCATATGAAATATTAATATTTATATAATTATATATAAATATATGAAGCTTGATTAGGCTCGCGAGCCGCTCGAGTCGAGTATTACTTAGCTCGAGCTCGAGTTTTTATCGAATCGATCTCGAGTAGCTCACGAGCTGCTCGGCTCACTTACACCCCTAGTCTCACTCTCGACATAAGGTACTTCCACACCCGGAAGTCTC
Organism: Canna indica; assembly: GCA_034359265.1. NCBI lineage: Eukaryota > Viridiplantae > Streptophyta > Magnoliopsida > Zingiberales > Cannaceae > Canna > Canna indica. The sequence goes on along the minus strand of CP136898.1, from coordinate 4,782,190 downwards.
CGCCTTCTTATCGAGAGCACTCTTCCACCTTAACCTAAGGGACAACCATAACTAATCCTAGTAACAACTAAGTTTACACAAGTGACTTTACACCTTTTCACCAAGGTAACCACTTCACACAACAACATCTAACAACTTAGGTCTTACAAACGCACAAATCAAATAAACAGTTAAAATACAATCAAAAGAGCTAAAAGATTAAACCAAAGATTAATGCTCCTTTGCATGCCTTTGACGCCTTCAACTCATCAAGAGGTAGAGCTTGATCAAAACCCGAGTTGAGCCCAGCTTGTGCGCTTGAAGAAGAACTCGACGGAGAAACAGAGCACAAACTTTAAATCTTTTGGAAGGCTCTAAATATTCCTTTTGAATACTCAATCAACTCTGTAAGAATCAAGGAAGAAGATTAAAAAAGTATATGAGGGTGTATTTATACCCTCATGAAGAAACGACAGCTCAACAGATAGTTTTCTATCCGTTGTAGACCGCCAGTCGATTGGTCGGTCGATCGACCTATCGATCGATCATTCGACCGCTGCTTTTCTCTCTATGTGCGGTCGACCGACGGGTCGATCGCTTAGATGCGGAATCACGTGATCCCACATTCAATCGACCGTCAGGTCGATCGACGCAGGCTTGCGTCTTCAGCGAACGCAGGTCGGTCGATCGCCCAGACGCGAATTCACGATCCCTCGATACGGTCGATCGACGCAGGGATGCCAAGATCGTGCGTCGTGCGATTTTTACTCCGGTCAATCGCTAGGGCTACTGCCCATTTTAGGCCTCTGTCGGTCGACCGATCGGTCGACCGAAGTAGCCACTGCCTGTTTTCGGCAGTGTTCAGTCGACCGACAAGGCTACTATATTTTTTCTTACCATATTCGATCGGTCGACCAAACTTAGGCTGAAATTTATTTTTTCAGCCGATTTTCTTCCACGTTTTGTTTTCGGGTTTCGGCTTTCAACGAGCATCATCTTGGAGAGCTTTCATGTGATCTTTGAGCCCGTCTAATATGAGTTTGGTGCACTCGTCGATCTTCGAGAAACTTCCGCGAGGAACCCGAGCGCGATGATCAATGTCCTTTCGATTTTTTGATTTCTTTCGATTTATCCGATCGATGACTTCAAATGCTAATTGATATGGAATTTGAAAGATATTCTTTATAAAATCATTAGTCTCATATTTATTTTAATCAAAACCGAGATTAAGACTAATGTTGAAAACCTAAAGTCAATATTCATAACACAATAATTACAAAACGTAAACGTGATAATATACGCACAATGTGTATTACAAGACATAGAAAGATGTGGTAAATGCGCATAAAGCGCTACAACTAAAAATTAAACCAAAGACCTAGGTAATATACCCAAATGCTACTACCACTTGAGCATAAGTAGATTCACAATGCAATTAAAGAAATAAAAACCAATGTACAAGAGCATTGTTTATAATTATTTACTGAAAAAATATTATAACCTTTTAAAATAATTTATCTTATGATGATTATTTTCGGAAATTTATTTATATAATGACAAAATTGCTTGAAGTAGATTAATTAATTAAAAAAACAAATGTACATAATATAATTTTAACTAGTTATTATTTAATTTAACATAATATTGATCATTTCTGTAAAAAATCATAATTAAAAATAACATTACAATAACATCTCTAGAATTTTAAATTAATTATCTCAAGGCAACCATAATAACAAGTTAAAAATATAATATGTCAAATCATTAGAATATTTTTTCTCTCCAATAATTATATATTTATTATTCATAATTAAATAAAAATTAAAGTTAAATTAAATTTCTACATCTCCGCATAATGCGCAGATAAAATGACTAGTACTTAATTAATAATCTGAAATAGATTAAACATCAATTATCCAATTATTTAATCAAACAGCCAACAATGCACTGGCAACATGGCCAAAGCAAACCAGCATTAAAATCAAAAGGCTGAGCATATATAGCAGCCAAGCAAGACGTATATGATGGTCGATCTTTTCCAACTCTCTTTAGCACGAGGCAAAGCAGGCAAACAGAAAAAGAAAGAAAGAAGGTACACAGTAATTAGGCAAACAAATTATATCTACCTATTTATTAGTAATTTTAATTTTGGAAGTGAAAATTCTGTTCGGTACGGAGGAGCTCTCGGCTCTCCCCCACGTCACCTTCATTTTTATTTTTTTACCTTCTTTTTTCCACTTTGCATACAGTGCCTGCAAAGCGGAAAAAGAGCTGCACTGTAATAAAAAAAAAGACAGCAGCGGGCCAGCGGCGGCTCTTTCTTTCTTTCTTTTTTTTCTTCTTCTTTTTTTTTTTAAAAAAAATATTTTATTTATTTATATTATTTATATTATTCTATTTTTTTATTATATATTTTTTTATTCTGCATTTTTATTTTATTATTTTGCTGTAAAAAAGGAGGATATTTTTTCTTTAGTTTTTTTTTGTTTTAAAATTATTTTTGTTTTTTGTTTTTATATATTTTTAATTATTATTATTTTGCTGTAAAAAAGGAGGATATTATGATTTTAAATTTTATTTTATTTTTTACTTTGGTTGTATTAAATTAAATTATTTAAAATAAATATTTAACAATATTATTATAGTTTATTTATTACCTACTAAATTTTGAATTTTTATAATTTGATTAATTTATTTCGATTTTTATTGGATAAAATTATTATATCAAAAAAATTCAAAATTTTGAAAGAGCTTCTCAAATTTGATTTGATTTTTGAAGTTTGATTTTTATTTTTTTAGTTAAAAAAGGATATTTTTTCTTTAGTTTTTTTTTATTTTAAAATTATTTTAATTTTTTGTTTTTATATATTTTTAATTATTATTATATTTTATATCAAAATCATGATTTTAAATTTTATTTTATTTTAAATTTTGGTTGTATTAAATTATTTCATTTTAAATAAATATTTAACAATATTATTATAGTTTATGTATTACCTACTAAATTTTGAATTTTTATAATTTGATTAATTTATTTCAATTTTTATTCAATAAAATTATTATATCAAAAAAATTCAAAATTCAAAATTCAAATATTATTATTATATAATTTAAATATATTATTATTTAAATATTTAATTTTTATTATAAAAAAGAATTAACGCCAGTCTTCCAAGTTTATTCGCTAGTTTTTAATCTATTTTATAATAAGAGTTCTTGATTCCCTTTGTTAAAAATTTTCAATTTGATTTATATTTTATATTTTCTTAACGAATCTGATTGAAACAACTATATATTAGTAGTATATTTTATTATATAATTAATCATATATTGAATATGTATTATATACAATATTTATTTATTATATTAATTATTACTTTTATTATCTTATTATTTGTTATAGTTTATCAAATATCTAATTTTTTTACTTTTTTTTTTCTTAATTTTATTAAAGTTTTATAATTTTTCAGTAATTTAAAATTTAAACTTAAAAATATGCTAATGATATATACTTATATATTTTTAAAATCTCTTTTTTATTTTTCTTATATATTGTATATTTTATATTGTTTATTATTACCACTATTATTTTATATTTAATTTAGTTATATTTTATTACTAAGGAAATATTATTTTTCATTAGCTCGATTTCATTAATACGTTTTTCACTAATTTTAAAATTCGTTTAAACTTTCACATTTTTAATAGGAGTTTAAAAATTTGAAGCAAAGCAATTACCAATTCCAAATATATATGAAAAATTAAAGAATGTCTTAATAAGATAAATGATATGTTAATCAAGTGGTATATGAGAAGTCGTGACATTCTTCGGTGAATATGATCTAAATTTTGATTAATGTTATATTAATTATTTATTAATTTTTATTAATTTTTATTTATATTATTTATTTTTATTTTACTATTTTGAAAGGTGTAGAGATTTAGTTTTATTACCCTTAATTATTTAATTTCGTTCTAAATTTAAAAAATTTTGGTAGAATTTGTTATTTAATTCGATGTTTCATATTTTTAAAAACTATTTCAAAACTCTAAAACAAATTGAGTACAATTATATATTTTAATTTTTTTTCTGATATATTTTTATATTTTCTATATTACTATATTTTCTATATTTTGTATTTTGTATTTCTTTATTATTTACTGCACATGAAGAAAATACTATTTATCCATTAAATTAGAATTTTAATTTTTTACTAAATTATTTAGTTTGAGCTTTTTATTTTTACTTGCATTTTAAATATTATAATGAGATTAGTGATATAACCCATATGTAATAAGTAAATCTCTTAGTCATTTTTTAAAAAGTTTTTTTTTTTTTTTTTAACCTTTATTATAATTGTAATTCACCTTTTTAATTGACCGAGCACATTATTTTGAGTATTTATGTTTATATTATTTTTTTTATAAATGTGTGTTTATTATTGTATTTTATGAAAAAAAATATTTATCTTTATTCAATATTCGATTATGTTTATTGTGTATATTAAAATTTACTATTATTGTTGAATTTAAATTGATCATTATAAAATTTATTTTTATTAATATGTCACCATATATTTATAGTATAGCTTTAATTATATTTTATTCATTAAATTTTATCTACCTTTATTTTATTAAAAATATTAAAAATTTACTATGATTGAATTTAAGTTTATTATTGTAATATTGATATTTATGTTTAGCCCTATTAATTAGGGCCGTCCACTATTCGGTTCAAACCGAACCGAACTGAAAAACCGAACCGAAATTTTCGGTTCGGTTCGATTTCAACCATTGTAGGTTCGGTTCTTTGATCCGAACCGAACCGAAATTTGTATTTCGGTTCGGATTCGGTTCCTGGAATTCGGGAACCGACCCGAACCGAAAACTGAATTAATTAAAAAATATTTTTTTTAATTTTTAACTGAATTAAGTAAATAAGTATTAAATAATTATTTTTAATTTTTAATTTTTAATCAAATTAATTAAAAATTCGGTTTTCGGGTTGAAAACCGAACCGAACCGAATTATTTCGGTTCGGGTTAAATCGGGTTAGGAAATGTTCGGTTCGGGTTCGGGTTCGGGTTTGGATAAAGAAAAAATTTCGGTTTGGCCAAATTCGGTTCGGTTCGGTTCGGTTCGAACCGAATGGACAACCCTACTATTAATAAATGATATTATTTTTATATCTTAATACATAATTATATTTTATATATTAATATAGAATCAATTATTATTATTATTATTATTATTAATTAAAAATATTTTATAATTTTTTTTGGATCTCGTTGCTTAGCACGAGATATTTTCTAGTTTTATATTAAAAATTAGAAGTGTGTGTGGGTACCGAGTAGACCCGAAATCGGTCGGAATTTATCTGACCGAATAGGTTTTCGGGAAGACCTAAATTAAAATCGGTTTCGATTACAGGTCTAATACATCGGGTACCCGGAACTGAAATAAGTAATCAGAATTTGTACTTTGAAATATGTTCATTTACAAGTTCCAGGATATAAGTTCCAACATAGTATCTAGTTGGAAATTTATTTTGGAATTTATTCTAGAACATGTTCTGAAACATGTTGGAACTTGTTTTAGAATCTATTATGTAACTTGTAAATGAATATATTTCAACATGGTACTCGATACTGAAATCTGTGATTTCGGATAGAGTCTGATTCTCGATTCCAACAAAATAGAGTTTAATCCCAAAATTTAGGAACTGATCCTATATAAAATAAGATTCGAATATCATAAAATATAGAATACTCGAAACGGCTCACCCGTATTAGAAGTAAAGTGTATTTATAATGAGAATTAAGAATTAAAATGTGCCAATGCAAAAAAGTTCAATGGCGCATTCCATAAGCACATGCAAATGCACTCACTTAGAATATAAATTAGATGGAGTAGGGCTATCAGCTACAGCCATGCAGGGCCAACAATGTCCAGCTGCACCACATTAATCCCCCCAAATCCAACTCATTTATTGTTAATTAATTATCTTGTTATTATTAGCACTAAACCCCATTGCATTGGATCATCCGTCCCACTAATCCTTCCAAATTTATTGCCTGTCAAATTACACGCCCTTTAATTCCTCACTAATTAATAAATTTCCACAAAATTAAATTCCTAGTAAATAATATTTTAGTATTTTTTTTTAATTGAACCTGAATTAAATAATAAATATGAATTGCTGCGAAATTGGAAAGACTTTGGGAGATTGGTTGACCAGGGAGTCAAATTATTGAAGCCATCGGAAACACCTGCGACGGCTGCACGCGCGCAACGCCAACCTGCGTCCGCAACCCTGCCGCTCTATGCGATCGGTGGCCACACGTCACGCCACGTGTGGCCCACGCTCTCCGCGCCCTATGCCCGCCAAGCCGGTGCGAAACACGCACCGCTTTTCTCCCTCTAATCGATTTGGCTTTGTTTTGTGGGTCCCACGACGGAGTGTACTTGTCGATCGTAGTGGTGAAGCGGTTGTGGACGGTGTTTTATCTCGGATAGTGGATCCGGTTGCGAAGCTGCCGACCTTGCTGATGGTAATGCTTATGAGCAGAACCCGATCTGACGGGTGTGGCTGCTTCTCGTCGACTCCGTTTTTGATCGTGGCCGTTGATTGACCTTTCCCCGTATGATTTTTTTTATTATTGCGTTAAAGTTTTCCTCTTGTTGTTTTAGTTCGTTGTTGGTTGTTTGCGTTGCTGAGTTCGAAAGTCTCTCTCTCTCTTTTTTTGCCCTTTCCTCTCCCGGTAAACCATTTTGGTTCCTCGCTCGCTCGATCGATCGCCCGGCGCGAGCTGCGGTGCTGCATCGCGCAGGCGGCATTGATCGGAGGGCATTGGATCGGGCGGGCGGGCGGGCTGCGCGGCGATGATGATGAGGCGGGTGGCGGCGTCGCTGGCGCCTCCATGGCTGGAGCCTCTGCTCTCCACCCACTTCTTCGCCGCTTGCCCCCTCCACCCCGACGCCCCCCGCAGCGAGTGCAACATGTTCTGCCTCGACTGCGGCGCCGCCTCCTCCTCCTTCTGCTTCTACTGCCGCTCCGATCGCCACTCCGGCCACCGCGTCATCCAGGTCAACCACATTGTCCTCTGCCCTAATCTCGGTTCCTCTTTTCCCCTTCCCTCGTTTCTTTCTTTCTTTTGCTGCAATGTCGGTGGTGACAAGGGGGTTTTGTTGTTGCCGGCGGCAGATACGGCGGTCGTCGTACCACGACGTTGTGCGGGTGGCGGAGATCCAGAAGGTATTGGACATCAGCGGCGTCCAGACCTACGTCATCAACAGCGCCCGCGTGCTCTTCCTCAATGAGCGGCCGCAGCCGCGCGGGGGCGGGAGAGGCGGCGGCGGAGCTTCCGCCGCCTCCTCCTCCTCTTCCCCCCACATCTGTGAGATCTGCTCTCGCTCCCTCCTGGACCCCTTCCGCTTTTGCTCCCTCGGCTGCAAGGTTAGTACCCATTCCTCCCCCCTCACCCTTCTTCCTCCCCTCACATAGTAATTCGCGCGTGCAACCCAAGCGATCCTAATTAATCGACCACCCGGCCGCGGGAAACCCCCCAAAATCAATGTAGTTGGCGGGGATAAAGCGGAACGGCGACGCGACCTTCATACCGAACCCCGGCGACGAGGAGGCGAGCGGCAGCGGCGTCGGCGGCGGCGGCGAGTCATCGTCGACAGCAGCGGAGGAGAGCAAAGCCGGGCGGAGAGGCAGATTGGTTGGGGAATCGCGCGAGGGCACGGGGCACGACGCTCGCGGCCCCGCGCTTCCTCCGCCGCCGCCGACCACCTCGAGGCGGCGGAAGGGAATCCCTCACCGCGCCCCTTTCGCCTCCTAACCCGCTTCAGCTTGTAAATTAATTACTAAAAACGACGAAGAAGTCCAAAAAATTAATAGTATTATTTAAAAATTAAACGAGATTATTTAGATTCCGATGCTTCCCAAGAACACTATACACATCAACTACAGAGAGTGATGGGGTGAAGGAAAAAGAAACAATGGGTATAAATTCAATTCTATTATTATTATTATTATTATTATTATTATTATTATTCGAAATGTAATAATAAGCGCATCGCCAATACAATTGTAATTGTTCATAGTTGTTCTTATGACATGACATGCCTGAATTAATGAGGCATTGTTCTTCTCTTCCCTCTAAATAATAATGACAATATATATCACAACAAATGAAAATTTAAATCTTCTTGCTTTAGGTTGTCATGATGTTGTGCATTAGAATTCATTGTGTTGTATTATCATGCTGTTAGTGCCAAGTATATATCCTGTAAGCCACATTCATTGTCGGTAAAATGCAACATATATATGGTCATAGCCATGCCTTAATTAGCCAACACAGAATCTCCACTCTAGTGCTGCTTGTTGTTTGCTAGTTATTTACAAGTTTTATGATGTGTCTTTAAGAATTTATCTAAATAATATGATGTTGAAATTTACATTGCTTTATTCTTCTAGTGAAATCCTTTGAATTGGAATTTGATATTTTCAGTTCGCAAGAGTTAAATTTTGGAATTTGATAATCCCATAAAAGTGGGTGGGATAGTAATAGTCAGCTTATGAATAAGCAAGGGAAATTGGAGGAACTACTTTTTAGTAAAAATGTTATAATTAAGAATGAAATTTCAGTTTTTACTTACTTAATTCTATATGGCATGGAGTTGCTTTTTCTTTTGAGAATTATTACCAGACGCACAGCTGTTGGAATATTTTGTGCACACAACCCATGCAATTGGCTATATTTTCTTAACTATATATATGCTTTAACCACTTACCACCTTATGCATAGTGCTTCATATATATTTATCTTTGCTGCATGTGATTATGATGAATTTAGTTATGGTGTGCTCATGCATGTCCTCTCTTATTGGAATACAAGGATGGAAGTGTTCACAGCTAGACTTCTCATTAACCTCAGTTTCTTATTGTATGCATTGCTAATGCATAAGAGTGAGTCTAATTTAGTCCAACAATTTACACAAAGAGAGGTCTACTATCTAAAATAACTTGCTATGTAAGATAATTTAATTACACTAGAGGTCTGTTTTATAACTGTATGAATAAGCAATGTGATGAAGAAAGTCAGAATGATGGAATGGAAATGCATGGAAAAGATGGCATTTATGTGGTTTTATTTGTTTTGTTTTCTAATCACTTGGAAATTACTTACTTTTATTAGTGAAAACAAAGTATTATTATAAATCTTAATTCCCTTTTCACAATTAATTTCCTCTCATTTCTAGTCTTTTTTTTGGTAATCAAAATTTGGATCACTTATATTCAAATTCCATATATTCAAACATCTTAAAATTACTTGTAGATTCTTAGTCAGTTGCATTCATTCCCCACATAATTCTTTAGGTGGAAGATCACTCTCCTAGACTCCTAGTAGAAAAGTCAGTCCCAGCAAAACATCAAAGGTATTTAATTGATTATTATAATGGAACTAGCTAGAATTGGTCCCATGAAGCAAGCATGTACTTCCAATCCACCTATAGGGTGCCAACCCTAATGTATGGCACAAGTGAATAGCTGGTCTCACCAACAATTACACAAGCCATAATGGATTCAAACTTGATTGTGCTGAGGGCGTGGAATTGCAATAAACAGGAGTAGGTCCAAGTAGGCCAAACCTTGCACATGGATGATGATTGGGGTTAGAATTGGAAAGGGATAGCCTCGCTTATGCCCCTAATCATAGGGGTAGGTGTGTGACCTTGCATTTTACTTGGAAATGCTTTAATTTACACACCAATCAGTGAAGAAAAGGAAAAAGAAAAAAAAGACAACCCCAACAAGTTCAATTGTGCTCCATCACGATATATGATCGATCCACTTGTGATCAAGTACTTTAATTGTCCAAACCAAAGATTACATCTAGTACATGTGCCATAGTTGGGACGGTTGGTTCAGCTCAGCATAAAGAATTGTCTCTGCTCATTTTTTTTTTGGCTTTTTGAATTTTGAAAACAATTAAGATTATGAGAGAGGGGGGGCTCATATTTATCTTTTGTGATCAGCATTGCCTTGAGTTATGAACTGGCTTGTTGAAGGCATGCATGCATGCTCTTTTCCTAGGACCACATTGGCTTAAATTTCATATCTTTTGCGAGGACCATGATGGAGAAGCAAAAGGTGGGGCTTTGATATGCTAAAGTAATTGCAAATGGCCATACATGGCTAGTTTAGTTGAGTAGGTCTGTGGTTGAGTTGTATGATTGGGTAGGTTGGTGTCACACACCATCTTACACATCTGTCAATCATTAAGAAAAATAATGAATTGAAGATTCTTGTGATAATTGATCCATTAGAATATTAACTTTAAGGAAATTAATCGGTTAATTTACTCGAGCACTTTCTTTTTAGTTTATTTTCCATCTCAAAGGGTGTCGATTTTGAACTTTGTAGGCCTATATATATATATTATTTTATTTTTCAAAGATTAATTACATATATGCTTATTTTCATCTTTGCACGCGTCAATCAATCAGAATACCCTTAAATCTTCCCTTCAAACATGTGACATCAATAGTAATAGTAGGACGTATAAACTTCTCAAAATCTCGGATCATATAAACAAACAAGGATATCAGGATGAGATATTTTGTATTTATCTCGAGTTGTTGACTCCATTGGCAGATTATTCCGGATTGTCAACGCCCTAGATGGGTGGTCCCAGATTGACGACTTTCAGAGCGTGGTGTATTGTCTTTGTCCTTTAATATTGACATATGAACGAGTTGATTTTGAGTTATCTCTGGTTGATGACATCTAGACGAGTTGTTGAAATATACATATTTTTCGTAATAAACATGATCATTTTTTTGGAAGGTCTTTTCGATTCGAGTCATATAAAAATGCCCCATTTGAAAAATAGTTTTGTGCGTTGAAATAATTTGACCCCTCCAGGCCAAAAATAAAAAATGTACGAGAATTATATTCTATTTTTTATTCATGTCATCAGCCACTTCATGAACATGTTCCACGTCTTGATATGGAAAGTTCTAAAACAGACAATTGTTGTGTCACTTTGTGTTCCCAGTGTCTCTCTGTGGCTTTGTCAGAGAGCTAACAAATGAGGTCATCTTCACGTCAGCTTCGTGGGCTCCACCGTGTCAGGCTGACAAGTAGATGAGGTCAACGTCCCTCTTTCTTTACGGGGGTGAAGAAATTCATTGTACTTTCTTAACATATCTGCTTCGTGAATCGTGATGCCCTGCGGACCTGCAGCTTATCTTATACCTTGATTTCCGGTCCGATCCACCAGATTCCATCACAAACATCATTCTGAACCGGTGTATTAACCCAAATCTTCTCGATCCGGTTCAATCACCAATTTTCTGATTCGATCGGCTCAACCGAACAGTTTGAACTGCACAGGTTCCAAATAAAGCCCAAAACTTATGGGATTAAAATCTATTACAAACTTATGGGATTCGATAAAACTTAGATGGTTATTTTTTCATAGACAAATAGTATGTTGAACTGGTGTTGAATTTAAAATCAAATTCCAATCGGTTTAATATCCGATATAAATTTAAAAAACAATGGATAAGATAAATGATACCTAATTAAGATTATTGCAAATTTATCCGAGTTACTCATGCACAACTCATAGTTTTAGCTATTTTAAACAAAACCGTTTAAGATATACTCGATCTTTATATAAGTCGAGCTCAAGGTACAGTTTTAGAATCTTCACCAAGTTAGCTTGAACAATTAAGGACCTTTGTGCATATATAGATTGTGCCACATTTCTCCTTACCCTTTCAAATTTTGGCCGTGGGCTCCCAGGTAATTTGGACACCGGATAGAAGAAATATAGTGATATTATAAAATGGAACTGAAAAATCTAGCATGAACACAATAACATATGCTTTGAGGGTAGATCAAAATCTTTCATCTAAATCGCAATAGAGACCGCCAACCTTGTAGAGTGTAAAATAATTACAATTTTTTAATCCTAAATATGTGGAAGAATATAATTCTTGAATTAGCAGAGTGTAAAATCTCATGCGACATTAATTAACAGTACCTAAGATCAATAATTAAAAAGATATTCTACTTTTGTCCCGGATGATTAATTGGCACGTTATAATGTATTTATGTGAAGATGATCAACTAGGTTTTTAATATCGATAATAAAAAGTCTATTTGGACATTAAGTCTTCAGGTCTGAGTACCTTGTATTTCTTATGTCAGACACGATCTTGTATAAGACCGATTTTTAGATTTTGAACTAGGATCATATCATGTTGGGACCTATAACTTGACCCTACTCGGAACTCTCGGGAACTTGTGGTGTAGTATAGGTTCCGAATACTCTGTTGAAATCTATTTATTTATAAATTTCGAGTACCCTGTTGGAACTCATTCATTTACAAGTTCTGGGTACGTACTCTGTTAGAACTTGTTCATTTATAAGTTCGAGCGTATAGGTTCCGAGTACTCTATTGGAACATATTCATTTACAAGTTCTAGGGTACATATTTCAGGTATCGATTTCGGATATCAATTTTTGATTTTGGTTCTAGGTACCCGATGTGTTAGAATCAAAATCGAAACTGATTTTAATCGATTTTTTAATTTTTGTCTCGGATCCTATACGAATTTAGTTCGAGTCTATTCGGTACCCATGCACACCCCTAACCTAAAGTTCCCATTTCGTTATTATATTGGAAACTCACACTTTTATCTATAGTATTATATTAAAAGTATATATTTCACTTTGATAATTTTTTTTTTTTGAAGATTTACTTATTTTTAAACTAAAACATAATTGAAACGTGCATAACCAAACTCAAATTCTTTTCTTAAGATTGAATGAAAGAATTACAAAAGCAACAGAAAATATTTGCAGCTAAATAAGTATTTTTCAAAAATAATTATTTTTATTTTAAATTTGATTGTGCATTTAAAAGTGAGTTGACAACTTGAAATCATTTATAAAAACCCCTCACTCATTCTAACTTATGGCTCCACCATTAGTACATTGTTTGACATATTAACTTATCACTATATATTTCAAGATATTTATGCAAACTATTTTGATTATAATTATGTCACCATCTAATATATAATATATATTCTCAAAAATGAAAACATATACATAGAGACGAGAGAGTCGTGCGAAGAAAAGGAAAAAAAGTTAACAAATAGTTTTATTTGGTGGGAGCAATTAATCCTCAATTTATTCTGATGTGACTTTAATATGATTAATGATAGAAAAAATCCATACACCCGAATCCACATTATTATTGTTAAAATTTTAGCAAAAACTCAACAACATAAGATAATAACCTTAAGGTTCCTTTCACAAACTATGCAGAATAATGTAGAGTACAAAATTGTATATATAGGACAATACCAAAAATAATTCTTTATTTGTTTTGTGCAACACTAGACAACAAATTAGCAAGATGAGAGATGTTGATGGAAACAAAGAACCATTTTAGATTTTTAGGTAGAGTAAGGGGATTGTAATAATTTTATAAGATTGTATCATTGTATTAGCACCTTGTTATTTCAAATTTGAGTAATAAAAAAAATAATCTCGTGATGGTATTATCTCGGGACATGATTTTCATCTAATGTACTTTTGTCTTATATTTTAAAATAATGCGAAACCAACGAACAATACTTCATTTTATTGGTTACTACGTATTTTGTCAAGATTATTATTAGGGTTAATTAATTTGACTATATCTGAATTTTACTTATATTCATCTAACCACAGATTAATTAATATATCAAAATTTGAACAAGATTAATTAATATATCAAAATTTGAACGAGTGCAATTACTAATAATGGTCTTGTATAATTCTATTGACTTCTATATACGAATTTATGAATATAATTAAAAGGTATTTCCTATTCGAAAAAGACCTCTCACTGGACAAACCCTAACTTTTATGTCTTTTCCTTTAATTGATTTTTATAATTTGCCTACTTGATTGTGATCGATTGCCATATTACACCTAATTATATATCATGGACGGGATTATTTTTTTCATATGAGATAGCTCAATTAATGTTGTTAAAGTGCAATCCTTTTTAACAAAACCTTAACCTCAAATATAACCGATAGCCGCAACATGGACGAAAATCGTTCGAAAAATATTGAGATTGACGTTAATTCGTATGTATAAACAATTTTTATCTATGTATGACATTAACCATGTAATTGTGCAATAAACTAGCCATCAACGTCTCTCATCGATAGCAATATGGATGAAAACCATTCGAAAAAGATTGAGAGTGACATTAGTTCGTATGTATAAACATGGTAATCATGTAATTGTGGAATAAACTAGCCATCAAGTCATCAACGTCTCCTCATCAATAGCAATGTCGAAAAAAACCATCCGAAAAAGATTGAGATCGACGTTAATTCATATGTATTAATAATTTTCAACTGTGTATGACAACAATATAATTGTGAAATAAATTAGTCATTGTCTCCTCATCTTGATTGCAACATACAAAATTTAAATATCTAAAATGCAAGCGTGTCATTGGGAACGAAGAATCTTGACAAATATCAAAAATATTGTCAGTGCGATTATCAACTGCGACAAAAAGATTCATAAATCTCTTATTTATCTTTCAATAATTACCTATAAAAATGCATTGTGTGTTTGCGAAATCCATAAAGAATTAATCCGGGGTCGTAAAAATGAAGGATAATAAATAACTTGAAAAGTGAAATGATATCGAGAATATTATCGTACACGGGACGGATCTTCTTGCGATAAGTAATTGGCGTGCAAAGTAATCATCTTATTAGGCCTGCACGATACATTAGAATAAATGAATAAAATAACAAAGATTAACTATTGAGAGATTAATACCATTAAAAAAAAAGCAACCTCTTTTTGAATTAATGAAGTTGAATAGGCTTGATTAACTAAAGTCCTCCCAATTCACTTGTAACAACAAACACCATACCATGATAGATTAACGCATACAAGTAAAAACTTGAGAAATTGAATAGTAACCCATTTCAAAGCATAGAAATTATTTGAATTTATAGACCATGCAAGAAAACTAGTGAACGTTGGACTTGATCAAACGTTAACTAGCTCGATAGCCCGAAAAAATATCAAATTTTGGCCAGTCCAATAAGGCCCGAAAAATTATCGGGTCGAGCCGGGCTAGGCGGGTAGGCCCTGCCTGACCCGATAATCCGATAAGAACTTTATTCATTATCAAAAAACTGGGTTATCGGGCTTGAATCGGCTCGATAGTCTGATTCTAATGGTCCGATAGCACGATTTGGTCCCGATAAATGGTTTGAATCCGATAATCCGATTTTCTTTTTTGTGTTATCGGGCTAACGGGTCGGGCCGGTGACTCCAGGCTGAATTTTTATCGGGCCGAGCGAGGCCATGCATAAATTTTTCGGGTCGAAGCCGGCCTGTCCCGATAACATCAGCCCGACACAAATTGTCACCCCCTACGTTCAACAGCGTGAAGCAAAATTGAACAACCAGTCAAATTAAATTAAGAGTTTCATATATAAATTTGTTCTTACAATATTCCAACTCTGTATTAATTCACACGTGTATAAATTGTTACATCGTTTCTCCTCTTCGCTGCGGGGTTGTTGGAACATCGCTTTAATTAGCAGCACTAAAAGGCCATCGATTTGGTGTAATCTTAGTAATCGATCCTGCTAATTAAACTGCCGTCGTTGTTGTATACGAGATGAGATGACATTTCGTCGAACAGCATGCAGGTTGGTTCCCGAGTCACGCATTGAAGCTTTCACCGCACCAACTCTCACTTTGTCAGCATAACCCAGCGTAATTTGCTTGCATATATTTAAAATTAATGCTTCTCGATCCTAAATGGACCGACGAGTTCTCTAACAGGCAGAGAAGAAGCAGAAGAGGAGACGCACGTTCTCCCATTCTTGACGGCGATGCATGACCTACAATTCGTGTCGAAATTGATTTTGACAAGAACTGATCAAATCCCGAATCACTAGACCTGTGAATTTATTTACCCAACCCATTCCGGTCTGGGCCGAACCCATTAGGCCGTTTCTAAAACGGTTCGGCCGAAAGCCCGATCCATCTTTGATAAATTTGGACCAATCAATCACTCGTTCCTTTCTCCACCTTGGACACCGCCGTTGGCCCGTTGCCACGCCCTTCGTCGGAGGGGGAAGAGGCTTACAAAGAATTAAGAGGGAAGGAAGCATAAGCAAATGGTTGAATCCAGCATCGAAGAAATTAGCAAGGTAAATGCAATGTCTTCCTTTTAGAAATTTAAATCCATTTCGGCGGATTTGGCGATTAGAAATTATGATTTTTTTTGCAATCTTCATATGGATTACTTGGTGGATATGGTGATTAGGAACTTGTGAGGATGTATTGCCTACTTGGTGGATCTGAACCAGGGAAAGTAATTTCTGAGTACTAATTCGCTGTTTCTTTTCTCTGATCATCGACAATATCCTGATCGATTTGGAGGAAGCTTACACTGTCGCCTAACACAAAACTGTATGAAGAAGTATGCTTGCTGTTGATTGTACGATTTATTTATCTGAAGAAAGCCACTGCTAGTACGTGTAGTTAGTTTCTCATGCCTACTATCAATTTTTCCTGCTTACTTGATACCAAAGACATACATAAGATGAGAAGAAATGTTCCAAGGTGATGCAGATAAAAGGTTGTCATTTGGCTAGCAGCAATAGCTTCCTGCGTGTAGTTGTGAGGACTGAATAGTTGTATGAGGTTTCAATGATGTAAAGTATACATGGGGAGGAGCTTGAAGGAGTGTGGTGAGAACATATCAGCATGAAGGGGGTGATTTAGAGACCCAAAGTGTTCTTAAAAGAAACAGCATTTTGAACTTCATAAAATTGGGTACATTATCAAACAGAGAGATTCTAACGAGAAAGAAATAGGGTAGAATATGTACATATGTGCATATGTGAGCATATGTACACAATATGATTTAAAATCACCTTAATTTACATCAATAGAAGGATGATACGAAAAAATGGGTGGAATACACATGAAACAAAAAAAGAAAGAAACATAACCCATGTATGCCTCTTTGTTGCAATAACAAGGAAAGATTGATGGACTAAAAAAGATATAAATGTAAAAATATCATTATCTTTTTCAAACACCATTATGATCAACAAGATTGTGCAGCTAACGAGCAAATTGATTCTTCCTTTTCTGTTCTTACTCTTCTGACCATGTCATGTTTTCTCACGAAGCCATCCTTGAATCGCATAACGAAGGGTATGATTGGGGATTAGTTCATGATGAGAAAGCATGAGGTTGGTCATGGGAGATGTGCCTCGGCCACTGTTAATCCATCCTTTAATAGCCTGAGCTTCATAAGTGAATCCATCTGCTGCTACTTGTGGATCTTTCATAAGTTCCTGTAGTTTCATTAATCAGTAGAAACTTAAATTGAAATGATAACCAGTAATGTGTTTGCAACATATTTTAGAGAAGAATGATCTGATCATTGCACAGAGGAACAAATAGTTATAATAGGTGTAGAACCTCATGCACAGATTATAAAGATGCTGCTTAGTAAAAAGATATGTGCGTGCAACTAAGCTGTTCAAGCAATATCTAACAAGAACCAGGGTACTAGAGATATTTACACACACAACAGATATCATCTGTGTGTTATGACATGAAGATTGATCCATGTCAGAAGATGTGAGGTTATGATTGGGAACATGAAGAACATCTAGGGATTAGGGTTGTCAAATTTGTTTGAACTGAATTGATTGATCCTTTTTTTTTCTTCCTTTTTTTGCCGAACCAAACTGAATTGTAATAAACCCAAAACCCAACCAAATTATATTTTCTCATTCAGATTTGTTTAACTTCTGTTTTGATAATTATTATTTTTAATGTATTGCTACTATAGATTTTAGGATGAACTACAACATAAAAAATCAATTAAAAACCAATCTGAAAAGTACTAAAGTCTACGATTTAAGATGCATGTACTATCATTACCTTAAATATTGGGCAAAGAAAATATGATGGAACATGACTGCCATCCTCCAGAGCTAATTTAAATGATGGTGGTGATCTCACAAATGATGACCTTGTGAAGGGCTCAAGCATTTTCCATGCCTCTTTTGCATCTGGACGGTTCCTCCTGTTCATCTCACAGCACTTCAAACCTAGTATTGCCAACATCTCAGCTTGCACATAAGGCCAATTCCCTGCAGAAGGATCAAGTATTTTATCCAGATATTTCTTATCCAATGCATCTTGTACTACTTTGCTAACTCCAAATGCAGGCCTTCTTGTTAGAAGCCGTAATATGATGACTCCAAAAGAGTACACATCAGATTTTGTTGTGATTTCTCCAGATGAAAGCAATTCAGGGTCCATATAAGCAAATGTTCCTTTGGGCTGGCATGTGTACTGATAGTTGGTGGAGCTGTGGGTGGAGCTGTTAATAGAATGGATGAGCAGACGACAGATACCAAAGTCACTAAGCTTGCTTACTAGGTTTGCATCCAGAAGAATATTTGCAGGTTTAAGATCACCATGGACCACACTGAGAGGTTTACAGGAATGGAGAAAGATCAGAGCAGAGCAAATCTCAGCAGCTATGCGAATTCGGGCCTGCCAGGTGAGTGGAGGAGTGTCGTCCTTGCAAGTAAGGCAGTCTTCCAAGCTTCCATTGGGAAGAAACTCATAAACAAGAGCCCAGGCCTCTGGACATGCCCCTATGAGAGTGATGAGGTTTGGATGCCTTACTTTACTCAAAACATCCATCTACAAAGAAAAAGTTGATGTTATGAATGCAAACTTTGTTTCTGCCAAATGTATCTAAATAGCTTTTTTGGACATGTATTTTAGGATTTACCTCTCGCTGAAATTCCTCTTTTCCTTGCCTACCTTGAGGATTCAATTTCTTTATAGCTACTGTTGTATGGCGAAGAAAACCTTTATACACGCATCCATATCCACCTTCACCAATCTTTGATTCCATGTCAAAGTTTTGAGTTGCTTTCTCCAGTTCTGAAAGGGAGAACACTGCAAAGTTTTCTGCTCCATGAGTGCTGATTGTTGCTTCCTCTTTCTGCCTATTCAGTTCTTCACTTTCTCTTATTGCATTATCTCTCTCCTTCCGCAACTCCTCATGCTCTTGTTGCATTGAATCAAGGCAATTATATGCTTCCAACAATTTCCCCTTAATATCTTTGAGAAATTGGTCAGAATCAGATATATGGAGTTCCAGTTCTGCCATCCTTTGATGTGCTTTCTGGAGTTCTTCGTAAATCTCATCTCGATGTTTTTTCAATACAAACAGTTCCATTTTTTCTTTTTCTAGTGTTTCTTCAATTTCTTTCCTTTGTTTGACCTCCTTGATATACATAGTCTCGATTGCTTTGACCTGCACAATTGTGTTGAATGATTTGTGAATGACTTCATGGAGAAATTTGACCTAAAGTTTAGACATCCTCCAAATCATTTCTAAAAGGAAACACACTATTATAGTAGCTTATTGGAAAAGGAGTTTCGAATGTGCTGATTGGAAATTCTATTGGTTTACTAGATACAAAATTAGATGAATTCATAGTTATTGCACGGCTGATGAAATCAACATAATAATATTTTGTTTAGAATTAACAATGTGATATTACCTTCCAAATTGCCTCATTTAGATCCTTTTCAGCCTTTTGACATTTGTAAAGCTCTTCATTAGCTTCACATCTTGATTTTTCCGGTTTATTAAGAGCAGCTTTCAATCTTTCGTGCACGGCATCATCATCTGCCTGGAATAAATCACGAATTCTTCTTAGCTATTGAAGTTTATCTTTATTGGTTATCCAGAAACCTACTTTTTGTTATTCATTACAGTTTTGGTTGCATGATCCTAAATGTAAATCTCTGGAAACACTGGTTGGTCTTTAAGTTTTTAAGTTTGAAGTGACAGTAACCAGGTTCAAATACCTGGTCACCATGTCCTGTGATTATCAACCAGAGGCTCAAGATGGATACGCGATTCAATTATCAGTAAAATACAAGATGTAACATGTGAAACATGATTTCTACTGATTTAACTATTTGGTTCCAAATGTGATCATAAAAGGAAACAACAAAGCATACCAGGTCGATGAATGATCTAATTTCTCCTTCTGCATCCTTTGGCATCGGCAAT
Source organism: Canna indica (assembly GCA_034359265.1). NCBI lineage: Eukaryota > Viridiplantae > Streptophyta > Magnoliopsida > Zingiberales > Cannaceae > Canna > Canna indica. The sequence goes on along the minus strand of CP136898.1, from coordinate 4,762,024 downwards.
GAAACCTTGTTTGTCTTCACTTCATCAAACAAGGAGCCGGGTAATCTTGAAGCAACATCCCAGAGATTGACAAAACTATTTGCTCTTCTCCCTGAAGTTGATGATCTTGGCACCTTTTCATTAGGCAAAGCTGCAAAATTGGCAGAGCGCGACCTTTGGGTAAAGATATCTTGTGCTACGGGTATATCACTTGAAAGTTTTGGTGTCTTCCCTTGTGTTTGAGCTAAGGATCTTGATCTCTCCAATTCAGGTTGGATGAACATGGGACTTGGGTTTGCTATGGGTAGCTGAGGTGTTTCAGGACCACCAAGAGAAGCATCCCTGCAAATAAGATCCATCAAGAGAAGCAACATTTGAAGATCTTGCCTAATGATCACCTAAGCATTACAAAAAGTAAACTACAGGTATTCCTCATCCTGTTCAGTTGTAATTCCCTGATCCACAATTTCTTACTTCAGATGGAAACGTGTGCTATATATTACTTTTTTACTATGGCAATCTGTTTTCAACATAGAACTATGCAAGGGTTTTATGTGTTTATGACTGTTTTATGGTGGAAAAAATGTTATGTTGAGGATCTTGATTAGTGTCCAATTGTTTTAGTATTCCAATAATGCCTTGTGAATTAAGTTCTCTTTATACATTTTTGGTGTTTCATTGTGAATTTAACTATCTTTCTGAAAGGCATCATGGCAAATTAAAGTTCCTGAGAGTAAGAAAAGAATACATATAAAGATGATTTATGTGAATCGTTCATGCATAACCTTTCAAATTAAGTTCTAACATGATCATATACTTTGATCAGAAAAAAAATCAAATAATATTAGAAGGAAAAAGAACTGTACTAGGCAGTCAAACAGTACACGCCATTATTTGAAGTCTTTACTTTGTATTGCATGATATGGGCAATGCATACTGGTTTGATAAAGAACCAAGACCAATAGCTATACATACTGCCACGTAGCTATACATATTATCTTTTATTATGTTGTATACATTTATCTGGGCCTTATGGCTTAGTATACCACCCGATACACCATTATGGTCTAGCCCAGGATCGAATTATTAGATTTTTAATCTAGAAACGCATATGCAATGTACAACACTGGAAAATATATCACTACCACATATTAGATATCAGTTCATAGCTCTAAAATAGTTTCATGAACTGAGATGGTAGGACTTTATAACCATTAATTCCATGCCTACAATTTGAAATTTTGAATGACATATTGATCATATTCTAATGCAAATTGATAAACCCCATAAGTCTTCATTTCTTTTTGTTTTTTGCACGGAAGACATTAAGCAGACCAGATTTAGCCTGAAATCTTATAATTTACCTTGTGCAGATCAGGTTTCCTTTGCAGACAAACCAAATCTTGCAAGAAGGATCAGCCTGCTGCTGCACTGTAAGAGCTGTCTTGGACCTCGGAGCCTTCATTTTCCTGTGATCCCAAAGCCGTGGCTTAGTCCACAAGTTGACTATTGCTGGAGCTTATTATTAGTTAAAATAAAGTAAGTCCACAAGGCAATGGCTTAGGTTCCTTAAGCCTTCTTCATTGCAAACTAAAGAAATTGTTTATTATATGGGCGGGTCCGGTCCACCCATAAAAATTTCTATGGACGAGTGAACATGAGCTTTGATTGAATAAACATGAATAATTCATATTCATTCATTTTTTTATTCATGTTCACTCGTTCATATACTTTTTACGAGCAACCCGTCCATAAAAGTTGCACTCACTTATGCTTCTATCTACACACTGTCTACATGTGTATATATATATATATTATCGAAGAATTGAATTATAAAGTATGAAATGGAAAAGTTAATGTGCATTTCCAGATCGAGCACATATACCTTGTGTAATGTTTGTCTGCTGCTGCTCCCATTATAAGCTTGGTGATTCCATGTAAAGAGATGGCTTCTACTATTCCTTTGCCAATATCATCCTTCTCAATCACGTGTCTCTCCACTTTCCTCGCCTAATAATTTGAAATGAGTTCGAAACATTGCACTTATTTTTGGTATCAACAATTAATTAAGATTAGCTGAACAAGTTATCAACAAGTGTTAACCAAAGAGATAAAATCTAAGTGCAGAAGTATCCTTGCTTCTCTAAGGGGGAAAAAGAAAACCTTTACCCTCGCACACAAGTTGATGTAGCCATCTAAACTTGTATCTACATCTTCTCTCTCATTTTGTCTGTATGCTGCAACCTCCTTTTCATTCAGCTTGCTTGCAGGAAGCCACCCCAAAGCTGTAATTAACATACGTACCAGGGGATTTAAATATTGTATTAATAAAAGCTTGGTTTGATAAGCTTGAACTCATTGAATAGAAAATATACTGATTTTTATAATTATAGCAATTAATAGAAAATTAAAAGAAAGATATATATAAACCTGTCGGAATCCTCTGTGCAGGGCGGTGCACGTGAAGGACGACGATCATTTCGTCCTTGGAGGACTTCTGGAGCGCCCACAAGAAGTTGGCCTTCCCCTCTTTCATGTCCTTCGCCACCGCCACGTACAGCTTCTCCTCCTGCGCCGCCGCCGCAGCCGCCGGGGACTCCGCTGGCTCCTCGACTATCTCCCTCAGGCTACCCCGCGACGACGACAGCCGCGAGGCCGAGGAGCTCCGGCCTTGCTCCCAATTACTCGCTTGAGCCGATCGCGGGCTCTCCCTCTCGACCCCTTCGCCGGCCGGCGCCATGGATGCTAAGAAGTGCAAGACGGTGCTCAACTCTTACGTATAATTAATCCACGAGAAGAACTCCATATATATATATCATTCCGTTGGCTAGCTTTTGGGGAGCAGAAAAGGCTCCATTTGTCCGTAGCTTGCGGGAAAAAAGTGAGAAGAAGGTGGTGATCGAAGGGCTCTTCTTGTGGGCTTCCACTCTGAAGAAAGTGCAAGTAAACTTCTCGAGTGCCAAATGCCAAATGGGAAGGTGGAGGGTGGAGAGAGAGAGAAGGAGAAGAAGAAGAAGGATGACTTGGTAATTGACAGAAAAGACCGGGACTTTTGTTTCTTTGTGAAAATTCTGTACGAAGTGATGTGATGCAGTGTGGGAATATTCCTAAATATTCGTCAAATAAATATTTGCTCGCCTCGTCCTCTTCTTTTAGGCTTTTAGCCTCTGTCTCGAGGACACGAATGATTGTAAGGTATAATATTGGGTTTCAGAATTGTCTTCATTTGTTCGATCACTTCAAGTTAAACCTCAAAGCTTTGTTATTTCCTCTTTGCATACTAATCAAGAATTTGTAATTGATTAAGTATCAAATTTGATTTATTCGAGCATACTTGAGCCTCGTTTGGAGGGGGAAGTTGTACTTTCGAACGTGGAAGTAGTCAAAACATATGTTATTTGAATTTTTTTACTAAATATAATTTATGCAAAATACATAAAGTAATTTTTCTAGTTATATTTGAAAAAAATAATTTTATCTTCGTATTTATATTTAATGCGGAATTTATACTTTGTATTATCAATATTATAAAATTAGATAATTCATTAATTTTTTATATATTTGTTTTGTTTTATTTTATTTTTAGGACAAAGAGTTAGTTTCTTCGTATTAACTATAAATAAAAATTAATTTTTTCTATATGATAATTATATATATTATATTAATTATATATGGAACATTATAATATTATATATGTTAAAATATACACTTCCTATGGTAATTCGTAAAAAAATTATTTCTCATGTCAACCAAACAAAATTTTATGTGTAAAATCAAGGAGGGGGGGTGAAGCCATCTTAACTAAAGATGATAGTAGATCGGATATCCGCATCTGTACCACATTCGCCACATTCAGATGCGAATATCTACACCGCATCTACATCTGCACCGCCTTTAATAAAAAAATTAATATATATTTTTTAAAAATAATAATAACATTTAGACTATTAAAATTCATAACAATTAGTAATTTATTAGGGTTTCATGTGTAATTTACCACAAAATCTACATATATATTATATATTAAGTAAGTTATATATGAGTAAAATGATAATATTTCATATGCAGTGTCGTACGGTGCGGTTCACATCCATATTTGTATCTACAACGTATTCGCACTAATAGAAAATTTTTAAATTCATATATGCATTCATATTCATTTTTATTTGCGGATATGGATTAAACACGACGTGGATCCGATTTTTAGTTGACAGATACCGATAAAATTATCATCCTTAATCGTACACTAGGGAGTCTAATGACAACACCCTAGGCTATTTTTTTTCTTCCAATAATGCTTCACAAATATTTTTTAAAAAAATTAGTTATATATATAAGTCATAGCATTGTATTCATGTTATAATGATGCTATAAGTAAAGAAAATGTTGTTTGCATGCTGTGGTGGACGCAGAACTTTAACCGAAAGGGCCCAATTTAAAATATAAAAAATCTAATATATATTCTTTTAATCGTTCAACTTTAAAATTGTAATTAAAATCATAACTTATAACTAGTAAAATTTCTTTATCTATGTTCATATTTTGAAAATACTGTTAAAATCTTCAAAATGAAAATAATTATGTTATTACTCTCTTAAAAGAGAATTATTTCATATAAGGGTGTAACCGAGCCCAGCCGACCCGAGCTTTCTTGTGCTTGAGCTCGGCTCATTTAAGAAGTGTTGAGCTCGAGCTCAATCGAGCTTCGATCCCTAGGCTTAAGCAAGAAGTGTTGAGCTCGAGCTCAATCGAGCTTCGATCCCTAGGCTTAAGCTCGGCTCGAGTTATACTCGAGCTACTTGAGCTCAGCTAGTTAGGATCATTTATTTTTCTCAACCTTGATTGAGCTCGTGAACGAGCTCGATTAAGCTCGGTTCAAGAGCAGCTCGAATTCTATCGAGCTCAATTGAGCTCGTGAACAAGCTCGATTAAGCTCGGTGGGCTCAAATTTTATCAAGCTAATTAATTAAGCTCGTTAATGAACTCGATTATGCTCGTGAGCAGCTCGAGCCGAGTATTGGTTAGCTCGAGCTCAGGCCGCTCACATGTAAAGCTTGGCTCGATCTCGGCTCGAGCTCGACAAGATCGAGTGAACTTTGAGTTTTCATCGCCAGTTGATCCCAAGTAGCTCAAGAGCAACTTAGCTCACTTTGGACCTCTGTTCTTTCATCTCAATTATCCAAAGCACACTATACCGCGCAATGTGGGCGTTGCCTTGTTTGCCTCGATGGTTAACCTTATGAAGCATACTATGTGAAGAAAAATAATTGCTCTTTAGTGCTTTATAGTTTATACTAAGCTAGAAGTATAAACTAACTTTTTTTTTTATAGCAAAGATAGGAAGTCACAATAGGTGACCATACTAGGGATCGAACCCTATATCTTTAGGCAACTTTCAACATATTGCCACCAACTGTGTTACCCACGGTTGGCAAGTATAAACTAACTTGAATGTATAATTCATGTTGCAAAAATAAACTTTATTTATCAAGAAGATGTAAAGAAATTAATGAAGACAATTTAGGCCTTAGTAAAGAAATTAATATGAAAATTTTTGGATTTAATTTAAAAATTAATAGAGAAGAATTTGTAGTTTTTATATATAAAAAAATAACTTTATATTTAACCATTATGAAAAAAACATAAATAATACAAAATAAACTAGCAATGAGATTTGAATACAAAATCCATAAATAAAAAAGTAATTAACCTAAATATATCCTGAATTATACACTTTGGCTTATTTGTGACCAATTTCAAAATATTACCAAATTATATTCCGAACTTTGATATTTGTCTCAATTACATTCTCCCGTCAACTCTCCGCCAGCAGCACCGTTAAGGCGATGATGCGGCGCTCTGACGTTGATTAAAATAATTTTTTTATTATTTTAAAAATATAAAAAAAATCACGTCAAATTATATAAAATAATATTTTATATTTTATATTAAAAAATCACTTTATGTTCATCCCCGTCAGCAGCACCATTATTTAATATAAATTAAAGTGATTTTTATATTTTTAAATAAAAGATATTATTTTAATCCACGTCAGAGCGTCATGTTATTGTCTTAACGGTTTTGCTGACGGAAAGTTGACGGGAGGATGTAATTGAGATAAATATCAAAGTTCGGGATATAATTTGGTAATATTTTAGAATTGATTATAAATAAGACAAAGTGCATAGTTCGAGATATATTTAGTTAATTACCCTAAATAAAATAAATAAACACTAACAACTAAGCTATGAATAAATTAGTTAAAGTATTTTAACTTGTTAATATATATATATATATATATATATATATATATATATATATATATATATATATGCAATTTAGTCATATATTTTTTTAAAAAATACTAAATACTAAATTTAATATTTAGTTTGTTGGAAAAATTTCAGAGCCCACTTGACAAATGTTTCTTGTGGCAAAAGCAAGGTGATCATGTACTTCATTTGTTGTACTTGTATCTTCACATATATATTTAACTAAATTTTGTGTTTGTATATAAACAAGTGCTGGTCTCTGTGTCAGCAGAATTATATATGCATGCATTATATGTGATTAATCCAAGGGAATTAATAGTTGAATATACTTGAGGGATATTCCATATTCCCTCAATAGAACTTTTCTTGCGAGTTTGAATAGAATATTGGAAATTTTCTTCCGTCAAATAGACAATTAATCATGTTTGATTAAAGCTTATCAACATTAATGCTGAAGAAATTAATTCCACGTTTAGTTGGGACAGCGGCGTATGCACGTGCACAAATGAGGAACATTTTATTCAATCGGGTTTGTTTGTACCTTGACTTTTACAATAGAATAATGAGAGAAATTAAGGTACAGAAAAATTCAAATAAGAAAAAAATAAGGTATATATATGAGAACTAGTAAAATAAATAGGGAAAAAAATTTGTTGACGTAGATGCATACAACATGTAGAAATCTCTTTTATGTTAAAGGTACTTTTATATAATTATACTGTAGCGTACCGCGGGGGCAAGCTTTCGTCCCCCAAATTATAATTGAATATTCTAATTTTAATTTTAAATTTTTTTATGTCCTTAATTTTTAAAATTCTACGTACGTTCTGAGTTTGGATATATAGAATATTATTCATTTTTACTCACCTAAGGAATATTATTATTTGTCTATTTGTTATGACAATTTTTAATATTATCTTTCACATTTATAAAAATATATAAAACTAAATTATTAAATTGATTATTACCAAATAAACCTAATTGATAATTTTTATTATTTTAAAATTAATAAAATATTTTACATCAATTCATATTTTTATTATATCATTATTAATTAGATGGTTGAAAAGTATATTTTTAATCATTTTTATCTCTAGTTATTCCTTGTCTATTTCTTATGCTAACCAAACATGATAACATGATTCATAATGTCAATCAAATAAGATAATACTGCAGTAAGTAGGAATAACATGTGCCACATATATCTTTCAACAATATTTTCTTCCCACTCGAAGATAGCATTTTAGCCTTCCAATCGTTTGTTGGCAGGTGATAATTCTAAGTATTATTTTAAAAAAATAAAAAAAAATAAAAAATCACAATAGATGATTATACTAGGATTCAAACCTTAGATATTTTTAGACAATATACGATATATTATCACCCACCGTACTACTTACAATTAGCATCCTAAGTATTACTCATTGAGAACAATAGTGTTGATGTTGCATAGCTCTTTGATTTGAACACGGATAGCCTAGAATGTTATTAATAGCATGTGCTTCTCTAATCAGTAGCATTCGAAAACAGCAATTGCTATCGTTCACAAAAAAATATATGAGACACTAGAGGAGCCTCCTTGCATATTTTAAACCCTGAAATATTGTGGTGCACCTAGAATCACTATAAAAATTGATTAGTCAACTTTGCCAACCAAAAGTTCAACACAATCAACCAAAATGTACATGGTTCCATCAGTGAAGGTTTTGAGCATTATTTGAAGGAGAATGAGACATTTAAGATTCCTAGTCATTCATATGTCATAGGAGGGTTGATCATCAGGTACATCTTATATAAATTAAATTATTAATAATGCATTTACTTGACTTGTAAGTTTAACATGCTTCCTAAACCATAATTAATACTAAAAACCATATATTAATGAGCAAATCAATCATGCACGCATGAACCATTAATCAATTCATGTAATGCTTTCATTGATCAAATTAATGCATTAAGTCACATCATGTTTGATTGGAGCTTATCAACAATATTAATGCGTAAGAAATTAACTCCGCATTTAGTTGGAATATAATATTATTCATTTTGACTCACCTAAGGAATAATATATGACACTTTGCAGTATTATCTTTCATGTTTATAAAAATACATAAAACTAAATTATTAAAATTGATTATAACGAAAAGAACATAATTAATATTTTTTTATCATTTTAAAATTAATAAAGTATTTTTCATCGATTCATATTTTTATTATATCATTATTAATTAAAATAAATTATAATTTATGATTATTTTTCTCTTTATTCATTGTTCATTTTTTTATGTTAATCAAACAACACAATACTATCTATCTTTATTTTAAAAAATAACAACACAATACTATTCATAAAACAATACTACTTTGTGATTTGATTCCATCCAACTAAATACCATTTAAGACGTGTTTGTTTTGCAAATTGCATGCGTGGAAATTGAACATGAACATGATAGCATTCGACCGAACAAGATAAGATAATGATTTTTCCTATTTTTTTCACACAAGATCTAACAAGGTGTGTTAATTAGTTTCGTATGTTTGTTTCTTATTACCGTATATAGGATAAGATAAGATTTTTTGATCAATTTTTTTTTTATATTGTTACATATATATTTGGATGTTTATGAAAAAAAAATTAAACATTATAATAGTATTTTTTAAAAAATATTATTAATAAAAAAACGAATGCGAAGCTTCCTATATAATTAATGCCATCAAAATCCATTAGACAAACATCATATCCGGCCCCAAGACGGTTTATTCTATGCTAGGTGCGAGTCTATTGGACTCGCATCATATTATGTGTCTTTTTTTTTCTATCTCTTTATTAAATAAAGAAAAAGAAATTAGAAAGAGAAAGACATACGTGAGGTATACTCAAAAGATTATTATGGAGACGGTATAGGTCAATAATGCGAAGCTTCATGTAATGCCCATCAAAACCCCCCTAGTTAAGTAAGTAGACAAGAACCACGTATAGTAGGATGACTGCAGTTTAATTGATCCACGTATAGTAGGATAAATACATGAAAGCTAGTCATCCACGTATAGTAGGATGACTGCAGTTTAATTACAAGAAGGAATTGTCAAAGAGTACATTTGTTTGCGCTAATTGATCGATTGCAGTAGTTTATGACTAATTTAATTTTATAAATTTTGTACAAAAATCTTTAATATATTAAAAAAATAAAAATAAAAATATAATATTTTTTATCATTAAAAAATATTTCATAAATCAAAATTATTTTTAAAATTTTTATATATTTTTTAATTTTCGTCCAAAATCGATCTCTCTGACCGAAAGTCTCTAATTAGTTAGAGAATTTGACATAGGTAAAATGGGTATCTAAACTATTACGTTCGTGATTTAAAAAAATTCACCTTCAAATTTTGAATTTGGGAATTTTCACTTCCCAAAATTCGATTTGTGGAAATTGCTATTTTTTCTAATGATGATGTGTCATGATTAGGGCTGAGCAACGGTTCGGTTCGATTATTTCGAACAAAAAAAAAATCTATTAATCGTTTATCGAACCGAAAAAAATTGATTTGGTTAAGCGAATTTTTCGATTCGATTCGATTAATTTACCAAATTAATTGAAAAGATTAAAAAAATATTTATTACATTTGTCAAGACTCGAACCTAGGCAACCCATTATATTATATAACCTGTCGAATATAAAATAAATAATATCACATGCTAGGATTTGAACTTGAGCGAGGGGAAGCATTAAATCTCTTTTTAACCACTTGGACAAACAACATTATATGATATACATTTTATTTTATATATATATATATATTGTTAATTCTGTAAATTAATCGAATCGTCGATTAATTTATGAAATCGAAAACCAAAATTTTAAATTTTCTTTAATCGAAAATCGAACCAAAATTAATTCGGTAAATTCGATCGATTAAATCGATTTCGGTTCGATTTCGGTGAATCAAAAAATCCTGCTCACCTCTACTCATGGTGTATTATTAATAATACACCATTACTATTTCTAATCCTACATTAACTAATATCTCATTTAAATTTTTTTAATATTATATAGTATTATTAGGCTTATACAAGGTATAAAACGGGCCCTTGCTTAAACCACTCACATGTACACTCAAAGGGATCCGAAGATTAGCAGATTAGACCATTAGAGTCCTTGTGGACCTTGTGAATGAAGTTTGGTCCACATGACCCCTTATACCTAATAAATCTCAAAATTAAAGCCCACCGGGTTGGGTCCAACCCATTGGATCGGGCCCCACATCGCCAGATTGAACCCATAGAAAGCCTACGTACCCAGGCGCCACTAGAACTCCTTGTGTTCAAAACATGCACTGCCACAGTGCCACTGCCGCTCCAACGTCTCTTCCCTCCTTCCCTTTGACTGGTAGATGCAGCTTCATCTTCCCCTCGAAATGGCTTTCTTCCTACTGTATTGTCAACGCCATGGAAGTGCAAGATGCCGACCTTCCCCAAGTCGAAAGCCCTAATCTTGCTCCCCATGAAGCCCCTCGCCCGGACGCCGCCCTGTCCGCCGAGCTCGAATCCCTCCGGAGCTCCCACCGCGAGCTGGAATCCAGACTCGCAGCAGCGGAGGAGTCCCTCTCCAGTCTTCGTATCCGCAATATTGACCTCTCCCTAGCGCTGAATGAGGCGTCGGAGGAGCGGGACTCGCTCCGGATCAAGCTCATCGAAGCCGAGGTATCGGCCAGGGAGGAGGCGGAAGCGAATTGGATAGCAAGATTGGAACTTTCGCACGAGATTGAGATTTTGAAGTCCAGTTTCGGCGAGCTGACAGCGGAAAGGAGTAGAAGAGATGGGATGGTGTCGGAGATCCTTGATTCGATCAGATCGGCCGGGAATTGCTTTAGGAGGATTCGTGGGAGGATATCTGATGGAAATTTGGGGGGAGTTAATGAGGAAAAATCCAACCTTGAGGATGCATTGGAGCTTCTTTTGACGGAAAGCAAATCGATCAGTGAGCTTGGAGCTGCGGTGGATTCGATGTTTGTGGATGATGACATCATGAGGAGGAAGGAGAGGAAGGAGCTGGAGAACAGCATCGTCAGTTTGACAGAGGAGAACAGGGATATGAGTACCTTGCTCAGGGTTGCTCTGGTGGAGAAGGAAGCCATTGAGAAGAGCCTCAATAAGCTGAAGGTGAGCGGGGAGCAGAAAAAGGGGGCAATTCTGCAGATAGCTGAGAGAGGGCTGCAGAAAGTCGGCTTTGGCTTCGTCATAGGGGTCATCGGCGGCGAGTCACAATCAGATCAACCAAGCAGTTCCGCCATCAGTACTAACTCAGATGGCAGCGAATGTGACGAGGAGGTGATCAGCCTGGTAATCTTCTCTGTTTCCTTCAGTTCTTATAACATGTTTTCTGCTGCAAGTAAGCCAACTCAGGAATGCAAGTATACAGCAGAAGCAACCTGGCATTATATATGAACAGGAAGGCTTCAGTTGGTTCATAAATTGTATGAACAAACACTTTGGATGACCATTTTTTTTTATTTCTTTTGGATTCTTGTGATCATCAGGCTTCAACTGTTGAGAAGATGATGAAAAACCTGCGCCTAGAGATTACTGAGTTAAGACAAGTGCTGGAAGAGTCCAGGTGCGTAATCTGTGCTGCAGCAAAATCTGATCTTTGTATTTGTTTTCCTTTTAGTATACAAAAAATTCTCATCTTGACATGTTCAGTAATAAGATAATAGATGAAAGTGTTAATTAAAGTTGATTTCCATACATTCCAACTAGAGAAAGCATAAGCTTATATATGTATAGTTGTCTAACCCAATTTAATTATGCTGGTGACTGAACTGATACATTTACCTTCTATCAGGTCAGAGAATGAACAATTGCAGTCCGTCATTGATGAACAAGCACAGAAGACTACACAGCGTGAACAATACATAAAAGATCTGGAAGAAAGAGAAAATATCCTGACTAAAAGTGTAATGCTGCAGTCCATTACATAGCAAGTCCACTTTTCATTTTGTATATCAATGACCTGAAATGTTAACTCTTTAACACCTCGGAAGGTTGAGGAGCTCATGTTGGATACAAAAGAAGCAGAAGAAGAGGCTACTAGATGGAGGGAGGCATGTGAATTGGAAGTGGAAGCTGCAAAAGCTGTGATTCTAGAGCGTGAGAAGGAGGTAAAAATCTGGATATCATGCTTTCTTCTTCTTCTTCTTCTTCTTCCTTTTAATTACCTGTGTTACTACAACTAGGTGGCACTGCTGAGGGAGGAGCTGAAGAGGACAAAGTCGGCGCTAGATGCGGCGAACAACAAGCTGCAGTTGAAGGAGAAGCTGGCGAAGACGGCGATGGCTGCTCAGGCGGCTGCGGAAGCAACCTTGCAGCTCGCAGACAAAAGGTCAGCTGGGTTCCGGGAGCGGATTGAGGAGCTCACGAGGCAGCTGGAGGAGGAAGCAGCTGAGGGCAGCAGAAGGGAGCGGAGTGCAGGGGTGCGGCGGCGGGTGAGGTATGTCTGCTGGCCATGGCAAGCCTTCAGAGTGATGCCTGCTGCTTCTCCGCAGAGTCGGGAGAGGATCAGGAGAAGGATGATGGTGCCTGAAATGGAATCTCTGTTGCGTTTCAGCGTGTAGAATCTTACAACGTTTGTAGATTTATTTGCAGATCATAGAGCGGCCTTCAAAGACAAATGACAGATCGAACGATGGAAGATGGTTACTCCGATAGATAAATCAAATATTTGAATGGCATATATGGGAGGCAATTAATTGATCGCTATTTGTTATGATATATGTTTCCTTCGTAGTACAAGGGACTATATAATATAATAATAGATAGATTAATATTTATTACTTATTTAGTATCATGAATTAAAAGAAAAATATGAATAAAAAAATATAAAATTAATATTATATTCGATATACACCAAATTTAAAAAAAAAAAATTCAATCTTTCATCATTTATTATTCAATTCAATCATATCATATCCAATAAAGTAAATATGTTATGCACTTACTTTTGAAATATGCATAGAGTCGACATTTAGAGATGTGCGGTTCAATATTCGATCATTTTGTTCTCATGAAAATGAAAATACGACATAAGAATCCATAGTCGATTGATAGTTCTACGTAGTGTCATTAATGTGATTATATATTTATAAGAAAAATGTAATATTCTCGTACTTTCATTTTTATATTAAGATACATATATGATAAAGATTAAAAAAAACTAACAGCTATTTATCGGAATCAGAATTTTCGGAACTTCGGTTTCGATAATTACATAATTCGAAATTTGGTTCCGAAATTTACAAGATCCAGAATCAAAATTTTCGGTCTCCTTGAAATTTCCTCGACATTTAATTTAGGACGGTTGGAATTAAACCCAACAACAGTTAAACCGAAACAAGATTCAGTTCAATATGTTATTTTACCAAAACGTCATATTTAATAATATATTATTTTAGTGAAACAACATGCTAAATACAAAAAAAAATATTCAACCCATTTTTCTCCTCTCTCCTCCTTTCTTCCTCACTGGCGTTGGTGTCTTGTGAACCGACCATCGTCACCAACATCAATTGATAAAAATACTCACCCATTTTCTCTTATTTTTCGTTATCACTAGTGCTATGAGAACCTTCGAAATCTCTTTCCTCCTTATAAGATTCTAGATGCAGTTTTAGGAATTCATGGAGGTTGGGATTTGGAGAAAGAAGAAGAAAGAGGAGAGGAGAGGAAAAGGTGGAAGAATGAATTTGGAGTTTCATTTCAACTTGGATTAGTCAAAAATCGACATGAATGAGGAAGGAGAAGGTGTCAAGCGGTGGATGTCGACGCAGTAGGGATGTCAACGGGGTAGGGCGGGTACGGGAGTTGCCGCTACTCGCCCCCGAAATATACGAGTACCTGCATGCTACCCGTTTAATTCTCCGCGGGTATCAAAAATAAGTACACATTTAATTATCCACGGGTGGAGGGGGGATACGTACCCACGGATATTGGCGGGTACCTATGACACTTTAGAAAATATAAATTACAATATTTTGATAATAACTTCAAATATAAACACACTATGCAAAGTTATAAACATAAGATCTTGAAATATAAACTACAAATATTTCTCAACATCATCATAAGATTTTAAAACACAAAATCTTCAAATATAAATTATAAATATTTTTCAGCATCAACATAAGATTTTAAAACATAAAGTCTTCAACATAAAGTTGATTTACTTATTTTCGTGGGTAACGGGTACCCGCGAGTACGGGTACTATAATACCCGTACCCGTCCCATATAATAAATGGGTAAAAAAAATTATCCGTGAAATTACCGCGGGTAGGAAACTACCCCATACTCGTCATAAACGGATAAATATCCGCAGGTACCCGCCTAAATGGGTATTATTGTCATCCTTAGTACAGACGATAATTTTTTTTTTTTAATGTTCAGTATATTGTTTCATCAAAATTGATATGTTGTTTTGATGAAACAATATATTGAACCGGACCCGATTTCAATTTGTTGTTGGGTTTTCACCGCCCTAAATTAAATATCATGGGCATTTCGGAGAGACGAATATTTAGTTTCGGATCTTGTAATCTTTGAATCAAGTTTCGGAATATCTAATTATCGGACCGAAATTTTAATTATGGAAAATTGCTGAAAAATAATTGTACGGCTTCGTTTGATCTGGCAAACACGTGCGTAATTCAAGTTGGTATTTAATATTTTGATATAGTCGCTCAATCGTGCCATACTTTTGTGGAGTATAAATGTATAATAATGTGATGGAAGGAAATCATCGAGCTCTGAAATAATTTAATTTGGATATGTCATGCTACGAGACAAACGCGGACAGTTAAGACGCGCTGTGTATGCGTTGGCACGTGATAACGTGCGGCGTATTCTGCTTCCTTCCTCCCGCATACATCTCTGCCGACAGCGCCCGGTAACAACTTCCCCACCTCCACTATTACCATAACCTGGACCACCTCAAAAAAGAACACAAAAATCAAAATCATCTTTCATCACAGAGAATTTTAATTCTCTCTTATTTTTTTTTGTTTTTACCAATATGGCCTCTGTTTTTGTTTTTTCTATCACGGACTCACGGAGGACTCGTTTGCGTGTGTATTTTCCTTAAACTATAATATTTTTAAGAATTGTGTTTTCACCGTAATGTCTCGTATTCTTATTATCTTATTCAAAATCATTTTACTTTTACAGTAAAAATAGTATAAAAAGTTGGCTTGATTCAATTTTATTTTTACAGCAAGATTGTGAAGCATGAATTGTTACATATACATTTAGAAACAAAAAACAATGCCCTATACAAAGAATGATACCTATCAGCATTTGATCAACTCTTTTCAAGAATCTCTGTGTGTCCAAGAAAGTGATTTTGTCCCAAAAGCATTTTTTTTTTTTTCACATCCTTTAGTTTCTGTCAAGGGATGCTGCTGCATATAATGAGCACTAACTTAATACTGATAAAAAAATTATTCTTTACAGGACCAATGGATATTAATGTCTCAAAATTTAGTAGGGTAACATATATTTTTTATGATACCCAAACTCTATATCGTATATGATTGATTATTAAGTTTTGCACTCGAACTCTACCTTATTAGGCTGTTAGGACTTAAAATCGAATCCTATTTGAAACCTATGGTATAGTACATATTTCGAGTACCATGTTAGAATATATAAATGACAAATTCTAAGGTAAATATTCTGAATACCTTGCTGAAATTTGTTCATTTATAAATTTCATGTCACATATTCAGGGTACTATGTTGAAACCTGTTTATAAGTTACATGATACACGTTTCGGGTACTAATTTCGATTTCGATTTAGAGCACCTAATTTGTTGGACCCATAATTGAAATTGATTTTAATCGATTCCTTAAATTTTATCTCAGACTCTATCCAAATTTAATTCTGATCTATCCAAAATTTATCCTGTCGAGTAAATTTCAACCGATTCCGAATTTATCCGTACCCATAGCACACCCATTAAACTTAGTAAAAAATAATGATTCTTTTCACTGTATTCAATCCACATCTTACTAATATTGATCTCACCGTGAAACATTATTTCTCATTCTTTTTATGCATACTATTTTTATCATAAAAAAACATTTTTGGGCAAGAAATATTGTTAAATATAATGTATAATTATTTAAGGATACTCAAGCCCATGATTTAATAGTATTTTAAGTGCACATAATTGTACCAACAAAGATAATTATGCCACTTGGTCTCCACCTAGACAATGACAGCAATGCTTGTGATTTGGCAAGCATCATGTTCTTAGTTGGCAAAGAGAGTTCTCTTCTTTCTTTTCCTTTCTTTTTCTTGTTTATTAACCAGAAAGTGACCTCCATAATCTTTTCTGATAAATCAATAAATAAAGGCAAATATCTTCTCTAATTGGTTCAAGCAATTGAAATCCATCGGTTCACATGTCCGCCGTACCTTCGTCCGAATCTTAAAGCATCATCGCACCGGTGACCTGCATTTATCTGGGAGATGGAACCGGATAGGTAGATATCTCCGCGAGGACACCACGCCACCTGTCGAATTATTTGCGAGAGATAAATTTGTACACTCCTGCTTCGCTTGCTACTTCATATACCCATTTCGTTGTTGGTGTAGAAAAGTGGAACCACTGGTGGGTCCCTGGTGTTGTTCAATTAGAAAGGTGCGTATGGAAGGTGGTAGAGGGAAACGAGTGGAGAAAATTGTTGTCCTTTTACCTAGGAAGCGTGAGGTGTCCGCTCGTCAGTTGATGCAGCGACAGAATGGCTGATGGATATCGTGTTTGTAACATGAAGCCAGGATTTGACACTGCGAACGGACGGATGGATCTCGTGCATGTGAAATGAACGGCGGATGACCCGTCCGCGCTGAAGTTTCTATGGGCGCGGATGTGAGTGAGACATCAGCTCGTTCCGGCTATTTATCTTCTTGTCGAGAGGTTTCGTGCGGCAAGTGGAGAGACATGGGAGAGGAGGACGAGAAGGCGCAGGTGTCAGTGGATCCACCGCCGGCGCCGGCGGATCCTCCGGCGGCGGTCGAGGAGAAGCCGGATGATTCTAAAGCGCTGGTAGTAGTGGAAAGTAAGAATCTTCTGCTATTTTGTTATTTGTGTGGATGGTTGTGGTTGTGGCTTCTGCAAAAAAATTTCCATCTTGCTCAATTGGAATTTTCTTAACATGGTAGTATCGAGAAATTTGATTAATCAGTCAATCTCTTGTGAATTTTGATTAATGTAAGAGTTCATGCTGAAAAGCAGAGAAGAATTTTTATAGCTAGCTTTCTTTTGGAAAGTAGTCTGTAGCTGTTCAGCTGCAATTTTTTGTTAAGCAATGAAGATCTTCGTGAGTATTCGGAAGAAATAGAAACAACTTTTGCTTATAACTTATTTATTCTTGTTTACCTACTTATAGTAAGATTTTACATACAGGGATATGTGGTTTTATGAATCTTTAAAATAATCCAAGGTACAGAAATAGCTAAACTTTATGCTCGATCTGGTTAATGGTATATCCAAAAGGGCAACTGAACAAGGCAAATAACATATTGCATCCACTGGTTCCACTCAGTCTATTACCAGATCATTTTCCATGATTGTTATAAGTGGTATCATGAATAGTCTTCTGATGGAGAAGGAGAAAGCATGTGGATTTATGTTTAGCATGATGATCTAGACTATACATCTTCAGGTCTAAGATGCTCTAGGATATAATCATTTTATACATATTTGCCAGTTAAAGAACTCTGATTAAATGGCTTTAGGAACTGCAGGAAACTTCAGATTGAGGCTGTGATGACAGTATGACACACGCTTGTTATTATTATCCAGACATTACATCACTGTCATCACAAAATCCTCTTTGAATGGCTTCACTTATGTTCTTTGTTTTACATAATTGCAGAGGCAGCAGAGCCACCTCCAAAAGAGAAAAGCGTGGCAAAGTCACTTGACAGAGGTGAGGATCCAAAAGAACTCTAAAATGGAGCTGAATGTTTTGTTTTTGAGATACTATCTTGGAAGGATGATAAGAAACTTCTTGCTACCGCATGTCTAGATATTGCTCTGGCACAGGTTGAGACTGAAAAGAAAATGTCTTTGATCAAGGCATGGGAGGAAAGTGAAAAGACGAAAGCTGAAAACAAGTAAGATATTGCTGGTTGTTTGTTTTTAAAAGTCCAGCTAATTTACAACAACTTATTTATTTTGATTATGGTTCAGAAATATGACATGATGTTGTTCTCTTTTACACCATGTCCTGAATATTTCTCAAATATTATGGAAAACGTGCACCCTTTTCATAATGTTCCAACCTAAGATATAGACTATGGGCACTGCAATCTTTATTTGTTAATCATGTTTGATTGTGAAGCTGTAAATATAGGATGGATCGTTTATAGGAACATATTTGATCGATTATTAAAAAAATGTAGTAGTATGGAAGTGAGAAACAATAACATAGAGATACAGTTGCATGGTTGGTTCATAGTCTTAGATGACTTTTCACCTGTTCCTGCATTGCAGAATCACATAATACTGACTGTTTTACACATGCATATCCCTTAGAGAGATGCAACCACTCTGTAAGCCTTCATGTTCATTGCACTTAGTTTCTAACTTACTATCATAAGAGAATGCATCCAAGTTCAAGTGTAGTTACAAACATGACTACATGCATCTTCTCCAGATGTTTACTGAAGTTTAATGACAATTCCTTCTAAAATCAGGAAAATTGTTGTTTTCGGATTTAAGGCCAAGACCCCAATCATTGGTTTGGGACTAATCAAATAGTTTTTTTCCTTTTTAGCCTTTTAGGTATACTTGTTTAGTTTGCACATTCACCACGATTCACATTTTTTTGACATAATGGCTTTCTAGCTTTTGTTTTATTTCTCTGCACACTTACTGATTGAAGTATGATTTCTTTCAGTGCACATGCTCATAAATATGTTCTTTGTTTTTGTGAAACACTGGATGTGGATATCCCTTATTCAAACCTCATAAGCTTTCTTTTTCTTCCGTTGTAATCTATTATTTATGTGTAACTGTAAATAAGAGTGATTTTTAGTAAATCTACAATTTTGGTTAAAATGGATAATTGTCTTCTTCCCATAGTTAATTGACTTCATTAAATGCCAAAACAGATCTCAAAAGAAGTTATCAGCTATTTGTTCATGGGAGAACACAAAGAAAGCAGATTTAGAAGCACAACTGAAAAAGATGGAGGTAAATATCTTTTGAGAACTTGTGTCCATCTTCGAGTGGTGGGTAATAATTGCTCAAAATTGTATGAGCAGGAAAAGTTAGAGAACAAGAAGGCAGAATATGCTGAAAAAATGAAAAACAAAGTTGCTATGATTCACAAAGAAGCAGAAGAGAAGAAAGCAATGGTGGAGGCTAAGCGTGGGGAAGAGCTACTAACGGCAGAAGAAACTGCTGCAAAATTCCGTGCTAAAGGGGAGCCTCCAAAGAAGGGTTGTGCCTGCTTCGGCGCATGAGAAGTTGTGCTCAAACAAGGGAGGACGGTAAACAATGGTGTAATCTTATCGAAAAGCAGTTGTCTCTTCTTCATGTATGTTTCCTTGTAGGTGGTTTTCCAAGTTTGGGGAGAACTGTTGCTTAAGGTTCCAGCTTGTGTCATTGTAAAGTAAAAGGTATTTGTAAATTAACATCCTAGTAAACACAGTATTCAGGTGATGTATTCCTATTGTTTGTGGGATTGAATTTTCTTTGAAAAAAATTGTGAAACTGAGTTTTTACTGTATTCCCTCAAATAATATCTATTTTTTGGACCATGATTTATTCGTTTTGGTGCCTCTATGACTCCTTATGACATTTACATTATAACACAATGGATTTTCTGCATATATACAACATTCATTTCTAGGCTAGTGTTCTTAATATCCATTGCTTTAGTTGAATTGGAAATACAATTATTGGTTTATGATAGTGTCCTATTTGTATGTAGATGAGATTTTTAGATGTGTAACCTTTTCAAGATATGAATTGCATTAGTTCTTTTCTTATTCAATGTCTTTTTAATTACAAATTGAGACAAGAAATATGATTATATCATACTCCATAATTTGCTCCTTTAAGTTCTGGATTTCCCTAAAGGAACTGTGAAGACAATGCACTTATTCACAAGTAATTTACTTCTATTGTATTGGTAATCCATTATTCTCAATATGTATCTTGAGATTGTATTAAAATTTATGTGTAGTATGTAACAGATCAAGGCTAATATTGCTTGATAATATTATAATAGTAATTCATATTATCATAAGATAAATTGTCATATTTAATTTACAGGTAATAGATGACAATTTAATCAAAATTTGTATGAATTATGAGATAATTTAGATTATTAGTAAAGTCCCAAACCAAGATAGATCGACGCATACCATACCAAACGCTCCATAAGAGATCCTCATCAAACATTTGAATTTAATGGAGAGAATAATAAACATATTAGGAAAATTCAAACAATATTATTTGTCAAACAAAATGTGCTTTGCAATTATATAAGTTAACAAAAATAGCATTAAATAATAATAAGAAAAGTATTAATGATTGGATTCGGATTCGGATCGTGTTGAAGCCCGTCCAGTAACCCTATAATGCGACGGGGGGTAAATGGAGACGAAGATGCGGTGATGGCAGATGGCGGCGGAGGCTCACCTGAACTGGCTGTTAGCGCGGTGCACGACCTTCGCCCACATCAAGCAGTTTCACGCCCACCTCCTCACCACCGGCCTCTTCCGCCGCTCTGCCCCTCTCCGCATCGCCCTTGTCGAGCTCTGCGCCCTCTCCCCCTTCGGCGACCTCGCCCACGCCCTCGCCGCCTTCCGCTCCACCCCCCACTCCGCCACTACCACTAACGACTGGAACGCCGCCATCCGCGGCATTGCGGCCGGCCCAGACCCCTCCGGCGCCCTCGGCCTCTTCGCCCGCATGCTCGCCCTCTCCCCTCCGCGCCCCGACGCCCTCACTCTCTCCTTCGTCGTCCGGGCCGCCGCCCGCTCCTCGGCCCTCCCCGCGACCCTCCAGCTCCACGCCCTCGCCCTCCGACTCGGCCTCGGCGCAGACGTCCGTCTCATCACCACTCTCCTCGATGCTTATGCCAAGTGCTCCTCCCCCGATTCTGCCCTTCAGCTGTTCGACGAAATGCCCCTGCGCGACATCGCCACCTGGAACGCCCTTCTCGCCGGTCTCGCCCTCTGTCCCCACCCTCACACTGCGCTAACCCTGTTCCGCCGCATGATCTCGTCCTCACTTCCTGATCGCGAGTCCCCCAACGAGATCACCATCATCGCCGCCGCCTCCGCCTGTGCCCAGCTTTGCTCCGCCCGGGATGTCGACGCAGTCCACGACTTTGCTCAGCAGCGCGGCCTGGACGCCGACGTCCGCGTCCGAAACGCTCTCGTGGACGCCTACGCCAAATGCGGCGCCCTCGACCGCGCGCTTCACATCTTTCGTTCCATCCCCTCGAAGACGCTCGTCTCCTGGAACGCCGCCCTCATGGCCCTCGCGATGCACGGCCACGGTGCGCTCGCCCTCCGCCTTTTCGAGTCCGAGATGCTTCCCTCGCACATCGCCCCTGACGCCGTCACCTACCTCGCCATCCTCTGCGGCTGCGTCCATGCCGGCCTCGTCGAGGACGGCCTCCGCGTCTTCCGCTCCATGCGCGATGTCCGCCCCACGGCTAAGCATTACGGAGCTGTCGTAGACCTCCTCGGCCGCGCTGGCCGCCTCGCCGAGGCGCGCGCCCTTGTTGACGCCATGCCCTTTGCGCCGGACCGCGTCCTCTGGCAAACGCTGCTCGGCGCGGCCCGTTCCCACGGCGACGTGGCCCTGGCGGAGCATGCTGCTCGTCAGCTCGCAGATATGGGCTCCAACGCGTGCGGCGACTACGTGCTCCTCTCCAACGTTTACGCCGCCAAGGCGCGGTGGAACGACGTGGGGCGTATCCGGGACGCCATGCAGGGCAACGACGTGCGCAAGGTGCCGGGTTTCAGCTACACCGAGGTGGGAGGCGAGCTGCACCGGTTCCTAAACGGCGACAAGGAGCACGAGCAGTGGAGGGAGATATACCGGACGCTGGAGGAGGCAGAGGCGAGGATTCGGGCGCTGGGGCACGTACCGGAGACGGAGAATGTGCTGCACGACATCGAGGAGGAGGACAAGGAGCGGGCGGTGTATCAGCACAGCGAGAAGCTGGCGATGGCGTTCGGGCTGGTGGCGACGCCCGCAGGGTCGCCGATACAGGTGGTGAAGAACCTGCGCATCTGCGGGGACTGCCATGCGGTGGCGAAGCTCATCTCCAGAGCGTACGGGAGGGTGATCACGGTGAGGGATCGAGCGAGATTCCACCGGTTTGAGGGCGGAGAGTGCTCGTGTGGGGATTACTGGTGACCTACTGAGTGCTAATACTATATTTTCTCAAAATTTTGATTTATTAGTTGTTAAGGATGATATAATTTATCATTAAAAATTAAATATATTGTTGAAATAATGGATTTTTTTATGATACATGTGGCACAAAAATTTTAGAGTGTCATTTCATAGAATTTTATGAAGTGAATCAACGTGGATAATAAGTGAAGACAACAATTGAGTACATAAAATCCACTCTGTGTTCATGTTAATTAGGGTTGAAAACGAGCCGAACACAAGCCGATACGGGTCTGCTCATGTTCGGCTCGATATTAAACAGTGCATACTCGAATTCGATTTGAATTTGAAGCATTTGCTAGACCTGCTAATTGTATTCGGCTCGATTCGAATATTCACGTACTCGAGTTTGTAATTGCTCGACTCAGTTCGCAATCGAACAGTCCGATTAAAACGAATCTGAGTACTGTTCGAAAAGCAAGAGTAATGGCAATCGGCACTCGACAGCAGGAGTAATGGCAGTCGAGGTCTCAGAGTCGGCGATATGAGTAGTCAATCTCTACTCGAATAGCTCGAGCGATTTTGAGCAACGCCTTTGCGAACAGTTTGGGAAGAAGACGAGTAGCTTTAGGGGTAATCGAGCCGAACACCCCTCTGCTCATATTCGGCTCACCTAATCGACTGAACCCTAGAGGCGGATCGGATTCGGCTCAAATCCACTTCGAACTCTAGTCTCGCTCGCTCGATTCCAAGCCGATTCCGAATCGATCCTGACCAGTTCGGTTTTGTTTTCAGCCGTAATGTTAATCCAATCTTATGTTTACTCATTCATTAGTCAGTTGGCTCGTTCATTCTATCGGTTGAACTTTGTAAAATATGGATGACATTTTTAGATATGTAACCTTTTCAATTATGAATTCAATTCAAGTAGTTCTTTGTTTATTCACTTTTTGTTTAAATTGCAAATTCACTGGTATTTTAACCTTCACTGGTGGCTTACAGGCCTGGGAAGAGGGTGGAGAAGACAAGAGACTGTTATTTAAAGGGGATAACAATGCATTGTTTCTAACATATGCCAATTTAAGTAGTAGTTTAGAACATTGTTTTGTTTTGGTTGTTTGCTTCTTCCAGGTTGGTAAGCTGTGCTAATTAATAGCTCAAATTGTATTCTGTTATGTTATTACAAGAAGAAAACATTGTAGAAAGGTCCGTTTGTGAATGAAAATTTTGGATTAAAAGCATTGGGTGGGGGCCGCGCGAACGCGTACCCCCTCTACCACAAATTATGACGTCCACTCTCCCACTTGGGGAGATGGTAAATCAGCGCATATTCCAAGTGCAATGAAAACCGCTGACTTAGGCCACAGGCCTTCAGGATCACCCGTAGACCCCGTCCAGGTAAGTATGGTTCACCGCCCAATCCCACCTTTCTTTTATACACACCTTGCCCCTCGTCATCCCAATTCATGCTCGATGTGGGACTATTTTGCTCTGTGCTCGAAGAACTATTTTGCTCTGCGCTCGAATATGTGATAACAACATAAAATATGGTCTTCTCTGGCTGCATTAGTGATGGACTAACCAATCAAAATTCACATTGGGCGGTATCAGTAGCGTGTCTAAGTAGATCATTAGAGGATTAGGGGTTAGTTCTTTTAACAAAAGGGTGATATATTATACTGGTTTCTCTGCTTCATCACGTTCGCATTCTAAATAACTAGTCCCTTTCTGGGTGGATATAAATTAAAATCCAGAGTAAATGCTTTGCACAAATCGTACATCATACAACACAATGAGCTGTTAACAAAATGATTAAGTTAATGAAAGTCAAGATTCTTCTTTCTTAATTACCTTTCTTTAGTTAGAACCTCCATCAATCATTGTGATGAAGATCCTTGAGCAATTTATAATGACCACGTTTAAGGGAGAGATCAAAAGTTTAGGTGAACTTTTTGTATGTATATACAAGAAAATAATGACTAAACAAGATTTGTCTTCTTCTTCTTTCCTAGTTAAACTTAGCTTTGGAAGAATTCAATGAAGGATGGAGTTCTTGTTGTGATCCTCCACAAGTGGCATAAAGAAAAAGGACCAACATGTACGCTGTTGTTGATGTCAACCTCGTTCATTGATTTATCTCATCATGACTCGAAATTGGCGAATTAAATGTTATCTTAGCTTTTATAATCGGATTAAATGTTCTTAGGGATTTGCATGTTTGCGAAGTTCTTTGGCAAAATTCAGTGGTTTTGTTAGTAGTGGAGCAATTCTCATTTAAATTAAGTGCAAATTTGTAGAAATTATCATAATGCAATTGTATTTAAATTACGTACAACCGTTGTTCAAAACTGAATGCTTACATTTTTACATAAGAGAAATGATCAAATCTAATTTCCAACTGTCATCAACGGTTTAAGAACAAATAATTTTAGTTATTTTATTACATTTAAGACGATCTCCAATGTTCATTTGACAATTGTACATTTAGATATAACATTTCAAGATTACATCTTACACTATTGAATTGACATAACTATTTTCTTGTATATTCTTTCCTCGTATACGTGATGGACCTCTTGCCTAACTTGAAGCGCACTCTCCTTTATTACTGTGATTTTTACAATATTTCTTTTTGCATTGGTATAAATCATTATACATTAACTTAACAGAAGTATTTTCTAATTCGTCTTTTTCTTCCGCCGTCTATTCTATGGATGGGTACACCTCTTGCCCCACTTTTAGCCATATGTCTGCTGCACTATTTTGTTCTTCGCCCTTTGTGTCTTTGATTTCATATCTTAGAAGAATGCCAAAAAGTATCTTTCCCTGTTGAGTGAAACGGTATTATTGACCTTATAAGTAACAGAACCAGAAAGGATGTTGACAATGCAGACTACTAAGATGTGGAGATATTATCACTACTGGACAGAAAACTAGTATATGGAGTTACACGACTCACCTTCACTCGTCGATATGAAGCTAGAGTTGCCAAAGGTTCTTTTGACTTCTGCAGTTGTTCAGACTGCTGATCAATATTAATCATCTGACAGCGATTGCATCCACCTAAAGACTGCACAGGACATATCCAATTAATTAGTGCTCATATCAGGGAATAAAAAGTTTACACAAGTACATAAAGTAATTACTCCTCTCACAGCTGAGATATGTTTGTGCTTCCAATCTGCATATTCCAGTATTAGAATTTAAAGCTCCTTTTATTTCTATTACACCCTAGAGACTATCAGCCACCTAAAAGAATTAGCTCATACGTGAACTTATAAATTGAAAAGGAGCTTTTTAATTTGACACTGATATCGCCCTAAGCCCCTAAACAACCTTTCTCTAAATGAAAAGATCCCGACCCCAAATAGTAGATTCACATGAAAACACTATGTATGTGCGTTAACCAAAAGTTATCACCTTCCATGGTATCTGTCAAATTGTGCTTTGAGCCTTGGCATATAATGGATGAAAATCTGACAAGGATCTGAAGACTTACAATGAAGTGAGCTTTTCCAATATGAAGACTTCTCCAGGCATCTTCTGCATATGGCTCTGCTCCTGAAATAACAAGATTGGGACGAAATCTCATTGCATCAACAAGCACAGGTCGACTGCTATCTGTCAGAAAATATGCTGTGGGCACATAAAACATTATGGGTTTAATGGGTATCATCCATACCAACTTAATTCCAGAAGAAATAAATGAAATAACATAATAATCCAATGCTTTTCTAGAAAGATCATCTAAATGCGTAATTGGATTCAACAAACCCCTCATGATACAACTTAGTTTTAGCACTTCCTAGAAGTACTGCTAACAAGATTTAAGGTCTGTATGAACGGAAGTCCATCTAGCTATTGTTGAGTCTTGTTCA
The DNA here is from genome assembly GCA_034359265.1 of Canna indica. NCBI lineage: Eukaryota > Viridiplantae > Streptophyta > Magnoliopsida > Zingiberales > Cannaceae > Canna > Canna indica. The sequence goes on along the minus strand of CP136898.1, from coordinate 4,735,472 downwards.
AAACCAGAACCCCTAAATGTTTCTCACATCAAGCACTTATGTAGGAGGGGAGAATAGCTGACAAATTAAGGATCATTTATGGCACTATATATAAAGGGGTCAAAAAGGATTTCTTTAGTATTGGCCTTTTGAACCTAGCTATCAATCTTTCAGCACATAAAAGTATCACTACTTCTGGTATATCAGGTTGTGTGAGAAGACCCTACATAAAGAATGTGTAACAGATTAGTCAAGTGAGAAAAGTTGAAACTAAATGGGACAATTAAGAGATACATTGTACAATATCAGCACCGGTATTTGATTGTCAAGAGGCATCGGCATTTCTTTAGTAATGCCCACTCCTTTTAGGGTAGGTATTCGCTACTTCAGATAAATACAAAGATTATAAGTATGTTTTTACTTATAGGCTTTAATTTAATTTATGAGCACAGAATATATACCACCGCAGAAGGCCACATGCAGACTAGGGATAATCCTTGCTCCTATTATCTTAAGTTTGATGTTTGATTATCTTAGTATTAGAAAACACAGGCAACACTTCAAATTCTGATTATTAAAAAAATCTTCAATTAGAAAATACTACAAATACATACTTGAGTTTAACCGGCTGTTTAGATTACTGACGCTCTCCTCAGATACTAGTAATAGCTGTGCTTCATTTACAAAGTTTAGTTTCCCCCATTTGTCTCTGCACATATTCCCTCTGACTCCTGTGCCATCACAAGATGGATACTCAGAGCTTGAGCATCTCAAGAAGGTACATGGGCGACCAATGGCTTCAGTGAACCACATATTGACTTTATCACCATAAGACTGCACCTTGTATCTATTACAGAATAAAAATTTCAAGGCATTATATGTCAATAAACAGAAATTTACTTTAAGTGCAGAAGTGCATGTTTCTCTTCAACTACACCATGACTATGTATAAAGTTGATTATGATAGCAAGTCTAGAATTATTATTAGCATGACTTAAATGGTACCTTAATATGTCAAAAAAGAAAAGAAAGCAAGACAAGTTTTGTTCAAGGAACCTTGTACTAATGTTTCCTTGACAAGTTTGACTGCTTGATTTAGGAATTTTTGGAAATATTGATATTTTGGAAGGTCCTTTCTGGAAAGTTATATAATATGGAATTCCCAATTGCTTCAGCAATAAGAAAACCTAGTACGATTCAGTTTAGTACAATTCAATCAATCATGTCTACTTCAGTTTAGTGCGATTCAATTGGAAATTTGGGACACATACAAGTTAGTTAAGTGTGTTGCGACATTGATAAACCACCATAAATTATCTTCAACACTATAAAAGAAACATCACCACTAACAAATAGCAATCACCACTTAAATAGATTATCCATTTCACTATCAAAATTGGGGCTTAATATGCACATTTTGCTACTTAGGTTAGTGCAACACATTCACAGGGAAATCTGAATGCATATATTATAGACAAAACCTAAAGTTAAGATAAAAAAGAGAGAAGAAATAATAGCAAATACCTTTGGTTATAAACATCCATTTCCTCCATGAGATCAAATGTTGAATTCTTTAGAATGGAAAGTTGTAATATCTCTTTGCAATGTGGTGATTTCAAATTAAGCAATCCAAGCTCTAAATTGATAGATGTATGAATATTGCGCATTTCAGGAACCTGCAAACATCAGCATTTTAGTTTAATCAAGGTGACGGTGAAGCTTATTAGAAACAATGAAGCACCCACTTCTATCATTTACATATAAGATAGAATTTATGAATCTGCACCTGGGGAACATCTTGTGCACTTAAGAACAGATATGATGTCAAAATATGTAAGAGAAACTCTAGGTGTAAATATCAAGGTACACATGGTTCTTTTTTGTTTCATTCACTCTATATAAATTTGCCTAATCTTCCCAAGAAGATAATCCAAATTTACCAGTTAACAAAGCATCACAAAGAGTAACCCAGAGCTGTAAGCAACCTAAAATAATCATGCACCAAATATGTGACAGTAACCTAACATGAGGAAGGCAAGTAATTATCATAAATACAATTCTTTTGATTTTGCCTGATGACTACTTCGTATTGGCTTCAATCAAAACTGGGGAAATAGGCCTTCAATCAAAGCTTATTGGCTTGATAACAAGTATTAAAAGTTGTACCAAGGAATTCATACCAAAAATCTTGATGTGCCTTTTAGGATGACAATCCATTAACCACCAAAATCTCCATGTGTCAGGATATTCCATATGGTTCACCTTTTTTTCCTAGCCTACTTTAGTGCTCCCCTACTTTAGTGCTCCACTTGTCTCACCTCTTGATCCGCCCGACGTCTACAATGTCCCTGCTTCTCCGAATTAAACACCAAACCATATCCTCTTCACTAGCCAAAAATAAATATCAAGACTCTTGTACTCTCGCTACCAATATTATATGATGAGTCAATTAGCCCCTTCGAGAATGCTTAATGCACATATAGGGACATAAAAAAAATCAAAAACTATATTTACGAACATCAGCACTATATTCAAGAAAATTCACTTAGCAGCATAATTGCTTTGATATGGCTTGCTGCTTCTAAAAATCAATTGAACTTGCACCTGTATATGCCAATACATTTTCTACTGACAGCAAAAACTGATGAACAAGCATCACATCATGCAGATGAAAAAGAAAAGGCTAATATGTAAAGAAGGGAAAGAACCTTTTTCTGAGTAAGTATTTCGCCAGTTAGTCCTTTGAGAAGCCATTCTCGATCATATTTTAGACCTAGTAAGATACCATAAAGAAAATTAAATTATACAAACTGCCACAGTTACTCAAGAAATTGTGTTTTATTTGAAATTTGCACCAGTTACTCAAGAGTCAAGAGGGTCTCTTCAAGAAATTTGTTTTATTTCACATATTGTAGTGTTGGTAAATCAATTGCTGGAACTGAGTATAGGGGCCATTCCTTACTGCTTGTGAATTGTCAATGAAGATGGCCTATTGAGTTAATTTGTGACAACCAAGAAGCTTTGAAGATTGCACCAAATATCATCTTCCATGAGAGAATAAAACACATTGAGATAGACCCTCACTTGGAAAGTTATATTTACCTCTATTGTGGATTCTAATAATCAATTGGCAAAATACAAGTCACTCAGACGTCATAGAGTTGATTATATTTACGAAGTTTATCTGTATTTTTACATAGTGTAGAGAGCCTCCTTGTAAACAATGTTTATCTATGTTAATTAAAAGAGATTTAAGGAATAATAACAACCCTAATCTAATCTTTCCACTTCATCATTTTAAACATTCCAACATTTTCTCAACCTTCTTTGATAATTTTGCCACCATGTAAAAAAAGTTAAGAAACAATCTTGCCACAAAAAAGACCCAAGTTAATTCTATTCCAACAATTGCAATATGGTTATAACCTACTCAAGAAGAGACAATTGGTAAATCGCAAAATGGTGTCCTGGACTCCTGGATGTTATAAAGTAACAAAAATTTATATCCTTGTAAAGGCAAAGTATATTTCATTTAACAAAGATTAGAAAGGAATTTCTTATTTGACAAATTAAGCTTAAGTAGATCATATAAAATGCCAAACGCCTTTAAGATACAAATGAAAACCCTGATGCCAATCTTTCCGCTACTTTGAGTATTATAGAATCACAATGTTATTTCAAATCTTCCCCAAACATGAGGGCCAAAAGAAGATATTAAGTATAACCCTATAATTCTGCAACCAATGGCTCTGGGAACCTTTACAACTAAAGAACACTTCCAAACTTTAAAAGCTACCTTGCAGCCATATATGAGTCTGTACCAGTATTAACATCTTCAGTATAGTAAGAAAAAGTTGCATATTTAGCATCATAAGAAAATGTAGATGTGTGCACAAAATGGATAAAGAATATTATCAAGAGGATCGAAGTACCATTGTTGCTTAAAGGCCATTTGTCAACAGTAAATCCTGCACAAGATTTTACAGGGTATACTGTGATAGATTTCAACTGAGCAGGACGTACAAGCTGCTGTGAACCAAAACCTGCAACTCATGAAAGAATATGTTAGTCAATTACAAGAGGAATATTTGGAAACTACGCACATTAAAAATGAAATTAAACATAGTTATGCATCAACAAACCAAAAAAAAGCTACAATACTTGGTCAACTTAGAAGGTTAACATTTTTAGTAATCATCAACCATAAAATCTTTCATCAGTGCCTCACTAGATGCAATTGCCTCTAAGTATGAAGCCACGTGTTACTTAGATTTGGAAAGGGATGGCATATGGAAGCACCGGAGATCCTATTATTAAGGTCATTCCTTTTTACCAAATAAAATCTCTTTTATAAAGAATTGGAGGAGCCTCTCTTTTAAATTCAATTGTGGTTCTTCAAAAGCATTATACCTAAAAATTATTTTAGTACGTAGCCATTATGAAGTTATGTACTAGTTGAGTATAGGCCTATAGGATTAAGCAATGTAATCAGATTAACAAATTAAACATAAATTAAATAACTATCATAACTTGGTCTTGGACTTAATCTCACATTGATAAGAAAGAGGGGAGGCACTTTTGGTTTTGTAAATATGGAAGAGGAGAGAAGATGTTCTGACCATGGTTTCAAATACCATACCGTACCGCCCGGTACGGCCGGTATACGAGATACCCGGTATTGGGCGATACCGGGTATCTCGGTAAATACCGCCCGGTATGAGCTGTATTTGATGACATACCAGGCGGTATTGCCCGGTATGACGTAATGGCTCTTTTTTAAGAGCCGTTGCTACGGTGGCATATAGCTATTTGGGACCGAATTTAAAATATTGTATTCATGTATTTGACATTTGAATCTTAAATTTAAGTATTTCTTGATCAATTATGTGTTATTGGAGTTATTTTTAACAACAAAAACAAAAAAACAAAACGAAAAAAATTTGCCGGTATGCTTTTTTCGTACCGGCCCGTACCGTGTGTCGGTACGGTACGGTACCGATATGTGCCGGTACGCCGGTATGTATCGGTACCGATCACTGACCGAGATCAGTACCGGTACCGATATTTTAAACCATGGTTCTGAGTTCTGACCATGCTTTTTCTTTTCAAATTTATTTGATGTTATTTTTAAATAGATTAGAACTTGATTGTAATTTAGAAACGTTAGTGGGCCTTTTTGTAAAATTGTGTAAATAATAAGTTTGCAATTAACGGGTTGGATTCAAGTATAATCCAAACTTGTTAAGGGAGGTTTTTAGTTTCGTGTTAGGGCCGCCGCCTACCTCTGTTTGCATGCCCCAACAATATTGTGTGAGGGAGCGTGAGGGAGGTGATTCCTACTGGCATATGGGCGGTTGCGATGACAATTGAAGTTGATTTCTTCATAGAGGTATGATTCCTTCCTCCTTTGATTTCGTCTTTCCCGTTGGTTTTCTCTCCATCTTTTGGAATTGGTGGTAGGCAAAGTATTCTTAGGTCGGAGTAACCCTAGAGAGAGAGAGAGATAGTAGGTGATCGAGCGGTGATGACGTGTTATGCTTGACTAGCAACGACGGTAGGAAGAGTTGCATGAGTTGTGTGCAGCATGAACGAGCTCGATTAAGCTCAACTCGAGTCGAGATGGAGCTTTGTTTGCTCAAATTCTATCCAACTCAATTGAGCTCGTGAATGAGCTCGAAATTAAACTCACATGTAATGCTTGATTAGGATCGCAAACTCTTCAAGCCGAGTATTTGTTAGTTCGAGCTTTGCTCTCTCACATGTAAATCTCGGCCTGAGCTCGACAAGATCGAGTCAAGTTCGAGTTTCCATCAACTCGATCGCGAAGAGCTCGCGAGCAACTCGGCTCACTTGCACCGCTAGACCCAATTCACCAGCTCAAACCTCCACATAAGTGCCACATCAGCCTAATTGACATGCTTATCACACGTCAACACCATGTCCACTTATTGACACTAAATAGCTAATGTGACCAGCACATGTTTTGCACATGACCACCAACCATTCGTGTGCCTATAAATATGCTCCCAACTTTCCCCATTTCTAAGTCTTCTCTGCATATAATATTGTTCGATGACATGTCCAAAGATCTGACATAAACTAATCAAAGCGAGCTCATGCCATTTTGAACACATTCTCAAGGCCACTTTTGATTCAACAGCTCAATGCCGAAGATCTGACATCAACTAATCAAAGCGAGCTCATGCCATTTTGAGCACATTCTCAAGGCCACTTTTGATCCAACAGTTCAATGCCAAAGAGGAGCAGTGCAAAGTTTTGACGTTTTGAGATTGGATGCAAGAAGTTAGACCAAACAACTTGGCATACGTGACGCATGCTAGGCCTAAAGTGCTGGGTATCCAACACTTGGTTACCTGCTAAACCTAATTATTGGTCATGTCAGTGCTTTTAACTTAGTTACCTGCTAAACATAATGATTGGTCAATGACCAATAAGGGTCAGCAAAAAAAAATCAAAAGTAGGGTTTCAACCAATAAATTGACCTAGAAGAAGGCCACTAATTTGCAGAAAATGACACCCCCACTATCAAGAATAATGTTTACCAATGAATAAAAAATTTTGGAAGTAGATTAAGAAGCAAAGTATACCTGGATATAGGTCAACCTTCATTAGTACTGGATGTCTCTCTCCAGATAAATTGAACTTATCAACAAAAGAACTACCTAAGAATGCTAGGAATTTCTGCAGTAAATTCAAGAGAGGAAAAAGACTGAGAAATTATTTTCCAGATATATGTAGTTAAATTGCAAAATATAAAAATAACTTGCAAGCATTCTTCATTTAGGTACAGAAAGAAAAATCAAAAAGTTTCCAGCTATGGTCAAGGTCAGTTCTAGATTCTGAAACATGTGCTTTTTCCTTGTAAATCCGATTCCTGAAACTAATTGGTTTTACAGACAGATTAAAAGATACTGCCTCGAGAAAAAAAGGAACTGACAAACTTATAACCATGTTTTAACTGAGAATTAAATGATTTTGTAGACACTTGCTTGATGCAAATCTGGCATCATCAAAATTAAGTATGCCAACTGCCAAGACAATAATTGCTCATCTACACACATCAATAACCCAAGAGTAGCTGACTACAAAAAGTTTGAGGTATCTAAGAGGATGAGGCACAAATCATAACACATGTCACAATAGGAAATGACAAGCCATCTCAAGGGAATGGGTGATTGCAATGTGTGGGATGCCAAAATTCAACAACGATGAACTAGCTAAACCAGATTCGTTTTGCTAATCAAAGCAAGGAATGTGATTCAAATATGAAAGTATGATTCAATTATTCTTCACAGCTTAAGCCTTAGTTATGATTCAATTCTTTCTTCACAGCTTAAGCCTTTGTCATAACTAGCAGGTTCTGTAGTAAAGATATATAGACCAATTAAGTTGTTACTTGTTACTATAAGGTTTTGGAACTTAGGGAGTTAGCTCTCGCATACATGACGGAAGGGAGTGTTAGAAAAAAATTTATGAATTGGGCCCTTTCCTAAGAGCTTAAGCTATTGAAATAAGTGGTTGCCCTATCAAATTTAAGCTAATGTGAAAGGGCCTTCTGTGCAAATATCCATCAATGGTTACACGTTGCAACCAAAGATCTTCCACAATATCTCATTTTGGAATAGGGGGGAAATGGTGTAGGTCTTCTAGAATGCACTGTTCAGTATTTACATTGGTTTATTGCATAATATGTTTGATGCTGCACTGTAATGTGTACTACCACTGCATCGTAATAGAATAAAATGTCAACCAGTTATCCAAAGTGCAATGCAATATTGAAATTTAAATAACCTCATCCAATTAAGGTAGTAATAACAAAAGAAATTCAAGATGCTTTCTTTATGTGTATTAGCTTTAGTTCCTTTTGAAATAATTTTCATCATGGATGCAAGCCAAACATCAGCATGATGTCAAATACCAGGTATATAGAAATAGCATCACAATTTATAGTAATTATCGGACGTCAGTTTGGAGCTTTGTGCCAAACCAACCCATTAACACCTACAACAAGAGTAATCACATGCATCTAGATGAATATTTGACCTGTAGGTTTAGTGAAACAAAAGGGGATGATAGAAAGATCATAAACTTAAATAAGTGAAACTACAGAAATAGAAAAAAGGATAAGATGAAGTGCCTCTGCATCTTCAAATGTTGATGCATAACCAAAGGATATCCTGACAGCACCAGTTGGTTTTCCATGCAAGATATCATTGTCATCCCAGCAAACATGTCCAGCCTGACATGAAAATATAATAAATTTTAACAGGAACATACATATATAATAAAAAATTAAAAACACATATATACATTGTGTTTCAGTAACAGCGTGTGCACTATCATATGCCATTCCACAAGGGCACATCCTGCCCATGGATATCATAAAAAAAGCAAGGTGCTGGTCAACAATGGAACCAGTTTTTGCAGTAGGAAAGGGAGAGTACAATGAGATATGCACCTTTAAGATTAGGCCATTGATATCATTCCAATATCTTCAGCTATTTCTTATAATTATCATGCTTCCTAAATTAGAAAATGTCATCATATACTTGATGCTTCTAAAATGACCGTGTTACCTTTAATTCTTATTGCTTTCTTGTTACAATCTATGCACTGTATGACACCTTAACTTTAGACTAGTTTGAGTTACAAGTTCCATTGAGTATGTATGTGTTTGGCTGTTTAAATATGATAAAGGTATCATGAAGCAAACTATCTGTCCTCATACTAGATTGAAAATTTAAAACTTTGATTTGTGCTGGAAGAACATGGATGTTTTTCCGACTTTGATTATTCATGAAAGAATTAAGTTCTCCTAAGTCCTAAAACATCAAACAAATATTTAATTTTCATGTTAGTAATCAACATTTATTTGATAGTTCTAAAGCTGCAAAATGTCTTCAAGCATATGAAAGGTTAACCAAATATTTATAGGATGTTGAAGATGGTGGAAAGCACAAATAATAAATTGTGATAACCCTGTCAATCATTTAACCTACAGAGCAATAAGATTATTGTGATAATAGGATATTAAAGTCTCCGGTTACCAACCAAGATATATAAATAAATCTCATCAGTATGTAGAGAGCAATACATATGTACATACAGATCAATGCAAGAATGGATAGGTGAATATAAGTTGTTGTGTATTGTTAAAAGTGATCGGGTGACCATATATAGGAGCTGTTAACAAGAAGCCCAATTGATTATTTGTTCTTAACACTCCCCTCACATGGTATTGGCCAAACTGGATTGCACTAGCCCAAGCCTAACACGTGGACTAACTTAATTTAACCAGTGGTATTTTTAATAATTATGAAAGTGACATGATTCTAACTCAGGACCTCCTCATCTGATGTCATGTTAAATTTGATAGGGTGATCATTAAACCATTACAAAGGGGCAGATTGAATTAGATTGGCCTAAGACCAACACGTGGACTAACCTACTTTAATGGGTTTTTTATAATTAAATACACTGGCAGAATTTGAACTCATAGCATGTTATTGATTGGTTGAACAACTTTTAGGAAGGGGCACAACATATACAACTATATTCTTAACATGTATATTAGCTACTTTCCCTTTTGGGCATTTATTTCATGTGTTACTACCATACAAAGATACCACATTATTATTATTCTCTTAAATTTCAATTACCTAGGTTCAGCAAGAAAATTGCATAAATAAGTTTGATGAGCATGCATAAGGTGAAAGATGTTACATGCAGGATGTTATGTTGAATCTTAAAGTTAAGGAAGAAAATAAGTAGCATTATTCCTTGTTCACTCTTGAGCTAAAGTGCTAAACCAATTCTACAAATGTAGACATTTGTTTTCTCTTATCGAGGAAGGTGTACATATATGGAGAAATGCATAGGATTCCATAAATGCAGTGATGTAGGTTATGCAATATACATGCAGCTTACAAAGAATGATCTTGTCTTATTGTATGATATGTGATTATGTGGTAATGAAGTAACCTGGGAATACACACCGTATAAACCAAAGACAAATAAATGATGAAAGAACATGTGATGTACCTCAAAGTTTGCAATAAGATCTGATTGAGATAAGTCCAGATATTTGGCACATGCACCTGGGTTGCAGAAGCAGCCAGTCTACAGAAAAATGTTCAACAGCAAAGGGTTTGTAAGAAAGATATTGCCATGCCAGCATTGCATATTACATACAAGCAACAAGGAAGTTGACATTATAAACATAACTGTTTATCATGTACCTGAGCTTGGATTTTACAAAGGTCACAGTAAACACCTATGTGGATAAATGCAAATTTTAGTTTTTCTACTTTTATATTTTGCCATGACCATTTGCTTTACCAACTAACAGTACAATAGATGTCCTAAAATAGCAAATTTTAAATGGCATAAACCAAGCTCTCCTATTGCATGTGTGTTTTTTTATGAAACTGGAGGGAAAATCCACCAGAAGCTCTCCTATTGGATATAGTTAGCTTTTGCTTTTAAAAAGGTTTCAAAGTGGGGATTCTCCCCTCCGGTTTTCACTAAAAAATAGCATACCAAGCTATCCCAAAATGTATTGAAATAAAAGGTTGAATTAGTAACACCAGGGAGCAGAAGAAATTATACTGAGAAAGGAAAGAGGACAGGATCAACAGAAAGTTATCTAAGCTTTAAGCTCTTATTTGCAACATAAGGCAAGAAAAGTGTGAAACCAATTCTGTAGATAGGTGCATATTTAATCTTCAATTCTTGTTCCCACTAATTAGAAGCCCCAAATAAACAAGGAGGTTGCATTAGATAGCTGGATCTCTAGCCATTTTCATTATTGGATTAGGTCATCAGCAGAACTGATGTGCTTATATCACCTTCAGCATAGCTCTCTGGCAGAAAACAAAGAATGTAACTGAACTCAAGTTAGTTGGAAGTTACACATACTCTTCTTCTTGTAGGCTGGAATCAGGAATTGAAAATTTGTATATGGAAGTATGTTCTTCTATCTCAAACCAACAAGTAAATTTTATACCAAGAAGCAAAAGACATGGAAGATTTAGTGAACATGAATATGAGTGTCCCTTTAAAACAACATAAAAGAATAGTCATATATGAAGGAAAATGGAGGGCAAAGGCCATCTATATTTTTATTACACAATCAAAAGAAAAAAAGAAAGAAAAGATTTGCATGTATTCAGATGTACATGTGAAAAAGGAAAAAGTCATGTGAAAAAGGAAAAATCCATATATGAAGTATATGACTTATGGAGCCCAATAGGCAGATTCATATATCAACTATCTCATGACACATTAAGAAAGTTTTTGAGAGTTGTTGAAGATATGGTTGTTACACTCCATAGGCAGATTCATATATGAAGTATGTCCAACCCAAGTGGATGTCTGAAGTGACATTTATCATGTCTAGAACTCTAGATAGGGCTTTCCCAAACTGACCTTGGCATCTGTGTGGCAGGGGAACTGTCTCCACCTGTGAGCCGAAAAAGGGCATTCAAAGAGAGGGTTCCTGGAAGTTTCCAAAGAAGTTTGACACACTGATAACAATCATTCATTGAAAAAATCATGATTGTTCAAGATAAGTTTTGGCATGCATGTGGCCCTTGAAAATAATCCAACAGAGGACTATGAGTTTACCAGGACAGGTCACCATCCAGAGTGGAGCCTATCGACAGGTCATGATCCCACCAAAGTCGATGTTCCTATAATATGATGATACAGAGAAGGACATTGATGGGTGGGCGGACCATGTTGTCCTCAAGGTCACTCAGAGAAGGGGCCCAATATGTGCAGTACAGGGACAACATGTAATAATCAGAAGATTTATTCTTAATAGACCTATATTCTTGTTCATACCAGTCACCAGACAAGAAAACATCTTCCTTTTTAAGATAAAGAAACCATCTCCATAAATCCTCTTTTTTTCAAAAAGATCTCCATAAATCCTCTATAGTTTACATATTTGCACAAGGTCTACATATCGCATTCACAATGAAGCTATCTCTGCAAGACTAAGAATCAGACTGATATAAATTGATGGTTAAACATTGAAAACGTAATTATAGATTTATAGGATGAAAAGTTGCATAATCTCAACTCTCAAGTGAATTTGAAGGAATAAGGGAATAAACATGTGTTTAATGATAAAATTCTGTTTTCTCACCCGAAGTTGAATCCCAGATAGAGAAGCCAACTTTTCAACCTCACGATACCCAACCCAGGATCCATCTGCTCTTCTCAAATTGAATGCAATAGTAGGACCCATCTCTGGATATTAAAAGCAAAGAAGATCGACTTAGATATTGAAAACAATGCGAAAAAAATGAAAATGAAGTAGGAATAACTAATTTCTACTTTGCAGAACCTTATTCTGCAACATATAGAAACACCCATGTACAGAGGCATGATAACTTATACTGACACGCATTTAGAGGAACAAGTTAGTTATATAAGCATATGTTTATTCTATGCAGAGACCAGAGAGTTACATGCAAGAACATCTATTCCATAGTATTACATTATCATCAACAAATGCATTAAAGCAAAAGGATGACACTACGAAACTGACAGCCACATAGCAGGAAAATGGAATTCCTTCCTTTCAAATATAGGATAGTTATCTAACAGTTAATTTCCTGTGATGCCAATCTTATGAAAGGGGAAATGGCTAAGCACAGTTGAGGTTCAATTAGAAAAGAAATACAATTATAGCTTATTTCCATAAAAGATGGATGCAAGACCAACCTGATGGATGAAGAATTGCCAAAATACATTTCTTATAAACTCAATGATTTCACGGGTCTCTCTGATGGAAGCAATAGCAACCTGGACGAAATTGCCAATCAAAGTGTCTAGTCATTTTGCATGGGTGTTAATGATGTAAGTTAATTCACTTTGGTATCTTCCAGCAATACATCATTATGGTGAATTAACAATTAAGCTGCGGGGTATTGATTTTGATTTTTTAAACATGGATTTTATTTTAATGTAGCACCCTAGTATCAATCATCTACCTGCACAGAAAATACCAACAATCTGCATGGATTCAAAAGTAGGTAGATTCCTATGCTGAAAGCCTATTAAAAAGGATAGCAACTCAAAATTAAAAAGAGCAAACATGCACACACCGTTGACTGCAGAAACATGCAAAATAGGAAATACTGGAGGTGTTGTCCTATTTCAGAACTTCACATAGATAATATAATCACCATATCACTACCATATGTACCAGAAATTGACGCGATTAAGTGAAGATTGCACAAGTATCGTATGCTCCGGGAATGCAGGAAATTCTCAGAGTTTAACTTGAACAAAAGTATCTACATCTCTCCATGATAGGCCAAAGACCTACAAATTCTATTTAAACAAAAAGGATTTGGTGGTTCTTGATGTAACTCGAGTAATATAAAAAGTAGGATTGAAACCAATGGTTCTTCTATGACCACCAAAATAGTTGTCATGTGGCTGTTACATTAAGTAATTAACTAATTATGAACACAATAAGAAAGCTAACTGACTCTAAGGTCTAAAATTTCGGTACCGGTACCGGTGTTTGACCAATATCGGTACGTACCGGTACCGTACTATACCCGTACCGACATACAATACGGTCCGGTGCCATTTTCAATACCGAAAGTATGGTGCAGCTGCACCATACCAGGCGGTAAGTAAGTGTAGTATGGTGCAGTACAGTATGGTGCAGCTACACCATACCGGGAGGTATTATGGAATATTGAGTGGTACGCCCGGTATGTATCAGTAGACTCGGTACTGACTGGTACTGGGTGTACCAGATACCGGATTTTCTCATAAACCGGTACGCGTGGTACGGTACGGTTTTTGAAACCGTGACTGACTCTCAATAGGATGGTTCTTAGGTCTACATTATATACAATAAAGTATATGCAACATATTGCTTCCTATTACTCTTGGTATTTCACTTGCTTCAAGTACCTTAAGATGAAGGATGCAAGAACTTTGAACAATGAATGACAATATATTTTTCCTAATTATTTCAGAATAACAAGAGAGAAAAGAACCTATTAAATTTAAAATTCCAAGGAAACAGAATAAAATTTATTCATTATTTTCAACCCTGTTCTTCTAGAATTTCATGACGAGTAAGCTGATTTTTCAATGGAAAATACTTCTGAATGATTTTCCATTGTGAAAACAATCTTAATAAAGCCCAAAATATACAATTATACCACTTATACGTAGAAGAGAAGTTAAACTGTCCAGACAACCATGCAAATCCCTCCCATATAAACAAATGTTGGAAAACTGGAAGAGTTATGTATTGATTTAAAAGCAAATCTCTTCTGGAACTAACCTGATCCACTTCTTCCATAGATCTTGCAAACTTCCACTCTGTTTTGATGTTTTAAGCCCACCATAGTGTTTCTTGTATAAGTGGCAAGAGATGTTGCATGTCTGCAGGGAGCACCAACAGCATAAATGTCCTTCCCAGGAAGTTATGTACATCCATTTTGTTAGATTTGATTGGGTGACCATTCTTTCCATAAGCCTAAGCTCTTAATTAACACTTCCCCTCACATGTGAGGGAGCATACACGTGAATTGACTTGATTTAATCGAGATTGGTACGACTCAAACTAAGGACCTCCTACTCTAATGCTAGGTCAAATTTGATTGGCTGACCATCTCTCCTAAAACCTTAAAGCTCCTATGAAAGCACCCAATTTATTCATTTATATTTTTAACAAATTTAATAGGAGATGAAACAAATTTGCAATGTCATGAAATTTTGACTTTGATGTTTGCGGGTTTCTTTGCATATTTTACACATAAATTGATAATAAAAGCAACAACTCTTATATTTGTGTTGATAAAACCAAACAAGTTTGCAATGCCTTGGTATAATGAGCAAAGACAAAACAGGATCTGCATAACCTTAGCCTTGTGTTTTTCCCCTTTTCTTTCTGCAAAATTAGCTTTGCATACTTTATATAACATAAAATCAATTCAAAAGTAAGAACTTGATGTCAAGTTCATTTTTGTATATTTCTTCTCTGATGTATACACAGTTACAGAAATCAAACTAGTAAAATGAAAAATTATGAAATCAATTTAGAAACATTTGTCTTATTGTGCTATCTAGTCATCAAAAACAAAGAATGGTTTGCTTCAATAATTTCACCTAAAATATGACTTTTCGCTAACACTAATGAGCATACTATTGTTTTTAGTTTTGACCCTTTCTTTTAGGAAAAAGGAGGGGAAACCCCACCAAATATAATATATTGACTAAAAGAGTTATGTACCATGAAAAAAGGAAAAAGAAAGGAGCATATAAATTACAAGAAAGGATGGTTTTTAAAAAAACATTTTTTTATCAAAAAGTTATGATAGAAAACAACCTATACTCTGTTCTACCCACTTGATGAGGCCTCATAGTATGAAACTGTTAAATAAGGTAGTCAAATACAAAACTCTTCATAGTGGGAATCAATCAAGGTAATAAACAACAATATATTTTATTACCCAAAAAAATGCATATTCCTGTTGCTTCTACTGTTTGTGAAAAGAAAAAAAAAATCCTATTTTGAAAAGGCAAATATGATTGTATCATCTTGTATATGTTCTACAGGTAATGATACTAAAGGCAAGTGACGATGATTTGTTAATTGAAGTAAGAATATGCCTAGTTTTTGCTCAGCAGTTAGCATACCGAGAAATAGCAGCAGGAGTCAATGTATTGATTATCTTGAACCCGTGACGGATTGAAGCTATGGCCAAAAAAGACACAGTTCCGTCTTCGAAAACTTGCTCAACATTTTTCCTTCTCTTTATGAAGTCAACATCAGAAATTGAAGCAGATACAGTACCTATAGAAAATGGCAGTCTTAGACTGGAACAATACAATATCAGAGGAAAGGAGACATGAAGAACAAATGTTGTTACACTAACCTCCACTAAAGTATGTTTTTGTGAGAACCCTTGCTGCTTCTGTAATTTAAACTATTGTTAGCAAAAGAAAAAGAAAATTGAAAGGTTTTGTATTCTTTAAGATACTTAAGGGACTTTAATTGGTAGAATTCTAGAAAGAACATAAGCAGCAATCAGAATATTTACAGTAAACAAAAGAAAAAAGAAAAGAACTCTAGTATAGTATGTCAGAACAGTACAGAACATCTATAGCATATCACTATAAGAAACAAAATAGGGGGGAAATTCAAGTGGAAACGTATCCATTACGAAATGTTGACCAATGGTAATTAGTAGGGAAAGTACAAGAACGTGATTATACCATACTACCTAGATCCATGTCCAAAACATTCAGTATTAGAGTTTTCAATGTAATTGGTGCTTGTATATTGTCTAGTAAATAAGAAAAATTAACCAGGTTAAGCACAAAAAGGTACCATAAACAAACAGATCAGTGCTTAAATGATGTATTTTAGCAATACAGGTCATAGTGGAGACAAGTGGTGATGTCTAGACTCTAGAGAATTCAGACAAGGGAAGAAGTCCTATAAAACTTAAAAAGAAAAGTAGCACTTGAGGCAAAACTTAAAATGGAGGACACACGGCATCTTTCTATTGTTTAATCCAAACAAAAAAACCTAAATAGTGAAACACAAACCTCTGAAGATGTATTTCTATAATCTGTGAAAAGAAGAATGTGAAACAAGAAAGCTCTGCAGCAGATAAAAGTTCATCATATGGTTTGGTTCCTCAATACATCAGAGGCATTGCATACTATCTCCATAAATACTGTCAAAGGTCAACAAAGATATGCAATTTAAGGATTCACATTGATCAACATCTGTTAGTATCCTTTTAGATTTAAAACTATCAAGCTATCCTTTCACGATATAGGATGTGATTTTAGAGGACCAAAAGAAATTGTTCACTTGCATCTATACTTTCTATAGTATAGTTATTTTATTATTGAGTAGA
Source organism: Canna indica (assembly GCA_034359265.1). Lineage (NCBI taxonomy): Eukaryota > Viridiplantae > Streptophyta > Magnoliopsida > Zingiberales > Cannaceae > Canna > Canna indica. The sequence continues at coordinate 4,718,562 of CP136898.1, read as the reverse complement.
CCAAAAGCCTTGTTGTACCAAATTCAGAAGTTGCACGCATTGAAACTCAGAATAAACTATCATAAACCCATAAGTAGGTATAAAAGTCGAACAAGTTTAGATTTAACCTAAGATGAGGTCACCAAGATGACCCTAGTCATCATTTTCTGATATTCAGGCCACACAACACAAACCTAAATTTTCAGCAGGAGAAATTTTTAAAGCAAACATCAGAGTCAAGTGTTGCATACCAGACCGCACAACAAGTGCTCCAAGCCCAGTTGGGTATCCAAATATCTAGAAAAGCAACTCAATAGTCAATAGTCAATACAATTACAAATAATGCCATTTTTTAAGATACTGGACATGAATAGATTAGTCAGAAATACCTTATAGAAAGAGAAGACAACAAAATCAGCAGGATATCTAGCCAGATCTGGTGGTTCAGTTGCACAACCTTTGGCAGCATCTATCAAAACCATCCAACTATTGCGGCATTCCAAAATGTGTTATTATTGATTGACATTAATCTTAAAGCGAAAAAAAGAAAGAAAAATGAAACTTGCCAAGGTTTGGAAAAAGCATTCTATCTGGTTGCATATGTAACCTATGCAGTACGCATATATTGAACCCATTGGGAAATATGTCAGCATGACACCCCAATTTAGACACACATTGAGTAACTGTGTTGGTCCATGAGGTGACACATCCGCTATCATTGAGTAGTTTTAGACCTACTACGTTGATTAGTCACTTATCTCATTGGGCGGAGTCATGACAAATGGCACTATAGCCCTAAGCTTGATAAGGAAGCTAAGTAGGAAAGTGCTATATGTGCATGGATGTAGTTTGAGCCTCACATGCTACTAGTATTTTGTTTGGAGATATGAGTTGAACTCGAGTTTTGACGGTGATGTCATAAGTAGGGGAGCATGTCCTGAGTAGGGGAGACTATGACACCCCATGTGGTACCCCCTTTTGGTCCCCACATGGGGAGTATATTGGATGTTGTGTTGGTTAATAAAGCTGAATGGGTGTACTAGTATCAACTTCAGCTCAAGTAAGTATTTTAATTAGGCCAGTAGTTGACCTGTGAAGTTGATGGGCCGGTTATCCCATCAAGCGGGTCATAACACCCCATTTTAGTCCCACTCCGAACTTGATGAGTAAGTGTATTCATTTGTAAGACTTAATGGGTCTATTAACTTAGCCTAAGCATTTTACACTAGTGCTTCAAGCCTACACTACCAAGTAAATGGGTCAATTGTCCCAATGGGTAAGTCATTACAAACCACTTTGCAATGCCATACTGATTATTTACTCATTTTCCACTTACATTGCCACATACTTCACTAGCAACTAAACTAGCTCAACGAAACATTTGTATGTGCAAACCACTTGGGCCCACATACATATGTTTGATAATGTGTCACATGTGTTGCTTCCACTACCCAAAGTAAGAGAACAAGATGGCTTACAAATGCTATAAACTTGGATCTTGCTTAGGTAGTTAGGTTTTGTTATTCATCATGTTTGGATGTAAATTATTTGTTGTATTGGTTTGTTTCTCTTTGTATTAAATTGTGCATTTATAATCAAATATTTAAATCATGATATCAAACAACCTACCTATCAAAATGATTGTTTTTGTTTTTGCAGTGCAGTTCCAGATCAAGTGAAGAAAGTACGCCATTTTTCTGGGAATGGTCATTTTCAAGGGAAGAAAGTACCCCATTTTTCTGGGAACCCATTTTTCCATGGAATTTGATACTGAGATTTGGACCATATGGAGGGATTTCAGCAAGGGATTGATCAATCCGAAGAGAAGGCAGCCTGCAAAGAACGAAGGAATTTCTGGTATACCCAAGAAACTGTACGGAAAGCCTTTGGACTGGCCGCTTCTCCCCTAAAAGGTTTCTTGAATTGTATTGATCAAACCTTAAGGACTGTTTGTATTACCTTTTATAGATATAGTTAGTTTTATTTTAAACAGGGAGTCAGGGACCACATTTGCGTACCATATATGTACTATATGTGACCATGACATGACCGGATGGCATATTGCCCACATATGAATGTATGGGGACATTATTAAAATGCATATATGCATCACAAATTTCAAATTTCAGTAGATCCACGATTGGGAACAAATGACAATTAGATGTTTAGCTATGATTTGCTACTTCTAGAGTGTACAAACTTATAAAGCAATATTCTGAAGTTGCATATCTCCCTATTTAAAGAGCAGTTCAGCTGCAACCACAAACATTTTCGAAACAAGGTATCCATGGTGTTAGAATATATTCTGCTGTAATTAAGGAATATTGTGTCATAATTAGATAATTAAGTGCTATAATGAGGGAATTGATTGTTAGCTTGATTATAGGGATTCATTGTATTTATTGTTTCCTAAATTAAGGTTTCCTAAATGAAAGAGCCTAGGTTGTATAAATAGGAGGTCTCTCATTGTGAATAATAAGAAGATTATTCTTTCTCCTACATATCTTTCTACATGGTATCAGAGCATGTCATTCTTCCATTCTTCCGTTGCTTGAAGAGGTAGAAATCACGATTAGAAGGATCGTGTGTCTTCGCGATCAGGAGAGATCGTGTATCCCCTGCTCGCCAACATTTGTCCTCATCGTCGAGCTCAGGAGGTTGTCCAGAATTCCGGCCGGCGGATTCCGAGCGTGTGCCTGATCTTCTTATTGGAGGTTTTGTTCTTTGTTGGTTACTTGCCGGATATTTTAGATTTCGCTCTTGTTGGAAAAAAATTTCCTTTTTGGTCATTAACATTGAAGATGACAGAATTTGGGGTAGAGAATAAGTCTTTGGTAGTGACTGATATGGTTCCAGTAATGTCAAGGATTACAGAGCATAAACTTAATGGTTCAAATTATTTTGATTGGAGCAAAACAGTTCGAGTTTATGCCAGGAGCATGGTTTAAAATACCGATACCGGTCATCATCTCGGTGGATGACCGGTACCGGTACGTACCGATACCGTACCGTACCGACACACGGTACGGTCCGGTACGAAAATTGCATACCAAGCTTTTCTTTTTTCTTTTTTTTGATTTTACTACTAAAAATAACTCTCGTGTGCTAAATAGCTCTTACCGCCCGGTATTTAGCAAATACCGGGCGGTATTTATCGGTATACCGGGCGGTATTTATCGGTATACCGGGCGGTATTTATCGGTATTTATCGGTATTTATCGGTATTCCTAAAGTATACAAATTTTGCTACAGTGCAAAATATCATACCGGGCGGTATAGCCCGGTATGATAGCAAATACCGCCCGGTATTTCATAAATACCGGACATACCGGGCGGTATTTACCGAGATGCCCGGTATTTACCCATACCGGGCATCTCGTATACCGGTTTTTTCAAAAACCGGTAAATACCGAGCTTACCGCCCGGTATACCGCGAGATTTGAAACCATGGCCAGGAGCATGGATAAGGATGATCATCTCACCAATGAACCTCCTACCGATCATACTAGGCAAACTTGGCTTAGAGATGATGCACGACTGATCTTGCAGATTCGGAACTCCATTAACAGTGAGATAGTAAGTTTGATCAATCACTGTGAGTTTGTTAAAGAATTAATGGATTATTTAGAATTTTTGTACTCTAGTAAAGGGAATATTTCTCGTATCTATGAAGTCTGTAAGGCGTTCTATCATGCCGAGAAACAGGATAAGTCTCTAACAGCCTACTTTATGGATTTTAAAAGGATTTATGAGGAACTTAATGTTTTGTTGCCTTTTAGTCCTGATGTGAAAGTTCAACAGGCCCAACGAGAACAGATGGCTGTTATAAGTTTTCTTGCAGGACTTCCTCCAGAACTTGAGAGTGTTCGGTCTCAAATTCTTTCTGGATCTGAGATATCATCTTTACAAGATACCTTTTCAAGACTTCTTCGTACAGAATCCTCACAGGTGTCTCAAATTCATACTAGTGCTCTTGTTAGTCGTCACAATGGTCGAGGTGGTTATCGAGGAGGAAGGACAGGTTATCGTAACAAAGATGATTCTCGTAGACAAGAGTCAAGCATTGTATGTTATTATTGCCATGAGCCAGGCCACACAAAATATACATGCAAGAAACTACAAAGTAAGTCTCAGCGTGATCCATCTGCTCATGTTGCGACTTCTTCTGATAAGACTATTCTAGTCTCTGAAGATGAGTATACCAAGTTTACCCAGTACCAACAATCATTGAAATCCATTGCTTCTACCACTACTCTTGCTGAGTCAGGTAACTCCAATACATGCCTTGCTTCGTCATCCTCCAAATGGGTCATTGATTCTGGTGCCACAGATCATATGACAGGTAATCAAAAACTTTGTACCTCTTTTGAACAAAAATCAATTCCTTCCGGTGTCACAATAGCAAATGGGTCTACATCTTCTGTCCTTGGTTCAGGAACTATTAGTCCCACTTCATCTATTTGTTTGACCGATGTTTTAATTCTACCCAACTTTGCCTTCAATTTACTCTATGTCAGTAAACTTACTCGTGCATTGAATTGTTTTATCTCATTTTATTCCGACATTTGTCTCTTTCAGGATCTTATGACGAAGCAGATTATTGGTAAAGGTCATGAGTCCGGAGGTCTCTACTACCTGGATCCAGAGGTGCCACGGTCCATTGCTTGTTCAAATGTTTCCACCCCTTTTGAGGTACATTGTCAAGTGGGACATCCTTCTTTGTCTTCCCTAAAGAAATTATATCCTCGGTTCCAGAGCTTGTCTTCGTTAGATTGTGAGTCATGTCAGTTTGCCAAACACCATCATCTTCCCTCTTGTCCTAGAGTCAATAAACGGGCTATTACTCCTTTTGAGTTAGTCCATTCTGATGTTTGGGGTCCTTGTCCAATTATGTCCAAAACTGGTTTCAAGTATTTTGTTACCTTTGTTGATGACTATTCTCGTGTTACTTGGTTATATTTAATGAAAAATCGTTCTGAGTTGTTCTCCCATTTTTGTGCCTTTTGTGCTGAAATAAAGACTCAATTTAATGTTCCTGTACGTACATTAAGAAGTGATAATGCCAAAGAATATGTTTCAGAAAAGTTTCAGTCCTACATGACTCAGAATGGCATTCTCCACCAAACTTCTTGCGTCGATACACCTTCTCAAAACGGAGTGGCTGAAAGAAAAAATAGACATCTTCTTGAAGTTGCTCGGGCACTTCTCTTCCAAATGAAAGTTCCTAAGGAGTTTTGGGCTGATGCTGTTTCAATAGCTTGTTTCTTAATCAACCGTATGCCCTCCTCTGTCCTTAATGGTGATATCCCTTATATCGTGCTCTTTCCTTCTAAATCTTTGTTTCCTATTGAACCCAAGATATTTGGTTGTACATGCTTTGTTCGTGATGTTCGTCCTCAGGTCACTAAATTAGATCCCAAAGCTCTGAAGTGTATTTTTCTTGGCTACTCTCGTCTTCAGAAAGGATACAGATGTTCCTCTTGGTGCACCTGCTAGACCTCCTATTGTTCATATGTATTCCAGAAGTTCAAAGACTCAGGACTCATGCACTTTACCAGCTTCTTCGTCGTCAGATCCAGTGGCAAATAATCCTAATCCTAGTCTCGATCTACCCATTGCCCTTCGAAAAGGTAAACGTCAGTGTAGTTATCCTATTTCATCATTTGTTTCATACGCTCACCTGTCTTCTTCCTCTAGCTCTTTTATTGCTTTCTTAGATTCTATGTCTATTCCTAAAACTGTTAAAGAAACCTTGTCTCATCCTGGCTGGCATGCTGCAATGGTAGAGGAAATGATGGCATTAGATGGTAATGGTACTTGGGACTTGGTGAACTTACCTGAAGGGAAGATAGCTATTGGGTGTAAATGGGTGTTTGCCATCAAGACTAATTTTGATGGTGAAGTGGATCGTTTGAAAGCTCGTCTGGTTGCTAAGGGGTATGCTCAGGTGTATGGTGTTGACTATTCTGACACTTTCTCTCCGGTTGCTAAGCTTTCTTCAGTTCGACTATTCATTTCTATGGCGGCTACTTTCAGCTGGCCATTACATCAGTTAAATATCAAGAATGCTTTTCTGCATGGTGATCTCCAAGAAGAAGTTTATATGGAGCAACCACCTGGATTTGTTGCTCAGGGGGAGTATGGGAAGGTTTGTCGTCTTCGAAAATCCTTGTATGGCTTGAAACAAAGTCCTCGTGCTTGGTTTGGGAAATGAATTTGGAATGCAAATGTGTAAGTGTGATCACTCTGTATTTTACAAACGATCTCAAGTTGGCATAATCCTACTAGTTGTGTATGTAGATGATATTGTTATTACTAGGAGTGACACTGCAAGTATTTCATCTCTTAAATCCTTTCTTCATAGTCGATTTAAGACAAAAGATTTGGGGTTGTTGAAGTATTTCTTGGGTGTTGAGGTTACAAGAAGCAAGAAAGGAATATTCTTGTCTCAGAGGAAGTATGTTCTTGACTTGTTGACAGAAACAGGAAAATTAGGTGCTAAGCCATGTAGTACACCAATGACTCCTAGTTTGCAGCTAACCAAGGAAGGTGAACAATTTGAAGACTCGGTGAGATACAGAAGACTTGTTGGAAAGCTAAATTATCTTACAGTGACTCGTCCAGACATTGCTTACCCAGTTAGTGTCGTTAGTCAGTTTATGTCTTCTCCAACAATCGAACATTGGACTGCTTTAGAACAAATCTTGTGTTATTTAAAGGGGGCTCCAGGACGTGGTCTTTTTTATGGAAATCATGGACATACTGATATTGAATGTTTTTCGATGCAGATTGGGCAGGATCCAAGATGGATAGAAGGTCAATTACGGGATATTGTGTCTTTGTTGGAGGAAATCTGGTTTCATGGAAAAGTAAGAAACAACATGTAGTATCTCGGTCTAGTGCAGAATCAGAATATAGAGCTATGGCACAAACTGTGTGTGAGATAGTATGGATATATCAACTATTAAGTGAAGTTGGACTGAAGACTACTCTACCAGCAAAGTTGTGGTGTGATAATCGAGCTGCCATTCATATAGCTTCCAATCCCGTGTTTCATGAAAGAACCAAGCATATTGAAATCGATTGTCACTTTGTTCGTGACAAGATTCAACAGAAGTTCATCTCTACATAACATGTTAAGTCAGAAGATCAACTAGGAGATATCTTTACAAAGGCTTTGAATGGGGTTCGAATTGATTACATTTGTAACAAGCTGGGCATGATTAACATCTATGCTCCAGCTTGAGGGGAAGTGTTAGAATATATTCTGCTGTAATTAAGGAATATTGTGTCATAATTAGATAATTAAGTGCTATATTGAGGGAATTGATTGTTAGCTTGATTATAGGGATTCATTGTATTTATTGTTTCCTAAATTAAGGTTTCCTAAATGAAGGAACCTAGGTTGTATAAATAGGAGGTCTCTCATTGTGAATAATAAGAAGATTATTCTTTCTCCTACATATCTTTCTACACATGGTAATCGGATAAAATTCTGACAGCCGTTTCTCTAAAATATGTTAAAGAAGTACAAGAAGTACAAAACCCAATAGGCACAGAACATATATATGAAGACTACGCAATGAAATTGACATTGATTTTGGTTTCTAAATCTAATATGCCAGCATTGCGTGTTTTTTACAAATTCTTTCTGTGTTTGCATACTACTCTCTTACATGTAACCTATTTTAGTAGTGAAAAGAATCGGATGTTGTATAATTCTTTCCTTATTTTGCATATGGAAGGATAATATAAGTCTCTCTCCTCACTCCTTTTTGTCAAAAATGAAATAAAAAGTCGAGTTGGTTAGGTTTAGGGTAGCAAACAATATGAAGCTAATATGTCATTTTCATCTGTTCTCCAAGAAAACAAAGGAAGAGTTGTCAAAACTTACTGTAGATTCGGTGCCCCTTTCAAAGGTTTCCCAACGCCTTCCTTGGCATAGTTGACCAGGTCAAGAGAAAACTTTTGACCAGAAAAATTGCACTCTGAAGGGAATGCAAACAAGTTGTATGTGCTCCCTATTACAAGAGAAAAAATGTGAATGAAAGTAGACGAATGAGGTATTGGCGGAACTCAGATAGATCAATGTTTAAAATTCCGAACTCGATCAACCGGATCAAATCAGTAATTGATCCGGGCGGCTTTTCTAAAACCAACCATTTTTTATTGAACCAGCCTGGTTCAATGTAATTAAAGTTTGATTTCAAATTAATGAATGGTAATTCGCTAGAAAACAATGCGGCAGTACATCAAAGTCATGGTTTAAAGTCTTGGTACCGGTACCGGTATATACCGGTACCGTACCGTACGGACCGGTATGAAAATGCATACCGGCCGATTTTTTTTTTTTTTCTTCGTGACATACCACCATATACTGCCCATACCGGGCGGTATACCGCCATATACCGCCATATACCGCCCGGTATACACAATATACCCGGTTTTTTCAAATACCGGGTATATCGTATACCGAAAACCTAAAAAACCGGTAAATACCGGACTTACCGTACCGTACCGACCGAGATTTTAAACCTTACATCAAACATATGTTTCTATCTACATGTCATTAACAACAGTCCATTGCGGAATAATAATATGCAGCAAAGAATGCAAATTTCCTTTTTAGTATTCATAGAAGCTGTAAAAGGCAAAAAATTATTTGGAATGGCTAAACTTTTGTATGAGATGTGAGAGAGATATTTTTTCATCGAATATGAACAACAACCAGATTATGCAATTGTGTTAGTTATTTAACACTTTTGAATAAATGCCTGGTACCTCCAGACTCCAGTACGGCATACTTCCTCAAAGTGCATATTAACTTTGAACTCTCATCATATTCCTCAAAGTCCTTGGCACCCACCCAAATGGAATATGCAAGCATTTTAAGGCTTACAAAAGTTGCAAGTTTAATTTTATACCACACCTATTTCCTTAATTATGCAGGTGTAAACAAGCCCAAGGCAAATGAACACCTCACAAGTTATTTTGCAAATGTTGTAACTTGTAACTATTTCTGCAGAAGAGTTGTATATGTTTCCTTATCTTTAATTTCCTAAAGAATATAGATACTTTCCTAGTTCCAGATATGCTCTTGAGTAAACTTATATTACAAATTTACAATCATGCAATTTTCTAAAGGGAAAGAAATTAACAATATAAAGCAATGTTCGACATGAAATCTGAATTCTATTTAATTAGTTACGAAAAAGGAGACCAAAATAACTTATTCATCAATTTGCAAGCTAAATACCTGAATGCTTCCCGTTCAAGCCACCTTGTTGTGCTAAATGTTCCGCTCTTCGCTGTGCTGTGTATTCTAAAAATTCAAAAGCAGACTTGTTTGTTCCATTCTGTAGGGTACTGCTCTCTTTAACATCAACAGCAACAGCAGTTGCTCCATGATCAAAAGCATATCTGGAAACAGATAAGGATACTGAAACCAAAAAGCATTCATTTTTACTCCACATGTAATTTTTCCTTTATGTAATTTTTTTTTTATTTAATAAAATTGATAGTGGATTCCCTCTATTTTTTCCCTCAAAAAATAAAAAAGCAGAAAACCATTAAGCGTGAACAAGTGTACACAAATTTAGGCTGAAACAAGAAACTGTAGAGCAAGTCATGTCAACTTAAGTACTTAACCTTGAAGACTCAAGTGTTACCAAAAGACCCAATAATTTTAAAAGAAACAGAACATAGCACCATGGTTTAAAATCTTGCTACCGGTACCGGTTTCAGTCACCGGCCGGTACCGGTATATACCGGTACCGTACCGTACCGACTACCGACATACGGTACGGACCGATATGAAAATGCATACCGGCCGGGTTTTTTTTTTTTTTTCATGACATACCGCCCGGTATCGCCCATACCGGGCGGTATATGGCATCATACCGCCATATACCGCCCGGTATACACAATAAACCCGGTTTTTTCAAATACCGGGTATATCGTATACCGGAAACCTAAAAAACCGGTAAATACCGGACTTACCGTACCGTACCGACCGAGATTTTAAACCTTACATAGCACATGATACATGGTCCAAATGATTAGATCAAGGCTATTTAGCAGTAGGTTCATCAAATTGCATGAAACATCACCGGTTGCATGATTTGCCAATATGGACCTACTGGGGGCTTCACAAATAGGATACTTCAGAGTTTAGACAACATCATATAAATATCGCAATGTGAGTAGCATCAATTCATCAAATATATAAATATATATATGTATGTGTGGTTGCTAACTACATATTCCAGTTCTGGAGATGTGGAATATCAAAATTGAAATGTTTAATAATTTTACCCAAATGTTTCATTATCCTCAAATGGCATAACTGTAATGCTAAAACACTGATCAAAACGCAAATTAACCTGTGAACATCGCCCACTGACCTCAATGCATGATAAACCAAAGAGAAATCAAATGATTAAATGGGGAATATTAAAAGTTTGGATCTTGTAGGCAATATAACCATTAAACTTTAAAGTGGCCTTATTTTCTGTTTGAGAAGATACATGCACTAAAAATGCTTTGGGATGAAAATCAACATGAAATGACACCACCGAACCATGTTTAGTAATATCAATTTCAGCATAAGTGAGAAACAATTTGATCTTGGCAGGATACTCTCTGATTCCAAGTACGCTGTTATGGTTTTCCATCGTGTACATGTAACGGCTTTCTCTAGACCAAGGAAAGCATTCCCCGATTAGTTTCAGAGCTGCTGTAGCCCCAGAAGTAAATATGCATTTGTAGTCCTTTGGTGATGCATTAAAATAGTCAAGGACCTGATTAGAGCAAAAAATGATCACCAACTGAACCAGCAAAAATTGCAATTACAATCTAATTTCAACTAAGATTTGCTTCTCATAATGCGACAATACAAGGATGGCATTTCACATAATGAAGATCATAACAGGATTTGGAAGGACCGGTTAGAACGAAACATAGCCAGAATCAGTCAAATGGCATGGCATGAACTCATGGTTTAAAATCTCGGTACCAGTACCGATTTCGGTCACCGGCCGAAACCGGTACCGTACCGTACCGTACCGACACATGGTACGGTCCGGTATGGAAAATAGCATACCGTTTTTTTAAAAAAAAAAAAAGATATAACTCTAATAATACATAATTGATGAATAAATGCTTAAAATCAATATTCAAATGTCAAATACATAAATTCAATGTTTAAAAGCCATTTGGTACTCTATTAGGATTTTTCATAGATACAAGAGAATAACATTAGAATTAATACCATGTGTTGGTACGCAACATAAGACGTACCAACTTATGATATTCATCATCTTAGTTGATGTTGCGCTACGCAGAGTCTTCGGCGGTCCCGCTAGGGGTGTGGGGGCGGAGCCCCCGGAAATTTTTTAGACCCTTTGGGTTGTGGGCCTGTGTCGCCCTATATTAATTCTAATGTAATTCTCTTATATCGAGAAATCCTAATAGAGTACCAAATGGCTTTTAAACATTATATTCATGTATTTGACATTTGAATATTGATTTTAAGCATTTATTCATCAATTGTATTATTAGAATTATATATAACTCTAAAAAAAAACCGATATCGTGTAATACCGGGCGGTATAATACATATACCGGGTATATCGAATACCGGAATCCCCAAAAACCGGTATATAGCGGCCGGTATATACCGTTTCGGGCGGTTTTTTAAACCTTAGCATGAAGTATGTAATAAGCCTATGGGTAAGGCAAGTCCATTTCCAATAGAAGAACTTTCACAAAGATTCATTCTTGCAGGGGCGAAGCTAGGAAATTATTTCAGGAGGGGCAAAATATAAAATCGCATATCACAGAGACAATTATATGATAAAAAAATATTTTTAGGAGGGACAAATATAACTAAATACTAATATATATAATATAAATTATTATATATTTCTAAGGGGGAGATCAATGTTAGGAGGGGCAAAAGTGCCCCCCCCCCAAACAGTACATTGGCTCCGCCCTTGCATTCTTGCCTAATATTCAAATTTAATCGAGCAAACTCACTTTTTTCATCATAAAGAGTCACAGATGGGAGGCATATATTCAGTTATTTATTACCGTGTGTAGTTTAGCTCCATAGCAAACAAACCCTGTATCATAATGCTGCTATAGTAATTTCATTTGAGAACTTAGACAATGAGAGCATTCAGTAGTTTCGAAAAACTTAATGAGTTCAAATATTTTATGTCTTTTAGAATCATAATTTTGGTCCAAGTAAATGCAGTATCTGATGTCCTGGATAAATTAGAATATCTGATGCAAGCATGAATATTCACCCATTAAAAAGCATAGAAATCATTACACGACTGAGACTTTCTTGCAATAATCGAATTATTTTAGGAGAAAACGGCTGAGAGGTTCTTGCAATAATCAACATTGTATTCAGCAAGGTTTGGCATCATAATTCTTTTGAAATTTCTTGGGTTATTCGTTTGCTTAGTGAAGCTCCAACAAAATATTGGATGGAAATACCTGCTGCCTTGCTGCAGCAATGATGTCGGAAGTTGCCAAGCTTGAATCGCTCTGGCTATCTAAACCACCAGTTTAAGGAGCACAAAAGCTGTCAACTCCATGTGAATAACTAAATTGGAACCATTAACAGTATCGACAACAAAGTAGATACAAAATTTTCAAGTCATAGGTGAGAAAGTAGTTTCATGAGTAGGTACCCCAATCCAACCAGAATCGTGCTAGTAAGCAAGAGAAAGAGACAATTACTTCAATAAAGCACCTATTAATACTACGGAACTAGAGCGAGATCTTTCCGATGTCGTGGATACGAGGGTTTCCATAAACATTGGAGGTGAGGTCCTTGGCGACGGCTTCCATCTGCGCTTCGGAGTACAGCGTAGCCCCGGCATGATCCAGGTAAACAAGACCTAGAATCAAACGAAATAGAACATCGAACCTCCCAATACGTGGAATCATATAGGGTTTCAATAAATTGATCCAGAAATCAGGGAGCTGAGTTGGGACCTTCCAACCGCTTGAACTCGGAAGCTCTGATTTCATTGATGTTCTTCGGTGCATCGGGATAGCCGTAGTCCTTCCCGAACCGTTTCAGGAATGCCGCCTTCGCCGTCTCCGTCGGTTCCATCGGCTCCGGAATTCTCCCTCGCTGATGCCCCGTTGTGTTATCCCACGAGGGGAAGAAGAAAAGGAGAAAGAAAGAAAAAGTGTGTACGGCGTTGTCCAGCGGTGGGTATTTAAACCGAGGCGGCGATCCATGTGGACTTCGGGTTCCCTGACAAATCAAAAGCTAGCTCGTCCGACGCTCCGTGAGACTCCAGATCCGGTCCTAATGATCCAGCAAGCGGCGGCATCATCGTAATCGCATTACAGTCGTACGTGATGACGTTTTTGGGGTCGGTGGAGAGTCGGTCACAGCAGACGTAGTTGACCGTAGTTAAGTCCGCATAATACATATCCTACGGTAATAGTTACTGTACGCTCCACGTCATCATTGTCTTTCATCCTTGTTTCATGTGCATCTGTCATTCCTCGGGCCAGACAACATCTCATGCAACTTTTACTTTGTAAGCTGTTTATTGAAGAAGTGTTTGATTTATTCACTCATTTCAACCACTCCCACAATTGTTGACATTATATAATTCAATTTATAGAATTAGTTCGGTCAAAAAGTATTTCAAAATCGAATTGGATTTGTCATGATTGATTGTTTTTTCAAAACCGGTTATCAAACGGAGGCTACGAACCAAGAACCGACTTAGCAAACATGAAAATAGCACTATTGATCTGTCTTGTGTATTTTGTCGATCGAGAGGAATCGTTGTACTACTTTTGGTACCATTTTTTGAAGGAATGTAGGATTTTGAGAAGGGGATGGAATGAGCTCAAAAAGAATGGTAGGTTTGAAACAATTCAAGGTGATTCCAACGAAGGATAATGAGATTGATAATTGGGATAATAAATGGGCTACTATATCTATTCTACGATGCTACATTGCTACAATGTTGGAGTTTTTGGACGGTCAGGAACTCTTTCATTTTTTAAGGGAAATATGCGGAATGGACAAAGGAGGTGTGCCTTGGGATGAGTTTATGAGAATGGATCGTAGGACAATCTTGATTTAAGGAAGTATTATATTGTACGTCGATTTTGTCTGTTGGTTTACTTTTACTTTTATTTTTGTCTTTGTGTTTAGTTTCACTAGGATCTATGTTTTTCTTTTCGGTTGATGCACTCCTAACATGATTCTAAGATCATAGAGAATATTGTATTTTGTCGGGACCGAGAAGAATCGTAGTACCACCTTTTGGAGGAATGTGGGATTAATTTTGAGAAGGGGATGGAATGAGCTCACAAGAAGAGTAGGCTTGAAACAATTCGAAGTGATTCCAATGAAAGATCATGAGATTGATAATTGCAATAAACTAGGATAACAAACGAGCTACTCTATCTATATACGCTATGTTGTTAGAGTTTTTGGACGGTCTGAAACTCTTTTATTTTTAAAGGGAAACATGCGGAACTAACGGAGGCGGTGCGCCTCGGGATGAGTTCCTAGGAACGGATCATGGGACAATCTTGATTCAAGGGAGTATTACGTTGTATGTTGGTTTTTTCGATTAGTTTATTTTTATCTTTATTTTTGTCTTTATGTTTAGTTTAATTAGAGTCGGTGTTTTTCTTTCTCATGAAATGACATATGTGCCTCACTTTGAATTTAAAAAAATATTAAAATAGTATGATGTGATGCATACGATTGACCTGATTTATATCGTTCAATTATTTTTTATATTTTATTATATTTGGAGTGGGCAAAGAAGGGTGTTTTTTGTTTTATGATTGACATAATTCCTTTTCATTCAATCATTTTTTATATTTTTGTTTTATTTGGATTTTGGAGTGGGCAAATTGCGGTCTTTTTGGTTTTATAATTAGGATGATAGGAAAGAATAGAAATGTCAATGGGACAGGTACGAAAGGTGCCTATCCACTATCGGCTACCCATTTATTTCTCACGGGTATAAAAATAGGTGCTCATTTAATTACCTGTGGGGGACGAATACCCACGGGGATTGACGGGTACCCATAACGCTTTAAAAAAATATAAATTATAATATTTTAATAACACTTCAACTCTTGAAGTATAATAATTTTATTTTAATAAAACACACAATATTTTGATAATAACATAATCATAATATTTCAAAACATAAAGTATATAAGTATTGAATTAGGTTAGAGTTTTTTTAGTATATGTACCGAGAGTAATATTGTAATTACTAATTCTCGCAGGTAATAGGTACCCGCGGGTATGGGTACTATAATACCTGTACCCCGCCCCATATAATAAATGGATAAAAAAATTACCCATAAAATTTTCGCGGGTAGGAAACTACCCCCCATGCATACCCATTATAAACGGGTAATTACCCACAGGTACCCATCTAAACGGGTAATATTGTCATCCCTACGAAAGAATACTAAAAATATGTTATCTTAAAGGATTAAGGTTTATTTGGCAAATAAAATTTTTTTGATAATATTAAAGTTATTTTATATTGAAATAACATATTATACATGTGACACACCATCTTAATAATATCAAAACAAAATATATTAAATATTTTAATATAAAAAATTTATTTTTTATCCATGTCAGCATGATCATGCCTACGCCATCGTTCCAATAAAAATGACAAGGCGATTCAATTAACAGTTGACACATAAATGATAGTATATAATACAATTTAAACAAAATGATAATATATAATACAATTTAAACAAAAGAAATTGGAATCTCATAGGATGCGTATGGAAATTGGAATATGAGATTATACATGGTGTGCTTCACGTCTATTTTATAGTGCAAGTTGGGTGAGGATATCCCACGTAATTTGAGAGCATACCCAGAAAGGATCGATTGAAGATGGTGGGATCATTACTATCAAGTCTCCGGTAATTAATGAAAGGATGTATGTATCATTGTATAACCTAATGAAGCCCCTGGGTTAGGTTGTAGTTGGCTTGACTTGAGTCTGATTCATGAGTGTGATTTTTTTGGCCTAATCTGACCAAGCTCAAAGAGTTAGTCCAGTCTGCAGCCCCCCAAGCTTGGTTGGAGTTCAAGGACTTTAGGTCGAGCACTAGTAGTGCGTCGATTGTTGTTCGCCTACCGAGCTCTTGGGCGGATTTTGGTACGCGAGCATGTGTTGAGTTTTGTTCTTAGTTGATTTGTTGAGGTTGGCGATTATGACGTGTACATATACTTTCATGTTCCGACTGATATGTTGTTCGAAGACTCTATTCATTAAACACTGGTATGTGGCTTCTGCATTTTTCAACCCAAATGACATTATTTTGTAGCAGAAGTTGACGTGCTCCGTGACGAAGGTCGTATTTTCCTCATCTTTTGGGTGTATCCATAAAGCTCAAGTACTTGTACCATGAGGGACCATCAACAAGTTTGTCTATACTTGAAAGTGGATAAGAATCATTTGAGCACACCTTGTTCAGGTCAGTGAAGCTCACACACGTTCGCCACTTTCATGAATTCTTCTTGACCATCATAACATTTACTAGCCATATGATGAATCTAATATATTTGATGAAGTTTGCATTCAGCATCTTCCTCGTCTCCTCTAGAGACGCTAGCTGACACTCGATTTTTCATATGGAACAACAACCTAAAATATTTGAACGGTACCCGAGAGGAGATGTCTAAAGGCGGCCCCAGCCGATCGACGACCTATAATCGATATAAATCGGAGCATCGCATGAACACGTGACATTTATTGGAGTATGCCGTCCCGCCGAGCTCAAAGCTCAACTCAGAGATAGCACCGATCTATTTGCATAGACGCCTGTCGATATCTTTGGAATAGATCTTAGGATCATATGTCATATGCTCACCATCGATCATTCAGTTAAACCGATGGCGCAAAAGAAAAGGAGGTTATTGGATTCAAATCGGAATGAACTCAATAATTTTAGTTCGGCTCGGTTCGTTTGAAATTTATTTCGGCTCGATGGAACGTCAACCGGTTCAAAATAATGGTGCACTTCGTGCATTTGGGCTGAGATGAAGCAAACGAGTCGGAGTTGGACGCCACTGGAACGAGATCTCTCTCGTAGTTTCATTTATCCGCACTCCGCTTGCCACTTCCCTTCCTCTTCGCCGCCTTCCGATCAATCGCGAGAGGCCACGCATTGTTGCGACTTGCGAAGCGAGGAGGGAGGAGAGGGTAGCAGAAGTTGAGCAGCAGCGATGTTGACCTCGCCGGTTGTGAACACGTACCCGCTCTCGAACTATACGTTCGGGACCAAGGAGCCAAAGATGGAGAAGGACACATCCGTCGCCGATCGCCTGGCTCGCATGAAGGTCAAGTAAGTATACCGTACTCTCCCTTCAAATACTGGATTTTCCCAATTCCTGAAACTTGGTGCTTTCGTGCTCTCATCGACTTGAAAAGGGTAAGCCCTAATCAAAATATCCTTTTTAGTGATCCTGGTGCACTAGTAATTATCCAGGCTTTTCTTTTGTTGTTGTTTTTTGTTGATTCAAAGTTTATTCCCAGGTAATAAAGAGGAAAAATTGGATTTTGATGATAAAAGACCGTGCATTGTTTGATACTGAAGCGAGTCTTTAAATTCCTCCTATACTCACCTTGTTCTTCAGTACCCCATAATTGAGCTGTCGGCGCATTCTAGTTGACAAAGATATGACCCTTCTATACCGCAATTAGTAGATATACTGTTTGAAATGATATCTGACCTGTTAACTTGGTCATTCAACAGTGTATTTGGTCTTTCACTATTTAAGCATTTGTTCTTCGTATATCAGAGAAATGGAAAGCTTCGATCTTGATTGTCAATTCATCATGAATCTCTTGAATCTGAAGGGACTCTTCAAATTCCTCATATACTCACCTTGATCTCAAGTACAACATGATTCAACGTGTTTCTCACCCTGCTCTTTCACATTTTCTGGTGCTACTTTCTAAATTAACTTGTGTCTTCACTATAATGTCTCTTTGTTTTTTGTTTATATCCAGCTATATGAAAGAAGGAATGCGGACAAGTGTCGAGGGCATTTTACTGGTAATAGTCCACTCGTTGCAGTTACCCATTGTAAAGTTTGCTATTATTCCAGATATGATTATAAAAGATAGTTGATTCACTTTATTTTTCAGTGACTGAGCTAAATACTTGGAATCCTATGTTGCTTGGGTGGAACACAATTTGTAAACTATGAATTCAGCTTTCGGGGTTCCAAGCTGCATCTTATGTATGGTTGATTTTGCAAAACTTCTCTTCAGTGAACATTCAAAGCTTTCGTCTATTATCTAGTCTTAGCAACTTTGGGTGCAAAGACGAATAAGCTTGATAACATTTATCCGGACATGATTGAGACATAGATACGCATGAAGGTGGACATAGAGGGAATATTGAAAATGATTAATGGGTTTTGTTAGTGGTTATTGATAGTTTGAGCAATTCATTGATGCTCCAGTTTTGAACTTCTTTTTGAATTCTGAGCCATGTTTTCAATAAAAACCTAAAGGTACATACATATTATGCTGTGATTTGTAACATCATCATGTCTAAAATGCCTGCGTTACTAGTACTAGTGGGTGTATAATCAATTAGCTTCTGAACTTTGTCTAAATTATTAGTTGCAATCTCATATTTAATCTTTAATCAGCTCTGTGACTCCCTCATAATCTGAAATTGTTGTGAAAGATTTCATGTCCCATCTTGTCCATATACTTGGAATCTGTTTTGGCTATAGGTCTTCAACTCATTATGGTTTTCATTGAATATTATATAAAAATTGCACGAGACTCCAGTTTTCCTTAGTTTTGAAATTACAATCTTGCAGGTACAAGAGCATAATCATCCCCATATACTGTTACTGCAAATAGGAAATACCTTTTGTAAGCTCCCTGGTGGACATTTGAAGCCTGGAGAGAATGGTTTGCTCTTGTGTTTTTGACCACAATTTCATCCCCTATGCAGCATTTCATATCTTGTTTAACACTTTCACTTGTATACTTGATTAAACAGAGATTGAGGGTCTGAAGCGAAAGCTCTGTAGCAAGCTTGCTGCAAATTCAGCCTCATTTCAGCCAAATTGGCAGGTACTTAATCGATATTGGATTCTCTTTACATAAACATTATAGTGCTGTGGTTCAAGAAGACTAATATTTGATATCATGAAAATTTGTGTTTTTTGTGCAATTTGCCAAGCATAACCCTGAGATCATATTGACTGGAAAAAAATGAACATGAACATAAACATTGTGATCCTCCATCTATTCAGGCACCTATAGTTTGCAATGGTCTCAACCCACTCCATAAGCCGTAGAGGTGCGCTAAGTACAGTTAGAATATCACTATTTAACTTCTCTCCTCAAGGTTGGATCAAGTGAATTTGCAATTTTTTATTAATTCCATGTTCCTTTTCCATGTGTCTATGTACTAGTCGTCAATAATCTACTTCATGGGAATGCTAGTTTTTCTGAATTACTGCAATACCTCACTATTCCTTTTTATTCATGTTATTGTAAATTTTGTGAGTCATCCTTGTTTGGGATAATTTTATCTTGACTGTTGCTGAATGGTTGTGAAGTACATATTCATTCATATGCTGTAAGATGAAATGAGCTTGATATTGTTTCTTTTGTCCCTTGACTTACAGATTGGTGAGTGTGTTGCCATCTGGTGGAGACCAAATTTTGAAACTGTAATGTATCCATACTGCCCTCCTCATATTACCAAGCCTAAGGTAATTTGCACTAGACCATTAGTACCTTTGGTACTGAAGTTGTATTCACGTTTTGATTACACCTTTCCTCATTAAAACAGTATACTTTTCCAGGAATGTAAGAAACTATTCCTTGTTCATCTGTCAGAAAGAGAATATTTTGCAGTTCCAAAAAACTTGAAGTTGCTTGCTGTTCCATTATTTGAACTCTATGACAATGTTCAGGTATGGCTAGTTTTGTTAACAGTTTTATTCGAGTGTAAGTTTTGCAAATTGCTTTTCTTTGTTAATAGCTAAGTTTATAGTATCTACAAGGACTCGCTGAACATTATAAATTCTATTTATTAATTAATCCGTAACATTTTTGCGGATTGATTTGTTAAACTGCTAAACTAAAATCGAATCTCACTGATATCTGGCTCCTAAGTCTCTAAGCTCTTCAGGTTCCATAGGCTTTTCTTTTGGAATGTTTCCTCCCCCTTATATGGATACCCTTTTTGCCTGTTGCGTGCTTGCTGATGTGGTATTCAGATTTGCAACTGTAAGCTCTAATTTTAAGTGTTATTATTGAAAAAAGAAAAGTGTTGTTATAATTTGCTAGGCTAAAGGTTGATTTGAACTTCATGATGGGCAATGGTTGTCATACTTGCTTTCATTTTGTTAGTAATACTATTTGCAATTTGAATTTTACAATGTTTGACAAATGAATAAGACATTTGAAATTGCTGCAGAGATATGGTCCTGTTATCTCTACCATCCCACAACAGTTGTCAAGGTTCCAGTTTAACATGGTTTCTTCATGAAGGTGGAACAACTAAACTTTAAAGCAGAACTCCTTAGACAGATCAAGTGGAGCCTTTATGTTATCCATTCAGTAGTAAAATTATGAACTAATCCATCCCAAATGTATACCTCTTGCACTCACTGTTTAGAAATACATTTGAGTTATCTTCAGATGTAAATGTAAAACTAGGCGCTTGTGGTCATCTTGTGAACTTTGTATGTATAATATACATGAATGATCATACATTTGTCATACTTTCAGTTCAGTAAAGTTGTTAGATTTCTTCACTTATTACTTATTCATATCTACTTAGGTCATTTTTATTTCACTGAATAGATTTTAATCTCTTATTTGTTTAGTGCATGAAGTGGGAGAAAATAATATTAAGAGAATATAAAATTAACATGATATTTCATGTACATCAAATTAATTTTTTTATTCAATACACTCTCATTTGTTATTCTATCTTATCCTATTTAATAAAAAAAATAACCATTAGGGCTCTAGGTGCTATTAAATGTTTTTTTGTATTGTGCTTAATTTTTTTTGTTGCCAAACTCTCCCCCTCTTTCCATGTAGTAGTATATTTATTTAGCAATATATCTAAAATAGTTACCGCAGAGAAGTTTTATTTTAAAAAAAGATTTAAGGATTTTAATGCAAAAAAAAACCCTAACATTATAAAAAATTATCAATTTCATATATATTTTACAGCAATTTATCAAACTCGGATTTTGAGAATGAAAAATTTTCAAAATCGGATTTGAAGTTTCAAATTTTTTCAAATCGGAATTTTAGTGGATCAGATATTTATTTTATCCCGAAATTAGAGACTTTGGTTAAAATTTTTAAATATAAAAAAATATAAAAAAAATAATTTTAATTTATAAAAAAAATTATAATAAAAATGAGGTGTTAGAGTCTAAAAAATAAAATTTCAAACACTCTAATTCATTAGAGATTTTTTCACAAAGTCTATAAATCTAAAATTTAAATTAAAAATTATGAAATATTTTAATGAAAAATATTTTTTTAATCGCAACACATCTTTTTATATTAAAAAAATATTTTTTAAAAAAATTATAAAATTATTATAGACTTTGGGTAAAATTCTTTAATAAGTCTCTAATGCATTAGATTTTGCCCTAAGTCTATAAAATTAATTTTTAATTAAAAATAGTAAAATATTTTTTTAAAAAAATATTTTGATAGACTCTAGCACATCTTTTATACCACATATATATTTTTTGTGAATTAAATTTTATTTTTTATAATTATAAAATTATTATAAACAAAAGTCTCTAACTCATTAAAGAGTTTTGTGCAAAGTCTATAATAGCCTCATATTTTTTTAAAAAAAAATATTTGAATTCATGAAATAATTTTTAAATGATACAAAAAATGTATTATGATCCAAAAAAATATTTTACATCAAAATATTTCATAATTTTTAATTTTAATTTTAATTAAAATTTATAGACTTTATGCAAAAGTCTTTAATATTAGAGAGTTTGAAAAATATATATTTTATTCTCTAATATCTTATTTTTATCATAAAAAATATTTTATAAATTAAAATTATTTTATAAATATTTATATATATATATATATTTTAATTTTTGACCAAAGTCTCTTGCCAGGAGTATATGAATATTCAATCCACTAAATTTCAATTTAAGAAATTTTGAATCTTATTTGAGAATTTTTTATTTTCAAAAACCGAATTTGATAAATTGCTCGTAGCCTTATATTTAAGTCGATTGCTAAATTCCGATTCAAACCCTAAAAAATGTCGGATCATCACTTTTAACTTTCAAAATATTAGATGAGGTCATCGTTTTAAACGAAAATATAGATAGATGTAAATTTAAAACATATAAGATTAAAATGACGTAAAAATAGATTATATATGAAATTGATAATTTTAATAAACCACGTGTCGTCCTTTTATAAATAAAAAAAACACTAAAACTTTATATGCATGTTTGATTGTGGGAAATATCTGCAAGACTGCAATCCTTCTAAATTTTTGTCTTCGGTTTTATAAAAATTAAATACAGTGGATGAAAATGCATTTGGTTCGCGTTAATGAAATTTTAAAATAAAGTTGAATCAAAATTTCTTAAAAGCCTCTTTTCTATTTTTATTTTATTTAATGAAATTTTAAAAGAAAGTGGAATCAAAATTTCATAAAAACCTCTTTTCTATTTTTGTTTTTGTTTTTATTTTTCTTAAAATTTGAAATTTCCACTTTGGTTTGATTAGAAATTAAAACAAAACGAATTTAATTTAGAAAATCCAAAGTCAAACAGAAACAGGGATCACTTCCAATCTTCTGGCGCAAGGAACTAACCGCCGACTCGTGTCTTCCTTCTCGCTATAAATAATACCAACTATACCTCGATCTCTTCGCCGCTCCAACTCCATTTCCCTTGGTATCTCTTCTTCTCGTCGAAGAATTCCGATTGATCTCGATCCTCCTCGCTTTGCAAGAAGTAGAAGAAGACGATGCTGGAGATGCGGCTTCTCCAGGGCGGGCTGCTGAAGAAGGTCTTGGAGGCGATGCGGGAGCTGGTGACCGACGGCAACTTCGATTGCTCCCGCTCCGGTTGCTCCCTCCAGGCCATGGACTCCAGCCACGTGGCCCTCGTCGCCCTCCTCCTTCGCTCCGACGGCTTCGACCACTTCCGCTGCGACCGGAACCGCTCCATGGGCATGAACCTCAATCACGTCGCCAAGCTCCTCCGCTGTGCCGCCAATGATGACATCCTCACCCTCAAGGCTGACGATGATGGCGACACGGTCTCCTTCTTGTTCGAGAGCCCCAGTCAGTAATTAATTCGTCCCAATCTCCTCCGTTTTCCCTCCTAATGGGTTGATCCTAGCACTATTAAATTGATCTTTGCCCTTTTATTCTGTGTATTGCATTTGATTAAACCTGGTGAGAGTGGTTTACGACTGCCTGTGTTCATTAGGATTTTGGATACCTTTTTTGGCATTGATCTTTTGATAATAGTGCTGTATCCTGAATCGGAAAAAATATCAGAAGTAGAATGGTGATAAAATGGTTTATAATAGTGAGTTCACTAGGACTTATATACCTTCCTTTACATTGATCTGAAACCTCAAGTTTTGGGGTTTTTATCAAAGTAGTATTATAGTTGAACTAGACATCATAAAAAGCCTGGTATTCAGGATACTTGTGCTACCAAAAGATCAATTGCAATGAGTACCCAATTAATTTATTTATTCTGGAAATTTCAATACAAAGAAAACCTGACATGCCAATCCTAAATAAAAGTCAGTTGATTTTGTTTATATTTATTTTGTATTCTTACTTGTTTTTTTTTTCGTTTTCTTTTTCCAGTTTATGGAAGCAAAATATGTTGAATTGATCAAGGAAGTGCAATAATTGCTTTAGTGTGGATCTTTCTGTTAAGCATTTTGTTTATGGAATGAGGAAAACCATGAGAATTCAAAATTTCAGCTTAACATAATGGAAATATTTGAAAATTAATAAATGGAACAGGACCATACACCTAATTTGTCACCTTACTGATTTTGACATATTTTTGGTGGATAAATTTAGGTGTTGACATATAAATTGGATATAGATCTCTGACTTATCACCCAACATCACATATATCTTAAAAAGGGACCTTTTTCACATAGAAGATGCTGATGAAGCATCTAGCATATTAGAGCAAGTTGCTGTAACTTGCATGCCCTAACAACTCAAACCACATAGTGGTTGATCATAACATGATTTCAAAATCCATGGAAGCTAAATCATGTTGGTTTAGGTTCAAAACTTAGGGAAAAACCTCTCTTCAGGTTAGTTTGATTTATGATATATATGCGTATTTGCTTCTGAAAGTTGGATGTGCAGCAAAACAAATAAATTGAATTATTGAAGGCCCTCTACTTTCCCTTCTAGTTTATAGTACATACTTCCTGATTGGGTTGATCATTACTGGTTTGTGAAGTTTACTCATAGTAATTCTGTTTCTATGCTTTTCAATTGGCAGAGCAGGATAAGATTGCAGATTTTGAAATGAAGTTGATGGATATTCAGAGTGAGCACTTGGGGATACCTGAAGCAGAATATCAAGCTATTGTTAAGATGTCGTCACAAGAGTTCACACGAATTTGCAAAGATCTAAGTGCCATTGGTGATACTGGTAGTCTTACCTCTTAACTATTGCCGCTAATGCACATCACATGCTGCATTGTTCATTTCATAAGTTGCTTTGGACTCAATGAGGCAATGACAAGCGTACTGTTAATTTTGTGTGAACAGTTGATTCCAAAAGTTATATGACTAGGATTAAAATATAAGACGACTTGCTCTGGTAGCATGTTAAGTTTGATTAGATGATTGTTTATCCCAAAAGTTTAAGCTCTTAGAGAAAGATCCACTGTATACTTTTATGTTTTAACATTTACCATTTGCACATATTTATATTTTTATGTTTTAACAACATCATCTACGCTAGTAGATTTCACTTCTCCTTCTGAATATTAGTTTCTTTACAGTGGTGGATTTAATTTTTTTTTTATGTTATTAGCTTCTTTTAATTGGTAGATTCAGAAATTCTTATTAGGGCGTCTAAATATTATATACACTAAATTGATATAAAAAAAATTTATACAAATATCATGAGTCATTTTCCTTGGTTGATAATACTTGTTTTGCCGATATTCATTGGCTCTTCTATTTTCTTTCTTCTCCATAGAGGAAATAAGACGTTTAGGTGGTATATTATATGTATCAATGTATATGCTTATTAGAACTCCTTTTAGTGACCTATGTATTATGTTATCATTTCCAATTGGATAATCCATTAATCCAACTGGAGGAAGATTTTAAGTCGATGGATATTTTTTATTTTCACTGAACACTAGGAATTGATGGACTTTGTGTACGATCCATTTTACCTACATGATTTTTCACTACTTTAGCTACCGTAGCAACTTGGCTACTCACTCGAAATTTGCAATTGTTCTATTGAGTGGTCAAATTGGATCATTTTCTTCCCGCGACCTTTTGGTTTTTTTTTTATGATGTGGGAGTTAGAATTAATTCATTTTCATTTACTTTTAAGTGTTATCCATGTGGGGATGAAAGAAATGTCTCTACTCAGGTACTAATTATATAAATTTGTAAAGATGGTCTCTGATTTAGTTCTGGCCTAATTTGTATAGTTGAGGCAATGTTTGTATTACAAACAGCTTCACCATAACTATGATTTTTAACTAGTGATGATATGGTTATTGAACACATTGCTGATATTTATATATCAATTTTATATCTGGATGTGAATTCAACCTATCTTATTTACCTTTTCTGCCTTCTTTATAGTTGTAATATCTGTGACAAAGGAAGGAATAAAATTCTCAACCAACGGAGACATAGGCAGTGCAAACATTGTTTGCCGTCAGAACACCTCTGTAGATAAGGTTGAGAAAAAAGGAATCATCTTTGCCTACCTATTCATTGGTTTTTCACATTATGATCATTGTCTGTCCTTGCAGCCAGAAGCATCCACCATAATAGAAATGAGGGAGCCGGTCTCATTGACGTTTGCTCTTCGTTATTTGAATTCATTCACCAAGGCAACACCTTTGTCAAACACTGTCACAATAAGTATGTCTTCAGATCTTCCTATGGTGGTCGAATACAAGATTGCGCACATGGGCTATATCAGATACTACTTGGCTCCGAAGATTGAAGATGATGATCAAGCGTGACATATCTCTTTCATGTCTCTTCTCATTTGGATGAAATATATCAGGATGTTTTTTTTTTTACTTTCTTTGATGTTTGTTATTTAATTTTGTACAGGCAATGTGAATAAGAATATATTAATTGGTATGTTTACTTCATTAGATAGGATATTATTGAATTGAATAATAAATAAGGAAGAATTAAATATAAATTTCTTAAATCCGCTTCGCAACAGATATAATATTCTTTTATTCTCATTTATTTCTAATTCATGCACTAAATAAGTAATGAACATTAATTCATTCTTTATCCTATTCTCTAGGGGTGAGTAAAAGAATTCGAAAATTTGGTTAACCACAAAATCGATCCGAAATCGAATCGAATTTTTCGATTAACCGGTCCAAGGGTTTCGGTTTCATTTTTTTATTTATAAATAATTGGTTTTCGATTTCGGTTTTTGGGTATCGGTTAATCGTTAGTTTACGGTTAATTAGTTCATATATATAATATTTTAATTTTTACACCTATGCTTTTTTAAATATATTTTCTCTCTAAAACTTATATAAAATAATAATACATTGAATTATATTTCATTCTTCCGCCCAATCATATATTTTTTAAATATGAATAAATACTATGATACACAAATTTTTAAAATATTATAATATATTTTTACTAAATAAAGATTTGAATTTCTTGTTGAACCTATTCAATTCAAGAATTGTTTATGAGGGTGTTTATTTATAAGCATTATATTTGATTTGTATTTTTTTTTGAAGTATTTTATGAAATGTGCAATTTATATAATTTTATTATTTTATATGTTAAAGTTTTTATTAATTAACTGAAAATTATTAGTTAATCAAATCGCAAAAAACTAAAAACGAAGTTAATTAACGGATCGGTGTGGTTAATGATTTAAAAAAACTAATGTTAATGGATGGATTTAAAAAAAATGTTAATAGATCGATTAATCGATTTATGCCCACCTCTACTATATTCTTCTTATTTTATGAGACAAATATACTTTAAATGTATTGGATGATTCCATCGTGAAATTGAAGTATCTTGCCGGTTAAATAAAAGAATATAAGACTACAAGGGAGCTATTCGAGGGGTGAGCCTTGACATAAGGTAATTAAGTTGCTTATGCCTTAATTAAATCCAATTTTATGTTACCTTATACTTGAATTTGTGGGAACCTACGTAACTTAATTACTACGATTAAAGCATAAAAAATATGCACAACTTTCATCATAATCTAACCCAAACCTATTTTGTTAGACTAATGTTTGATGTGTTATTATGTAATCTTAAGCGGCCATGCACTGGGACGTTTGATACATCTACTATACGTAAAATTATTGATAATCCAAATTAATATATTTGATACTATAACTATATTATTTCACAGACAAAACGACTGACTCACATGCGCAATCCATCCTTAACACTACTGCAATTATTTCACAATAATTAATTAACTAATATCAAATAAATTCTCAATCTAATAAATTAATATTATTTAATCACTTGAACAATTAATCCTATAAAAAGCGTGCCCTAACAATATTTTCTATTAAACCAAACCTCGACCTCAATGGACAACTCTAGGTTCTCAAAATAACTTATTTTATAACATCCGCTTCACTTAATTAATTAATTAACTAAACTACATATATTAAACATAATTATTAATTTATTGCCAAATGTGAATAGAATATTTTGTGTATTTTCTAAAAGTCTGGGTTCAAACTACCGTATAATCTACCTTTGCTAAATAATAATAATAATTATTAGTTTATTAGTTACCCACAACAACTCCGATGCTTTCCCTTCCCCAGTCTCCAAGCTCGCTTCGAATCCATGCAAAGCGACTCTCAGGTAATGTTCTTCTCGTTCTCCCTCTCAATCTCTCCATTCACTGTTACACCCCCGCTAGCTTGATGGGATAACTGACCCATCAACTTCATAGGCCAATCTATTGGTCTAATTAAGATGCTCTAGTTGAAATTGATGATAGCACACCGACCCATCAAGTCTTATAAGCCAATGTCACATCCAATATACTCTTGATGTGAGACTAAATTAGGGTATTATAATATCCCACACTTATGTCTTGACGTTATTGTCAAAACCCTTCACTTGGGCGACTCTTTCTCACGCAGGCTTCCTCACCATGTCTAGGATCAAGTCTTATTCTGATACCATTTGTTACGATCCGCTCGATGAGATAAGTGATCCACCAGGGTATTGCATTCACAGCGTCTTCCTCCCCCGTTAAATCCTTTCTTATTAGGGACGACAACAATTCGATTAACCGCACTTTTGAGGTTAATCGAAATCGAAACTGATTTCCAAACCAGCTAACTGAAATCGAAACCGAAATCAATCGATTTCAAAAGCCTATATCCGAAATCGAAACCAAATTTTTTGGTTCAGATAGAACCAGTTATCAGTTTACTAATCGGTTAACCGATTCAATGATTAATAACAAAACCGGTTTCAGATACCGATTAATTGTAAAAAAATGGTAATAAATGGATAACCGATTCAAAGATTAATAATAAAATCGGTTTTGGATACCGATTAACCGCAAAAAATCGATAACCGAAATCGAATATATAACCGGTTTCGGTTACCGGTTAACCGCGGCCCGATAACCGAAACTAAATCGCAAATCCACAATCCAAACCCGAATTTTGAGATTCGGTTAACCAATTAACCGCGATTAATCGATTTGAATTGCCATCCCTGCTTCTCATCTCCGTTTCCTGCCACCCCGTCCATTACCCGATCCATTACCCTCTCATATAGTTTCTATTGATGCTCGTCGACGCAAATAACCAGTTAGACTAGTTAGTAGTGCGGCCTCGCGTGCACCCGCAAAAATCCGCCGATATCCAAAGGGAGGGAATGGCGGAGACGAGGAAGCGAGTGCTGGTGGTGGGAGGCAGCGGCTACTTGGGGCAGCACCTCCTTGAGGGACTCTCGCTTGCCGCCGGATCGGATCGCTACGACCTAGCATTCACCCACCACCGCCCGATCCCCCCCGCCGAACTCGTGGATGCCGTCTCCCCGGTCCTTCCCTTCCGTGTCGACCTGCGAACGGGAGACGGCTTCGACTCCATCTCGACTGCCTTTGGCCAGGTAAGTCTTTCCTCTTTCCCAATTGATGATTCAATTGGGTCGGATCGTATGTTCTTTGTCTCATCAATTATTAATGGTGGCGTTGGGTCTCAAGACGATCTAGCCGAGGTCAAAAGTTCGAAACAAATGCTGATACTTGATGCTATATTCCTAATATTTAGTTATGAAACAAACGATCTAGCCCGGTCCTTCCCTTGTTTCCTGGATTAGTTATGTAAACAAAGCTTGATCAGTCTCCTATTTATTTGAACTAACTTTGTCTAAAATCTTTACATTTTCAGCCAGATGTAGTTGTTAATTGTGCTGCACTCTCTATCCCTCGTTCCTGTGAAATGGATCCTGCAGCTGCTATGTCTATTAACAAGCCATCTTCCCTTGTTAGCTGGTTGTCAAGCTTCAACAATAACAATTCCCTTTTAATTCATCTATCAACTGATCAAGGTAAGTTTTTATATTTTCTTTGCTATGGATCTTTACTCATGCACCAGATACAGCACACATAAATGTTAATTGCCATCTCTAGCAGCAGGTGGAGTGTTCTAACTCCTAATATTTCAAACATCAAACCTGAATAGTTACGAAATTTTGGATTCTTAAAATTTTCTCAGTGCACAAAGCTCAACAATCAAAGAGCTGATCAGAAGAGGACACTTGTTTTCTTCAGATGACTATTCGATTTTGTGGTTCAATGGTTCAATGCCATAGGATTTTCTTAGCACGCCCATTTGCAGGAGAAAATATTTTTCTCATGGAAGCCTCTTTAGCTGACAGACTATGAATATAAGTGGTCACTAATGGTTGAAAGGAGTTGGGGAACGCTAAATGAAGTTTGAGGCGATCATGTGTTAGTAAGCTTACTAGTAGGGCACACCAAGTTTTAATGGGCCATAGCGAGAGATGATGAAAGGCTTGTGTAGCATTAAATGCTCAAGTTAGACTGCTTTAAGTAGTGCACCATTTCTTGTTGCATCTTTCATGTCATTTAATTTCTCAATCTTTTGGTTGTCTATCAATTCCTTGGTTTATTGCTGATTCCTCATCTCAACAACCCTGATTTGGCTGCTTGGGTATTTCTCTCTTAATGTTACAGTATTCAATCTTATGTTGAACAACAACTCACATAAACTAAGCTAAACTGTATGTTTTGACTGATTAAGTATTCGTCATGTGTATTCTATAATTCTTTTGAAGACAAACATCTTACTTTACAAATTCCAAACTCTAGATAGTTTCCTAGTGATTTTACACGATCTACTATTTCACACAAAGATATGTACTTTGTCTAATGGAGCCTTACTAAATAACAGTTTATGAAGGGACAAAACCTTTTTACAAAGAAGACGATGAAGCTGTTCCTGTAAATATGTATGGCAAAACTAAACTAGCTGCAGAGCAACATATCATTGCAAACTGCTCAAACTATGCCATCTTGAGGAGTAGTATAATATATGGGCCACAGACAATTTCACCTGTTACAAAGTCGCTTCCAATCCAAGTAAGCAACTAAGCATTTATATGGATGCAGGTTACTTTCCAACCATTATACAGTTCAAATATATGACTGTCAATCCAGAGTTTTGAGTGCTGACCTTAATCTTGGACAGTTGGATCCTTGGTAAATAGTTAATAGATGTTTTTGTTCTCATGTAAAATGCACATATAAATCTCAAGTGTGGTGACGAAGTTAGGCCTAGATATGATGCCAGCTTCTACCGTTTTGATATGCCCAGATGACAGACATTGCTACTTGCCATATGTTGTCTAATCAATTTAGTCCTAACCAAGTGGCTTGAGCATTGACTTCTGGAATAATTGATTTTCAATAATTATGCTGTGAAGTAGTTGTTCAATTACCCTAGTTTTTCATGAATGAATGGTTGTTAAATTCAACTGTTTAAGATTTTTTAATTCTGACATAATTGTACTTTTCTATGCAGTGGATTGACAGTGTTCTCAAGCAAGGTCAAGAAGTCAATTTCTTTCATGATGAGTTCCGTTGCCCTGTTTATGTCAAGGATATGGTGCATGTTATAATAGCTTTGACCAAAAAATGGATATCAGGTTGAGTTTGGCTTCTCTTGCTAATGATCTCTAGAGAATCTGCCTATTTCTTAATGTTGAGTAGCTATGGAACTAAGACAAGTTGTCTCAATTAAGAAACATGGAGGAAAAAATAGCAGCATTCAGACACCAATTTTATTGCTGCTATTTTTTATTCGACCACAACATGGAATTGCATCTCCTGTGCTTAACTTTCCTAGATTGTGCTGCTTTCATCAACGTATCTTCCAATAAGCTACCTATATTTGTTTTTCAAAATTAAGCTGGATATGCCTTTTCTTTGCTTTTCCTTCTATTAAGTACTGGAGTCTTCTTTTCTTTAGCAGTACATAGATACTATCTCCAAGCACTTTTTAAGAGTGTCATTAAAACTTGACATCTAAAATGAAATTAACAACTATCTCCAAGCACTTTTATTTCAGATGGTCAGCAAATGCAGTTAGTTCTAAATGCCGGTGGACCAGATAGGGTCTCGAGGTTGCAAATGGCTGAGTCAGTTGCTAGATTTAGAGGATATAACCACTCCTTGATCAAGTCGGTCTCTGCATCATCAGTATGACTTCTACTTAATATACCATCTATAGAAACGGAACTTTGGATATATACATATATATTCTTCAGTTCTCAATTATTTCCCTCTTTTGAATTTTGAAATGGCGGTTATATAATCTGTTACTTAAGCTAGAAAACCTTTTTTCTTGTAGGTCAACCGTGGAGTCATATCCCCTGCAGACATATCTATGGACATCAGCAGATTGATTCGAGTGCTCCACATTAATCCCTGCTCCTTTGAAGATGGAGTCAGATCAACACTTGAAGCTAATGATAGTTCTTAATAGCGAAAGTCTCATTTTCCTTGCCTTGCCAAGACCCACCAATCGATCCCCAACGCCACATCGTTCACCTGCTGCCCCTAATGGCGAAATGGGAGGATAATGTAGCACTCTTGGTATCTCCAAAATGTATGTTTTGTTTTTTTTCCTGGTCTATAATTCTTTTGCTAGTTTCTGTCGTGTTAAAGCCCATAAATGTATGTTATACTCTTAATTGATGCTTTATTATTGGCGAGCAAATGTTGGAAAAATTTGTCGTTCCCCAACTAAATGCTTATTTTTTAATGAAAGATTATGTTGCATGTATCAAGTATAAAAACATCATTATCACTTTTTAAGTTTTCTTCATCATGCAAACTGTAGATACGTAGTAGAAAATACTAGAGATGAAGTGGTAGCATACTGGTTATAATGTAATTACAAGAAATTTCGAGAGGCAGCAGCGTCACTACATCTGCCCACGACGTTGCTACCCATGTCTCGCATTCGTCGTCCAACGAGGAGCCCAAGTGGGACCACTCACTGTGCAGGTAAATATTAAGTGTTAGCCAAAATGAGTAGAAGCAGCGGCGGATCCAGAAAATTTTATTAGTGAGGGCAAACTAATTTTGATAGTTGACCTCGACGAGTCTTCATGTTTTGAAAACGCTGTAAAATTTTTTCATTATCAATGTTAAATATCTCTTTCTCAATGTATGTAATCAAACAATCATTTAACCATTCATCTCCCATCGGATTACGTAGTTTATTTTTTATAAAATTCATTGTAGAAAAAGTTCTTTCAACACTTGCTGTTGCCACAGAAAGAATCAATACTAACTTCAAAAGTAAATAAATCAATGGGTAGACTATATGTTTTTTTGTCTCAACTAACTTTATAGAAAGGTCAACGATCGTGTTTAAATTTAAAAATTTATCATTTGAGCGGACATCTAAAATATAATTCTCAAATTGATCATCTAAAATCATAAGATCTAGAGCGAAAAATTCAGTCGGATATCGGTCTTACCACCCGAAGAAAGTAAAAATGTAATAAACTAAAAATACCGTACGATGCCGGTAGCTCGACAGTCGGCGAAGATTAAAGGCGATCCGACAGCGGCAGCGAGCAGCGGCAGTGGCAGCGGCAGCGAGCTAGGGGCAGCGGCAGCGGCAGCGAGTTAACGGCAGCAGCAACGGCAGCAAGCTAGCTGCAGCGACAGCGAGTTAGATGGAGCGGCACTGCAGGCCTGCAGCAGCGACTGTCGTTGAGCGGGAGCGGCAGGCCGGCAGCGATTGCCGTTGAGCGGGACTGCAGGAGCGTCGGAGCGGGATTGGCAGCGGCAGGCGGCACCGCGGCAGCGACTGCCGTTGAGCACTTGAGCCGTTGAGCGGGAGCGGGATCAGCAGCGCTGCAGGCTGCAGCGGCAGCGAGCAATCCCGGCAGGGCGGCACTGCGGCAGGCCGGCAGGCGGCAGCTCGAGTGCTCGACAGTCGGCGGCACTGCGGCAGGCCTGCAGCCCGACGAGTCGACGACAAGCAGCAGGTGAGGGCGTGAGGCCGTGAGGTGAGCTGGTGAGCCGTGAGCGATTGAGATTTGAGAGAGAGTGAGATCGAGAGTGACGACGGACGAGCGAGAGAGAAGGTTTAAGTAATTATTCATTGTGCCGTTTGTTTACCTTTGGTAAACACGTAACAATAAATGCTTAAGATTTATTAAGATTTCCTCTGCAGGCGGGCGGCGTGCGTACGTGGAGGAGGAAACGTGAGTGGACCAAGCCGTGCGTGATTCTGTGAGTGGGGGCAAAAAAAAAAAAATTCTTTTTTTTTAAAATCTCAGTGGGGCCATGGCCCCCACTGGGCCTGCAGTGGATCCGCCACTTAGTAGAAGAATATTTTATTTTCATCAGTACGAGGAAACAAGAGAAATGCTGTTATGCTGTTATACACCAACAAGATAAGGCCCGTTACGTTAATCACCGAATACCCATTAATAAAGAGATACCACGTTTTGATTTCTACTTGGGTGTCTCCGCGGGTACTGTTTTGGGTGTCCGAAATAGTACTACTAAAAAAACCGATTCGTGAAGGTCTGTAATCAGGGGTATTTTAGTCATTGTATTCATAACGGAAGGGTTCCCCCCCCCCCCCCTCTTTTGAAAACTCTACAATTCTGGAGATTTCCCTCGTCCTCAACGGATCACCCGCTCGCTTCTTCTCGCCTTCTTTCGCAATCGGAGATGGGCGTAAAGAACTTGTGGGACATCTTGGAATCGTGCAAGAAAACTCTACCCCTACATCATCTCCAGTAACTTCCCCTCACCCGTCAATCCAATCTTTTTCCTGCTCCTGGTGAACTTTCCTGTGCCAGATCTAAGAACCTTTCTACTTAACTCGCAGAAACAAGAGGCTTTGTGTGGACCTTTCTTGCTGGCTGATACAGTTGCAGAATGCTGGCCGCTGCGTAAAGGAGAAGATCTACCTCCGGAACCTCTTCCACCGCCTCAGAGCCCTAATCGCTCTTAATTGTAGCATCATCCTCGTTGCAGGTCGGATCTCCCTTTTTTTTTTTTTGCATTTATTCGCCTCCGTCTAAGTGATGGATGCTAGTCCCACTTTTATCTTTCCTTTTACTTTGCTTTCTTCGGGGTCACTGGACAATTAGCTGCGAACAGTGACTCAGTTTTTTTCTCTCCCTTTTTCTGTAATGATGTGTTCGGCCACATATCGCAACCTTGGATTTTGAATTGTTTCCTTAAATTGCATCTTCTCTTTTCAATATGAAGCATTTGATTGGTCACTAATCGCTCTGAGCAACTAAACAGCAAAGTTTTACCTGGCGATTAAAACTGTATTGGTCTTGAGGAGGGGATCCTAAGAGGGCTTGAGTCTGGTAATATGAGCTGTATATCAAGCTTATTATCGCGACCAAAAAAATTTCGCGGTAGCGAACCTTGATATCGATTATCGTTTCGCGACCGATATATCGTCCACTTCGCGACATATCGACAATATAATATATATTATAAAATTATATATATATATAATAGCAAACATAAATCATTTAACAGGGGCATTCGCTTGAAACAATAGAAATCAAATGGCTAATAACTAATTAAGTAAAATAGTTTAGGAGGGACATAGCAGAGCAATCAGCAAACACCTTATAATATAAGACATGTTTTAAAAATGGAAATAATTTAAAACAATATAAAATGTCTCCATAAATCAATTGAACAAGGCAACAAGCTAATGTTTCACCCAGTTAAACGGCATGAATTGAGAAGCAAAGCTAATGAATATTTAAGCATTACTTGTACCAGTCAACAGTCAACAGTCAACAGTCAACAGTCAACAGTCAACACTCTTTGGAGGAAGAAAAACTACTAAGCACAAAATGAAGAAGAAGACCACAACAGAAAATGAAGAAGAAAAGAAAAAGAAGACAATAAGAAGAAAGAAAAGAAGAAGAAAAGAAAGAAAAGAAAAGAAAAGAAGAAGAAAATAAAGAAATCTGCGAATCTGGAAAGGGAGTTGGGTTTTTTTTTTGAAGTTAGGGTTTTCTCCATATCTCGTCGATATCTCGTCCATCCATGGACGAGATCTCGACGAGATGGAAGAAATCTCGAGAATATTCATCTCGTCCAGACGAGATAGGATTTCTGGCCGAGACAACGATATCTCGTCGATATCTCGACGAGATATCGACGAGATGATAACACTGCTGTATATATTGTTTTCGTTAATGCTTTGTCCATAAAAGCAAATCAGGTGCCTGATGCACGATTGTTTAGCATAAAAGCAAGCGTGATTTATAATCTTGCATCCGTACTAGTATGCCTAGTTGGGTCAGTATTGGTACCCATGATATAGTGACACAGAACATTCCTACGCACAGGTTAGTATCAGTTTGTTTCAAACTGATCCCAACAATCCATTTTGCTCCCCATAAAGACTTTTATTGTTTTACTCACAAAAGAAGTGGTAGATTTAATGCTAAATTGGATGTGAACCTTCAAAATGAGACAAAAGCTCTATTAACTTAAGTAAATGGGTTATTTTAAAAAATTCACACTTAAAATAAACAACTTGGTGCAACTAATTAGTAGAAATAAGAAATAAGATGATCCAAAGCTGAAGATCCCTACTAAGCAGTAGATAAGATGTGTTACAACCCACTTGATGGGATAACTAACCCATCAACTTCATAGACCAACCTATTGGCCTAATTAAAATGCTTAAGCTGAAGTTGATGGTAGCACACCCATCAAGCCTTATAAGCCAATACCACATCCAACATACTCCCGATGTGGGACTAAACCGGGGTATTACAATCTCCCTCACTTATGTCTTGACGTTCATGTCAAGATCCAACTCGAGTCTAACACATAGCCTAGAATCACATCCAAGTCGGCAGCATGTGAGGCCTAGCCTAGTAATGGCTCCACCCCATCACCTGGGCAGCCCTTTCTCACATAGGCTCCCTCACCATGCTTAGGACTAGGTCTTGCTTTGATACCATTTGTTACAACCCGCTTGATGGGATAACTAACCCATCAACT
The DNA here is from genome assembly GCA_034359265.1 of Canna indica. Classification (NCBI taxonomy): domain Eukaryota; kingdom Viridiplantae; phylum Streptophyta; class Magnoliopsida; order Zingiberales; family Cannaceae; genus Canna; species Canna indica. The sequence goes on along the minus strand of CP136898.1, from coordinate 4,681,721 downwards.
TCACAAGCCAACCTATTAGTCTAATTAAAATGCTCAAGCTGAAGTTGATGGTAGCACACCCATCAAGCCTTATAAGCCAATACCACATCCAACATACTCCCGATGTGGGACTAAAACGGGGTATTACAAGATGATTTGTAATTGATGATCCTCCAACACGATCTTTATACTTACAGTGGATCATTGTCATTGGTTGTGTTGCTCCAACTTCAAAGCATGTCACCAGAACATTCCACGGAGAAGCCTTCCATGCAATGATTAAATGAGACATTTGAGAGAGGTTGAGAGAGTTTAAGGGAGGGTGTTATGAGGGAATTGAAGAGAGTTTGGAAATTTACACTTGAACTTGAATAGATGAGAGTTTGATTTTGAGAGCATTTGGTAATATACCCCAAATAGCTAAAAATCACACTCCAACATCGAAGGCCTATTTGGCAGAGTTGTTAAAGTTGATAACTAATATTAGCTATTAGTTGTTAATTTGTAAAGTGTTTGGCAAATAGTTGATAGTTGTTAATATGTAAAATTAAAATAAGGGCATAATTAAGTTACACTTAAAAGCAACCAAATTATATAATTTTGCATTAATTTTTTTATACATATGTTTAAATTTTAAATATTATAATATTCCAGAATAAAATATATGTTTAAATGTTATATATAATATCAAACATAACACTTTTTACTATTAAATAATATTAGGCAATACTACATACTAAAAAATGTTTCAAAAACTGAGTTTTAATATTATATATTAGCCATGGGTACACACAATGTGTGTGCAACTTGTGTAAGTCAGTTATACAACTTTTCAGGTCCTTAAAAGAATGAAGTAATAATTTGTTTATTTTTATATCTTGTATGGTGGTGGAGAGGATATTTAATTAATGTCAATTAGTGGAGGAGAACATACAAGGTGTTAAGAATATAATTGCATAGATTGGTTTCTTTCCTAAGAACTTAAGCTTTTGGGAAAGTTGGTCATCCAATCAAATTTATAGGTCATGAATTCGAATCCTCCTAGCGTCAATATTCTATTAAACCCCCCCCCCCCCCCCCCCCTCAATTAAGTTACTTCACTTGTTGGGCTTGGGTAAGTCTTCTTAAGTTCACCCGCCCACAAGTGAGGAGTGTTAAGAATATAATTGCATAGATTGATTTCTTTCCCAACGGCTTAAGCTTTTGGGAAAGTTGGTCATTCAATCAAACTTAATATTTTGAACTTTTGGGAGTGTTAAGAATATAATTGCATAGATTGGTTTCTTTCCTAACAACTTAAGCTTTTGGGCTTTTGGGGATTGGTTTTATTTTATCTTTTTGGCCGTGTCTTTCAAAAAAATCAGTTTGAGATTTCAGTTTTATAGTCTATAGGGACTTTGACTATACATTCATGGGCTTGTATGTAGGGTTGTCCATTCAGTTCAACCCGAACCGAACCGAACCGAACCGAACCGAACCGAAATATACAAAACCGAATTTTCTTCTTCTTTGGAATTTCAACCCGAACCGAATTCAACAATAACCGAATAGACCCGAACCGAATTATATTATTTCGGTTCGGTTTGGTTTCCTAATCGAAAATCGAAATTCTAATTACAATGCTGAAATTTGAAATTTGAAGAGATAAAACACATTGACACTATTGGGAAATTAACCCTAACTTACTCGAACACACAATAATACAAAAATAAAAAAAATATTTTATTATTATTTGGTTTTCAGTTTGGCTCGGTTCCGGAATACGGTTCCCGAATTCCGGGAACCCCGAATCCGAATCGAATACCATGTTCGGGTTCGGTTCGGGTCAAGAACCGAACATGATATTGTTGAAACCGAACCAAACCAAACCGAATAATTCGGTGTAATCCGAATAATGGACAGCCCTACTTGTATGAAGGTTCCAAGACTATGAATTGGGATGATTAGAACTGTATGAGAGAATGATCTGCCAGTTCTTCTCAGAAGTCGTAAGAGAGCGTTCTCCTTCTAGCTTATGTTTGGCTAAAATTAGCAGTGTCATATATGTTCTATAGCTGATTGTAACTTGGGAAAATGTGTATTTGAAATGCACTGTCATATGTGTTTTAAATCTATGGAGTTTATCTTTTGTTTTTAAAAAAATCTGTAATTAAATGTTTCTATTCTGCATCTGGTTAGTGGTTTTGATTGTGTTTTTAAGGTTCAATATTGTCGTGGATAGAACATATTTGCATGTTTATGTACACACCTCATCAGATGAAACCATCTGCTGATCTTTATTTGCATTTTGTAGATGGATCAGTTCCTTCCATTAAATTGTCCACTTATAGGCGGCGATTGGGTTTGTGCGAGGTTACCTCCCTTTCTCTAGCTCCCTGCATGACTAGTAGATTGAGGCTTTGATTTATTTCTGAAAGTAGGAAATTTGGTCTGTCAGGTTACTCAAGAGGATGCAAATTCCCAAGCAATGTCGTCGGTTTCACTTCGTAGAAATAGGGGTTCTGAATTCTCATGTATGGTAAAGGAAGCAAAGTCTCTTGGAGCTGCTCTTGGAATTCCTTTCTTAGATGGGTAACTATCACTCTCTTCTAATGCTTTGTACTTTTTCCCTTTCTTATATTATTAGTTTCTAGTTCCATAGAAGAAGGAAAAAGGCGTTAGAATTAGAACTACCAAAAGTTGGCATGGCATAAAGTTGGATAAGCTCATGTTTTATGTAACCATGTTTCGTATCATAATGACTTACCTAAACTCAACGTCATTTTTCGTCAAGTACTATTGTTTATAACCTGTTTATATATAGGTAGACCAACAAAATAAGGTCTTCTTTCTATATTTTGTTAGTTGGTCAGAACACCTGTTCTTTGCTTCTGTCTTCTGGCTTCTTTTCTTATGCATTTTCTCCTTTTTTTTTTTTCCTTTTCTCCATGTATATTTACTTTCTTTTGATTTATCAGTAAACTTTTTTTGGGTGGCGGTCTTCCCTTCCGTTTCCATCAAATATATATAGGTAGAGCCAATCCCAACCACAAACCAAGTGTAAATACTGTAGGTTCCCCTATCTTTATCATAGTCATAGATGCATGGTTTAAAATCTCGGTACCGGTACCGGTATATACCGGTACCGTACCGTACCGACACACGGTACGGACCGGTATGAAAATGCATACCGGCCGGGTTTTTTTTATTTTTTTATTTTTTTATTTTTTTTCGTGACATACCACCATATACCGCCCATACCGGGCGGTATACCGCCATATACCGCCCGGTATACACAATATACCCGGTTTTTTCAAATACCGGGTATATCGTATACCGGAAATCTAAAATGCCGGTAAATACCGGACTTACCGTACCGTTTCGGTCGAGATTTTAAACCTTACATAGATGTATACTTATTTTGATAAATTCCAGAGTCATGTTTTGTTAATTTCGTTATGGAATAATTGTTTTTACTCCTAAACTACTTAGGCTAGAAATTATTGGTCAATCTTGTATATTTGTGTCATGTTGGCACATTAATTTATTTAGGTCTATTAGATCAAATTGGAACATGTAGTAAATGTCTAAGCAGGTGGTGTCACATTACTCGTTTCAAATTTGACACCCATTGATTGTTATATTGTGTTTGTGTTTGAGCTTTTTCTCTTTCATGTTAAAGATAATACAACACGTTATCTTATAAGAGCTGGGTTTGTGGTGGTTTCCTTTTTCATTTTGCTTACCATGTGAAGATTCGTCCTATTTATTATATAAAGTTAGTTGTGGTACCTCTCTATTAATTAATTTCCTTTGGTACATTGTTTAAAAAAATCATGTTCTTTTTTAGCAACTATAGATATTATTAAGCTAAAAGTTGTATATAATGAGAGCTCATGCTCTATATTAGTTATCATAGACTGCAAACCAGGTTGTGTATGGGCTTCATTGTATATCTACAATGGTGACCTGGTCTGAGAATTTTTTTGGTATAATGTTTTGGTGTATCAATAGATACTCGTGCAAATTTATCTAGTTAAGAGTATCAGTTTGCTTTTGCTATCCAATTCTGGCAGTGCTGTTTTTCTTATCTCTCTTTCTCCAAGTTACTACATTTTTGTTATGCTTTTGCTACCTTGCCGAACACCGCAAATGAGTCTAAGCATCTCTCTCTTTTGTTTTTGCCATAACCCACATAGGTTTGATTCATTTGATCGGGCAGCCAACCATCACGATTGCAGATTTGCAATTAGACACGACACAAGTGATCAAGCAATTTCCCCTTTTGTCTGTCTCCTCCCTCTCTTCTTAATCTCATATGTCAATGTCAATCTCTTCTTTCCATTAATCTACAATATAAATCTTAGTATCTTTGCTACCTGTCATATTGTAAATTTATTCATATATTCCACCTTAATCATACGAGCTCATTAACATAACTTATAGGAAGAAACTTTTACTTTACGCCTGAATACTATGCTATCCACTATTTGATCATAACTTATTAGAAGTTTTGTCGAATTTGATTGCTAAAAATTGAGAATTTGATAAAGTCGTGAATTCGTGATATTAGAACTGTTTAGTATGATTAAAAAGTTTAACTTCTGACATAAAGAATGTAGAAGTACTTATTTGTTGAAACAACATTTCTGTTCGTTTAAAGATTCTTTTTGTTAACCAGCCTAGAGGAAGCAGAAGCACAATGTGCATTGCTGAACATGGAAGCTTTATGTGTGAGTCAAAATGTTTCTTTCTCATACTTGGGCAATTGGTTAAAAGAATGTAATGTTGTAATATATATAACTAGTATCATTTCCAGGATGGATGCTTCAGTGCAGATTCCGACATTTTTCTTTTTGGAGCGAGGACAGTTTATAGAGATATATTTCTGGGTGAGACCATTATCTGTCAAAAAATGCTCTGAAAGTAAAATCTCCATTTTATATATAAAGATGTTTAAAATGTACTTAGATTTCATATTCCCATTCTAGTTTCATTGACAAAGATAGCTAAATCTTGCCTTCTATATACTAGGTGATAATGGCTATGTCATCTGCTACGAGATGGATGACATAGAGCAAAAACTTGGATTTGGAAGGAATTCGTTGGTAAGTAGTCTTCTAAATTTATTAATTATTAAACTGAACAACATGGACCCTCTGTTAACTTGACTCTTATACATGTTTTCTTAGATTAAAGACTCTTATATATGTTTTCGTAGATTTTGAGCTGATACCTTGTAAAGATAAAGAAACTATTCAATTCACTAAGAGGCTGTTTGGTTGCTTGCAAATAGGCTTTTAGCAATATATTTGCAGCATTTGATCAATTATAATTTTTAGTTAGATGCAATTAAGTTAATTGCAGGCTGCAAAATGGGTTACAACCCAAAAAGCCTGGAAGTCCAATTCGCAGTTTGCAAATGATAGGGCTTCCTCTCTCTTCCTCTGGCTCACTATAGCCTTCTTCTCACTCGCGATAACCTTCTTCTTCCTCTTGCTCACAACAGCCTCTCTCTTTTCTATTTATGGTCAACCAAACGCCCGCAAATAGAAGTTGCAAGCCTACTCGCGGGCAACCAAACTGTAGGTTACAATTCCTATTCGGGGGGCATTTGCTTTTGCATGCAAATGTATTTTACAGCATTTGCATTTGTGGGGAACCAAACACCCCCCTAAAGTAATAGATTGTGAATATGAATAATTGATTTTTATATGTAATGTGGAATATACCATGTGCATGAAATTATATGTTGTGAATATTAGAATATTAGGTAACTAGGGAGTCATTTATATGATTTCCTATTATTCCACTTTTTATATCAACTTGGCTACAGAAGTTAAACCCTAGTTGCCGTTGCCTCTTCACATTCTCTGTGAAGCAACATTAAGATTTTTGTTTTTTCTTCAAGCGTAATCCGCCCTGATCATGAGGGGAACATTAAGATGTAACATGATATGGTAAAGTCCATTTATATTATGCCATATATCCTCACTACATTCTTAGTAGGCTTCTCTATGTGCACTCTAATCATCATATCCTTAGTGAGCTCTCTCAGCACACGTCTATTTGATTCCATGCATCAAATTCAAATGTTGGTCTATCCACTTTTTAACACCATCGTAGCTCTCTTGGTGCACCTTTTGCAAGGCCTTGTCTATTGATTGACTTCTTTGTAGGCTATTGCCTCTCTGTATGCACCTTCCATTAAGCTCTTTTCTCTGTGTACCTTTCAATAGGCTTTGCTTCTCTCTGTGAACCTATTAGTTAGTCCATGCCTCTTGTAAGAATGCAGGATATCATTTCCATTGGCACAAATTTCTACTTATTTGATGTCTCAATCTTGCACCATCTTGCTCATAAAGCCTTCTATATTCTTGAGTTTAGTTACCAAACTAAAACAGTCTACGCCTTGAGTTTGAGGGGGACATTTAAAATATTAGATACAGATAATATAGTTAGGCAGTTATTTAATGTAATTACTATTAGGTTTATTTATTATCACGTGATTTCCTTAGGTAATTAGCATTATTTTCTTATGTGCTAATCTAGTTTAATTATATTTATGTGGTGATATGTTGTACCCATCTTGAGTCTCTCTCTATACAGACTCTTATCTGCAATGCAAGTAGCCTAATTGTATTCTACTTTTCATCTAGATTATATGCTTTAATCATTTCTCTTCAAATTGGAATTCATGTATATACGTCATGCTACAAAAGCAGACAGATGTTTGCACATATTTGTCAAGAACTACATATTTACTATAATGTAAAATTGGAAGTCTGACAGGATGTATGGTTGGATTTTGTATGTTACCGCTGAGAGCTCAGCGTTGCCTTTTCTTTTTTTCTTTAAAACAAAATTTTAAAACAGCAGCGCTGCAAGACTGCAATTTTTTGTTTTCGTCTTTAAACGGATGTTTTTTTTTCCTTTTTAAAAAAATAAATCAAAATGGCAGCACTGTAGTGCTGCCTTAAAAAATCGCAGCACTGTAGTCATTTTTTATTTTATATTTATATTTTTTAGTGTTTTTCCCGATTTTTAAGATCTTATATTTTCCATATCAAAATTTTCATTTTTATATTATTACCTACCATTTTTTTATTTCTACTACATAATTTTAATTATGTAGGCATATATGCATGTTCACCTGATTGTGTAAGTGGATCCATTGACATTTGTATCGACATACATGGTTACCTCAAACTGAGGCCTGCATAGGCCTCATGCACCAGCAGCATGTGACCACAGATGGGCATCATCAATGCATGTATCATATACCACATTGTAGAACTAAAGGAAATTTTTTTGGCATCTGTATTTTAGAGGGAGTTATAATCATGCTATTCAGAAACATGAAGAGATTTTGTAGAACATTTGTGTTGGTGAACAAACAGGACAGTCCATGAGGATAACCAACCGAAAAAAGATTCAAATGGGACACTTTATCTATGAGCAATCCATGGACGATAGTATTCAATCTACTAAGAAGCAGATTAAACGTAGTTAATTTCACTTATTTATGTTTCTAACTTGCTGTGTACTGTGTTAATGCTGTTGATGGCTGGATGTAGTTATCTATTTTTGGTTTTTCTTTTGTCTTATTGTGTTATGGGATTGACAATTCATGATCTTCAGATTGCTCTTGCTGTTCTCCTTGGCAGTGACTACTCTCATGGTGTTCATGGATTTGGACGTGTAAGTGATTTTTTATTATGAATAATCTAGCTTTTTATAAATTTTATGGCGTTTGAACTTGGTTTTATCCAGTGGTGTGCTTATGTTTTAGTGTTTATACAATTTCAACTTTGTATACGCAGGCATCGGCATGTCAGATTGTTAAATCTCTAGGAGATGACTCTGTACTTCATCAAATTATGTCTGAGACATTGAAGATAGAGAGAAACTATAAAGGGAAAAAAAAGATTGGAAAGTCAGCCAGCTCTGATGTGAACAAGGAGAACGAACAAGGCCTCAAAAGTGTTTGTGGTGAGTTTTAGAAAGGAACCTGCCTAGAAATTCTCATTTCTGTCGGTAGGTCGTGCTTCACTTAGGCTGGTATTTGACTTAAGCATATATCATCTTTAGGTACTATTTCGTCCTTAGTGGAGCTGCATATAAAGCTTAATTTAGATTGTTATATTTGCTTTTAGTTGTATTTTTGTTATTTTATTTTAAATTATTGAATCTCTAGTTCTGTTCAGAGTGCAAGCCTGATATAGGATCTAATAATTTGTGGCATCCTTTTGTATTCTGAATGACAATGTGGTGCTAACATTTCTCTAATATGTGTTTGTTAAAATTGTTATAGAAAATTCGCAGAGTGCAGGATCAGACATTCAATATGCTGATATTATCAATGCTTATCTGAAGCCAAAATGTCATCCAGCTGATTCAGAAGCTGTGAAGAGGTATACAACTAAAAAGTGGATGATAGGAAGAAATAAAAATTGGGGCTTGTGACCTTTTTTGATGTATATATATCATTTCTGTATATATATATATAGTTTCAGATTTCAAAAATATTTTCCATGTTTCATTGACGATAATTATTTATGCCACATGTCATATAAATGGTACTGTATCATTTCTATTGCTTGCAGGATCTGCACCCAACTACCCTTCCAACGCACAGTACTTCAACATTTATGTGAACAGTATTTTGGTTGGAGTGCTGATAAGACAGGTTAATACTACTAAGATCATTTATTCTAGTTATTTATTCAATATGTTCTACAAATATCTTAATAAACAAAAGCAGTACCAGCATAAAGAATAAATGCCCTTCTATAAGACATGAATATTATACTTCTGAGCATTTGTGATATTTAAGGGGTTATTCTTCTGCAGACGAGTATATCCTCCCAAAAATTGCCGAAAGAGATCTTAGGCGCTTTGCAAATTTGCGTTCCACATCATCCGTGTTGGGAGTTAGAATTCCTCTGCACAAGGTACCTCTTTAGTCTTTACTCTTTACAGAAACTTGCATACTCAATGTTAATTTACTTTTTGAACTTACCTTTCACATTCTCTTTCTGACCCCTTGTTAGATGCCAGTTCCTTGCCCAATAGCTGCTATAATAAAACAGAGAAAATATTGCTATGAGGTTTCTTGGCGAGGGATGGATGGCCTGACAAGCTCCATTATCCCTGCTGATTTAATTGAAAGGTGACATGATTACCTTTGTCGTACTATGCAACTGCATTTAAGTATTTAGTTTTTTTATGCAACCATGCAATGCTGATCCAGTCAATTAAATTTGTTTTGAGTCAATGGCTGCTATTTGTTTCTAGAGTGTTGCTATATCTTTCCCATTAATCTTTCTAACCACTCACAATGACACATCAATTAGGAGGATTTAGCATTTTTGTTATTTTTCAGCTTCTGTGATTTTGTTTAATTATTTCCATGATATTGAGTAAATATTTTGATTTACAAGTTGGAGATAGATATCTATCTATCTATATATATATATATATACACACACCACGACTTCTTGGTTGCTCAAATTTTACATTGCTTGCTTCCAATTATTTTCTTGTAATCCAGTGCCTGCCCAGAAAAAATTGAGGAACTCATGGAAAGGAAAGCCGAAGAGAAGAAGAAGAAGCAGCAAATTAGGTCAAAAAAGTTAAACAAAACTGCTGTCAGTGAAGTTGATCTCCAGCTTCGAGGCCTGCTACTAAGCATCGAATCACAAGGTAATCCCCTCCCTGTCCCAGTAGCAGCTAATTGTCCCCCACCAACCGAAGAGAAGACGGAAATTAGGACACAAAAGTCAAGCAAAGCTGCTGTTAGTGATTTTGATCTCCAGCTTCAAGGCCCGTTACTAAGCATCGAATCACAAGGTAATCCCGTCCCTGTAGCAGCTAATTGTCCCCTACCAATTAATGTCAGTAGAGTGCCTGAGGTTATTGACCTCTGCAGCCCTTCACCACTCCGTGCTTGTAAAGTTGCTAAATGTCAAAAAACTATTGATTTGCCTGTGAATGTAATTGATATATACGAGTCCGAAAATGAGGACACCCTTGAGCATGAGAATAAGGCTAGAGAGCTTAGATTATTTATCGACAGTATTAGAAACAATCTTTATTAGATAAGCTACACATTATGTATTGTTGTCATTTACTAAAGTCCCCCGATATGTAACATAAGAATGATGCATTTGCATCCTCAGCTTAAAACCCACTATCAGGGAGTGTTTCGTTTTAAACCAAAAAGTACCGCAGCTTAAACCAAAAAGAAGTCTTAAGAATCGACCAAGCAAAATAGCATCAAATGGAAGCAGGACGGTCTTCATTTGACATTGAAACTACAAACCGAGACCAACTGTGTGAACAGTCTAGTTTAAAATTTCTGGATGTGGAGACCAAATTAACACCATGACGAGCTAATACGAGTCCTTTCCATATCACCAAAATGTTTCTTAGTAACAAACATATACTTTCATCAAAAGATTCTAGATTTGAAAGGCTTTAACCTAATAGGAAGAGTGTTTCCACCCCCCATATTCTTCCTCGCAATCCTGAAATCTACTTTCCTGCAAAATGAAACACGGATGATATAATGAGAATTTCCATATAACATGCTTATATTAGATCTGGACACGCTTTTTTATCCGAGGAATTATTTAGGTAGTTCTCCAACTACGGAAACTGGGTTTTAAAATTTCTTTTTCTCGGACAGATGTCTAACACCACAATCAAATGTTATACAGTCAACACTTCGGGTATTATGGAACCACATCTGTGAGTAGGCACTTTTGTGGGTCACAAAACAAATCTAGTGGAGCTATGATTTCGAATGAATCTGGGCGTGGAAAGTGACTCGGTGACGGTGCTCACTTGAAAGAAAAAGAGAAAAAGCAATGGAAGACGAAATATACAGATTTGCATTTTGTTTCTAAATTAGTACTAAAGGTGAGAGAACACAAGCCAATTTGCTAATTGATTGGGAAAAGGAATCTATACACTACGGGGAAAGGCAGATGAGAAAAGGTGACAGATATTGAATGCATCTAAAAACAGGAACTTACACAATATCGATGGATGCATAATTATGTCAAGGGATCTGCATAGATTCCTCACTAAAAGTGGCATCCAGAACAAAATTAAGGATCCTTAATATATTAGTTTAATAGTAGAAAGTTGAATCAGAATTAAAGCACAGGGACAATAAAAGAAAAATCTATATCGAAATGAGTCATTTCAAGAGGTACCCGCAATATGTGTGAAAACTTGAGAAAAGGCTTATAGTTAAGAGCTTGATAGTGAGGACTATCTAACCATGGGCATTTAAAATGGTTATTACATTAACTTACAAGGAAATAAAAATTCACAATTGAATAGTTAGGGTGTGGAGTCACTAAGTTTGCAATCTCCTGTAATTTCCATGTTGTATTTATATATTTCATCTAATGCTTCATGAAGGTATAGTACTCGGTTATAAGAAAATATGCAATGCTTCTTCTAGAAAAAAAGACCACACATTTGACTGATCAAATTACTAGAAGGAATTAGAGAAAAGACAAAGTTAGTAGTGAAAAAAAAATTACCGTTGGGGTGAAAGTGAGACCAACTTTGATTTCGCCACAATATTCCTGTTCTTTGACCACACTGTAAACAGCTGGAGGTAGGCTTCCTTCGGCAAATACTGGTTCCAAGGGAATCCTGGAAAGTTACGTAGCAATAAAAAGTGAAAAAGAATTGGACGAATGTAGCAAATCCTTTAAATAATGGGAGGTCATTTACTTGTGTAGTGGAGCTATCAACTAACTCATATCAACTAAAAACCACTCTAATGGTGGGGAAAATGGCATATTGTGTGAAATTAAATTTTGTACATTTTCTTTTTTCAATGATTCAATCTTTATCCAGCTGTAAGATTGTAGACAGTAAAGAATACTCACTTTGCTTCTCCTACAAAATCATCATTTGAAAGAGTATCGCTATCCATGAGCTTAATGATAAGCTCAGAAACATGGTCAGAGATAGTAAAAACAAATGTCTCATTCCATTCAGGTTCACTTCCTCCACCTGCATCAATAATCGGATTCCAAACATTAGTCAAATAAAACATAAAGTATGAAGTATCAAACTCTACATCTTTATTACACATCTTGGCATTTCTAATCTTAGTTAAGTTCCATATGCATAACTTTGTATTTCAGCTCCTAAGATAACGGTTTCTGTAATCAACTCCTCAAGTAAAACCTGGTTCTGAATTCATTTTTCCACGAACAATACATGGACCTGAGTGATTTAAGGATCTTGGTTCCATGGAGATACAACTCCCTTTCTTATTTTACAGTTCTATTTACATCTTTGGTTGGCTATCCATATCCATGCATCAATTCAGCCTTTTGTAGTTCTAATCTACTGTTGATAGAAAACAAAACAAAAGCATTCTGCAAATCATTTATAATACTCTAATGTTACGACATCAGAGTTAAAGAACTAAAGCTTTGTATTGGATTTCTGAAAGAGTATGATTTCAGCTTTAGACCATTTGAATACTTACTTTTCACCAGCTTCCTGATTCAATATCTCTCATTTTATTTTATATCTAGTTTTTTTTTTTGTTACAGTGCCAGTAGTTGTAGGCTGCTTAGCCTTTTCTACGTCTCATGGCCCTTTTATGTTATATGGACTGATTTACTGATCTTTTCCTCAACTACATATGTTTCAAATATTTGGCATGTTGACCTAAGAACCAACTTGACAATTTAAAGCATTTGTTAGCTTATGTATTTTCACACAAAATAACTATGAGAATATTCTATTGTATGATTGAGGGATTCTGGAGGGGCAGTAAAGTAACTGAATACAAGATTAAGTATTACTATGACTAGGATGGAGATGCACCTGATACAGTACTGCTTTTTTGTTCATGACTGCGACATATAAGGATAGCATAAGGATCCATTTTACCTGCTCGTCAATTGAAAAAAATAATAATAAAACAATTAACAAACATGAAAATATACTACAAACATACAGTTAAAAATATGCAAAATATACATTTATTAGTTGTAAATGGAAAAGGCAATTCAAGATGGCATATATGACAAGAACGCATATAATTGCTATTTGACATTAAGGCATATATGAAACAAGATAAGACATGAAGTGGAGACATACAAATCAATCTGGTTTAAATTCTAGGCAAGAGGCATAATTGCTCTTTTTCTGCAAAAGTGTACAATGACCATCATGGTTAGTGAGTATTATAACAAATATTTTGTAAGTTAACAAGTACCATCTCGGATCTCTTTCACTGAAGCAATAGAATTTTAAATTATAGCCATATTGTTATAAATTTAAACTAATAATCATTCATCGATTAGAGACCAGCATCACATGTGGCAAGCACAGAAGTTCATTGCTGCTGTGATTCTACGATGTAGTGTCCATCTCGGATCTCTTTCACTGAAGCAATAGAATTTTAAATTATAGCCATATTGTTTGTAATGCCTCAGTTTAGTCCCACATTGGGAGTATATAAGGCCTTATAAGGCTTGATGGGTGTACTATCATCAACTCCAGCTTAAGCATTAGGCAAGTGATTAAGGCCTATGAAGTTGATAGGTGTTGGTGCTAAGTGTGTATGATTTGGTGCTATGTGGTAACTCGACTTGTGTGATAACTCGACTTGGGTCTTGATAGTGAGATCAAGACTCAAGTGGGATGATTAAATTTCAGCTTAAGCATTTTAATTAGACCAATAGGTTGGTCTATGAAGTTGATGGGTCAGTTATACCGTCAAGCAGGTCGTAATAAATGGTAATTGTAATACCTCGGTTTAGTCCCACATCGGGAGTATGTTGGATGTGGTGTTGGCTTATAAGGCTTGATGGGTGTGCTACCATCAACTTCAACTTAAGCATTTTAATTAGGCCAATATATTGGTCTCTGAAGTTGATGGGTCAGTTATACTATCAAGCGAGTTGTAACAAATGGTATCAGAGTAGGACCTAGACCTCGGCATGGTGAGGGAGTCTATGTGAGAAAGGGCTGCCCAGGTGATAGAGTGGAGCCGCTACTAGGCTAGGCCTCATATGTCGCCGACTTGGGTATGATTCTGGACTATGTGTTAGACTCGAGTTGGATCTTGATGAGGACGTCAAGACATAAGTGAAGGAGATTGTAATACCTCGGTTTAGTCCCACATCAGGAGTATGTTGGATATGATGTTGGCTTATAAGGCTTGATGAGTGTGCTACCATCAACTTCAGTTTAAGCATTTTAATTAGGCCAATATGTTAGTCTATGAAGTTGATGGGTCAGTTATCCCTTCATCGATTGGAGACCAGCATCACATCACATGTGGAAGGGAGAGACAGGTCACTGGCAATAAGAATCATGAATCCAAAAATAGAGAGACCACAGTGAATATCTTAGGATCTTTAGAAGATATTTAGGGATTACTAGAGGCATCTAAACCTTATCTAAAATTAGTCAGTGGTGCTGTGCGTATTAGAAAAAGAAAAGCAAGTTTCTTAAAAAACAAAATCGAGAAATAACAAGAATAATTTGGATTTCTAGTTCCAAATTGATCGTCAAGTTTAATCTCGTAGGTATCATAACTATTGACATGTTCCAACTTTCAAATTGATCATCAAGTTTAATCTGGATCGAGCAAGAAAAACTGAATTTGGTTGCCGAGCCAAATTTTTTCAACATAACATACAAGAAAATACCATCATGAAGCAGATCAAACGAAACAAAAGATAGGAAATCAAGATATCGCCTCAACAGAAAAACAAGAGCGTCTGAATAATAACTGATTGCTGTTTTCCGCCGCTTACCTAAAAACCTACCGAAAAATTCAAGATCGTCGAATAAAGCACCAGAAAACACCACCACACGAGCAGATCAAGCAAACCAAGGAAACAAAATCAAGATACACGAGGGAAGAAAAAACACGTCGTCGATTCATACAACCATTGCGGCCTTCTGCCGCTTATCACAAAGAGCTCAATCGTCGACAGCAAGCAAGAGAACACCATCATCAAGCGGAGATCAAAGCAAATCAAATCGGGGTAACACATTGCCCGAAGAAGGAAACAAGAGCGCGCGACTTCAGATGATGATTGCGGGCTGAAGTCGATCTGAGCGACACTAGTCAGCAACAGGCACGAAAACCTACCGAAAACATCGGTATCCTCGAGGCCCTTGGCGCCCACAAGCAGCACCTGGAGCGTTCCTTCAACCATCCTCGATCTCCGCGGATCGTCGCTGCCGCCGCTCCCTCTTCCTCTCACGCCGATCGAGACGTCAATGCTCTGTTATATATAGTCGCCGGCTCCGCGTCCGCGGCTTGACTGATTAGGCGCACGATCCAACAGCGGAATCGGGGTTGGCATCGAGATTTAAAAATGGGGAGAAATGGAAACGAGTCAAACGACTGGCGACAAAGCAAAACATGGCTCGGTCATAAACTAATCAAACAGTAACTTCTCCGTGACGTTGAAGAAGAGCAGTTCAAGCAACAAGCCAACAACTACGTAACTACGTTACACTACTAGTCGTTTAACTTTGGTATAAGGCTAATTGGCCATTTAATTATGGGAAAATTGTTGAATCTAATGGTCCAAAACTGCGATGAAATTAATAATTCTAATTAATTTTTTAATAATTTAATTTACATCAAATATAACTCGAAATTTTGAATTAATATTAATTATATTTGATCATCAAATTAATATTAATAAAATCATTAGTTACAGTCATTAATATATTAATTTTTAATATTCATTCGTAAAATTAAAAAAATATACATAAAAATCCTAACTCAGCATTCCACCCTCACCCTAACTCCTCTACTACCCAAAAAAATACACATATAAAACCCTAACTCAGCATTCCACCCTCACCCTAAGTCCTCTGCTACCCGCTATAATTGTTAATTGAAACTCCACGTGTTGTCATATCATATTAAGTAAACGAGCAGTATAATTCAATCCATCAAAATTGCACCGTTAAGCATGATTTAAAATCTCGATTTTGATATCGATTTCGGTACCTGACCGAAATTGGTATCGTACCATACCGTACAATAAATACTTAAAATTAGTATTCAAATGTCAAATACATGAATACAATGTTTAAAAGCTATTTGGTACTGTATTAGAATTTTTCACAGATACAAGAAAATTATATTAGAATTAATATAGGACAACACATGATATTCATCATCTTAGTTGATGTTGCACTACGTCTTATGTTGCACTACGCAGAGTCTTCGACGATCCCTATATTAATTCTAATGTGTCAAATACATCATCTTAGTTGATTTTTCATCTTAGACCATTTGGGTTGTGGGATTGTGTCGTCCTATATTAATTCTAATATAATTCTCTTATATATATGAAAAATCCTAATACGGTACTAAATAATTTTTAAACATTATATTAATGTATTTGACATTTGAATATTAATTTTAAGCATTTATTCATCAATTATGTATTATTAGAGTTATATCTAACTTTTTTTTAAAAAAAAAATCCGATATCGCGTCATACCGGACGGTATGATACATATACCGCCCGATAATACCATATATACCCAATATTTTCAAATACTGGATATATCAAATACCGGAATCCTCAAAAACCGATAAATACCAAGCTTACCGTACCGTTTTGGCCAATTTTTTAAACCATGCTGTTAAGTATATCTAAAATATAAAAGTTAGATATATATAACCAACATATGAAGGGAGAATATCACTTAAACCAATAAATTAGTGAATGACAATTCATCAGTAAAATCAGTTTTAAAAAACTAAAATACGAATTATCTTAAGTAATTAACCTAAGAAATTAGTTGGTTAATAATAACACAAGGACGCGGTGACGATCAAAACTCAGAAGTGCAGTTGAATGTTTATATACAATTCACTTAGTACAAGGGAGCGCTTTTCTTTCAAGGATGAGCTTTCTCTGTTTGTGATTAAAAAAACCCCGTTGCATAGCAACTACAAATTCACTCATTGTACAGAAAACAATATCTATTCGCCTCTTCCATGACCTCAAAATTTTCTCCTGCTAGTAGAAAAGCACCAGGAAATGCTGGTTGATACTTGACAGCGTACACTTTGCAGAAGCCTTACCTGGATCCCGAGAAGACAGCGTACACTTGCCTGGATCCCCAGAAGAAAACAAAGTTTCGATTTGCTCGCTGCATGGGCCACACTTTTTGGGGTAGCAGTGCCATTGCAATCTTTTTAAGTTCCAAATATGTGTCTATGAACGGGTGCATCGAAGTCCTTGACAACTTCCATCCATTTCTTCTCTATAAGCAGAAGAGAGTTATCCCATAAGTGACTCACAAACAAGACAGGATCTCTGAATGCAAAAAATTCAAAGTTCTTTCTGCTATTAAGTTTATCTTCCTGGTCAAGCAATTTTCGCTTCCGCTTTCCTCCATTTGAGTTATGGCAGTTGCTTTTGCCTACTGGTATATCTGAACTAATGTGGAGCTCATCATCTTGACCGATTGGCATGCCAAAGTCAATCAAGCACATAGCCCTGCCCAAAAGAAAGGGGTTATCCATGATATTAAGATGCTCGGAATACTGGTGGGAAAGGTGGATTGATAAACAATGTATTCGCTATGGGATATATAGAGATATATGTAAATTTAAATTAAAAAGACTTGTAGATTTTTAATTTTATTTTATAATGAAAATGACCTCTTGATTATGAAATCACTATTAACAAATTCATTCACTAAAGCATTCCGTATGAGCATGCTAACCAACAAACTCCAAGCAAGCTTAAAAAACAACCAGATGTGCAAGTGCAAGTATTGCTCAATTTCGTTCTCACCCACGTACAAAACAACTAGAGTACCAAGAGAGTTGAGACAAACTGATTAAGCTAAGCAATGAAAGCAAGGTATACCTTGAACTATACACGATAACTGAAGCTGACAAAGGTAGGAAAGAGAGACCAATGATCTCTCCTGGAAACTCTTGAAATCTTTGAGGAAGATGTTTTGTATAGCGCTTTGACCATTCACCTAACTGTTTTGCTTCAAGATCAAAGACAAAGACTTCATTCCGAGATGTTGTTACAACAAAAACATTACTGTTTTTAGGAGGAAAACCAGCAGCAGTGACAGAAGCATCATTCATCCTGGATATGAACCAATGTTGCCTGACAAATGAGGTTGAAACTCTGTATTAATAACCCCCAAGACTATTGTTATAAAAACAAGGAAATGCAGAATGATGATAAAAAGAAGATGCCTCATTGTAACAGACACAACATTCCAGCTGCAGACATACAGGTGTCACGTATTATATACACATTTTCCAGATATAAAACAATATATTATATACCTAAATCAAAGGATTCCAATAATTTATTCAAATATGAAGAACCACCAAAAACAACCCACTAGAAGGCCGATTGAAGAATATATATAAAAAACAAGAGTTTAAACAATGCTCACTAATCTTGCACCAAAGGATATATACATGTTTTCACTACGACTTACAACACCATCTTAAACCTATACTGCACAATTTAGTAAATGGAACTATAGCTATTATTCACTTACTTGTCTATCTCCAAGTTAAATATATAGATGTCGCCAAAACAATTGATGGCAGCCAACCATTGCCCGTCTGCACTAGTAAACATTTTCATTATGGGAGGCTCATGGGGCAGAAAATTTGTACTATCAAGCTTCCTCTGAGGAACAAAGGTGTTTACTAGCTCTGACCCTTTTATATCAACAACCTGTTCTCCCAAAACAGAATCAAGTTAATTTTGGGGATAACACACAAGTAACATAAAAAAGAGCAGAAGTAAGCAAAAGACAATCAAGATTACAATCAGCAATGAAGAAAGTAACATTGTAGAATTACGAATATACAAAAGAACTAAATACAAAATTGCAACAAAATAAGATACTTACATATATTTTTCTATCATGGCCAGCTAGCATCAGAAATGAAGAGTCTGCACTGAATATCATCGAGTGTGCATAAGGCAGTCTCTTAGGTAACTGAATTTTCTCAATGAACCACTTGCTTTTTCCAACTTTCTGTTTCTTTAGTTCAAATAGGCAGGGTTTTTGTTGATCCGAGAAAGCAAAAAGCATTCCAGAACTAGATATTGCACTACAAATGATTTTTTTTGACCCCTTGCATTTGACCTGAGCAAGATGTTGTGTGACCACCTTTTTACCATCTAACTTGACTTGCAAAACATCTAACCAGCCAGAGGATTGAACAAGCATCAGCGATGGCTCATGTGAAACTGTATTATTCGTTAACTTTATCAATGGCCGCTGAGGTGCAGGGCATACATCATGAGGTGAGAATTGAGTGAACTCTTTTGCAGAGTATGCAAACAACTTGGCATCATCACCTCCAGAAATGAGCATGGGAACACCTAAATGCGCCCACCTGCGATAACTAAAATAGATGGGTTTCTCCCGCCGACGTACCTTGAGCACCTTTTCATCAGGTAGTGCATCTATCAAAATGACCAAAGCCAGAAGTTCAAAAGGTTCAAATACAATGTTTACATACCACAACAAAAAATGAAATGCTTCACTAGTGATTCCTATCAACAAACCTTCTCTGCTAATTGGCAGAGCCATTGTCAAGGCCCTCACATCATGAGTATGAGCTCTTATATATCCAATGTAGATCCATTTGACTATTTGTTCTTCAGGAATCCCATCATTCTCAGAGCTAATCATATCATTACAGTGTTTATACAGAATAACCTGGACAGGCAGACAGGCATTAAATAGAATAGGTGAAATGCATAATGTTAAGAATTTTTTAAAAAAATAGAAATTCTTGTTACGTGAAGATGGTATTGGTGCAGCATGACCTTGTTTGGACCCTGACTAGGCCACACATTAAAGAAAAATACATGTTAAGTGAAAACCATGTGTTGGCTGGGGCTAGTTTTGTCTATCTGCCCAGTGCCCACCCGTAATGTGAGTGTTAAGAATATATAAATAAACTGTGTGATCAAAGCTTCCCTCTATAAGGTTTTTGGTTTACCTTACAAGTTTATAGACCATGTGGTAAATATACTAATATAATATATTAATATTAAGCAACAAAAATGAATTAATTCAATCAAGAGATAAGAAAAATAAACCGTCCAAATGCTTGGGGGAAAAGTGTATTACTATTCATTGATACTAGTACAAATGATCTACATATTAAAGCATCTACATGAAGTGTCCCCAAAAGAAAAGGGCTAGGATGACTAACTCAGTAAAATCAAAACATAAAGTCAATCTTGAACCAAGCGGAAAAAAGATATTCTCTATCAGAATCAATGATTTAAAAAAGTATGTAAATGGTCGCAACGGGCAAAGAAAGCAAGGATTTAAGAAAGATACATACAATATATTTTATATTAGATATTTTTTTTAAAAACACAGTCATTAATGAGGATAAACAAAAAAGAAACTGAAAGCTAAGAGAAATAATATTCAGACATTTCAATCCTAAACCAAAGCTAATTGGTAGCAACTAGTAACAGCTTCACACATATACTATAGTGCATGACCTAATGCCACTTCATTAATTAACATAGGGGAACCCTTATACTACTTTTCTAAGGCCTATATTATGTCAAAGCAACAAAACCAATTTCAAACTGAGTTCTCCAGCCTCTAATTGTTTTGTGTTTTATAAATGCATATTCCAAGAGCATTAAACAATTTGATAATTCACCTCATTGTTTACAGCTAAGCTGTTGCAGCATTCAAGGTGAATAATGTGAGAGTAAGCCCGTCACAAATCGTAAAAAGATGGAAAAAAATTACATCAACAATTAAACATATGATTCACACACGTTTCATTTTTGTTACTAGGTCTGAAGTCTTTTTTTTAAAATTTTGTTGAAGCAATTCAATAAAAATACAATGGAAGATGATCAAATTACTGGCAATAAACCCAGTACCTGTCCATCTGAACCTGCAGAAAACACCCGGTTTTGCTTAGGGACAGTAGCTAAAGCATTTACATCACCGTTATGATATGTATGAGATTGCAGAAGAGTGCCATGGCTACTATCCCAGAACTGGACACTCCCAGTGCTGTCTCCACTAACAAGGGTGCCACACCTAAAAAAGTAGCTTGTGGTTAAGGGATCCATGGGGAAAAAAAGAAAGAAAGAAACTAAAAGAGCTCCATGTACACTAATAATTTTAGCATTTTTCAAAATTACCTTAAGAAGAGCAAAGACCATACACAAAGCTCTGGTCCACTTCCCAAGCCTCCAAGCCCAACTGTGATGCGATAGGTCTCATGGAAAGATGTAGCATCCCAGCATCTTATTAAGCTAATGAAATAAACAATATATCAGTATGATAAAGTAACGGTGGGCCTACAATGCATGTTATGCATAAACAAGGAGAGAAAATAGCACGCGAGTCAGCTGGGACAACAACAAATAAATGATAATATATACCGATGAAATGCAGCTAATAATAGTGAAAAGGTCTTCATACAAATACAAAAGGAAACAAAATTGATCAATGATCATAAATTATGAGATCCAAAGAACATTAAACATACCCATCGCTACTTCCTGAGAATATTAGTTTTGCATCATGGCTCCATGTAACACTCAAAATTCGTCCTGTAATCAAAGCAATTTTAAGTATTATCAAGTAAATAAATGAAGTTTGATAGAGATAAGGTTAAAAATCTAACCGCTAACCCTTGGAAAAGATCTATTGTAAATCAAACCCTCTTTAGCAGAAAGACTATACATTCTTATACAGCCATCATCACAAGCAACAGCCAGACGTTGGCTATCTGTTTCAGTAACTAGGGAGTGAAGTACTTCATATTCATCTTCGTCATCATCATTAAGACAAGATTCGGAATCACTTGGGACATCACCATTGGCATGCCCATTTGCTAAAATCCCAGACTCACTCTTCTCTGATTGCAGAGAATCATCAGAAGGTTCAGCAACCATCTGCCAGATAGACACTCCAACTGAATCTACTATGACCTATGGGAACAAACATTAACAGGCAAATCTTAGTATTTCATGAATATTTGCAAAACAACATTGATACAATATTTTTTCTTAATCCACAGAAATATAGAAGTAAACACAATTGACAAAGAGCATGCAAAGACATCCCTTCTAATGACACTCAGCTTTACAGCTTCAACTGGTTTCTTTTTTCTCAGTGATCAACTTTTGCAACTAAACATCAGCAGAAAAATGTGTCATCAAGAAGCTACAGTGCTAAACTAGTAGAAAATGGCTTCACAAATCATGCTTATCTTTTCCTGTTTGGTATCCAAATATTGAAGAAACTGTTTGATGGTGTTTGTGCATGTCATGGATGGGGAGAAGCTTTCATTCCTATGACAAAAGATGCTTCACTGGTCTATATACTACCAACCAACCTAACTATAAAACTATAAGAGAAGGGTTTTAAACTTTTAATGTTATAAATCTGAGTTAATAACATTCAACTCAGAAAATCACCCAAAAACACAGTAGATAATTATAAATCTAAGTTACAAGAAAATGTGACCAATTGCAATAGATGAAAATATGACACAACTTTCTCCAATATTATAGCTTTAAATTATCAGTTACTATATTCCACAGCTTATTTTCTTAGACATAATTACTTTTCTTCCCTTGCTAACATTAGTAAATTATCAGTTACTATATTCCACAGCTTATTTTCTTAGACATAAATGTTCTAGTGAGAATTTAAATTTCAGCATTCTCCTGAATATTCATTAGCTAAAAGGAAAGCAATGAAAATCAACTATCAGCCTATCAGTTTCCTTATGGTTTGCATTTTCCTGTATCTTAATCAGAAACACCATATGCATGCGCTGCTGCGCATATCATTCAGAAGGCCCATGACTAATTTTTATTAAATGCAAATTCAAGTTGGAGAAAGTCAAGTGCACGCAAACACAAGAATAAGTCAGGTTCTTCTTGACTTTGCAATTTTCCGTTGCAGCTCTTAAGGTCCCATTCACTTTTAGTACACGTTGCTTCAACAGAAGCTACATTATATAAATCTTTCAATTTGTCAGAAGTATATGCACCAGATACTGTACTCGAGGATACGTATCTTATTTAGCAAAATTGTTGCGTCAATCAATTAATCTTAAAAATAAGAGATCATTATATTCAAGGGGAAAAAGGCAAAATGGAACCTTCTGATTTAACGAGTAGAGGTCCCACTCAGATATCGTTCCATCTATGCTCGAAGAAAGCAAACGTCCAGGGCCGGCGCTCTTCAAACTCGAGCGGCACCATACCAACGAAGAGACTCTTGAAGTTGGATCTCCTTGAACCGTCTTCAAATCAAATTAGATAAATTCAGAAGGTAATTAGGGTAAAAGGAACAAACAAATCAACAATCTCGACAAACTACTCGACGAGATATGAATCGTACAAGTTGGCAATGCCATCCGACAGAACCAGGGGAAACGAGCCAAATCTCGACGGAGCCATCCTCCCGCGCCGCTGCCACCTGGGAGCCGTCAGCGCTGGTGGCGAGGGCCAGCACTGCGGAGGGCCTCCAGTCAACTGAGCTGTTCCGGTGAATCCGGAACTTCTCCATGGGGAGAGGAGCGCGAGATCCCTAGTAATCGCGTCAAAAATCCGTCCCTTTTCCCGCTGCTGGAATCAAATGCAACGAAAATCCCCTATCAAAATCGTCCAAGTATTCGAGAGGACGCGGTGGCGGCGGAACAGCGCACCGTTGAGGGTTTCAGAGTAGCGAAGCCCTTTTAAGAAAGAAAGAAAATAAAAAATTACATTGCGGTTCGAGCCGGTCTACATGCCGCGATCTAAACACGACTCGGGTTAAACTTAAACCGCGTGCATCGAGTCGTGATGGTGCAAATGCCAGGCTCCGGCCCATTGTGTATAATTGATTCAATCAACCGGAACGGATTGGAATTTAGATATTTCGCTATTTTAGTAAAAATTGATTATTTAAATTAGGATTATTCACGGTTCGAATCGAATCGGATTTAGGAAAAAATCAATCCGATCCAACCAAACGTAACGGGTCAGGTCTAGTCAGGTTCAAAAAAAATTACATCTCAAAAGTCAAAATCGACCCGACCCGACTTAGTTTGGGTTGGATCAGGTCGGGTAGTCGGATTTATCCATTTAGGTCAAATAAGTTTTTTTTAAAAAAATATTTAAAAAATAAATATTTTAAAAAATAAATATTTTAAAAAATAAAATTTTTAAAAAAATAAATACTCAGATCATCATATAATCGAATTTCAAATTCTTAATGAGTCAACGTTAATACTAATAAGTCATTCAACCTCGTTAATGAATATAAGAATTTTATAAATTATTGATATACGACTACATTAAGATATTATGTCAAAACAACTAAGTTTAATATATTTTGAAATCAGATAGATTATGGTTTAAAATCTTCGTAGAATGCATATTTTTGAGAATAATAACAATTGATATTTTATTTATTATGTTATACAAAATAGTGTGTGGTAAGTAATCATTTAAAACAATAAGAAAATACTAAAATTTATAAATGAGTTTAAACAGTTAAAATATTCTATTTAAAATTTATAAATGATTAAAGTTTTAGGTAGGATCCGATACTATGTTCTAATAGGATAAGGTCCGAGTTTAAAATTTAAAAAACGATCATATACATAATAGAATTCAAATATCGTAAAAATTACGGAATATTCGAACCTCCATTCATGCTGGATATGTTATAAATTAAATAGGGTACAAAAATTATTGAAATTTTGATGGAAGATATATTTATTTATGAGTAAACAGATGGAAGGTACAATTTTTTTTTTCTTTCAAAACTATATTTTTCAAACAAAAAAAATATAAACAATCCATCAATTAGAATGTCCACTGAAAAATATTTGTAAATTCATATAAAAATTAGAAAATTCCCCGTAGCTGGTTTGGTCATCCACCATTAACATCACAACCATCAAATTTCACCCGTCATTGGCTTGTCCATGTTCATACTCAAATTCACGAGATGAAGTCAACTTTTCTCTTTCATCTTCCACATTTCCTAGGATTTTAAACACGAACACAGGATGCGAACCAAAGCTAACCAATCTTTACCGGCCACATCCTATAAATAGCCAACCAAATCCGACACTTAATCCAATTAATTATCCGACGTTTAAACCCACTCAGACACGCAACACACGCATTTATACGAGTAGGTAAACGCCGCGAGTTACTGCTTCACTCTTCGCCGAGTCCAACCGGTAAATGGGCGCTCAATCCCGCTCCGAGTCCGCCGACCGAGTCAGTGGGAGACAGACAGCAGCAGATGCGCAGTACCTTTTACAGCCCGACAAAATCTAACACAAAACGTTACCCTTTCATTATTGGGAGCATTATAGCAGGGGCAGGGTTTTATCGAATAAAGGAACGCGTGGGTAGAAAACCTTCGTCGCGTTACAAAATTGATTCACGAAAGCGATCAAGTGTTAATCCGCTGTCTTAATCTTCGCAAGGCTCGTTTTAAAAATTAAAGAAGATTTTTAATAAAGCTCGGCGGAATGTTTTAACGTATCCGATTCCCATGCAGTGAAGCTCGATCATCGAACCCATTTATCATTGACTTACTTTCTTGTCTAATTACGCTTAACCTGGTCCAGAGGACCAGAACACCGGCGAGCTTTCCTTTACCTTTTTCTACCAGCACACTTCACTCCCCTTTCTCTTTCTCCTCCTCTCAGTTCTACTCCGCCCTCGCATTCGCTACTGTCAACTCATTCGTGGGCTTCGTTCAGGGGAGACGAGAGAGCGGGCAAGGAGCGGGAAAATGGGCGGCCCGTTGGGGGCGATCATAGGGCGGTACCCGACGGGGGCGGGAGGTGATGCCGAGGGCCAGATCGGGGGAGGAGGAGGAGGTGGTGGAGGCGACGGCGGGATCATTAGACACAACAGGAAGTGCAGGGATTTAATGTTCCTCTTCATCTTCGTCGCCTTCTGGGTGGCCATGATTGTTAATTCCAGCTTCGGGTTCAACCAAGGCAACCCGCTTCGGTGAACCTTCTCTCTTTTCAACTTTTTTTCCCCCCGCTTTAAAGTTTAAACCCCACGTCCAACTTGTTTTCTTGAAAAGAGGGCCTTTTGGGGTCAAAAGTGTGTTATTTATTTCTTTATCTCTTCCTTTAAATCGAAATATGTGAATGTTTGCTGCTACTTTTTATTGGCGATGATATTGTTAGCTGCTTCCATGGTTACTTTATATGATTTTTCTTTTGCAATGGAAATTAGGAGCATAATTATCTGGCAATAATACCTCAGATCACTTCGTGAGGTTGCCGCGAAGAAGGATAAAGATGAAAAAAATGGTTTTTGTTCTTGCTTCAGCATATATGATAATGGAATTAAAAAACACGAAATATGTGATATTTTTCTTGAATGTTGGTATATGGATGCTGGTAAGTTGGGTTGTACTACTTACTATTATTAGTTGTCTTGTTTCCAAGCTATTTTGTGATGCTAGAAACTGTCTGAACTAATATCTGTGAACTTTAACTTATATACCATGATTTAATGATCACCTGTTAATTCGTGTATGACTATGGAAGGTACATTTGTTTACACTATTCACTATACTTCGCAGGGTATATGCATATGATAGTCATAGCATCTTATATCTGATGTTTTCATGTAAATATATATATTATTTCAGCCTTCTACATTCTAATGGTAGCGGTATTCTTGCAAAGTGTTTAATTATTTATGGTAATTAATTATTTGGGTAATTCAATGAAACTGATGCAGGCTAACTTACGGGCTTGATTATAAAGGAAATGTCTGTGGCAATAGGCACGGTGACCCTGATTTGCGTGAACTGGATGTTAGATATTGGCTAAATCCCAACCAGGTTTACTTGAGTGGTGTTAAGAATAGCCAGTTCAATCTAGCCGATGCAAGGAGCATATGCTTGATGGAATGTCCTCTTCCTTCAGAAGATGGCCTCAACTGGGTCTGTGATTATCCCGATGGAGACATCCGCCTCTCTGTGGATGATTGGATTGACAGGGATTATGATTACTATGAATTCCTAACACCAGAAATGAGGAATAGTTCTCTTCAACTCCAAGGTCCATGTTACCCTGTCATATTTCCAAGTGTAAATGGTAAGATGCAAAATCATTTGACTGAAGTTATTCACTTGTGCTATATGAAAGGATATTTGTCTGATTCTCATGAAAAGTTATAGTTGGATAAGAAAAGTGCTACTTGCTTCTTGTTTTAGCTTTTTTTTTATCTGATTTTTTTTACCATTTATGCTTGTTTATATTTGACAAATAGTGGTCCAAATAATACCTTTATCTGTTCAACATCATTCATCAGGACCAAAAAAGATGTATCTCTAAGATGCTTTTCGTACTACTTGCTTCTCTTCTTCTTCTTCTTCTCCTTCCAATTTTTGTCATCCAAAGATTTGGATTTCAGCTTCATGAGATGAATGCATCATGACTTAACTTCTAAATTGTATGCTACAGTTTGTATTGTGCTCACTCCAACATGTACATTCACGAAATTTCATCCATGTGTCAATCTTTTGTTGAATGGTTCATTAAATTATTTCTTTCATGACTTCAGTCTACTGGAGCTGTCAGTTTATTGCACGTGCATCAAATGTTTCACTGAAGCATTGGCAACAGATGGGCGGTGTCAACATCGATGAGAACCTAATAATAGATAAAACTATTCACAGAGCCATCAACTCTCCATCAGCTGTTCTAAAGGTTTGTAATTTTGCAGTAATTTTGTATATTTCAAAAATTACTTCGTGCATGACTACTAGGAGTTGTCTTTCTAAAAATCATAATTCAATTCTAAGTAATTCCTGCTGACCAGTTAAACAAAATCTTCTTGTGACATAATTCCTGATATAGATCATCCTAGTTATTTCACACATCTTATCTCTTTATTTGTAAAATTCATAAATAAAATACTGGAATGCTCCCAGTATTTGAAGTTGAATATGATTTCTATGTAGGGATTAAAAATTTTAGTGCAGTGTTGCAATGTGATACAGTATTTGCCTTTATTAAGTACTCATGGACTTCTTGTGCTCTGTCTTTTCATGTTGGATTTTGACCTACATCTACGTTCATGTTCATATAAGTACACTTATAGTGCCATTAATGCGATTTCTTTATCATACCGCTAAGAACTGTTTGGCATTCAATTGAATCCTGTGTTCATGAATATTTATAATCTTTGCAGAGGTATGTAGCAGATATTGGGAAAGCATGGCCTGTATTAATTGTTTGTGGAGGAATTCTTCCCCTGTTCTTATCTGTTATCTGGCTGCTGATGATAC
Organism: Canna indica; assembly: GCA_034359265.1. Lineage (NCBI taxonomy): Eukaryota > Viridiplantae > Streptophyta > Magnoliopsida > Zingiberales > Cannaceae > Canna > Canna indica. The sequence continues at coordinate 4,653,407 of CP136898.1, read as the reverse complement.
GACATTTTGTTGCTGGAATGACTTGGATAACAGTGATTCTGTTCAATGCTCTTGTAATATCTGTCACAATGTTTTACTACACAAAAGGTGACATACATTTCCCACAAATGTTGTTCTTTTGTCAGGTGATTAACATTTCATGTAGATCAAATACTTATAGGATAGAATTGTATGACAATAATGAAAATTTGCCATGTCATTTATTGTGGAAAGCTTGGAACTTCCCATTGCTGAGACCATGGTCATACTTTCTATTGGCAGATTTTATTCTCTTGATTGCACGTATGTGATTTTTGTTCTTAACCATCAAGCATTGAAAACAACTGTTTTTTCTTGTTCTTCAGCTGGATGGATTGGCAATGATGCCCTATCAGTTGTTATTGGTGAAACTGATCCCTACATTCACATAACTGGCCGGGTTTGTACTTGTCATTAGATGCAAGCATTTTGCAATTGTTTCTCTATTTTGTCTAACCTTCCAAAATTCGTGCAGGAAATAAATCACCTTCGTGCAATAGCTGTTCTTATGACAATAATAATGGTTATTGCTTTCCTTTCATCAATAGCAATTGTCCGCCGAATACTTATAGCAACTTCTGTTTTGAAGGTAATTATGGTTTTGGAAAGTGCATTTGTAATTTAATGTGGAAATTAATTTTCGTTTTGGATATATTAGGATACTTATCTCAAATATACATGTATGAAGCATGTATGTAAAATCCTGCTATTACTTGATAAATAGTGACATATATCTCACATGAGCTCACAAGACTTGCGTAAAATTTATTTTAATTTGCAAACTATGCAAGAGAGATCATAATGAAGGCCTGGCTTTTCAATATTCTCTATGCGCCTCTGATATAATGTTGCTTCATGATGTAGGATGTATGATATATTCTTTTTATGTTTATTCAGGTTGCAGCAAAAGTCATAGGCGAAGTTCAGGCTCTTATAATTTTCCCAATACTGCCATATGTAATCCTTGCAATATTCTATATGTTTTGGTTTTCGGCTGCACTTCATCTTTTCAGCTCTGGTCAGATCGTCAAAAATGATTGTAGTGGCAATTGCTGTTCATTTGACCTGAAGTCCAACAAGGTCATTTGTGATAATTGTTGTGGATACAGTATCCATTACACCCATCATATTGGAATTTCCATCCTTTTTCACCTATTTGGGTGCTACTGGGCAACACAATTTATCATTGCATGCTCATCGACAGTCATTGCTGGCTCAGTTGCCTCATACTACTGGGCTCGTGGTGAGATATCGGTAAGCAAAACCACATTTTAAAGCTTTTTGATTCTAAAGGTTATTACAGATCTATGCAGGCATAGCAATGATTGCGCTTAAGCAATCTATATTTATCTACTTTTTTAGGAAAACATCAGTGTGCAGAGTATGAAATTCTGTACTAATACTTGTAGTTAACATAAATATAAATCTTGAATCTCCATTCTTGCTTTTTAGGTAACTGATTCTTTTAAACTAAATGCAGCAGGAGATTCCATTCCTCCCTGTATTTTCTTCTATGAAGCGGCTCTTAAGATACAGTCTCGGATCCGTGGCACTTGGTTCACTTGTTGTATCCATTGTGGAATGGGTCCGATTTATACTTGAGGCCATAAGGCGTAGGTTGAGGCACAGTGATCCTGCTCCAGCAACCTGCATCGGGAAGATAACGTCCTCTTCTTCTCACTGCTGCTTGGGATGCATTGATTGGACCATTAAATCTGTGAATCGTAACGCATATATTATGGTAAGATTTATTAACACTTATAAAGGCAATTTGTGGCTGCATCGATTCCAGATATGCATAACAAAATATTTGCTCTCCGTGTTCCCTTTTAAACTTTTGTTCCTCAAGGTGACCAGTTTAGATGCCTAACTGTCATAAGCACTAGTTGACTACTTTTTCCCCTCTGGATTAGACGGAGTTTTGTACTATTCTCCTTGTCTCTATTTTTGTAAAATTCATTTCGTAAGCTACATAATTTTCAGGATTATATTGTCTAAAATGAAGTATTGCTCGCTGCATTTTTGCAATGCCAAGAATGTCACACGAACCTTTGAATTTTAACCATTGATATACCACATGTGCATGAAAGATCATTTTAGTAGACCTCTAGCAATTTTTTCTCTTGTAGGCTATTTTGTTACTTAATTACTATCTCTGAAGTAATCTTATTTCTTTTACCTCTTAAAGAAATAGCAGACGAAATGGAGATTGCTTTGAATTGTCATCACATGTTTATCAGCATGAATAGGGGATTAAAGCGGTTAACATCTATATACAATGCAAATTTCTCTTCTGTATCTATAATTGCATTCAAGTTCCTGTTAGTACATTGTAGCATGCTCATTAGAAAATAGTTATAGCATGCTCTTTACTTGAATTCTGTATTTTTGTGGTGATAACTTGTATTGGTTATTTTGTCACACAGATTGCCATTACAGGAAAAGGATTTAGCAGAGCTTCTTCAATTGCTACTGGGTTGATTATGAACAATATATTGCGAATAGGAAAGGTCAATGTCATAGGAGATGTAATTCTATACCTTGGGAAGCTATGTGTTAGCCTCTTTTGTGCATTATTTGCATTCCTTATGCTGGACACCTACAAATACAAATCTGCTCATAACAAGATCTCATCTCCTTTATTCCCTGTTCTGGTAAGGTTCCTTATTCCTATTTCCGTCTACATTGACTTCTTTTCTTGCAAGCATATTTATAAGAGCTCCAAAATTGGTTAAAGAAAATTATGATATTCTTTTTGCCTTTGAGGAATATATATAAGATTAAGGTTCTTAAAGCCAGTTTCAGCAAGTTACATTCTTGTGTTTTAAAATGCAGGTAAGTTGGGGACTTGGTTACATAGTAGCAAGCCTCTTTTTTGCAGTTGTGGAGATGTCAATTGATACCATCATCCTATCCTTCTGCCAAGATGCAGAAGAGCATCAGGGAACTGCACAGTATGCACCTCCCCTGCTAATGGAAACACTAGATGGCCAAGGAGAAATGCAGAGACTAACACAAGGCTCTTAAGCTAATGTTACTACTTTTTTGGTACCCATAGTGTTTTTCATTTTCCAATGCTTTTACTCAGATTTTTGTTTTGATACCGTAGTATTTCATTAATGATATTGGTGTGTGTTTTGCCATTGCATGTGTAAATCAACCATCCCAACCTCGTCATTTTAGATCCCGTCTAAAAACGACCCTGTTATTATAGGTACGACAACCATTAACAACACCCATACTTTCCATAACACTTATAATGGTTATGAACTGTCGCTCCTCTCTCTTGAATGATCCTCTAGTAGGTTGGTACTAGAACGTCTAAAAGATAGGATTAGAACATGCTATATCGCTGCTGTACATTAGATAAAAAAATTATACTCAATTCTTTCTCTCTTATTTGTTATATTATATCTTATTTTATTTGGCATTCTATCCTATCCAATCTGTGAAATAAACAGACCATGCTAATTCTAAACCAAAGCCAGCTATCAGCCTATCTCACAACTGAAAAGAAAAGATGTTCCATTTCTACGAGTGGTGATAAACATACTTTGATGGTCACTTTTTGTTGCTTTATTACTATTATGATATAAGCTTATAACCCCAATAAGTATTTTCCTTTCACATGCATTAACAAAGTGAGGCTTTAAAATTCTTGCTGGCAGACTGCAGCCATTCTTCACTTGAATAATCTGCAGGGTTTTCTTGTTATGCGATCGCGTTTTTGTTGAGCCTGAAATGGTTATTTCGGGATATTTGCCAAAGAAAATTTTTAGACATTATTTTCTTTGTATCCAAAAGATTATTATCCATTGTTTTTTCCCCAATCTGCAGGGCCATTAGAATGAGTGTAATCTTTAAGCAACTATTCTCCAACTCTTCAACAAATTCTTTTCTTTTCCCTATTAATGAGTTGGCACGAGGAAGAAATCAAAGCCCTAAAGCTGCTACCAGATCCAATATCATCTAAGAACACATCTGAGAACACAATTCATCAAGGTTTCAGGGATACAAAGGAAGCAAGGTTCATCAGATTGAATTCATCTCATATCTGATGTCCAAGCTTGCAGAGGATAACAATTAAGATCCTCCAATAATATGTATATCTACATTTAAAAGAATTAAAGAGGCCAAACAAGCCGAAGGAAAAGGAAGAAGCCTTCATCCTCCCCCGAGTCTGCGGACCTTGTACCATATCCTTCTCTTTTCGATCCTAGTTCAACCAGAACCAAGGACCAAATGTGTTTATGCAGACAGCATATTTGATGGTTTGTCCTTCTGTTGTTTCCAAAACAGAAGAAAAATCTACATGTGCCACACAAGGAAACACGAACACAATCCATCTTCCATGAAGCATATCCTCTTCAGGATAGAAAAGCAAAGATGTCTTAATTGAGCCATGAATACATTTATGATATGTTTACTTGATATGATAAAATTGTATAATAAATGAGGGATTGGATAAGAATTTTTTAATATCAATTTTATATTCTTTTATTCTCATTTTTTTCTAATTAATGCATTAAACAAATAATGAATATAAATTCATCTGTTATCTTATCCCACTTTATCTGATAACCCCACTTTATCAAACATGCTCTTAGATAAAATGTGTGCTCTCACGTGGTTGAGAATTTTCATACAAGAATATAAATTATGATAATATTTCATATCGATGATGATGTTAGTTGATAGAATCTCTTGTATGAATACTTAAAACTAAATGAAAGAGATCAACCTCACTATAGAGAAATCATATCTATAATAAATCTTTATGTATTAAATATTATATTGCAATATTCACAATTTTATGCTAATTGGGCAACTGAGAAACTAATGAAGGCTATACAATACTTTAGCAGTAATGAAAAGATAATTGTCCATACCATCATCTCTTTAATAATTAATATTGGAACTGAAACTAATTTTAATTGAAATCGAATCAAAAATTGGTTCAATGGAAAAAAATCAATATACTTAGTTTTATTATTATCAAAAATAAAAATATAACATATATGGTGAACGCTTCTTCATAAAATCAAGAAAATCAAATTTAAATCTTAATGTAATTTTTTGGGTTGACTCCGAAAATGAACAATCCGAGCAAAGAATCCTTCGATATCTTGTTCTCTTTGCCAATACCGTTGCCTAATTTAATATCTAGTCATTTTTCTTTTGATATTTAGATACAAATGTCTAACAAAGCTAGAGAATGGTAGATTAGAAGAATTTTCTTGAATTTTACTCTATATCCAGTAATACTGTATAAATCAAGGATGAAACAAAGTTTATGAGGAGAGAAATTACTCTTTTATCTGGTAATAGTACAGCAAGATGTTATTTGATGTAAGCAATCGTGCACCCATAATTCATTGGGCTTTCTTCTTCAAACCTGGCAACTCGAGGGTGATTCCTCAGTATGTCCAGAGCACACTCCTTCACAGCTCCAGTTCCCATTCCATGGACGACAAAGAGAACACCATAAGATCTGCACCCTGAGATGGCCATCTGAAGACGATGGGAAGCTTCTTCCACTCGCATTCCTCGGAGATCAATGGTGTTCCTCGACGTCCTCACGGCCGGTCCAAAAGAAGCCTCCATGTCCTTATCTGCCAGCATTGCAGATCCCTTGTTGGACCTTATCTGCAAAACAAGTTCAATGAAGCCTCTCATGAGTCTCATCTCATCTACTGTGAAGATGTAGATCAAACAGTTTTTATACTATAAGTACAGAGCTGCAGTTCTCATAATATAGCAGGCAAGAGCTTTTCAGATCAAATAGAAAAAGAACCCAATAACCATTTTCAATTTCTTTTAAGGTAAAAATTGGATTGGGTTTTGAAGAATATTAAAGATTTTTTTCATATATTTTGAATTTTTATAAACACTTTCTTAAAAAGATAAAGCTGTATGGTTGGGTTTTATTTCCCATTTTTTGTATTTCATATTTATATATTTATTATTTTGAGCCAAAGTCTATTTTAGAAGAAACCCAAAATCCAACCTGATACATCAATTTCAAAAAAAATTAAAAAAATTGAAAACGACCCACCTGACATTAAAAAAGAAAAACCAAGTCGTTGAAGTGTATCAGGTTGTATTAACTATGTTTTTTGGACGCCCCCCATGGAACACTGATCTGGGAACAAAACTATGTTGTAAAACATAGGAAATATGATGGAAGAACATGATAGATTAGAATTAGACATGATAGAATCAAATTTCAATTCAAATCATGGTGCATGTACGATAAAAGAGGGATGGGAAGATGGTCCATTATTTTCTTTCCAGGCTATATTGAGATAGCCACCACTAGAAGGAAAGAAAACATAGCAAGTCAAAATGTAGAAGTAAATAGAAAATCTTAATAGAATCTTTCTCGCATACATACCTGTCCTCTTAGTTGCGAAGGGGAATTGTTTCCTCCAGTCTTCATGTTACTTTGGACCAATTTCATATCATTTCTTTTCACACGCACCTTTATTTTTCCATACTGCACAATAGTAATGCCATCTTCTGCTGGAGCTTCAACCACAGTAGCTACCTTATCTCCTAAGCCTTTAACATATACTTGATCTCCAATCTGTGGTAGATAAGAATTAGTACTAGTACTCTCATTTAGCATATCATCTTTTGGACAATGTGCTGCAACAACAGAGGCAATAGCTGCCTCTGATTCTCGCATTAAGGAACTAAATTGATCACGATTTGCACTTTGAAGTCGACTCTCAAACTCCTTGATTATGGAATCCATCTGAGACTTAACAGTCTGCAACTCCTGCCGCACCAACTGAGCTTCTTTTGCCTTCAGAGCTTCTACTCGCTTATCAACATCTTCAGCTTCTGATTGTATCTACGTAATCCAGTAGAACAAATTAAAATCAAATAAGGTCAAAGCAATAACAGAATAACCATATTTATCTTGGTGCAGTTTGTCAATTGTGTCTAAAATGACAAGCAGCATGATGGAAAAATTATGGACGATCTTGAAACAAATAAAACAATATCAAGAATCTGAAGAAATCCAATTTTAAATTATAAGGATGCAGAATGCAATATTTCTCACTTGGGAAGAAACACAAATAAAGTTTACATTTTGAAGCTGCTCCTTCAAATTTGTGACAGTCAGGAAAGATATTTAGATATATGAAATAGTGTCATCAATCCTAACTCAATACTCCTATAAGAACTTCAGAATGATATCCGACTAATTATCATAATGTGTGTCTACTTGCTCATATCAAACTTGTTCTTCCGAACTACACATGTTGCTGTTGTGAAGTGATAAAACAAAAACAGATAAAAAATGAAGAAAAAAAAATATAGATATCTGTTCTAGATACTTATGCACTTCAAGAGATTGAATTAAAATTTTCAACAGAATTAGAACAATGGAACCCTTTTTTATTATTCAGGTGAAAAACTCATGATGATTGGAAAGGTATTGAAGATATACCAGGTCTAGGGTGCAATAAGCTAGAGGCATACTGTTAAGAGATACACTACCCTCAGGTAGTTGATGATGACTGATTATGATGCAGTTAATTCTAGATTGCTTTTATTTTTAATTAATGCGGATTAGATTTAGTGGGCATTTTTTCTATAAAAAGTGAATTCCTGTAGTTTAATCTACTGCAGCTAATAACACATGGATGAAAACACTTAGCATACTTCTAGCGATAGGAAAGATATATAGATTTTAGAACCAAATGAACAAGATGTCTCTTGAAATTGAAGTGCATGTTTTGAACTCACAGATTTCATGTAATCACTGTTTGCAGAAGTGTAAAACAAAACAAAGAGCATTCTTCATCGCATTCCTAATTCCTACCTCAAAGTGCAGTTTCTTTACTTCTTCAAGAACAAATGCAGCTTCATTTGCCTGGATCTCTAAGAGCTTCCTTTCTTCCAATAAAGACTGATAAAGTGATCCTTGTCTTTCACTTTCTTTGTCAGGCTCTAATTTCTTAATCCACTCCTCTGCACGACCTAAGACCTTCTGATCAAAGCCTATGGATTTAGCAATATTCAAGGCATTCGAATTACCAGTACTTCCCCACAGAACATTAAATGTGGGTTGCAAGGTCTGTAAACAAAATTCCATTGCTGCATTCTCAAATCGAGAATCACCAGATTTCAGGCGACTTAAATCAGCATAATGGGTAGTAACAACAGCTAAATTCACATTATCAGCAAGATGCTGGAGAATGCTAGTCGAGAGAGCCACACCTTCTGATGGATCGGTACCACTGCCAATTTCATCTATAAGGACAAGCGAATTTTTTGAAGTAACCTCTGTGATTTTGCAGATACGAGAGATGTGCCCACTAAAAGTAGATAGGTTGTGCTCCAATGACTTCAATTAGAAAATAAGAATTTCAGAAACATACAAAACTTGATCACCTAAATGTAATAGACACCATCACTTCAGAAGTGGAAAGAATTAAGAAGCTACCTGGTGATCACCAATATCTGCAAGAATTTGATCAAACCATGGAAGTTGTGGCTTATCCTTAGCTGACAAAAATATACCTGCTTTTGACATAAGAGATGCCAACCCTAAGGTTTTCATACTCGCAGTTTTACCCCCGGTATTGGGTCCAGATATCACAACCACTTTAGTAGAATTTTTTATTTTGAAGTCCACAGGCACAGGTTTTTCTACTTGAACAAACTCCTCAGATTCCCCTGACATGTTCCCCTTAGTAGACACTTTGACATTTTCACCTTTTCCTGAGACAAAAGGCAAGCGTCCAAGGGAAGGTGCAAGAAGTAGAGGGTGCACAATGCTTTTTATATCTACGGACGGTGTATCTCCAGTTATAGCTGATTTGGACTTTTCTTGGGCCCAATTGAAATTTGGACGAACACCACCCATCCACAAGGCATATGCTCCTCTAGCAGCAGCAAGATCTAACTCTAGAATCTTTTCCATTAGATGCTTGATTTTTGTTTCTGCACATGCTACTTCAGAAGTTAAGAAACCCAAAATTGCAAGTTCCTCAGCTTTCTCATCATTAAAAAGTTTAACTTCCATGTTGTTGAGTTCAATTGCATCCCTAGGCTCAATAAAGTAGGTTGCACCGGAGCTGCTAGAACTTAGAATAATACCTTCAGGAAGCAGAGATTTGTGTGAAGCCTTGATACCAATGCACATTCTAGAACGTCGCCTAGTAACCAAAGGACTATCAATGCCGCCGGATTGGAAAACCTTCATAGATACTTCCTTCAAAAGTGACTCCAGTTTGTCCATGTTTTTCCTTCTCTTAGACCTAATGGATCCCAATTTTGTGCTAGCTCGATCCAGAACTATGGAAAGTTTACAATCAATACAAAATTCTATTTGGCTAGCCAATTCCACTAGAAAATCACAATCTTGCAGTATCTCGAGTAGAGGAGAAAACCTGCATCACAAAATCACGATCATCTTATGCCTCTCTTGCTTTTAAAAGAAAACAATTCGAATAGAGAAAACATAATAATCAATACACTGAGCCAAAAGGAATTTTCGATAAAAGATGTTTATTAGAAATATCTAAAACATCATCTCCTTGTATTCCATTTTTCTCGTGAATAGAATACAATGCTTTTCATCAAATATATATATATATATATATCAAAAACATAAAAAACTCCACTTCAGATGAGAGTTAAAATGCAAACGTTCTGCCTTAGTATAATTTAAAAGAGAAAGCAATGTTTTTGAGTCAAGATCATGTTGAGTAAATGTACAAGAACATAACCAGCGAACGGATTAGTCACCTATCAAAAGTTCCATCAGCTTGCTCTAACTGCTCAAAAACCCTTCTTGCTGACCGAAGGCTTCGTTCAATGGCACAGAGCTCCCTCATTCCAAGGAGCTCCCCCCCAGCTGCTGACCTGACAATCTCCGACACATCATCGATCCCAGAGAAGTCTAACGGTCGAGGAAGCAGCATAGCCGCTGCCGTCTGGTCCAATAGCTTCTCGCTCTCCTCCCTGTCTCGACCAATTGGCAGTTTACCGCTTTGGCAAAGGGCCCGGGACGCACTCGTGGAAACAAAAGCGGAGACTTGAGAGCATACCGAGCTCCACTCCAGGGTCTCCTCTGCCTCCCGCTGGAGCTCCTCGCAAACCCTGATCCTCTCGGCATCAGCGGCAGACTTGACTTCAATCTTGCTTTTCCTGGGTTCATGTGAGGCCGCGGAGAGCTTGGGTTTCCCCTCGAAGGCCCTCGAAACCCTATTGTTCTGGTCGGTGGAGCTTGCAAAATTGGAAACTTGGACCGATGTGGACTTGGGGACCCTAGATTTGGGAGAGGCGGAAGCGGCGAAATCGGGAAAGAAGAAGAGATATGAAGGCTTATTGACGCGAATGGAGCAGTTGAAAGCTTCCATAAGAAAAAGGAGCAAGGTTTTGTTCGGCGAGAGGAGAAGACATTACCGTTATCTTATCCGTAGGTTAGAGTTGGAGGGAAGCAAGCAAGAGAATGGAAATTCCCCTCTTCTTTACTCATATACAAATGCATTAATAAAATATTTTTTGAAAAAGAAATTTTATCGAATACAAAAGCTGATCTTTAATTCTCCAGTAAGGTTTGGTTGAATGTAATAATATATTTGCATTATTGTATACGATAGAATTGAATAATAAATGAGAGATAATTGAATATAAATTTTTTAAATTTAAATTAATTTTTTATTCTTATGATTTGTTTACTTTACAGGATAAGCAAGAATAAAATAAAGGATAGATTAATATCCATTATTTATTTAATACATGAATTAGAAAAAAAATGAGTATAAAATTAATATTATATTCAATGTATATCGGATTTAGAAAATTTATATTCAATTCATCCTTATTTATTATCCAATTTTATCATATCCTATCCAACGAAGCAAGCATACCATTATATTCTTATTTTCTTCTAATCCTTGCACTAAATAAATAATGAATATTAATCCATATATTATCTTATACTATGAAGCAAAATATACCCTAATAGATAAAGAATGAAATATTATTTTTTACGCTCCACTTATTTTTTTTAGTCATAAAGAATAGATAATGAATATTATACCAAAAAAATAGAGAAGAAATACTATTTTTGATATTTTGATATAGAGAATAGAGAACAAATATTATTAATTTACTTTATTTTTATCTATTCAATATATTTATATTGAAATACTGATTTGATTGATTTAAATGATTGATCAATTTGTTGGTCAATGTGAATTTGCATACACTACTCGTATGATCGATTTTTGAAACGGAAATCAAAGTCTCTACTAATTGAAAATTTTTGATAAACTACTGTTTCGTCTGGTGTTTACAATATAATATAAATTTCCTACCAGATTGAAAAATTTTGATGTTCAAACCTGAAACTTACAGATCAAATGTCGCATTCAGTAAAAATTTATGATACGTGTATAAGATGTACTCAATGTGTACGAGTTTGCCCTACAGATGTATTGGAAATGATACATTGGGACGGATGTAAAACTAAGCAAATTGCTTTCGCACCCGGAACGGAGGACTATGTGAATTGTAAGAGATATGAATCTGTCTCCCCGACAAATTTTTTTGAGTGTTTGTGTTTATTTATGGTATGAAACAACTCGCAGCATGTGTTTATCTTATTAATATATTACAAAAAATCTACTTGAATAATTTGATTCATCTTTATTGATAAAAGTCTGTACTCAATAAAATATATTATTTCGAGCACAAGTTTTCCTCATCAAATCGTATCTTATCTTTATCAAGAGTTATTTTTCTTGGTTAACAATACCTCAATTCAAAGAATAATATTTCTCTTCCATTCCTTATGACATTTGTCAATATTGTTCTTCAATATTTATAATATTATATGATAAAATATAAATTAAATTATTAAATTAATTTTAATAATTGCATATCTTAAATAGATAATTATTATTTTATTATTATATATTATTTTAATAATTATTTTTTGAATTCAATTAGTTTTTTATGAAAAAAATAGATAAATAATAGTTTTTATTATTTTAAATTAATGAATTATTTTGACTAATTCATATTTTTATTATATTGCAATTAATTAAAATATATATAATACAAATTATTATATTTTTTAAAAAGTATTTTAATAATTTCTCTCTCAATTTTTTTTTGTTTATTCATTAGCTTAAACAAAGATAATATTATTTCTTGTCTATTCCATTCATTATCTATTCATATTCCTTATGATTTCATTTCATCCAACTTAACACACCTAGAGTTTTAAGGTATCTAGACCAGTGTTTTTAGAATGAGATTTCACAATGTATTATTAAATTTTTATTACCTTGTTTATAAGATTGTCTTTCTTTCCAATTTTTTGAAAGAGAAAATTTCAATTTTGCTTCAGCCTAGTCATACTTTTACTCTCTCTTTTTTAATCTCAATTTAGTTTCTTAATTTAAAAAAGTATTCTAATTAATCTAAATTCTTTCAATACATTGGTATCATTTAAAATTAAATATAAGCATTATGCAATTTGGATACATAATTAATTTGTAAGATCAAATCATGGATGATTTATAATAAATTGAATTTAAATTAGGCTGCTCAGATTCAAATTAAAATACTTAATAATCAGTTCAAATTTGCACTTCACTCAAATTCAATTACACATTATGTTTAGGCAAGAGAAACCTATATCTATCCTTCATTCCACCACTTTGATCCAAGTAGAACCGCAGGAACTTCAATGTTCTCAGGTCTGACCGGAATCAGTGGTTCCTTCCAAAGAGGAAATAATTTGTACCTTATCACACATTTATCTATTTTGCAAGGATTGGAGTACCACAGGCTGCAGGTGCATGTGTTCCATCACTGAACACCAGATTTCCTCTCACAAAAGTTGCCATAACCTTTCCAGATAACCTTCTTCCCATGTAGGGTGAGTTATTCTGCAAAGAAAAACCCGATTTTTTGTTGAGTTATATGCATTTCATCATATAAGGAATGATTGTAATCAAAATGATTCAACTCCAACAAAGACACCTACTTATGTTTGTTTGGTTTGGATGTCGGCATCAAGGATTTCAACTTACATTAGTAGTCATTTAAATAATTGCAAATATACGTATGTTATCATCATTTTATTTACTAAATAAAGTTAAATAATATAATATATTACTTTTTAGAAAACATTAATTATTATTCTTACATTTGATCGATGTGTTAGTTTTTTCGAATATTATTTGTAGGCTGCAAGTGCAACATGCAACCTAAGTTGCAAACCCATTTGCAACTTCTAAGACTTGCTTATAAATTGCAAGTGGAATGCTAGCAAGCCATTTGCAGACAGAAGAACAATTGCAAGCGAGCAGTATGTTGCAAGAACAATCGCTTAATGTAGTGATTTATTGTACGTTGACTTCTCATCTTCATGCTCAACTATCTCATTCATTGTTCAAATATCAGTTCAACAAAAGTAATAACTTCCACTTTTGTGGTAATTGTCATAAGAAACGCTGAATCTAGTTGAAGAAGGTTTTATTCAAATTGATTGTTGGACTCCCTCAACTATATATATTTTTCCAAAACATTGTTTTATCCTTTGATTTGTATATAGAAAAAGAAAGAATAACAAACGATACACGAGGTAAATGAACACTTACCGGATGTTTATGGAATGTTTTATGGTTCTCATCAAGATCAAACTCCACCTCAGGTTCCCATACAGCAAAGTCGGCGTCATTACCAATTACTATAGCACCCTGAAATAATATATATGTTTAATATTTTTTAATGCAAAATTGCAAACCATATGTTTAATTATCAGTACAAGAGAGAATTTTTGCAGCATATATCTCATGTGATGTGTATGATTTGGAAATCAAATACTGTTCCCCTCCTTGCAAGTTCTATATATTTTAATTTTTAAGTAACCTTACAGCCCTATTCTAATATGTATAATGCTAGTAGGCCACTGCAGTGAAGACAATCCCAATGCCCACACATGTATGCAGAAAAAAAAATGAAGATTGTCATCAGTGCTTCAAGGTTTTTGTATATGCTTTCGAGCATAGTTCCATATCAAGCGGTATGATGGGTATTTGTCAGTTTTTGAAAAAATCAGTACCAGTACAGTCAGGACTGTAGTGGCGTGTCCTAGTTGTGCAGGCTGTACCGGGTGGTACAGGCCCAATGGCTTACTCCCCAATTAGCACATATTTACTGAGATTTTTTGTACGGGCTCCAAACGGCTCTGAGCCATTGGGGCTAGTTTTTTACGGTTATGGGGGCTATATAAAGCCCACAAACCCTCTCATTTACCCCTTCCACTCATACTCTAGCTTTCATACTCTCTCAAATCTCTCTCATTTCTCCACTTTCTTAAAGTTCATCCCAAAACTCTGTATTTTAGGTATAAATTTGCATTTTCTTCATTGTAACTTAACCGTGGTTGAGAAGTTTATTGTGCTCTATTAGTGGACTATGCATGTTTTTTTCATCATTACAATGAATTATCATTTAAAAAAATGTGTTTGAAGCTTAAAATTATGTTCACTATGGGCCAGTTTATATTGTACCAAAACCGATGAGTTACCAAGATTGGTACTTGTACGAGATTTTTAAACCATGCTTCTAAGGGCTTTATCAGACTTTAAACAAAAGGTTTCTGAACATGCTTCTATAATCATATTAATACATCTGAGAGCAATTTGTTAGGAGTCATTTGTTGGTTATGCCTCCAAGTATTGTTTGTTGCCAATATGTTGTGTGTTCAAAGTTTTATAACTCTACAATGTATTTAACTGTTCATTTGCACACGAGGATTCCACTTGAAAAAATTGCTAGCAATTGAAGATTATCATATGCAGGAATCAAATCAATAGTTGCTTCTCCACTCAAAGCCTCTACCATTTACTGACCTTCCGGGGTGTTTCCAACCGTTACTACTATGTTCTTTGGCGCAATCAACTCCCACCAAAAATTTCCATCTTTGGTTGGCTTTGGTCGAGGAGAAGACTCTTAACTCGAGATAGACTTGTGCGGTGGGGGATCACTTCATATCTCTCTTGTATTCTCTGTTCGGCTGGTACGGAATCACACCTTCACCTATTCGAGAATTGCCCCTTCACATCACGGGCTGGAGTTACTTCCTTTCTCTTCTGAAGAAAAATTGGACTCCGCTTAGGGCTCCTAACTTCAGAACGCTTACCTCTAAGCACTCTAAGGCTAGGATGCGCCTGATTTTTATATGGTGCTAGCATGTTTGGTTAGAGCGGAACTCTCGTATTTTCCATAATCTAGTTTCTTCCTCTCAGGCCACCGCAATATCTGCTGCAAATTTCTTCTTACTTTGCTACACCTGATGCTCTCTTGGTTCTCTTTAGGATGTTCCTATGTTGTGTTATGTTTTTTTGTGTTCTTGTGTTATTTCTTTTTTGTCTTCTATCTCCATCACCTGTAACCTTTCATAGCTCTTGAATGAATTACAGGTTTTTTTTTCCTCAAAAAAAAAAAGGAATCGAATCAATAGTTCAACAAATTTATCTTACTGCAGCATAATTAAGTTCCCTAAAGATAGACCATCTATGAGAAATTTACTTTCCTAAAGATATTCCTTTGTGAATGATTTCAATTAAAAGTATAGGCGCAGAAAGAAATGCTAGTAATTGAAGACTCTTGGAGCATGAATGGAATAAATAGTTTTACAAATTTATTTTACTGTGGCATAACTAAGTTTCCTAAAAGAAATATCAGTACCTTGTACTTTTGACCAGCAAGCTTTGCAGGCCTCTCACTCCACCATGCTGCAATCTGATTGAAAGAAACTCCAATTTTTTGTCCAAATGTCCACGTAATAGGAAGAACATACTACAGAAGATCCATTTCCATTAGTCTTAGGAAAGAAATTATAGGTAAAGAAGCTAATGCCTCTTTTGAAGCAGTGTTGAAAAGCTACATACTGTATGTCGGAGCCTGGGGGGCTCTCAAATTTTAGTTTGTCTTATTATATAGAGGGAAAAGTCAAATTTGCCCCCCTATATATAATATTTGTGCCTCCCCCCCTCTCAAATTTTAGTTTGTCTTATTATATAGAGGGAAAAGTCAAATTTGCCCCCCCCTATATATAATATTTGTGCCCCCCCCCCCCCGCCCCCCCTCTTCTTGATTTCTGGCTCCGCCAGTGTACATACAGGTACCATCTACTTGTTCCCTGCAAATGAGTATCATATGTGGTTTAATTGAATCTGCTTTCTGGAACAGATATTCTCTTTTAGATATGTGGTTTAATTGGATATACATGATTAAATGACAGGAAACACAAAATTGTGTAAGCTGGAGAGTGGGTAAGTGGGTTATATGCTGAATGAAAATAGACTTAGGACAAGGAAGGCATACTAGGGGTTTAAGAAAATTAGTCAGGATTTTAGCTTAATTACTTATTGAAACCACTTAAAATTGCAAACAGACTTCCATAATGCTGCAGAGTGCAAGTACAAACTAAGTTGTGAATAGGAAGTGGTAATGACCTAATATTGAACTCCCAAAATATATAGTATAGTACTACAGTTCAGTACCAGATCATTAGGTGATTAGGTCCAATCCCATTGTTCTTAGATTGTTACAAAGTGTATACTGACCAGTAAACCATAGTGTTATAAAATTTGATTGGATGAAACTTATCCCAGAAGCTTAAGCATTAGGAAGTTGCTAAACCTTTGGTACATTCTTAACAATGAGTATCCTCCATTTCCTCACAAAAAAGAAAAAACAATGAGTAACTTCCAGCTGCAGCATAAGCTTTGAAAGGGACCAACAAAAATAGATCAATTAGGTTGCATTCATGTAGCATGTCATCTAGAAACATAGCTTAACTGACCTGCAATGATGATATTCCACCCCAAGCCCTTAGAAAGTCACCTTCATCAAAAAGCTTGAGTTCTGGTACTGATGGTGAATGATCAGAACTCATCATATCAATATGTCCCTCCTGAAACCCAGTTTTGCATTGCTAAAGATCAGCAACATAACTAAAAAGTGAGAAATACATCATGAAATTTCATACCAGTAATGCCTCCCACAGCTTTTGCCTATTGGCTGCCTCTCGTATTGGTGGAGCACATTTAAATCGAGTGTCTCCATCTGCAATTTCTTCAGCTGCAAATGCCAGGTAATGAGGGCAAGTTTCCACACTTACACTAGCAGTGGCATCTTCTGGTACGTTTCTTTTTGAATCCTACAAGCAACAGAAAAGAAAGTCAAAAGAGTTGAATTATAAACAGAGAAGTGGACAGGTTACTTGTAACTTGAAGGAGCAAATGAGTGTCATGCAAGAACTAAAAAAACAAAGAACAATGCCATAAGATATGGAAGAGTGCCATTTCCATTGCCATACCGATTTCAACTCATGCTCAAATTGATATGGATGCAATTAGCTCTCTCCAGTATACTACCAGAAAAAATGCAATGGAATTGAACTTTGATGGCATGATAACTTCTCCCTTGGGTGACCTCCGTAGCTCTCTAACGGACAGGATAAGTTCAGTTCAACTACTAAGTTAACCAGTTCCACATGCCCAGTGAAAAACAAACATAACTGGCAAGCCTGGTATAGAGGCAAAACTGGACGAATCTGGAGCCACTAGTGAGCGTATAATGCCGGAATGAATCTTTAAGGCAAGTAACATACTAGAATAAGTCTAAATTTGGAATTTTTGTTTTACAGGAACTTGTAACTGTATGAACTTTCTTTAAGATATCAAAGACGAATTATTGCAGTTAAACAATAAGATAAAGGTCTTTGGAAAATGGAAATGGAACAACTGAGTTGTTTGTGTGAATGTTGTTACCTGGCATGTCTTGGCATGTCTTCTGAAATATGAACAAAATCTTCATATGAACATGACATCTTCTTCTTCTTTTTTAATGAACAGGACAACTTCAGTTAATGACTAAAGAATATGCTGGTGCCCTATTAATGAGAAATCTACGTACAGGACATTTATGTACAATATTTACGCCATGTAGCTAAAAACGCATTAGAATGACCTCAGATTTGCTCTTTACTGACATGTAGTTATTAACTGAGAACTATTGCTTATCATGGAAGCTATGTGTCAATACTCAATAGTCAATACCATAGCTTTTCTGTATGCAACAAAAAACTAGTGAAACTAATCAAGAAATGCATGAGTGGTATATAATTCATAAAAACAAAACTATAGGAATGACAATGCCTATTATAATTGTTAGAAAATCAGCCTTGGACCTAACTCCACCCTAAAAGCTAGCTCATGGGGGGAGAATTGCCCAATCTATTAAAGGCTATCTTGACCACAACCTCAAGCAATTTGGGACTTTAACATACCCCATCACGTCCAGGGTCCACATCTGGAGCATGGAAACTATAGGTATGGCTCTGATACCATGTTAGAAGCTGCTTGAATTATCTTGTCTACTTGTGCTCAGTGATCTCTTTCATTTACGAAAGTTAAAGTAAGAGGCAGCCTTGAGAGCAAGAGTGATGAGCGTGGAGCTCGAGTTCTGAAAACATCGGATGTTCCTCTCCATCCAAAGAAACCAACACCAAGTGAGGAGTCTGAATTTGATGTTTCCTTTTTTCTTTAGTTGAGTTCTTGAGTTGTTTCCAGGGAGTCCAGTGAAGAGGAAATCCTGGTTGACCTAGAAAGGGCAGGAAGTGCGTCCATCCTACGGTTGAGAAACGGCATCTCTCTAACAAGTGCTCGTGAGTCTCCGGCTGTGCATCACAAAGTGCAGCCATGGCAGCGGCGGCGCAGAGGCACCATAAGACGGCGGAGGATCAAGAGCAGGCTGAGGACATGCAGCATGTCCCTTTCCCCATTGAGCATCTTCAGGCATCTGGGATTGCTGCAATAGATGTCAAAAAGCTAAAAGATGCTGGGCTCTGTACTGTGGAATCTGTTGCATATTCACCAAGGAAAGATCTTTTGCAAATTAAAGGGATCACTCAGTCACAAGTAGATGAAGCAGCTTCTAAGTTGGTACCAGTGGGTTTTACCAGTGCGAGTCAACTGCATGCTCAACGGCTTGAAATAATTCAGATCACATCTGGATCAAGGGATTTTGATAAGATCTTGGAGGGAGGATTGCACAATCTATTTAAAGGTTATCTAAACCACAACCTCAAGCAATGTGAGACCTTAACAATAATAATCAAGTACAATATAAAACTCCAGTTTTTACGAAAGCAGTTTGTTCGAATAGACAATTGATTTTCAAACATTAGAACCACTTCCTATATAATATTTACCTAAAATGCATTGAAATTCAGTACTGCTAAACTCATAAACAACCTGAGAAAAATTATTTAGATGATAAATGAATAGTGTGCAAAACAATCAGCAAAAGCATTTGATGTGAAATGTAGAAGTGAAAATAGCAGTAAATAATTACAAAAAGTATCACAATCTAGTGACTTTTAAAGCAAAAACTTAGCTCTGTATCTTGTATCAGATAGCAAGACACAAGAGTCCATGTCCAATGATGCTCTGGTAGAAAGAGGGGGACTGGTTTTCCCTTCTTCATTAGGTTTTTTGCATTCAGGGAGCTGTAGACCCAACTTTTCAGGGTAACTTTGTTGGATGGGCAAGTGCCTTCTTTAGGGAGCAGGTTTTGCGCATTATAAGAAAAATAGTGGCACTGTATGCATGTTTACCTTAATCAGATCTAGTGAAGCTTTTGCATCTGACAGGTGAACAATATGAACATGAGCTCCTTCTGCTTGACCACCAGTTCTCGTATCGTGTATTGCTTCTTGCAAGTCTTTAATAGCAGCTTCCTCCCTGTGAAGGAAAGTACTGGTAAAACAATTCACCTACTAGGTGTTTGAGGAATACCAGCATACTAAGAATGAAAATGCTAATGAAATGTTTATCTGAAGAATTACCCACAAAAGCACAAGGAAAGCATGATAGACAAGAACCTCATACACTATTTCTTCTTATGATTAAATTGTGGATTACCATGATGGTGGCCTAGTCTTAAGGTATGTTGCATAGGACCGAGGATCCAGACTGCCACTGTGAAGTTCTTCGCTAATTCCAGAATCCAAAACTACCTCTGCATGCACGAGTAAGGGTCTCTTGTACTTGGCTAAGACATATAAGCCCTCCTACACAAGTACCAAAAACAATTCAAGAGGAATTTGATCAAAATAGGCATATGTCTTTGTCAACTAGTAATTTAACACTCAAATTTTATTATTATTTCAAACCATGTTAATGGTTTTTTACAATGTGACCAAAGTGATATAACCCTGGACCTGTCACATCAGTGTGAAGAATGGTCAGGGATTCCCTGATAAAGGCGAAAATTAGTTGATGCAGGATTCACAAGAGATCTTTAATATAGTGGACATCACTCTTTGAAGGAACAAGTAAACATCAGTTCCAAAGTTTTTAACTGTTGAAAAGATCTTTCATTATTTGAAACATGGGTTCAGCCTCTTTATGCTGCACAACAGATCTGGAAAAACATAATAGCTCCGAAATTTTAGGTAATGTTAGCTGAAATCCAGCTGTGCATTGCTACTCTATCAGCAATTAAAAAGGACATTCCTTCTTCAGTATCTTTTAGAAATTGAAGCAAGCATTAAATTTACATTGTTGTAGATAGTTAAGAAATTACTCAAATTATAGCAGAAGCATTGCAATTAAGTGACTTAAGCATGCTAGAACATCAGAATTTTTAAGATATGAAGATAAAAGTGAAAGAAAAAAATAAATCTGAAAATAAAGAGAGAAGGTTGGAAATCAAACCTTGATATGTGTTGAATTTGTCATTGGGAAGTCATTTATTCCTGAAGGGCACATAAAAGACTCCATGAAAAGGAAAGAAACAAAGTCAGAATTTGGAGGTCCAGTCCTATTTCCTACTCACTCTGAAGTATTCAATCACAATGATATCTTAATTGCACCAAAATATTTATAAAACTTCATACTTCAACATTTAGAAACTAATTGATTCTTAGGTGGCACCAACTATAAGGTCAACTTAATCCATTAAATTTTCAGCATAACAACCACATTCATTTTGTCATATTAAATTGCAAACACAAAGATGTATGGATAACTTCATTGACAAAGCTACTGACAAAACTAAATAAATGGATTGCCTCTCTCACAAATTGCAAAATTCTTTTTTTTTTGTTAAATCAACAATTTCCAGTCATTTCTAGCTAGAATATGTATAGAAATTTTTCACCATGGGGAACCAATATAAGACCTATACAAATTGAAGGCATTGAGTAACATATCTGATAGTTTTAAAACATGACTATGCTGACAAACTAATAAGGAGACAAATTCAACCATAGTTTTCAGCTTATGTGATGACTTTCCTAACATATTACATATAGCACCAAGATGAGTAAGCAGACTAGAGGTAGAACTAGGAAGCTTCTCATATCTCATCTTAAAAACTACAGGATGCATATCAGTTTAACTAATTAAAGGTAACAGTATTTTCAAATTGAAAGTTCCGTGGCTCTTCAGTGCTCTACCTTCCCTTTTCAACTGATGAACTCCTTGAAATACACACCACCAAATTTTATTTACAAAACAATGTAAGTGGTATTTTTGCTGGATACCTTCAGACCAAGTGCACCAGCACGTAGGAGACCTTCCAACATACTAATATTAAAGGCATTCTCTGGAACTAAACCTCCCCAGAAACCTACATGCCATGAGAAAGGAGCCTTAAGATGAGAAGAGAAACAGAAAACACCCATATAAGAAGGCAAATAATGTCCTACTTAGAAGTTACATTTCTTTGAAACAAGCAATAATATGATAATTGCTAAGAATAAGGTAGCGGTATGGAAACATTGACTTTATGATTCAACTTTCTACATAGATGATTGAAAACCTACCAACGTCCACATAAATTTTCTTCTTTGTAGATTCAACCTGATATAGAGAAATAAAGAATCAGTGGACAACAACTACCTTGACTGCCAAAATTTAAAAAATTGCTAGAATGATGAAGGACAAGATCATCAATAACTGGACCTTCATTCTCAATGTTTCTTCAGACACTGTAGAAGGAAAACTGTTAAGAGGCATGTCAACCAATGTTGTTATTCCACCTACAGGTCGAGACAACAATCATAGTACAGTCAGTCAATCTTTTCAATCGTGACCATATTAATAAAATTTGGAACTGAATACAAGCATTATATTATGATCAATAAATTTGGAACATAAGTAATCTAACCTTAGGATCAATAAATATGATGCTAATATCAGTTAAATTTTGTGTTTCATTGAAACAATCTAGCACCACCGAATTTATTCCAATTAGTCTATTGAAGTAAAATAATTAACGAAACAGAGAACTAAATTCTCAACCAAGCCCAGGGAGTATAATTATTTTATCATAACAATGATGCAACAACAAGAAGGATAATCCTTGAAGTCTCAACTATTTGTGCTTAGCTATATTATTCTTTCTTGTAATTCAGCCATTTTTAAAGCCAAATCTTTAGTTATACCCAAGGACATTTAAGTTGCAACAAGTGATATCGATGATCAAAAGTAAAAATAAGAAAATAAGAAAGACTACTACATATTGGAAATGCTTTGGTTATTTGATCAGGTGACAACAATATTTCCCAAAAGCTTAAGTTGTTAGGAAAGAGATCAATCTACTCATTTATATTTTTAACACTCTCTCTCTCTCAAGTATGGCTGAGAGAACCAAACTGAAACTAGCCAAAGCCAAATACGTGGTCTATCAATTTAATAGGGGTTTATGTGAACCAATCTATTGTTGATTAACATATTTCCCAAAAGCTTATGTTGATGATCACATTTGTAATACTGCAAACATGATATGCATTCATGTGAATCTGACTCAAGTTGCATTAATTCATCCTACCCCAGTACATATGCAGCCAATCCCAACAACAATAACATCAACCTCCATGTTAACTAGCCTTTCCAAATAGGTTGTTAATATGAACTATGAAGCATGGTCTGAAGTATGGAATTAGGTCTAGTACCTTTATTGAGGTCCAGGCCGCACAATACCAATGCAGTGTTACTAAGTGATGTAGTGAGCCATACAGCCCCCAATAGATTTCAACACAATAAAAAAGTTAAGTCTTGCAATACAGGTAGTTCGCTTTAGTATCAAACTATCAATTTTGTCTTACTGATATTTGCCACCTGTATTAGGTGCTTAGAACAGTTTAAAACATGGTATGAAGTAGCATAACTGTCAATCCTATATATGACATAGTAGACGATAGAATCTTGATCAACAAAGAGAATACTTCCAGTACCAGCAGCAGCAGCTTTAGTTCCTGAAGAGAATCCTTCCCATTCAGTTCTTCCCGGCTCATCAAGATGCACATGTCTGTTGCACAGGGACGCACCCATGAGTTTAAATATTAAAGGTTTTTTTTCAAATTCATTAGACTCATCAGTGGTATTGAGTTATAAAGCATATCCAGGCAAGAGAGAGAAACAAATTGTCATCCATAAAACAATTAACAGAGCATTAAATGCAGTGTAAATTGCACTAGTCATTCGTACTATCTCTAACAAAAGTTATTGGTGCTGCCAAGCAATCCAGTCAGCAAATCACTAATCACAAAATGCCAAGTAGAGTTTTTTCATGATTCAGGGGCCAATATAAGAAAGTTTGAGTTCAAATTTGAGTAACTTAATGAGCCATTAAAGAAAGCATAGAATTTATACTATCACTGGATAGAGGCACAACTTAATTTTCTTGTATCTTATAACTCAATTATGTCCGTACATAATCTTCATAAATTCAATTATGGTTTGTGATTAATCACCTTTACTAAATGTCAAATTGTTGGAGTGGCCATACAAGATTGGACAATATTAGAAATTAATACATCCGTCAGAAGGTGCATGTAGCACATATTAGATGCAAATTAAGAGAAGGCCGTTTAAGATAGTTTGAGCATGTGATACGGAGACATCCAGGTGCCCTGGTTCGAAAATGTGATGGTTTAGTAGTAAAAGGTAGGAAGAAAGATAGAGGTAAGCCTAAGATTACGTGGAGAGAAATAATGTCTAAGGATCTACAGTTACTAGATATGGGACGAATCTCGCCTTGAATAGAGAGATGTGGAAATAGAGAATCCATATAGCCGATCTCATCTAGTATGTGATTGAGGCTTAGTTGTTGTTGTTGTTGTATTAAAAGTCAAATTGTTGCAGTATTGCTTGTAAGATTCAATAACATGGGGAAAGCATACAAGACTTGTCATAAATGGTGGTCCATCTATCCCTTCCACATATCGCAAGGTCATTTATGCAATTATATGATAGCATAATTTGCACTTTAATGCTGAAAATCAAAATCTAAGATACAATTGGAATAAGCATACATTAACTAGATAATGAAATAAGTTTAACAATTAATCACATACACATCAATTAGACCAGGCATGATGACTGCTTCTCCATAATCTACAACCTTCTCTCCAGACAACAACCCTTTCTGAATGCTTGCTTCCACCACCGACAGTATTTTCCCTTGTTTTACTTCAACTGACCATCAAATATTCAGAAAGGAAGTGTTGATAGCAGATAATAAACGCAGATAAACGAATGGGAGAAGGATGTAAAGCCAATCCAGTGATAAATTGGCCACAATGCGCTTTGCTCTTTGTCTACGATGTCTAGCTCTCCTAGAGGCCACAACATACCTGCACCATTAATAACACCTTGAGGTGTGACAACTCGCTTGCTTGCTATCCAGAAATGGTCATAGGGGAGAAGGCTACATTCGCTGATTGACTTCTGCAATAAAAGAAAGAAAATATATTCAAAACCATAATTTTATGAACAATCAACACCCGCGTATAAAAACTAGACGAAGCCTCGACTCCATAAACGCAATGAAGTTCCAGTAGCATCCATCGGTTGAAAAGAACATCTCGTAATGAGGATAATTGAAGACAACTAGAACATCAAACCAGCAACATCCGACCAATCATGGTCGAAGACTTCTCCTGATTCTTGAACAGGGAAAAGAAAGTGATGACGAGGTGGACCTTGGGGAGGATTCTGCTGTAGAGAACAAGGGAAGAAGCGAGCAAAACCAGCAATGGGAGAACCCTCCATTTCAACAAATCGTCCATTTCGTTCGCTCCTCTCCTCTACCGCAGCCGAATGCTCGTCGTCGATCGGATCCGATTCCCCATTCATTTCCTTTAACCTGAGTTATTGCTACCGAGTGGGATGCGGTATGTTACTTCGCGGAGGCAACGTAAGGGGAAACTGGCGTCTTGATCTGTAGATCAGACGGTGGAAATCGCATACTTGGGTAAGTCTAAGGATGGTTCGCAGGTGGACCGTACCGACCGATTCGAGGAGTGATATGCTCACACTAATTTTACATAAATGTGACGATCGGATACGTACACTTTGATCACTCGATAAACGTGGTTCTCAGAAGAGGACGTGTATATTTAAAAGATTGGAGTGGTTATGTCAGAGTGAAAGGTGAAGTGGAGATGGCGTGGAAGGCAGGCGTGGGATTCCACTGGTTCGCAGGCACCCGGAATCTTGAGTACAAAAGTTTGTTTTGTACTCACCCACGGAGCTCTCATGGATTACCCTGACTGGACTCAGTGGACCTCACTGGTGGGGCCCATATTGGATTCTCGTTCCAACAGGAGTACGGGTACGGGTAGGAATTGGCGAGTAGATTCTTTTTCCTCCATTCGGATTGGTCGTTCCCGACTACGTGAATGGAAGATAGCAATTATTATTATCAGATTTTTTAATTATTCAAGAAAATTATTATATTTTCCTAAAAATGTACCTAATAATTTTTCTAATCGTATTAACATGAGTTATAATTTTATCCACGATCATAAACATTTAATAACAATTATGAGCATTTTATTTAACATGAATATTTAATAAATTATTCGGCATTATTTTATTCTTTAATTTTTACTTGTTACTTGTGCAACCATAAACAATTACAAGTAATAAACAATGAATTTTTTTGAGAAAAATAATAATGATGATGAGATTTTAGACTAAAATAATAACAATTGGTTATTCTCGACTTCAGCTCTTTATCATCACCTATAATTATTTCAATTCATGATTGCACGTAATGTTTGTCCTAAAATTAATTTTAGGAGTGAGTAAATTTTACCAACTAATTGAAAAAATTAATTAATCGATCGAACCGAAATTAAATTAACCGAACCGATTTGTCTAACTAATTTTCAATTCGGTTAACCATTAAAAAATTTAAAGTTTCTGATTTTCAATTCGGTAAGGTAAATTAATCGAATAATTCGATTAATTTACCAAATCAATTGAACAGTTTGATTAATTTATCGAACTAAACAAATTTTAATTTAAGTTAAATAAAATAAAATTTTATAATGTATAGTATAGTTGTCTGAGTGGTTAAAATTATATATGTTTTTATCCTAGTGATCCCGTTCAAATCTAGAGTAGTTAATGTGATATATTTTTATTTGAGCTATTTAGGTTTGAATATGATGCACAAATATAATAATTATTTTTCGATGAATTTGATAAATTAATTGAATTCAACTGAATTATTCAAAAAAATTAGATTCAATAAATAATTAACGAGCAATTCTCATGATAAATTAATTGAATTCAACTGAATTATTCAAAAAAATTAGATTCAATAAATAATTAACGAGCGATTCTCATTTCAATTAGGTTAACCGAGAGTTTCGATGCTCACCCCTAATCAATTTACCGAGTATCAATGAGGTATTTTTATAAACAAAGAAAAAGTTCCATTAAAGAAATAAAACAAAGAAAGAAAAGGTTGTCTTGGAATTTTAGTGTAAATTTACTGTAAATTAAAATTTTCGCAATGAATTAATTAGACTAATATAATTTAGATGTCTAGAATTTAAATTTACATGTAAAACATAAAGCCAAAATTGAATTAAAACATAATTCAGATAAAATAGAATGAAGTAACTCTTAGACGTGTCAAATAAATAGTGGGAGGACATTGAGTGATGGTACACTAATTATTTTTTAGGTAGATTTCTGAGATTTAATAGAAAGAACTACTTTCGTTCCAAATGAAAACCAAACATGATAGATGAATTAATAAATACTGAAACAAGGGGAGCTATATTTGTATGAGTTAAACAACTAAATCATGACAATTTAGGATATAGAAAGGCCAGAAAACAATCTCAATGTAAACAATATTTAAAAGGGCATGAGGCACACAGCAACCACTCGGCATTCTGTACAAGAATCAAGTAAAAGAACAGCAATGACTCTTAGAGAATAGCATTGATATGTGTGGCCTTTGCCCAAAACTCAAGTAAATAATGAGCTGCAACTATCGAGCACCCGCAACACTGATACAACTGCAGTAGCTCTAAAGACTGTTTACGGCATCTGCACAAGAAGGTATAAAGTAAATGACCTTATTACATCAAATAAACTGAACAACATTACAGCCACGAGCAGAGCCAATTACCTAATCCTCCTCCATTGGAACTTCTGGGTAATCCCATCTATCTTCTTCAATTGGTTTGTTGATCACAGAGAAAGGTGAAGGTATGGATGGTCAAGGAAACCATTGCCGATGGAGGGAAAAGAAATTTAACTATGGAAATACTGTAACAACTTGAGAAATAATATAATCACAAACAAACCAGCAAAGGATATCTATAGACATGAGATCATCCTCCTTTTCACCACGATTCCGGCTGTTCTTTAGTTCTCGACGAATTTCAGGAGTAACCTAAGCAAGATATTAATATAGAAGAAAAGCAATGATCATTCAAATTTTGAAGCATTTGAAACTGATAGACTTCATTTTATGTAATGTTGGTTTCATACCAAATGATGCTTCTGGTATTGAGTTAAACGATGAAGGTTATCCTTCTGCTCCTTATTCAGTTCATTCTTGTACCTGTTAAGTTATTAACTTCATTCATAAATGCAGAAAAAGTAAATGATGAAATTAGTAATACATAAACTGCCTGTGTTTTCCTTATTATTTCATAGAATCCTTAATTTGCTTACAATTAAGTTTGACTAGAACTCTTAGTATTTTGATCCCATAATTGTAATTATCTGCCACAATAATCTTCATCATTTATTTGATAAAAAAACAATTCACAAGTAAAACTTTAGTTAGGCGAGAACTCTGGGAGTCTCTTGCCATGATCAGGCAAGTTCTTAAGTCCCAAAAGTGTTTGCATAGTTAAAAGTAGGGTTGTTCATGGGTCAAACCCGACCCAATGAACCCGAGAAACCGATCCGACCCAAACCAATCAGGTCGGGTTCAAATTTTTGAAACCCAATTATAATCGGGTCGGGTCCGGATTTCAATATTTAAAACCCGATAACCCGAGACCCAACCCTATTACCCGAATTTTTTATATTTTTAATTATTTTTAAAATATTTATATTAAAAAATATTTATTTTTAATTATTTTTAAAAAATTATTGTTAAAAACTCTTTTTTTACCTAAACGGGTAAACCCGACTACCCGACCCAACCTAGGTCGGGTTGGGTCGGGTCGGGTTTGAGAAGTGAAAAGTTTTCAACCCGACCTGATTACACTTGGTCGGGTCGGATCGGATTTTTCACTAAACCCGACCCGACCCGTGAACACCCCTAGTTAAAAGCACTATCCACAATTGCACTATGGCAAATTTTTAGTCTCCAGCACCATGAAAACACTGCTACAGCGCCCTCAAATAGAAAAGCTTTCAAACTGCTACAATGGTAGTTGTCTTTGATACAAGGCATGTTCCCTCATATTTTAAACATAAAAAGGGACTAATCCTAGTAGAAAATGCACTTTCCTATCTGTGACTATTCATTCAACTAAACAGTGCAACTTTCCCATCTTCTAATATTGTGAAATTTCCTTGGCCTATATCACTGTTCACTAGTAATTGAGACCCATAGATGATATGCCCATATATATATGCAACTTTAAGTCGATTGGCAATAAGATATAGAAATATAGTTTGCAAAACAAAGCCCTATGCCCATAAGAGTAAGAGAAAATATATAGAATGTTATTCAGTATCGAGTATAATTTACCACTAATGCAGCTTAAGACAGATGGAAGTACATCATCTATTACAATCAACATTTAACAACTGGGATCGGTTATCACACACCCACACCACTAAGGCTTATCTGGAAGTTATATGAAGGATAATAAACAAGTTGTGTTTCTTCCAGAAGACAACAAGTTTCCTCTCACTTATTACAAGTAAGAAACCTGAAAAAAACTAAATACAATATAAAAAGATATACAGCCTCATTAATCTAGTATCTATAAGCAAAACCTCAAAGCATTTCTTTGAGTAAGATAGTTAAGTTGTCAGCATAGGTTGAACAAATACCTTTGCACAAATGCAAGAAGTGATTGGTGCCATATGACAGGCATGATTCTCGTATCCTCCAGGAATCTCATGAAATGTTCAACAATTGTATCAATCACTCGGTATGGCAATGCATATTTCTTGTCAAGAAATAGCTTGATAAAATAACTGCAAAAATGCAACCAAATAGCCGACCATCAAGCTTGGTTGCATATAATCAAGCCAATATTTATCTACATGATATAAATAAATACAATCCATTCAAATGTTTCAGATTTGCTGGTTCCAACAATCTATGTTTGAAGGATAACTAGAAAAACTTGGCATTTCGTTTTGCTCCAACTGTAAATTGACGAAATTGGCATAATATATAAAGCAATTCACTCTGTTATAATTCCCATGCCTTATTCCCATAATCAACAGTAACCGAGGGAATGCTGAAAAGTTCTCAATACAAGCTGAAAATAACAAAAATGATGGTGATGAAAAGTAGCCTATGCATACTTGTTTTCTAAGAACATATTAGGTTCGCATTGGACAAAATTGACAAAATGAAATATAACTTGTTATTTTTTTCATTATTTTGATCACAATTCAACACCTTTGACTTCTCTAGCATGTGTGCCTAAAAATATGCTCAGAAGTAGAAACTAAATAATTTAAAGTAAGATAGTGGAAATGTCATGCATAGTCAGTGACATTGTTGGAAGCACAAGAGTGTATGACCGAGCAGTGATGACAAAAGATCCACGTGACAGTGACAATCTTTGCCCTGAGTATTAATATGGAGAAAGGAATAACACTATTCGATTAACTTTACCTAGTTGTGCCACAATATTCAAGCTCTGCCAGCTTCATGAGAGCTGCACTGTAGACAATAATAGATTTGGATCAGTTTTGAATGACTGTCAAACAATGCAATCACAAAGTTCAAATTCACAAGTACGGATGACAGGATTCTTTGAATTTAGCACTTTACCTTGAATGAAGGGGAGGAATAGACACTTTTTGAATTATGCTTCCAATAATAACTGCTTCACGTAGAGAGCATGTTCCCGACTGCCAATCATCAAACATGCAAGATTTACATCATACAGAAATTTCATAAAGTAAGCCTTATTTAAAGATAATAGGTGTGCTATATAAAAGGTATAGAAGAAAGGAACCTATAAAGAAAAAGGACTGAGGATAGGAAAAATGTGGATGACTAGAACTAAATATTTGACTGCCCATGGAAACGTGAAAGGGTTCTTAAATAATATAAAAGGAGCCATCATAACGTACTTAAATTTTATCGATGTAGAGGTTAATGTAAAGCTAACAGATCAATAGGGCAATTAACAAGAATTAAGAGACAATAAAACCTGTAAAATTATAACAGATCCATAAATAAATATAGCATTATTACATTTGCAAATAAATTAACAACAAGATATCCAATGACTCCTAATTCTTTCTTCCTTTTTTCAAATAATATGTTATTAAGGTGATTATAAAGTATACTTTAAATTATTACTAAAATCAACCAGTCACAACCAGCTAGCATAGCAGAGAGATGGAAATGATGATGCATGTATTATCTGCACAACTAGCTTAGCTTAGAGTATTTAGTAATTCTATAAGTTGAGACAAACCAATGAATCTGGTATAGTTCATATCATATGTGTGTAACAAAAGATGCATACCTGACAAAGCGGTAATAAGACACCCTTGAAGAAGGCAGCAGGCTTATAGAGGGACTTTTTAAGTGCCTGGTAGAGAGCAAAGTGAAGTCTCTTGTTCTTTCTGATATCTTCTCTAACTCGTGGAAGTAAAACAAGACTGTAAAAGCGCTGGACTTTTTTAGCACTCAAGTTAGAAGAGAATATTTTTGTTGCTTGATACATTGCATTCGGGGACCAATTTTCTGGCTCTGTTAAATATAATACATCCTCCCAGAGTTCTATGGATGGAATGTGTTTGAAGGCCTTTGGGATTTTCCCATTGGTATACCTACTCAACAGCTTGCCTACCCTGTATAACACAAATTCTCAAGCATTCATAATTTGATCGAAGTTGCAGCAATAAGAAATAATGAAGGAAAGATTGCAATTTACCCCTTGTATAGATCAATGATACTATTGTCCAATTTAGGGAGAGGCCGTTCTGAGACAAAACATAACCAATTAAATGGAATATATTTTATTATTAATCCATCAAGGAAAAGTATCATCATGCAAGCAATAGAAAACATAAAGCCATATAATTGATGTATCAGAATCATAAAACAGCAAATAACTCTAGTAAACGTTACATGCCTAGTGTAGTCAATATGACAGGAAATTTTCAATCTATGAGTACATCTAGCAAGAAGCCTTTAATCAAGGGAGAATAAACTGACCAGTAGTGACCTCTGCTTCCTTCTCTTTAATCCTCTGTACTATAATATCCGCCAATGTTGGTTGTGGCCCAGACTTAGCAGACATGAATGCTGCCAAAACCTTCTCATCTTCCTCGTCAATTTCCACCTAAACGATAGATGAAAATATATATGAAAATATAAGTTATCCTTATCCGACTTAATCCTAGACACAGGATACAACTTATAAAAGATGTAAGAGAGGAAGCTCACTTCACCGCCATCGTACAGACTCTGAGTTTCGGAGAAGCCATCGAATTCATCTACATCTTCGGCGTCACTATCCGAAGCGACCGAAGGATCGACGGAAACAGCGGAGAAAGGGGTGGGGTTCTCTTCCTCCGCTTCCTGAAGGATCTCCTTTTGCTGGTTGAAGGCTTCCTTCAGGATCTTCGAGCTTAGCTTCGATGAAATCAACTGCAAAGGTAAAAAGCGCGCATATTTAGCATATGCAAGACAGAGCAATAAGAGACGAGATTGAGAGGGAAGATATTGCCTTGTCTTCGGTTTGGTGGTGCTTCGCGGGGCGAGCGCGCTTCTTGGAAAAGGAGACGACCGAGTCATCATCGTCGAGGGCCGCACGGTGTTGCGGCGGTGGCGCGGGCTTGTCCTTTCGCTTTTTGCCGGCCATTGTCGTGTGGGCGGAAGCGGAGACGGACGCGGGAGGAAGAAGACGAGGCCAAGGAGTGTTTGATGGAGCAAAAACCCTAAAGCGAGACGATCAAGAGGTTGCTGACGGCTGTGATTTCGTCCATTAGTGTCAAAAACCATCTCCAGCCTCGGATCCGCCCCGATTCCCCGAAGGCCCGAACACAATTAGATTTCGGGTTCGGGTTCGGGTTTGGGTTCAGATTCTTAATGAAAATTCGAAAAGCATAGCCCGGCCCACTTTACTATGAAAATAAAACAAATATATACATATATTAAGAAAGGAAAATTAATATACTCATTCCAAATTATAGATTTTTTATAATAAATCCATCTCACTTTTTAATTACTACAATTCTATTTCACACTATTGATTTGACATCAATTATATCTCATTGCTTTGGTACTCGTTACCAAAAATATTATCCTTCGGCGTGACATCACAGGTAGCATAGTAAATATTATTTTTATTATTATCCTAAGTCATGTAAGTACTGTCGATATTATATGAATGATTATTTAAAAATAAAAAATTAATGTGTGTATTTCAAATTACACATGTTATAACAAAACTATCGTACAATTTAATTTATCATAAATCTATCTCATATTATTGAATTGATATCAATTATATCTCATTGTCATGTACATATCGCCATAAACATTATTTGATGATGTGGCATCACGCTCGGCAAAGTAAATATTAATTTTATATTTTATCATATCACGTCAACAAACCAACATCATATTATATGATTGTTTAAAAATAATAATAATACCCGAAAGGTAACCTAATGCCCTAATTCCACCTAACGTTGTCGATCCCCACACTACCACCTAACATTGTCCCCACACTAGAGTTTCGGATTTTGTTGCTCATGCAAAGTCTCTATTGTCGATCGTCATTCTTATGGTCGGTCGTTAGACTCTTGTCACCTAGAGATTCTCGCTCGTCATAAGCGTGAGTGTTGTGCGCAGCATGCTATGTACGTATTGAGAATCTCTAGTTGGCGAGAATCTTCGGGTGACAATCGTCTACGGCATACTGACAAGATGAATGGCGACTAATGACAATAACTTTGTATGAGCAACAAAACTTCGGGTTTATTAGATCGGGAGACTCAATGAACAGCCCTAATCAGCCCCAGAGAGACTCAATTTAGTATTTTGAATATCTTTACCTCGTAATACTATCCGTTTAGCATCACCTCTTTTGAAAAGCCAGGTTAATGTGTCAGATTTAAGTACAATAAAATTAAAATTCGCATCAATTTAAATAAATATATATAAATAGTCTGTAATTATGGTATCCAAATCCATATAAATTCTAAATTAGGATGCAGAACACATGCAAGCATGCATGCAGCTTTATTTTCCACACATGTATAGTTTGAGCTTCTTAACATACAACTAATATTAAGCTGTTAATATATGTGTCAACTTAATTTGTTATTGTATTTTCTTCAGGAGTATAAGCAGCAAACAAAAGTTAGGTCAACTACAACAAATGATTTAAATTTCGACGGCACATTATATATAAATTTCGACGTCGGAGGAAGTAAAAATTTGCATACTGACGGCAGTAAATCCGTCGAAAATGCGTGTCGAATAATCACCGCTTAAATTTAAATATTGACGTCTATACAGACGTCAATATTTAAAATTCGACGCCTCCAACTGTCGAAAAAGAGGCGTCAGTATTTACATTTCGACGACGTGTACGGTCGAAACGAGACGTCAATATTTAAAATTTCGACGCCAACGTATTGACGCCTTTGACGTCAATATGTCGGCGTCAATATGCTTAGCATATTGACGCCTTTGACGTCAATATGTCGGCGTCAATATGCTTAGCATATTGACGCCTTTGACGTCAATACGTCGGCGTCAATATGCTAAACATATTGACGCCAATGATGGTGTCAATATGCTAAACATATTGACGCCTTCACTGGCGTCAATATGTTTAGCATATTAAGGTTAATTATATGTTAATTCGAGGGTTAATTATATATTAATTCGAGCCTGTACGCCGCTTAATTAATTAAGCATATTAATTATATTTTTTAATAAAATCTTCAATTAAAATCTTTGTAAATTTACGGAAACACCCTCTACGAGAAGGGTGCACCAGTCCAGCTTGGCTCCTCCCTCTACACACGTGAGATAAGTTCTGCCGATGGAGGCGGCGGCCGGAGTGGGAGAAGAGGAATGAATAGGTTCTCGTCTTGGCTCCTCCCTCTACACGTGAACCAGTCCAGCTTCACGAGCAGCAGCTACAGCAAAGGGGGATCGAGAAATGAGTTCGGATCGCACAAGATCAGGAGCATCGTCGGAGGCGTCTTCGCCTCCGGCACCATTGGCATCGGCAGATCTTCACGTTAGTCGAGATAAGGGAGGCGACGAAGAACTTCGACGAGAAGGCCGTGATTGGGGTCGGCGGATTCGGGAAAGTATACCTCGGAATGCAAGACGACGGAACCAAGTTGGCAATCAAGCGAGGAAATCCATCGTCGGAGGCGGGATTGGCGATCAAGAGCTCTCGTCGTCGGAGAAGAAGGAGAAAAGGGTGTAGAATATATAAAAAAAACTATGTTAAAAAAAATTAAAAATTAAAAATTTATTAAAAAAATCTACAGGAGGCGGGAAATCTCCCGCCTCCTGCCTCGGCGAGCGCGTGCGATTGCGCGCTCGTCCGCCCATTACCCGCCGCGTGGCGGAAATCGCGCGGCAGCGAATCCGCTGCCGCGCGATTTCCGCCACGCGTCGGAAATCGAGCGGCAGCGATTCCGCTGCCGCGCGATTTTCCGCCACGCGTCGGAAATCGAGCGGCAGCGATTCCGCTGCCGCGCGATTTTCCGCCACGCGTCGGAAATCGAGCGGCAGCGATTCCGCTGCCGCGCGATTTTCCGCCACGCGTCGGAAAACGAGCGGCAGCCATTCCGCTGCCGCGCGATTTCCGCCACGCGTCGGAAATCGAGCGGCAGCCATTCCGCTGCCGCGCGATTTCCGCCACGCGTCGGAAATCGAGCGGCAGCCAATCCGCTGCCGCTCGATTTACGCAGCGTGGCGGACATCGAGCGGGCGTGAATCCCGCTCGATTTCCGCCGCACGCTTTTTTTTCATATAAAAAATTTAAAAAAAATATACCGACGCCTTCAGAGGCGTCGATATGTTAAAAATATTTTTTTTTAGGCTGAACTGACGTCAAAATGTTAAACTTTTTGACGTCTTCTCAGACGTCGAAACATTTCGACCCCTGTCAGGCGTCGAAATGTTTCGACGCCTGTTCTCAGGCGTCGAAATATTTGTCAGACCTCGAAAAAATTTCGACGTCTGCGAAAGGCGTCAAAATTTATTGTATTATTATTTTTAAATAATTTTACATTTCGACGTCTTTGATAGACGTCAAAATTATGATGTCGATAATTATCACCAGACATGTATCATTGGCAAACCATGCAGCAGTTTGCAAGGGAGAGCAGGTAATCTGTACTCAATATTTAGTAATGGATATATATATAGCCAGGATTCAGATATCACATTATATATTTTTTTGATAAAACTAGTTTTTTTGTGACATAAATTAAATATCAGCATGAGACAGACAGAAACATATATGCTATATGTGCATGAAGTGTGTACACTATAATTAGAAGCAAGAAAATGATCCAAGAATTGCAGAAAGTTTCAGATATATAGAGTGAGAAATTATTTATTCTTTAATTTCTTTTAGGTAAACCAACTCTAAGAAAATTATTTTTGATGTAAACAAAGCCCATGTACTTATCTAACACCAAACAAATCCTAGTAATTTATCATCTCTTACCACGATTTGTACGTGCCTCTACGCCTGCTTAGTCGGTCACATTTGTTAGATCGAGTGTATATGGAATCGAGAAAGATCTAAGGACTGACGGGTGATCCATGTCATTAAGATTTCTATTGCCCCGTAGCAATACACCTCTAGGATTTATGAAGCATCTTAGAAAAGTTAAAGGAGGAGGAGGAAGATGAAGAGAAGTGAGAAAGATAACATATACCAATAGAGATTTCGAAATGAGTATACGTAGATCAATGCAGAGTTATTTTCTCAATTGATGCTCATTATTAAAAAATAGTAACAACCAATTTTATTAATGAGCAAATAATTAAGAGTTAATTAATGAATATATCACAACTTTTACATAAATTTTCAAATTTATCATGACTTTTTATTTGTTTCAAATGCAGGCTTCAACTTTCGATTCATTTTAATTGTAGCACATCTTCATACTCTGGTTAAGTTTTCCGTTAAACTGTTGACCTAGCAATGATGACATGTCTTAATAAGTTCAGTCAGCCATTAAATTAATATAAAAAATTGAATTAATGACGTGTATTAGTAAGTATAGTCAGCATTTTTTATTTAAATTTTTTTATTAATTTAATGGTTGACTGGACTTATTAAGACATGTCATCGTTGCCAGGTCAGCAGTTTAACGAGAAACTTAACCAGAGTTTGACGGTATGCTACAATTGAAACAAATCGAGAGTTGAAACATGCATTTAAAACAAATTAATAAAAAGTCGTGATAGATTTAAAAATTTCGGTAAAAGTCGTGATATATTCATTAATTAACCCAATAATTAATCTTGAAATAAAATTGCAATTGATCATATATTAAGTGTCATGTTTCAAGTAATTGTTCATTTTAATTCTATTAAATCATATCAATAATTGAATAAATAAATTACTTAAAATTAATGAAAAAAAGATTCAAATTATTAGGTATTAGGTGCATTTCAACAACATCCTTGCGACTTGCACTACGATGCCAATGACTCAACACCTACTCGGCCAGTTGCACCCTCGCGGCCCTCAAATATTCGTCACCTCGTCGCCTACTGATAGGGGCGGAGGCACTTTTTGGTGAGAAGTGTGTGGGTTGGGTGGGGGGGGAGGGGGATTGCGCCCCTCTAAATTTTTCTTCCTCTTTAAATATAAGTGAAATGTCTATTTTGTCTCATCTCTTAAAATTTTGCTCTTATACACGGGTGAAATGTCATTTTTATCCTCATCCATCGAAAATCAAATATTTGCTCCCTTATTCAAAAATCCCTATCTCAATTTTTATGAGCCGCCTCTTATTATCTTCACCTCCGTCGAATTATTTTCTCTTATTGTTCACCCTCTCGGTTGGTCTCTCCAGCTCTTCACCTAGTCTGCTCATCATTTTTATTCCCGGCTCTGCTTCGGCCGGCCGACATGGAGTTTGTCCCTCTCATTATGATTTTTTAGTTTCTAGTTTTGTCATGCAGTGCACGTGACTCTTCCATTTCCACGTGATGTTGGACTTCCGCTGCTCGCCTGCTCTAACCTTTGCTAGGATCGCACTTCTCTTGAGTTGGTAGATTTAATCTGGAGCAGCATATATAAATCATTATTATAATACCGTGCATTAATTAATATTTGTCCATTATATATATACACCCACTTCTCTTGAATTAAAGTTCAACGTTCTTATCATATATTATTTATTATATACAAGTGGTCTTATCAACCCATCAGAAATAAGATAAGTGCGTTGTATTATGTACGTCCATCTCCAATTCATAATAATAGAATGATTATAAAATTAATGACGTACGTGATTATATTTTTCTTGTCCACATCCAACCAACCATTCAAGAAAACTTGGCAATTAATTAGTTCTTGCAAAAGGTTCAAACATGCATGCATGCTGGGCAAGAAAGAAAATCTGTGTTTGAAATCCTTGATTTTATATATATAGGCAGGTTTTTGGTTAATTACTGCATAATATTAAAATAAGTCCCCATCACAATCTGACAAACCCATCAGTTTATGGCTTCGTTCCAGTAAAAGTTGTGAAACTCGTTGTCTTGGGGATAGTGTACGTAAGACTAAGTTTTATATTTCCCATGTGGATCACAAGGAGATAAATTTATATGCATAACAATTAATATATGCAATCAAGTTTGAGGTTAAATCAATGATCATCAGCTTGAATTTGACTGAACTATTCAATAATTAAGTGCATGCATGCTTGGATCTGTGTCAATAATTAACTCGCAGAAGATGCTGATCTGCAGCAGGAGAATACTGAATTGAATACCATATATAGAACTTACCTATATTATAACTTATAAGAATAAGAATGACAACGGATATATTGAATTGAATACGGTATAGATACTATATCATAAGTGTTCATATCACACCACATTTAGATGCGAGTATTCATCGTATTCGTATTTGCATTTGCATTGTATTTAATAAAAAAATTAATAAATAATAATAACTTACTAAGATCTCATGCGTAATATTATCATAGAACTTACCTATATATATATAAAAGTTATTAATTAACTTATGGTAAAATCTCACATTGGTTGAGGTTGTGTTCTAGATAATCTTTAAATAAATTGAGCAATTCTCTCAATTTGAGCTAGTTTTTCGAGTGAAGTTAGGTCTGAGACTGATTTTCTGACAACTTATATATATATAGACAAAATGATAATTATTTATACGCATATAATATTGTCTATCAGTTGTTGTTGAAAGTCATACTATATACCAACTGACAACCATTATATCTAAATTGATGTATTGTAGTATTGGGGAATTAAATTAGACTCTCGTCCTCTCTACTTTTTTCATATTATATTGGGTAAATTACACGGAGTCCCCATCGACTATAGTCAATGTGCGAAAAAACTACATAAACTATTAAGTGTGCACAAAATTCATCGCGACTACATTTTTTATTCAAATAACCCTTATCTGTTAGCATGTCTGTTAATAACTTAACGATAAAACTTCCACGTGCACATAATCCTCCTCAGCTCCCCAGTGCCACGTGACAGCAATTTGCATCATTCATCTCATTCGATAATCATCGCTTCTTCTTTTACTCATCTCTCATCTATCTACACTCATTGATTATCAATTCTCCTTTATTATTTTTATAATAGATTTCGTCACAACACACCCTAAATTGATATGCAAGTTATTTAATGTTTTTCTAAAAATATTTTTAATTCCAAAAAAAAGGAAATGGTAGAAGCTCAGCACAATGCTAAAATTGTATTTATTTAATTTTATGTTACCATTTAAAAACAAATAATTAATAATATAAAATACTTAGTGTCATAAATTTATGGTGATGTGGAAATATATTTATTATTAAAAAAGTAAATAGTTAATGGCTCACAATTGAGAGGATGAGAATATAATTTTCGAAAGAAGAGATATAATAGTATAATAAAGGACAAAATAGAGATGATCTCAGTGTTTATTTGCCTATAATATAATATATTAAATGTTGTCCAATCACCAAGGAATGTCCGACTGTATTATCTACCTTGTTATACATGCATGTGTACTTACTGTGTCTATATTTTGTTTCCCCTTCGCATTGTATTTTCAATTATATGAGGTAGGGATGTGCATAAGTATCGAGTATTGGGTAGGTTTTAGGTAAACTTAAATTAAATTCGGATATGATTTGAGATAAAAATTTAGGAATCGATTAAAATTAGTTTCGATTTCGATTCTAACACATCGGGTACTCGAAATCGGTATCCGAAATTTATACTCTGAAACTTGTTCATTTACATGTTTAGAGTATAAATTCATAATAGATTTCAATATGGTACTTAGAATATGTACTCTGGAACCTGAACTTGTATATGAACAAATTTTAATAGGGTATTCGAAATCAAAATCGGAACCTATGGTTTCGGATAGAGTCTGATTCCTGATTCTAGCATGGTAGTGTCTGATCCCAAAATTTAAAAACTAATCCTATACAGAATAAAATTTAAATATCATAAAAAATACAGGATATCCGAATCCGCTCATCCCTAATGCGAGGAGAGAGAGTGAGTTTAATCTTTAATATATATAAACTCACTATCGTAGATATGACAACTTAACCATCAAAAGTAGCCACTAATTAATTAACCGAAAAAATTAAATGTACCTCCATTTGAAATTTATTCATCGCAATTAAATTATTTAGAATTTAGCAACGTTTTTAAAACTACATCGTTTTAATTTAATATTACATTTCTCCATAAATAACAAGAGTTTGTCACGAAATCTCACCAAATTGTTGTCTCTCCAATCTACTTTACATCAACTTTTTCTAAACCCGGCATTAAAAAAGAGTTAATTGGCTTGGACCAAAATTTGATGATGTAATTAATTGACGACAATAATTTATCATATGGCCCCGAAAAAACAACAAGTACTCGCTATTTAATAATTAATTCACGGCATTGCATTTTCACCGATTTGGACATCTACCATAGCAGACAAAATGGACCCAACCATTTATCAGAATCATTTTTTGCATATTTTATATCGACCATATTTGTTTTAGGATTAATCTCAATTATATATTATAAATCATCCTTTTCAAAAATAATTATTTTTTTCTTAATTTCAATCTAGTATTTTAAATCAAATATCGTTATTTTTTCTACCATAGTAGGGATCTATTTGATCATTAGAATAGAGGATGAATACAATAAATAATGAATAAAAATAAAAGAGAAATAATAAAATAACTATTCCCTTAATATATCAAAAACAGTTTTTTTTATTGCATTAAATACTCTTTTTCAAAAATTTCGAATTGCTTCGTAAATTTTTAAAATAACAAATTTTAATTTATGAATTTTTTTATGATGTAAAAAGTGTTAAGATCTAAATAAATATTTTAATTTAAAGACTTTTGCTCAAAGTCTATAATTTTTTATTTTTTATTTTTTTTTTAAAAAATAGTTTTATAATCCAGTCATTACAAAGCGTAAACGCGATAATATACGCACAAGACGTACAAAGACGTGAAAATGATGCACAAAGCACTACAATTAGGAATTGAACCCAAGATCTATGCAACATACCTAGATGCTACTATCACTTGAGCACAAGTGAGTTCACATCAAAGTCTATAATGATTTCATAAGCCTACAAAATAATAAAATATTTTTTATGGTATAAAACATATGTTAGTGTTTAAAAAAAAATTGAATCAAAATAATTCATTATTTATAATATAAATTTAGTTTTATATGCTTGTTCAAAAATCTTTAATATATTACATATTTTTGTCTAAAACCTATAATTGTTTTTTATTTTTTAATTTATGATTATTTTTTTTACGATATCCCATGTGTGTTGAGATTTTGGACCAAAATATTTTATTATTCTTGATTAAAATTTAATTTTATTCAAAATTACCGATCAAAATTTTGTTGGACCCGTAAATTTTATTTTTATTATAAAATATATTTCAAATATTTTTAACAAGTTTTTTTAATTTATTGGCAAAAGTTTTGAAGTTTGCAAAAATGAGTAGAATGAATATTATCAAAATTTAATTACGGATCTAAGATTATTTATTTATTTATTTATTTATTTATATTTTGGTTTGAGAAAATTTTAATAAAATTGTGTCAATTTGGGGATTTTTTTTTTTTTTTTTTTTTTATCGCAAGTTAAGTTCATATCACTTAGAAATAATTAATTTTGTCATTCAAATTAATATACAAGTTCACATGCGTACTTCAGTTAAAAATATATATATAAAGAAAACTCTTGACGAAAATACTAAATTGAAATAAAATCTAAAATTTAAGGATGAATAGTGAACTAGATCGTATCTTAATTTAAAATGACCAACTTAAACAAGTGTATAAATATATATGAACATGCATTGTATAGATCAAATTCATGCTGGTCCATCGATCAATGCCCTAATTAAAATATAACCATTGGCTTCACTAAGTACGCGGCTACGAACTAAAATTTAAGCCACGTGATGTGACATGTGAACGAGTCAATATTCAAACGCCAATTTGATTGGAATTCGACATGGATAAAATTTGGAGGACAAATTATAATCCTAGTCCGAACTCCGATCTCATCATGATAAAATACATACGATTAGTATGACCATGTTCATGGTATAATTGGTATTGGTTCTTTTATTTTAATTTGCAAAAATTATACATGTAACTTTTTTTTAAAAAAAATCTAATATTATAACAAAGTTATTACAAAATATATACATATATAAAATTTATCACATTTACAAGCATACGTAAACGTAGAATTAAATATAAAATGGTATGCTTTCTAATCAAAATAACATATTTTTATTGTTTTGAGGAATGGTTCTATTATCTAAGCTGTAGCTGGGTGTTTTTGTAAAAAAAAATACTTAAGTTTATCACTTAGTGTGGTTTGATCTTTTAATTTAAAATATTTGAATTTTTGAAGTTATGAATTTAATTTAGTTTTATTTGCATTATTTAAAATTATTGTAATTTACTTTCATGCCAAATCCAAGGTTAGGTTCTTGAGAAGGCAACTTCTATGGAGTCCGGCTCCATAGAAAATTATTATGGAGCCGGACTCCAATGATGAAGCATGAATCATAAATTAATTTTTATTTTGCTTTGCGATTCGTGCTTCATAGCCCGGCTCCTAATTCTATTATTCTATGGAGCCGGGCTCGATAATGATTTTTTTCGGTTCTTGAAGGGTCAAAAAACTTAGAAACTACCCTTTTGAACAGGTCTAACCGCAAGTAACCTGCCGCCGGCAGGAACGGGCTACTCCCGGTCACCACGCCCTATAAATAAGCGACGAGCACGTTACCGTTTACCTTCTCCGTCCTCGGGACTCCTTCTGCTCTTCACCGACGGCGCTTTGCACTGTGTTTGAGCGCCACCGTTGGATGGCAGTGAGCTTACTGCGGGCTCGCGAGGTGTCCGACCTCTGCATCGGGAAGCCGGCGGTGAGGTCGATCCCGCTCTCCTCCACCGTCGGCGACGCCCTCCACGCCCTGCGAAACGGCGTCGGGGAGGATCACCTCGCCATCTGGCCCGCAGACGGGAGTAAGAAGACCTGCGTTAGGAAGGTGTGCATGGTCGACGTCCTCTGCTACCTCTGCTCCGAGGAGAGCATTGCCGCTCCGGGCGCCGCCCTCGGCGCGCCCGTCTCCGCGCTCCTTCCTCCTCCGGCGGCTGCCCCGCTCGTGCGCCGCGTCGAGCCAAACTCCAGGTGCGAGCTCTCGCTCCGTGTTCCTTCAGGAAGGTCGGAAATTTGACCTTTTTTGCTGTAATTTTACTGTTTTTTGAGGTGTAATTTTACTGTTTTTTGACGAGATTTTTACTGCTTTCTAAAGTTTTGATTCTTGTTACGATGATTGATAGCATCTTGGAAGCGCTCAACGTGATTCTTGACGGTGCGCATAGCTTGGTGGTGCCCATCCGCCCCACCGCGTCGCTGAGGAAACTTGCGGGCGGAGGAGGCGCCGTTGCGGCCGCTGCCGAGTTCTGCTGGTTGACGAAGGAGGACTTCGTCCGCTTCTTCCTCAACTCCATCGCGTTATTCTCTCCGGCCTCCTTCCTCTCCGTCACCGATCTGGGCCTCGTCCGCCCCGTCGCGCTCGCCGTTCGCCCGCAGGACCCCGCGCTCTCCGCTCTCCCTCTCATCCGCACCGCGCTCGCGGACCAGACCTCGGTCGCCGTCGTCGACGACGAAGGCCGCCTCGTGGGGGAGATCTCCCCCGGCACGCTCGCCAACTGCGACGGGCGCGTCGCTGCGGCACTCGCCGCGCTCTCGGCCGGCGACCTCATGGCCTACCTCGACTGCTGCGGCGCCCCGCCGGAGTCCGCCGTGAGCTCCATCAAGGCCCAGCTCCGGGAAAAGGAGCTGTTCGGAATGGTGGAGCTCCTCGAGGCCGACTTCAGCCCGCCATTCTCGTCCTCGACGTCTTCCTCGAGTTCCTCCTCCGACGAGGAGTTCTCGCCGGCGGCGGCGGCGGTTGCAGAGGCATTGAGGAGCAAGAGGAGGCCGAGGAGATCGAGGTCGGCGGGGAGGTCCGGGAGCTACTCGGCGAGGATGGGGAGGCGGTCGGAGGAGGCGATCGTGTGCTACTCGGGGAGCTCGCTGGTTGCGGTGATGGTGCAGGCGTTGGCGCACCGGGTGAGTTACGTGTGGGTGGTGGACGAGGACTACTTTCTCGTGGGAATCGTGACGTTCTCCGGCATGCTGGGCGTCTTCCGGGAGCAGCTGGAGCATCAGTGAGACTGAGGGTAACGAGGACGATTTGTTACTTTGTAACGACGGATGAAAATTAGAGATAAAGCTATTTCTTTTTTTCTTCTCCAATAATTTGGAAAGATAGAAAGTCAATGGGTGATTATATTAGGAGTATAAAATGTTATCGTCAACTGTGCTACTCCTATTCTTTTAAGTATGAATAATTAATTATAAGAGGAAGTAGGTGACGATGTTTTTGATAAATCTACGTGTCAAATATATATATATATATATGCAAATTTAATCCTATAAATTTTTAATTTTTTGGATTTTATCGTATAAATTTTA
This sequence comes from Canna indica, assembly GCA_034359265.1. Taxonomy (NCBI): domain Eukaryota; kingdom Viridiplantae; phylum Streptophyta; class Magnoliopsida; order Zingiberales; family Cannaceae; genus Canna; species Canna indica. Next base: position 4,608,568 of record CP136898.1, on the reverse strand, counting down.
TTTTAATATTTTTTGTCCTATAAATTTACTTTATAGTACGTATTTGATTATATCTGTGAAGGTCCGTTAACTCTCCATCAACGTGGACTAACGTTGTTCATACACGTTGACATATTTGGTCATATAAGTTTCATTTCGAATTTTTCAGTCCTATATGTTTATCCCGTAGCACAAATTTGGTCATATATATTTGCCCCGTAGTATAAATTTGATCCAATATATTTACCTCATAGCACAAATTTGATCATATCCGCGATGGTCCATTAATTCTCTGTCTACGAAAAAATAAACGACGTTATGTTGATATTGACGAAGTTAATGGACCGTCATGAATATGACCAAATCTATATTACGAAACAAACTTATATTTGTTACGGAGCAAATCTATGTTACAGATCAAATCTATTCGGTCCGTCATATAGATTTGGTTCTATCCACGATGGTCTATTAACCTCGTCAACATGGACATAATGTCGTTATTTTTTCGTGGATGAAGAGTTAATGGACCGTCACTGATAGAACTAAATATGTACTATGGGGCAAATATATAAGATCAAATCTGTTCTACGGGACAAATATATAAGACTGAAAATTTTGAAATGAAACTTATAGGACCAAATATGTCAATGGAGAGTTAGTCCACATTGACGGAGAGTTAAAAGACCGTCACGAATATGACCAAATCTATACTACATAACAAACTTTGTAGGACCAAAAATATCAAAATGAAATTTATAGAACCAAAGTTCAAAAAATTAAAAATTTATAAGACCAAATCTGTATTTTTCCCTGTATATATATATTACAAATGGATTGTTTATCTTTATAACAAGTGTTAATTTTAGTTGTCCTAAGATTTTGAAATTTTGTTAACGCTGCCTCTCAAAATTTGTTGATTTCTTTTCAATTTGACATTTTTGCCTTGAAATGTTCACGACATTTAGAATTTTATTATTTCTCGATGACGTGTTTAAACACGAATAAGTAAAATTTATGTGTATTTTTTTACAAATTTTAGAAGTCAAAATAATTTATTTTGTTCATTAGGGGTGAGCATGAATATTTTGATACATATGGAACTAGTTAGAATTTACCCGATCATATAAGTTTCGAATAGACGTAAATTAAATTTGAGTAGAATTTGAGATAAAAATTAAAGAATCGATACTCGAAACTTGTACTCTCAAATTTATAAACGAACAAATTTCAACATGCTACCCGAAATATGTAAATGAATATATTTCAGCAAAGTATATAAAACGTGTAAAATAATATATTTCAATAGGGTACTCATAACATATACTACATCATAGATTCTCCGTAGAATCCGATTTTAAACCCTAACAAGATAGGATTGGAATGCAAATCTAAAAATTAATTCTATACCTGATACTCATTTTCTTTGTCTTGCTCAAATTTTTAAAACATAAATCAATGTCCATCTATTATGTCATTGAGAAATGATAGAACTTTAGATGTAAAAGTTTTTGAGAGGTTGAAATAGCACATTAAAATAAAGTGTAAAAATTGAAATACGAGTCCAAGCAACATTGAAAAATTTGAGAGACAAATTGATATTTTTGAAACTTAGTTAAATTGATAAAATTTAAAATTTGAGAGCCTATATTGAAATTAACGCTTATAATTAACTTGCCAAAAGTTAATTTACTATATAGGTTTAACATGCCATTTTGTATTAATATGTCATTTAACATAAAAAAAAATACAAAAGCTATTAATTTTTTCTTATCTATAGATAAATACACTGTACAATACAATTAATATCAATTTTATATTATTTTCATATTGTGTTAAAATAATTATAATTAATCATTTTTCATGTTAGCAGATAACATTTCAAAATTATAATTTACACATCTAAATTATCAATCTTAAAGCTTCAATTTTTTTGGGCAAAATACTAAACAAGAGCCTTTTTAGGCATTGTATAGATATTTTTATTTATTAATGTTGCGAGTTAAAGAAGACAAACAAGAAGAAAATGTAGTCGATAAAACCACCTTATAACAAATAAAGATATACTTCTCATTTGTGACATATATAATGTATTGTTTCAATTGAATCTTATCATCTAATTTCCGTCAGTAGCCTCTTAAATCGATGATGTACCTTGCTGACATGTAATAAATAAATAAATATATATATATATATAGCGCACGCGCCCCCCTCTTCTTTATTTGTGGCCAATTAGACACCAGCAAATAGAATTGAAAGTCTACTTGAGTGTAACCAAACAAAGTTGCAACTCATATTTGCAGGCATTTGTGTTTGCATACATATACTTTCTACATTTGTTTTAATTGAATCATATTATCTAATTTTTGTCAGTAGCCCTGTTAAACCGATGATGTGGCTTGCTGACGTGTAATAAAAAAACATTTTTCAATATCTTGCCTCTCTCTCTCTAGAAAGCCTCCTCTCGCTCGAAACAACTTTCCACTCGCATATGACAACTTCTCTTGCCCGCAAGAGTCCTCATCTTCTCTATTTGCGGCCAATTAGACACTTGCAAATATAATTGAAAGTCTACTTTAGTGCAACCAAACAAAGTTGCAACTCTTATTTGCATCATTTGTGTTTGCATACAAATATTTTTTCTACGTATCTATTTGTGGGGAACCAAACGCCTCCTACTTTTCTAGATTATGTGATTTTATGGTATCCCAATTTCTTCCCTCAAAAAAGTTATTCCTGTTTCTTGCCATTAAACATATTAGATTTCTTGTGTATTTTTCAATATGCTGATTATGCAACTCTGGGTTTGCAGTTGCTCAAGCATTATTTCTTGGTCCATGCAACATAGGCCCATTATTGCCCATATATATTTAAGTTCTTCAATTCAGTACACTTCTTAATGCAATGTGCTCCCCAGAAAAAAGACATGAATTGTGAAATATGAACGGTGGAGATGTCTGGATGCAAGAGAAATGATGTAAAAAATGAGCATGTAAATTATTGATCTTGAGATTTTTCTGAAAACAATGTCTTGAGAAAACTACCAATATTACCCAAGAATTCATCCTTAAAAACATTATGCAAAAAACCATACTTTGACAAAGGAGATGATTCTTTGAATTAAAATCAATATTACAACAAAGTTTCTACAATTTTCTCAGTCGGATTTCGACTCGTGTCGCCGTGTACATCAGAACTATTAATGTTACTTAGATTTCTGATAAGAGTTACACAATGATGAAGCCCACTAGATATCTTGCAGAGAGGCAATGACCAAAAAAATAATGGTCGCAGTACGAATTCTTGGAGCAGTCAAAACAAAAGGCACAAACCATTCTTTAAATTTTGAACTACTTAATCCAAATCACCAAGTTCCACCTCAATTCTTTGCCAATCTCTTCCACCATCAAATAACATCTCAATCTGCTCCAGAGATTTGCCTTTGGTTTCAGGAACATGCATATATACAAATACTACAGAGATGGCAGAAATTGCTGAAAAGATGAAGAAAGTTCCTCCCACAGATATGGCACGACACATTGATAGGAAAGACATAGCAATCAGGCCACTGCACACTCTATTTCCTACAAATCCTAATGCCACTGCTTGTGCACGTAGCCTGAGAGGGAAGATTTCTGAGCTCAATACCATATTAATGGGGCCTATCCCTATTGAGAAAAATGCCACATTTCCGCATACAGCGGTTAATGCGATTCCAGTTACCACTTTTGGTGAAATGTCATGTCGGAGAAATGAAAGAGCTAGGCTCAAAGAAAACAAGCAAATGGTCATACCGACTGTGCTAATGAATAGTAAAGGTTTTCTGCCAACTTTGTCAATTAGAAGGATTGCAACTAAGATGAATACAGTTTTAGCAAAGCCAACAGCAACAGTTGCAGCTAGAAGTTTGCTATCAGACTTGATTCCTGCATCTCTTAATATGGTCGGGCTGTAATACACAGTTGCATCAATGCCGGTGATTTGCTGGAAGCACTGTATGCCAATCCCGGTAATGAGCATCCGGCGTAGTGCAGGGGAGGGCCTCAGGAACTCCATCCACACAGCTTGTTGCTCGCAATTCTCTCCCTTTGCACCATGAGCTGACTCCTCTATTTCAGCTAATCTTTTCTCAACATCTTCATCGTTCTCATTGATCCGCATAAGCACTGATCTTGCTTCTTCTACCCTATTCTGCATGACCAACCACCTGGGAGATTCGGGGATCACAAACAATGCAAATCCAATGAAGATAGATGGGAGGATACCCACACCTAGCATTATCCTCCAGCTTATATGTTCTGAAAGACCAGAGAAAGCATAGTTTGAGACATATCCAAGAAGGATCCCGAGGTTTATAAAAATCTCAGGGAAAGAGGTAAATGATCCTCGAGAAGCAGGAGGAGATATCTCTACGATATAAACGGGAGCAACCATGATGCCAAATCCAATTCCAATTCCTGCCAGAAGCCTTCCTAAAATAAGCACTTGGAAAGATGATGCAAAAGCCATTGTAGTACCACCAACTTGAAAAATAATAGCAGCTATACAAATCGTCCATTTCCGGCCAATGGCATCAGCAGTTCTTCCAGCTGCTAAACTACCCACAAGGGAAATAATGCTCAAACACCCTACTAGAACTTCTTGCTGAACTTCTGTTATGTGCAAATCCTTTTGAATGAAAATAATGCATCCACTCATAACACCAACATCTGCAGAAGATAGACCACATGGGATGAGCTAAATTTGGAACTTCAAATTGTTTGTATAGATCATCTAGTGGAGTAAACTTGTCCATATCTATTGTATTCTCTCCTAAGAAACCAAACAAACTACCACTACCATTTTAATTAACCATAGGAATCAATAACATTTGGGGAAAAACTATTATCTACTGAATTCCCTTCTACCGTACACAATGAACTACATCATTTATATTCCAAGTTCCAAAATATGTGGTTCCTTTCCAAAACCATACATGCATCTGAGCAAGAAAGAAAGAGACAATGTATTGGGCAAGAACTAAACTATAGATCAATTGAATATTGATTCTAGCCAAGCATAAGATTGGAGAATATATAATTTTTTCACGCTTGTCAAATATGCAATCATATCTCATCTAATCTGTGGAGGCTAACTATGGGAAGGACATAATGTTGCATGGCAGTTGACCTGAGACTGACTCAGTCATGAACAACTATACCAAATGAGAACAAGAAGCAATTGAACCCAGAATTTACAACATTATTGTTTGCTATGGTTCTTTATATTGGAACTTGCCAATATTACACTGCAGACATTGATAACCTATTATTCCTATGCTCTCACAGTTTGACAGGTTGCGTTTGAATAAACATAACTCTTTTGATTCCAATTCCAAGAAAGACGATCTGATTGGGTTGCCACTAGAGGAAGGGGTAAAAAAGAAAAAAAGGTATTGCAGATCTTGTATTCATGCCTGGGTATGGAACATATGGCTACCACAGGAATAACATTGTCTTCAATGGGGCAACGTTCACTAATAATCTTTAAGTTATGTGAGACAATTGGTTGAATACTTCGCTATCATGGAAACCACGGATGAACGCTGAAGCAAGGAATATAATTGGACAAAGCAACCTTTTTGATAACTAGTAATTATGGTAATAGCAACCTTTTTGGTTTTCCTTCCCCTAATCTGATGCTTCAATTTGTCTTTGTCTGTACCACACCAAATCTTGTACGTTTCACCCTATCTCGCACTTTACTAATTTTACATGAAGTTATTTGCGTACTGCCCAAATTTTATTTAAAAACTAAAAACAAGATCCTACTTTTATCTCAGTTTTGTTAAGTAACATCCTTCGCTTCTTCATGCTATATATGAAAGAATACTGGCCTAACAGAACCATTTCTTATAGACTTATAGTTGACACTCAACTCCAACAAGAAAGCTACGAATTAATTAAAAGGATTTGATTTCAACCCTGCAGATACTACTTGACAAATCTCAGAATCACCATGTCTTCCCTTATATGATGCTGATCTTGATCCCTTTATGCAAATCGCCCATTTCACCTATGTATTGTGCATTTGCCCTATCCTGTGGACATTGAATGATAGAGGATCTTGTACCCTAGTTATGATTTAGGAGTTGACCGTGGGACCCTTTAACTATGCCTCTGAGGATACAACTCATCAAAAACTCCAGTTATTAGGCTAAAATAAAATGAAAGACAAATCCACTAATTAATGATAATAAGGCGGTAATAAATTATAAAGGAGAAATTTTTTCTGACCGTAGCCGAGAAGGATGGAATTTAGAGAAGCAAAGATGGCACAAGCGAACACGTATCTCCTGCTTTTGATCCCTCGCCTCGTTCCATCATCGCCGATGTCAGTTTCAATCCGTCCGTACTTCACCTTGCCTCCGAGACCAGCAAGAACGGAGATCCCCTTCCCGTTCCCAGTCTTTTTTCCGACCGCCTCATCATCGCCCAGACCCATCTCTCTTTCTCTCTCCTCGGAGAGAGGGAAAGATCCTATACTCGGAGAGAGGGAAAGAGAACGAGCAAGCGAGAAGACTTCGAGGATCGAGATTTTTCACGTGATTTGGACTTCTACGCGCAGCAGAAGTCGAGGAAGAGCAAGACGAAGACCAGCGCTCGGCCGATCTGCGAAGCTTTGACCTTGGACTTTTCAGTAGGTATTTATATATTTTGCTGCATTAAAGTCTCCAATTTTCCTTCTGTTTACATCGGACTATCGGGGAGCCCATCCTTTTTTTTAAAATTGGCCCCCCAGAGTTTGAAAAGGATCAAATTGACCCTTCTTCATTTCCACTCAAATGTTCTCTATTAAGGAGGATAAATGAAGAGCATTTGGGCGGATATTATAAAAGGCAATTTATGGGGTTCTCGGTGAAAAAAGCCACAGTGGGGTGCTTCAGTGTTTAAGAAAAGGGGGGGGCGGTTTCTGGAAAAGAAAACCATCCTTGCTGTTTATTAATTTATTTATCTAAAATAAAATTAGACAACAATGCATAATTAATTCACAGATACCACTAACTTTAATTAATAAACTAATTAAGCTAAGCCCACCAGCTTCTCACTGATCTCCCAAAGTTTTCTGGCTTTCACAGCATCGCTTGCTTCCTGAGACAGCTGGTTCTCAAAGCACGCCGAATCCTTGTTCCAGACTTCCAGCTCCAGTAGACTCCAGACTTCGTCAAGCTCGGATCGCTCACAACCTGCGCAAGCCTTTTCCCTGATTCCTCCTCGGAGACGAAGCCCTTAGTGATGAACTTTTGGAAGGGAGGGAAGAGGAGGCGGAAGAGCGGGATGTGCTACCGGAAGAGGCCGGTGGTGGCGATGCAGCCCGGGTACAGGGACGCGAAGGTGATGCCGGCCTCCTCGTGGAATCGCCGGTGGAACTCCTGTATCGTGAGCATGTTGCAGATCTTGCTGTCCTTGTACGCCTTGGCGCCGTCGAACGCGCCGCCGTCGATCATGGCCGAGCTGCTCCTGCCGTCAAGGCCGCCGGCGAGTCCCCGCAGGTCCCCCAACCAGTGTGTTCGTGTTGCCTGCGCCAGTACACAGGTTGAGCAGGCTCTGCTCGATCTCGAATCGTCCAAGTGCAATTTTGTTAAGTGTGTATACCTGTGATTGAGCCGAGGATGATGAGGCGCCGAGAAGGGTAGTCGGACTTCTTCAAGTCCTCGAGCAGCAAATTGGCGAGCAGGAAGTGCGCCAAGTGGTTGACGCCGACGCTCATCTCGTACCCGTCGGCGGTGAACGTCGGCGTGCGGGCGGTCGGCCGGTAGGTTGCCGCATTGCAGACGAGCGCGTCGAGGGGGCGGCCGGACTGCCAGAAGCTGCCGACGAACTGGCGCACGCTGTCGAGGGAAGCGAGGTCCAGATGCATGATGGTGTAGTTCTCCTTGGCCAGGCCGACCGACTGCGCCGCCTTTTCGGCCTTGAGGAAGTCCCTGCAGGCCATGATGACGTGCCATTTTCCGCCCTCGGCGAGGGCCTTGGCGGCGGCGAGGCCTAGGCCGGAGGAGGCGCCGGTGATCACCACGACGCCTTTCCTCAGAACCTTCTTCCCCTGGAAGGTGGCTTGCTTGAGCCCCGGAGCTGCAACTGCTGTTGTCTGGGCTTTCACCACTCCAACTAAATGATTCGCCCTCCCTGCAAAACCAGGGATTTCTCTTGTATGACATCAAATTCTGAATCGAAAATCTAAAAAAAGCATATAAAATCCAACGAAATAGAAAACGAACCTTAATCCGAAGAGCTGGAGCACTAAACGGAGTCTTGTGGTGCTGCAAGATGGAAGAGCCGAGGAATGAAGACTTCTTCGTTATGTTGGTAAACTTCCCCTGCATCAATCTCATTCAGTTCAGTCTCTCACATTAGCATGTTTTTAATTAAGGATGCAGACAGCAAATTGAATGATCATAAACTAACAATGCTATGTAATTGCGGACCTCTTTGCCAGCAGAGAGCGCTGGTGGGAGGAAGGAAGCTTGCAGAGCCATTAATTTAATTAAGCTTTGAGAAGATGATCCTGCTTAAAGTAGAATGATACTTCGCAGGTTTTTGAGTGAGGAAGTAGCAGAGGAAGAGTGGAATTTATACTAATATTTTTTGATAAGGTGGTACATGGGGAGGGGCCCCACGAGATCCAGCGTGGCACCCTATCCACCAATTAGAGGTCGAGCTTAGATTTCGTGCTTTAGGATATTTTTTGACCTTTTCCATTGTCCCAGGTCTCAAGGGCCGAGTTTGTTGGATAAATTACGATCGAATGTTTGCATCCAGACAGCTGTAAGGATGTGGAGTAACTTTGGTTAAGGGGTGATTGGTGGGGCTCATCGTTTACTTGGAGGAGGAAAGAAGGGTGTGGTGGAAGCTGTTAGCGTGCGAACAGCTAAGCTGATTGAGAAGGTGAGATTATGGGGGTAGCATGGACTGCCCGGAAGAAGACGCTGCTCGCAGCTCGTACTCGTACTCGATGCAGCGCGTGACGGCCAACTCGGTACGAGGGACCCACGTGAGGACACGTGATCCGGAGGGAGTTTGTGTTGACACGTTTACTTCTGGGCCCGGTGACAGATTTCAACCCGGCACGGCCGACACGATAAAGTCGGAATTGGGCCGAACCCTATTGTACCGAGCCACTAACGGAGCCAACCAGTTAAGGCACGTAAGGTTAACGGATCGTGCCGAACGATCCACTAATTTCTACGTATTGATTATTGGGCCGTTCCGAGCCGATCTTTTTTTGCGCCGGGCGGTCCGGCCCAATACCGGGCCGAACTGCGTGGGCCGAATTTCTCACTCCTCTTCAGATTTTTGTTCCCAGCTTCCCACGGGCTGCACCAGCCGCCACTGCCCAACCTCGTCATCGTCCACCAGCACCACCACGCCCGAACTGCGTCGCGACCTCTTCGTTGCCAGCAGGTCGTGATTTGTCTCACCCCTCTTCAGATCTTGCGAGGTTCTTCCATTTCTCTTCTCCTTCTTCTCTGGATTTCTTCAGACGTTGCTATGTTCTTGTTGTTGTTTTTCCTCCTATGGCATGATAGAACTTATCCAAGTTCATGTATCCGTTGCTCATCGCCAAAACATCAATTTTGACTGCTGTTGTTTTTTCCTTTTACCGAGATCAGCTTCTCAATTTTCATTGCGCTTTGTTCCCTGCGAGTTTCATTCCAGGTCTTAGAATGTAAATCTTTATGATTGTGCTGTTGACCCAAATGTGATCCAATCTGCTGACACTGCTAATATTTTTGGGAATGTAACAAAAAAATTATAATAATTATTGATGGTAACAAAGGACTTCTGGGTTGGCTTTGAGGATAAGATTGGATTGTTTTGAGATGTGTATCATATTTTTAGGGTTTATCTATATGTTTGTTCTGTTTGAGGAAAATAGTTTGCTTGTAACATTATAATTTTATCTAAAGTGACTTTAGCACATGATTTATCCAAGTAATTTGTGAATTGTGCTTATTTGCCAGTAACATTTTGCAGTAAATCAGTTGATCGTGTCAATTCTTTTTTCTGCGAGAAACTTTATGCTGCTTTCACATTTTGATTACATTGAAGCCATTCTAATGCAGTTTTTTACTTTTCCCTATAGTCAAGTTAAATGATAAACAAATTAGAGCGTACAGTTTTTAGTAATCATGCAGCAAAAAAGTATAAATACTGTAAAGCTAGGGCTTTGGATGTCTGTCACCTTGACTCAAGTGAGTGCTTAAGCTCCAAAGCCCTCTCATGGTTGAGAGCGCCTTGCCTCAATTAGGTTCAGTTGTTTTTGCTCACCAGCGCCTAAGCGAGTGCCATGACAACACTAAATACATGTTAGGATGTATATATTTCTTGCTGCAAAATCCTTTGTCATTAAATATTCAAATGTTAATTTCTTATATAAGTAGTTCCTTCTACATATTTTGATTGTGATTATCTTCAATCTTAAATATTTTTTAATGTAATTTTAATTAATATTAATGTTTTGCTTCATCCAAGCAAGTGTTAGTGCCTCATACGAAAAATGAACTCAAAAAGTGGAAGACCTTTGCTATCAACAACAAAAGGCCCTCAGCAGTAGAGGACAAATGGTGCCTTAAACATCTAGCGCTTTTGACAACACTGTTCTAAAATTTCCAACTATTTGGATAATTATGTTTAGGATAATGATTGCTGCTATGGACCTTTCACTAATTAGTCATTTGTTTGGCCTCTAATGAGATACTAGAAACTGGATATTGGTGTTGCTTTGTGCCTTAGTAGGCTTGATATGTGGAGTTATCATCCAGCTTATTAGGCTTTAATTAAAAATGAGGCAGGTCAACTTCCATACTTAATAATGATATTGTAAATTCTAATGATATGAATATAGGGAAGAAATTAAATAAGAATCGTCATATGTCTAGCCTGTACGTTTGATTTGATCATTTTATTGGACATGCTTTGGATGGTCTGGATGATATTCAATAGACACAAGGCAATACCCAGCTTGTAGACCTTATTACATGACTTGTTATGTTAAGGCTTCTTACTATCTCATATATATCAATATATGTATTAACCTTTTTCTTATAGTTTTTTCCTTAATTATGCTTTGGCCAATTGCAAAACTACTGCCATACATCAAATCTTCTCCTGCAGATTATTTTCATCATCAACCCACTTGTTTCAGTTTTTGTTTGTATAGTTTCTTTATCACTTAGATAGATCATTACTTCTTGAATCATATTACACTATTCACATCATAACTTGCCCTTGTCAATTAATAAAATCACCACTATTGGTAACTAAGATCCTTGCTTTAAGACGCTAGTTCTGTCAATTAAACTTTTTTGTGCTCTTTCTGTTTCGTAGATTGCTTGTATTTTTTTCCCTTGAGAAGGTTTCTGCACTGGGCTTATGGGTGACCGACATCTAACAAGATCGATTGGAGAGCTTAATCTGGAAACTACTGCAGATCCATCCACTGGATTTGATCAAAATGATCAATTTGGTATGTTTTAATACCAAAATTTTCTGAAATAAATGTGCATTATGCTATTTTTAATTTGTAGCAGGGTCCATGAAACAGGAAGGACAATAAAATAGTAAATAAATGGTTTATTGACATTTCGTAAAAACCTTGAGAAGAACAAAACCATGATTACATGCTTCTGACTTCAGTTGGGGTATTCTATTATTAGATGACTTCATTCATAAGTTTGTGTTGGATTTTCATGACATGTACCTTCTATAGATTGTATGGATAATTGACTGAGTTTTTGATGAGTGAATTCACATTTCAAATATACATGTTCTCTAGGTAGTTCTCCTTCTAGCATCTAATAAGCAAGACAAAAAAAACATACAAGTTATTGTAGCATCAAGCACAATAAACATAGAACACAATCATTTTAAGTACTTTGGCCTTGCCGACCTACCTCGACTACCTTAACTCCTCACCCAAAGATTTCAACCAAAACCATGATACACTTTATATCCTCTAAAGAGTTTCTATAACCAAGTGGTATCCGCTCTTAGAACCAACACTATACACCTTTGTCTACAACATATAAGTATACACACTAAACAAGAAGTTCCTACACTCAAAACTTCTCCATGCACCATAGACACAATTATATGAAGAAAAACACAAACGAAGCATGGCTTCACAGGAGAAGAGATGCTTAGTCAATTTACTTATTTAATGAAAACTCAACTTGCCTAGAGGCTAGACAACCACCTTCAACCTCCTATAGATTCTACAGTTATTAGTAATTTATGATTTCTGCAAATACATTTATTTCTTTTGTTTCAGAAGATGCTTCAGATGATTCTTGGTGTGACGATGGGCTTCTGAGTGAAACTCCAGATGCTGAATTGAACAGAGAACAGAAGAGGCGTCATGATCACTTTTATACAGTATCCTTGCTAAGGTTCAAAGTATTAATATAGCCATATTGGTCTTGAAGTAGTGTTTTCAAAACTAGATTGGACAGGCTGGTTTGACTAATTCCACTGGGAACTATCCTGCATCTGATGCAAATTGTCTAAAAATTGATTTGGTCAAGAATTGGTCAAACCAAGTGAGAATCCTCGAGGCTTGGTCAAGCATAGACTGGCTATCCAGATTTTTCAAATTTTCTAAATTTGTATATTTTCTTTATCCAGATGAATTGAACCAATTGCACTGGCCTGACTTTGAAACTGGTGGGACAATGTATTCAAAGCCCAGTCCGAATTTTAAAATCATTGTCCTCAACTAAATCAGGACGCAACAGTGTACAGGAAAATATTTCCATACCACTTGGTACCTGTAAAGAACGTGCATCACCCCATACAACCAATTTGCTCTGATATCTGCCATTCATCAGTTGGTTCATACTGCTTGTATCCATCAGTGAACATGACCGAAAAGAACTGATCTGGATTCCTTGATAAAAGTTTATATGGGTTATAGAGATGGTATATCTGCAGGAAAGGAGGCTTCTGCCCAAGTGGGCTTCAATATTGGTTTTAAGCAATCTGCACACGATGGGTACAAATGGGGCATTGTTAGAGGCATTACAAGGTCAGGAATTATAGGCAAAATTACACACTCACTTACATATTCATCTTCAAACGTCTTAATTTTCATATTTACTCTGCAAATTTCAGTTTAGCATCCTTGCAAATCTTGAAAGTTTCAATTTAGCAATTAAGATTAACCTCCATTACGTGGCTGTTAACTTGGTCATTTCAAAACTCCAATTGACATTATATCTCCTTATACAACATTGCATTTTTATATGTATTAGTAACTATTGCATCCATAATTGGATAACTTCCTCATAATGGCATTCGGTGCTTTGGACTTGATCAATCTTCTTTTGTTAGATGCTTTCATATGTGACATTTTTACTTGTTGTCAAAGAGGATGAATGCAATTAAAACGAGATAGGATCTCAGGAAGGAGAATACAATAGTAGATGAGATAAGAAGGGTATTTCACATATTCAACATTCTTAAACAACTTCAAATTTTCTATTGGTGAGTTGGTGATCCTGATTTATTAGGATTTATTGCAATAATGACGTATTCTGAAAAATATATATTTCGAAAGATGCATATAACCTGTTTTAAAGCGTAACTATTATCTTTCTGCAGAATAAATTATTGCCTATAATTATTGCTGGTCCTTTTGTAATTAACTCATTCGTACTTTGCCTTTCTGCTTCACTATTTCACAGTGCATTTGCTAGCCTTGCGGATCATTCTAAAGAGAGGTTGGTGAAGAAGCTTGAAGATAGAGAAAAGTTTCATACTTTATATGAATCTGCGCAAGAAATCTCTGCAGATGATGTTCTACAAATGTATTATAATCAGCTACTACGAAAAAGTCAACCTGATAGAAAGCCAGAAGGAAATGTTGAATCCGCGTCATTGGCAGAGGAAGAATTAGAGTGCAATAAGTTGGTCTCTCTTTCCAATGCTCTTACTTGTCTTGTATCTGAGTCCTCAGAAATCCAATTAAGCAAATAATTTGCATAGGATGAGACCTTAATATAGAGGAAAAGGGATAGAAGAGTCAAATATGTCGAACCAATTGCCAGTTTTGTTCATATTCATTGCAACTTGTTCGTAAATAAATTCTCATCAGAAAAGAATTCTGATTGATCTTTATATGAATTATCGATCATTTAAATTTCAATTCTTGTTGTTTGGAGACTGGAATTATGTTTTCATTGCTGTTTTGTTCTAATTTTAAAGTGAAGTTGCATTGCAAGTTCGACCAGTTCTTATCAAATTGTATAATTCTAATTCTTTAGAATTGAAATTAATTTTTTTAAAAAGAAAATCATTTTGGATTCCAACTCCATAATTTTTTTGTTTCCGAGGTGCAAGTACGTTTTTAGGTATTTTTTTTTTGTAAAATTTTGTATGGATAACCTTGTAACAGTTTTAGTAATGTAGACTAGAATGTGCTTTCTTCTTTCCTTCTGTTTATGTCGATGGGTTAACTCCATTCTTAGTCTTGTATCATCCAAGCTTTGATTTTTGTATTAAATCATGAGTATCACTCACGAGGTACAGTGACTCGTTGGTGAGCTTAAGTTAAGCTGTGGGTAGGGGTGAAAATAGGCTAGGCGGCCTGTCAGAGGCATGTGACCTGGCTTGTATTCGGCCTGGCATGGTCTGGCCTCTTTAAAAAAAAATCAAGTCTAAGCTTATTTCTAGGCATGTTTTCCTTATCAGGCCAGACTCAGGCTCATTATAAGACCTATTAAGCCTGATAGGCCGACCTAGGCCGGTTAAGGTGATATATATAATATATAATAAATATATAATATTATTAATTTATTATATATTTTAATTATATATAATAAAATATATATATTAATTTAATAAAACAACAATTATTGTTATTATGTTTAAATTTATTGTTATCATTTTTATATTAGAATTTAGATGCAAATTTTATAAACATATTTTAAGTTTTAGCAAACTTTATAAACAGACCACGTGGTAAGCTCAGACCGAAAAAATAATCTATAACAAGCCACAGACCAGGCCCATTTCTTACTATGCAGACCTGGGCTGTTAAGGTGAAGACCTGGCACGTTTTCACCCCTACCTATGAGCTAATTACTATCTAAGCGAGTTTAAGCGTTCTGGAAGCTTAAACAAGAATAGCACAAAGCCGCAAAATAAACAAGATCAACTCAGTTAGACAACTGTATATGCACAAGGTAGAAATCATGAAGGGGTAGATTAAGCTCACATAGTATTAGATCCCTGAGTTACAAAATTGTTTATCAAAATCTCTAAAATGGAACTCTTCTTGACCCAAATAACAAGACTTGTCATGCTCTAAAAGAGAATATGGAGAAATAATATATCAAAATAGACTCATGAGCTAAAATTCATCCCTCGTCCCCTGCTACCATCAGAAACCAAGATCAAAAACTTCCTGATAGTTGAAGTACAAAGACATTGATATTCAATTTACAAGTCCTTTCACCACATGTATGATCATCATACTGTTACAGAAGTTCCCGCCATTAGATAATTAGCTTGTAGGTGCATCTGGCTTGCTCGATCTCTTTCTTTTCCTGATTCTTTTCTTCTTTGTAGGACCACCATCAGCACGATCCTGCAGGAATATTCTAGATCAGAAATCTATTGCTAGGACGGAAAAGATAATAATAGCCATGACAGACAAGTGTATGCAGAATTGATTCAGTGGAATATTAGCTACGGGCCATCAACAAGGTTACTAGTCTTAAATAGAAAAGAAAGATAGTACCAATAAGAGACAAGTGGGATAACGACCAAAGGAATGTAAGAAGGTAAAGAAGATCAACTGGAAGATAACATGCACTCATATGGCTATCCCTTATCATTAGAACTCCTACCCATGAAATTTCTCCTCACCGATTTAGTAAGCACTTGATTCTGTAAGAAAAATACAAAAGCCTTGTATGGTAGATTATACAAGTACTTTTTACAGCAAGATATAAAGCACAAATAACTCTGCAGTTCATTCATGCTATGTTGGCATCCACACTAGGTTTTTGCAACTGCCTTACCCTTTACAATTATCATATTGTCATTTATTTTGACCCCCCAACAAGAAGCAGAAGAGAAAAAAAGATAGACAAAGATGCTTACACAGGCGACAAGCTGCAAACACAAATTAAAATGAAAAGAAATGCAACACCATATTCACCTGATTCTTGGCAATTGAAGTATCATATTTCCTTTTCTTCTTTTTACATGAGAGTGGATTTGGGCCCTGTAAGAAATAAATCAATGCAGTTGATTAATTAGAGGTGAGCTGACTGAATTTAAGACATAATTTATGAATACATTTTTAAAGACATTGAATTTCATAGTCAATAGTTCTTAGAAGCCTATCTTCTAACAAGCAAAGATGCCTTCCTAAATGTGCTAGTGCCAGAATGTTGAAGGTGCTTCATGGATAGGCTTCCACCATTTGTAATTTACAAAGCATCAAGAGAAGAGTTAAGGATCAGGGCACTACTAGAGATCGCGTTGAATGTTATTTCAGGGTTTGCAAAGGAGAGGCTATACCATATAATTAAGCTGGCTAAAAGAAAGAGAAGAGAAGAGATATAAGTCTGAAGGTGTTGCTATGGAGCTATATTAGTTTGCTTTCATTAGATCTACTAAAGTTTGACTTCCATAATAAGATTTGTAGAATATACACATAATAGATGCTTGGTCTGCAGGACGCACAAATATGCTAGCAAATAATATACACAAGTGAAAAAAATTGAAAAAATAAATTACCATGCTATGATAAATCATACATTATTATATTGAACTTAATCTATGTTATGCAAATTGTCCATGAGGAATAAAAACTCATTTATACATGAAATCGCATACATTGACAAACATATGATGTCAGAGTGTATGTATTTGTATTCATTTGAATATAGTATAATCATAAAAACTGAATGCAATAGTCATTTAGCAGAAATAAAAGAGATGAATCCACCTATATAGGCCTTAAATAAGATCTGCAAGTAATTATTCTGTTGGCAAATAATCAAGTTATCAGACACAAGTCAGAATAATATATGCAACTTATTAAATCAGTTTGATTTTCACTTCAAATTTGTGAATATTATGAACTTTTAAGTGAAAGTCAAACCTACATATAAAGTTTTTATATATTATTATCAAGCCAACTTGTTCACTATACAGACCAAAAAGCTAGTTATGCATATATTCCAAGGTTTCAGACAAAGGAAGGCTTGTACCACACATTTAAGCTTGTGAGAAAAAGAAAGATATATACATGTGAATTTAATATTAGGCCAATGCAGAAGTCAATCATACTAGACATAGCAATCAGGGTACTGTATCATATAGTATTACATTACCATTAGATTGCAGGCAGTAACATATCTGTTCAATTAATAGTTCTAAAGTAAATGAGAATTCAAGAAGGGTAGTTAAAAGTTTACTAAGTTATATAAAACATCATTAGACTTGACCAGCCATCCAAGAATGTGGGCATTGGCACCTAGTGGCTGATAGAGCTCTTTACTAAAAAATAAAAATGATAAGGTCCAAGATACTAATACTGGGAGACCTCGAGAACTAAAAAGCTGCATCCATTAAAATGGAAGTAGTGAAGTATCATCATATTGCAAGAGATGTTCAATGGAAATGAAAAGAACAAGTATGCACACAAGCATATCAAAAGGCCCCATCCTGTCATTATTTAAAGCAACTACACATAAAGGTGAATAAAGGGGTCATTCATTACATATACTGGTCTTCAAGAAACCTCCACATAGTTGTTACTAATGTAAGACACTTGTGGTTTTAAATTTTTTTTAAAAAATACTGACCTTTGCCATCTTTCTTTTAAATTTACTTTTCTCCGCTACACCAAGCATTCTTTTTGCAGTACTAATATTTTTTCTAACTTGTGGTTCCTCTGCCATGTCATTCTCGGAATTGTTTGCCATTTCATCCTTCAAATTCTTCTTATGAAGCTTCAGATACTCAGCTTCATTCATATGCAAGCGCTTTTCCTCGGTGGACTTGACGAATTCTTTCTGCTTAGATGAAGGTTGCTCAATAAACAAGGAGTTTCTAAGACCATATATCACAGGAACACCAGGAACCTGCATTTAAGCAATAAAGCTAAATATCACATAAAGAATTTGCAAAACAATTTGATATCTTACTTGAACAATCAGTGATGAAATGATGAAAATTAATAAAAAGGGAGAAACTATAACAAATAGCAAGAATTTATATGAATGCAGACAAAAGAAGAATGGACCACAAAAAATCTCAAACTTTATATTTTTAGATATTTTCAAAATTTCTTATACTTAGCCAACTAGCTACAATTCAAAACTTACAGAAGTTTAATTTTAGTGGAACATTGAGCAAGTTTTATTTTATCCTGGCAAGTTCCAAAATGTTTTATAGCACTAGTTTTGCAAGATAAGCAGCATTATTATGCCTGGCCATCAACTCTTAAGTAGTAAACAGTGATGTATGATTCTACTTTGATGCAACAAATGAAGAAACAGAGAATATACTGTGAACGGAATCTTACATCAATGTAGAACAGAGAACACCATGACAACATCCACAACAATGGACAATTACAAACACAAAAGATCAGAGGAGAAAAGAAAGTCACCTCCCGGAACTTTTTCCGCATATCTACGTCTTGAGTAGCAACAAAAAAATGCTCGGAGTTCGTCTCTCCAATAACTGACTCAACGCACACCAGGGCGCTTACCCTATTCTCATGATCACACCTGAAATGTCCTCAAAGTAGCAATCGCTTTGTCAGCGACTAAATATTTGCAAGAAAAAGGATCCCGCTTTTAGCAATGCAGAAACTTTAAGAGGACTTAGAGAGACAAGTACCGCGCAGTGATGAGTTCCTGGGCAGCCTCGAGCGCCTCTGAATGGGACTCCCCGAGGCTTCTGAGTTCCCCAATAATGCATCTGCTTCAAGTGCGAATCAAGTAAACAAGCCGCGATCTTTGTTTCCAGCAAATAAGAGGCGGAAGGACCAATAGAAGAAATATAACTAAAGAGAGAAGAGAATCTGGGACCTGGTGGTAAAGAGGAGTGCGCGAGCGCCAAGGAGGTGGGCGAGTACGTCGTCGGCCGGAGTAAGTCGATGTTGGAGGAGATGGTGGATGAAGGTGCCGTCGCAGAGGACCTTATAGGGATCTCGAAACCCGAAGCACGCGGAGTAGAACCGCACCACCTTGCGGTGGCGCTTCTGCTTCTTCACCCTCATCGCCGCTGCTGCCTCAGCGTGGACGGGAAAGAAGAGAAGAGGGGGAGAGAAAAAAGGAGAAAGAGGAGTAGTTTGATTTGAGTCCAGGAATAGAACCCTAGCAACTGGATCCAACAACGGATCCGGGTTCCTTCAATCGGATCTTTGGTCCATACCCGTTTAATTGTTGAAAACTGTTACTCCAAGCTGATTCTGGAAATAAAAATTATTTTTTGAAATAATTAAACTTAAATGATTACCCAATCTGATTAAAATTTATAAAATATTTTTATTTTAAAATAGTTAAAAATTATTTTCAAGTCCAGAACCCAAAACCCGATCTGATTAAAAACTAACCAAATTGAGTCATGATTGGGTTTCGGGTCTAGAAAATGGGAAGTGGAAACAAATTATAGAGAGCCCCAAAAAGGCAAAAAGTGAGAAAATGACGAAAAAACCAATGAATAATAAAAAAACAATATGATTTAATTTTAATTTAATCATCATGCGTTTCATACTATATTTCATAATTCAAAAAATTTAATTTAATCCTTCAATTTTTTAAATTCAACCTCAATCTATCTTGTTCTCAGATTGTATTATTATTTATTATTATTATTATGTGAAATACAGAGAAATTGAGAAAATCATAAAAACTTTTTTCAAAATTATCAAAACCATAAATGAATTTCAAAAATTAAGTAAATCTTAATATTTGTTACGAAGTCATAAGTTATCTATTAAATTTCTTAAGTCAACTAGTTCATCCACCAAATATCTTTATTAAGAAGCCATTTTTTTTTTCATTTATGGTTCAATTTTAAATCGATTCATTTTTTTTATTTATGTTCAATCTCAAACTATTTTTTTTTTATTTTCGGCTCAATCTCAAATCGGTTCAATTTAGCTTGAATCTAATTTTTGCATGAGGTGCATATATTTGCATTGGTAATATTTGAAATGTCTTATAGAAGTTTGTGATTAAACAATATACGAAAACAAAGCCAAAATCTATTTTGAAATTGAACGCAAATGAAAATAACTAATCGGTTTGAGATTTAACTATAAATGCTATAAAAAAAAACACATGAAACCGGGAACTTTATAAAAAATATTATGATTTGGTTTTTTCTAATTTTTTAAAACAATTAACCTGTTTGATATTGAACTAAAAATACAATATATATATATATATATATATATATATATTGTATTTTTAGTTATTTCAAACTTTCACTATAAATTATTTATTCAAGGTGGGAAGATATTTTTTGTTCTGGTCGTACGTGACTTGCATGTAATTTAATTATTAATTGAAATTAGTGTTTTACTTTTCTTTTCTCCTTATTTTGGTATAAGTTTTTCAATCCACTTAATAATTTGGTCTCGTAATAAAGAAATAGGTTAAGTCCGTCTAAATTTTTTTCATCCAAATATTATCTCTTATCTTCCATTTATATCCTTGTAGTCTTTTTAGTTATATTCCTTATATTTACTCCCGCTTAAGTTTCTATTCTAATTATCGGCCTAAATTTATTCGTTTAATTTTTTTTCATTCATTTTTTTCATTTATCTTTCACTTATATCATTGCTGTTTTATTTTTATTTATTATTTAGATCCCTCTAAACTTTCTAATATAAACATCAATTTTTTAGATCTGCACAATTTTTTAAAGCAAAAAATTTCTACCGTTCATGTGTACTCTTTCTCGTCCTTTTTTTTAAATTATAGATTATCATGTGTACTCTTTCTCATCCTTTTTTAAAAATTATAGATTATCGTGCAAAGCATTTGTACTACAACTAATTAAATAGTTAAATGAAACTCCCAATCCATAAAATTAAATTATCGCTTTAAATAATAATCCAAAGCTG
This sequence comes from Canna indica, assembly GCA_034359265.1. NCBI lineage: Eukaryota > Viridiplantae > Streptophyta > Magnoliopsida > Zingiberales > Cannaceae > Canna > Canna indica. The sequence continues at coordinate 4,587,457 of CP136898.1, read as the reverse complement.
ACCCGATTCAATTAGTTTGACTGGCCTCTAATTTGGTCAAATTAATCCAATCCGATGTGACCAAATTGGATTTTGGTATGGTTTGATAGTTTTTTTATATATAGCAAAGATAATGTATACTAGAATTTGAATTTCAAAATTTTAAAAAACATTCAAGATATTAATAATGCTACTCACAATTGACAGTATGATTTGATAGTTAATGCAACTTAAAGAGTTAGTTAATATGTCGCATGTTGTATGTATTTGGTGACTAATTAATATGATTGTATTTGGTGAAATAAAGACTCGTAATGTGGATCCCACAATCTCAATGCTCTTCAACTTAATAATGAGGTAGCCCAAAATAAATATCGAATGCTTCATCTCAACTGTCTCATACACATCCACCAAGATTCTTTCTACCTTCTTATTCCTCAAACAAAAACAAAATTCCATGTGCATCTCTTCACAGTTAATAATAATAATTGCTATGAAATTTAATCTATATTGGAAATATTCGAGGGGAATAATAAAATCATTTTCAAAATTATTTTTCCAAAGACAAATAGTCAGGTACAACAGTGCAAGTGAGCTGAGCAGCTCGTGAGCTACTCGGGATTGACTCAATCTTATCGAGCTTGAGTCGAGCTCAAGCTAAGCAATACTCGGCTCGAGCGGCTAGCGAGTCTAACTGAACTTCATATATTTATATATAATTATATAAATACTAATATTTTAGATCGGATCGACCATAAACCTAAGTCGAGTCGGGCTTGAATAAGGTGGGTCAAACTTGATAAAAAAAATAAACGAACCGAGCTCGAGCTTAGAGATTGAAGCTCGATCGATATCGAGCTCAAGCAAGCTCGACTTGACTCGGGTCGGTTACACTAAGGTAACCCAATTAAAACTTACCAAATTGGCACCCAAATGTTTTATGGTAATTGAATGAAAAATATTTTTTAGTTAAAAGAAAATATCGAGCTTCTATTCTTATTAATATAAAAAAACAATTAACAAGGCGGGTCCCGGAATAACACTATAGTCACTTGTGTTCTCTACGCGAAGGAGTACGCGACGAGGTGGCAAACTTTTGACGTCGGATTAGAGGCATTTAGATTCGCGTTGGCGTAATTGACTGCTCGATAGCTACGCGTAGATCGGTCGCGTTCGTTACATTAGTGCTCTTGCGAATACAGCGGCAGCCCAGGCTCGCCCCCTCTTTTACTTCTCCTTGTCGACTTCTTCGCGCTCTCTTCTCCCATAAACCCGAGCAGGACGAAGAACGCACACAGCCAGTCCACCTCGCCGACTAAGCGAAGAGAGGAGTCCGTCCTTGATCGATTCCAAATCCTTCGTCATATACTCTTTAATGCTCCGCATTCATCTTTTGTTCATTCTTCTTGCCTGGTTTCGGTCGAATCAATATCTTCTTTTTATTCACGCATTGATGGAGTAGAGGATAAGATTTCTATATACGAATCCTTTTCCTAGAATAACTTTGAAGCGAATAGATTGATAGATATATCTTTCTTCTTACCTTTTCTTACTCTTCTCCTGCTGCCGTTGTTGTTTGCGTTTTCTTCCTGTAATTCGCCGGGTTTCTTAGTTTAATCTTCTCGGTTGAGTGCAAGTGCTGTCCTTTCTCGAGTAACAATGGGGGATATCCGGCGAAACCGCTCCAATCTGGAGTCTTTCATCGCTCATACTACGCCTGTGGTTCCTGCTTACCCCCTTAAAAAGGTGCTTCCTTTGCCTCTTTTCTGGCATATTTTAATCCTCGCATATGTTGATCCGGGCATTGTACTGAACATGAATCTCAGTCCCTGATTTTATTAATAGTCAAGTTATTAATTTTTTCTCCTGTCTCGAAGTTTTTGATCTGTCTTAATCTGCAAGTGATCATCTTTTTTCTTTTGTTCTTCAATAGGTGTATAACTTTGCTCTTGACTAAATAGGTATTTATATATGATCTTCTGTTCAGATATCAGTTTATATGATCTTATATTCCTTGATAGGGAGGATTAGAAGATACACAAAATTGTCTTTGATGTCAATTTGAATAAACGAGCACAAATTAGTTTATCATAACTTTTGTTGTTGTTAATATTCTGAACTCCGGTTTACAGAGATATTTTTGGTGAATCAAGAAGCCCTTTTGAGTTTGATACTCCTTCACACTTACTCTAAACATCCATTCCAAAACATAAACACCTGTAGTTCTTCCCTTCTTTCTATTGATTTTCGAATTATTTTGAACAATCATTGAAGTATTATTTTTCAAAGTTATAGGAGTTCTCATGTTAACCTTTAACAGTTGCAGGCAAGCACCCTAGATCTCAACAGTTCCTGTATACAAAGCTTCCATGACAAGGAATACATTATTCTGAGAGATCTCTGGGATACTTTCACTGAGTCGAGTGCCTATGGTGTTGGAGTACCAATCATTCTTGACAATTGCAAGAGTGTGGTCCAGTATTATGTACCCTATCTCTCTGCCATTCAGCTCTACACATACAAATCTCTTGCAGCTTCCAGGTAAATGGCATTTTTTGATGTATGGAACAATATTGATAAACAAAACAACTAAGCTTTATTTTCTCGTTATTGTGCAGTATTCTGCAAGAAGAAAGTGAAACTGAATCTCTTAGTGATGATAGTGAAAGTGAGAAGTTGTCTAGACCATGGGATGCTGTGTCAGAAGACTCTGATCAGAATGATTCATGGTCACCAAGAGAACTCTTGGGGAAATTGTACTTGCAGTATATAGAATATGCTTCTCCTTATAGAAGAATACCACTCATTGACAAGGTACATTTGTTGACACATTGCATGGTGCGAAAGGCAAACAAAGACTAAATTTGGTTTAATAGTCACTGAGTCACATATTCATGTTTCTTTCACCCCTTAACTTGTGGTTAATACTTAAATATAGGTTCATGAATTGTCACTGAATTATCCTGGTTTGACATCATTTAAGAGTATGGACATCTCACCAGCTAGCTGGATCTCCATTGCCTGGTATGCCCATGTCTTCTGTTTCCAGCTTACAATTGTTTAGGAAATTAGAGCAACTAAATGGTTTCTTAGTGAACCTTGAGTTATTGAAGCAATAAAGAATTCCATTTTTGAGGTAAATAATTCAATATCTTTTGTATGTAAGTCAAATAATGACATAAATACACTCAAGCAGTCTGTTGTGGTTTATGACATCAACTAGCTGCTAGTAACTGATCGACGATTACGCAAAAGTTCCAATAGTGTTTGTCTAGATTCTGGTTGGCGTGCATCAGCAATAACTGTTTATTGTTGATTTTCTGTTATAGATAGATGATTCTTTTTGGTCTATTTATTTCTAACATTTTCATGTCCTCATCAGGTACCCCATCTACCAGATCCCAACTTGTACAAATGCAAAGGATTTGTCCACATGCTTTTTGACTTATCATACTATATCTGCATCTTTTCAGGGTATGTCCTGTTTTAAATGAGAGAAAAGAGAACATCTCACTTCTTCTTGTTCTTGTTCTTCTTCTTTTTCATCTTCTTTCTTTCTTTTTTCAATTTTCCTTATCTCATCCTAGTTTTTGTTTTAAACTTTTAATAGATTGTTTGGTGTGTTTATTTAGCTCCATCTATTCTAATGAATGTAGCACAAATGGAAAGAAAAAAACAGCTAAATTTGCTACTTGCAGATAACCAGGATTATTAGAACATATATCTGACTAATATTTGATCCTGGTTTCAGTGGCAGAAATATTTGATAGCTTGTTGCTACTTGCTACTGAAGCTGCAAAAATAAGAACAAAAGTTACAAAACAGATCATCATTTCCTTTGTGTAAACTGAAGTAGAGTTAAGTTCAATGTTCAGACCATGATGCCACCTCATCAAGTTAACAACACAAGTAATAGAGGACTAATAGTTGGCTAATTTGTGATAGACTAAGTACAGATTTTGTTTAGATCTGAACCTTCATTTTTTATGAACTTATATGTAAAAGAAGAACATATATTGCATGTGAGAAATCTCACTATTTCACATATTTGTGGAGACTGTTTTCTCAGGCATGTCTTGTTTGACAGATTGGCTTGTTACATGAAAATTACTTGTTTTACTTGCTTTCAAAATTCTGCTTCTATCATTTCTCCCTCAGTAGCTTTCCTCCTGTGAGGCATTCTGCAGACAGTACAGCACCTGAGGGCATGGCAAAGGACTCTTTTGGTGCAACTGAGGACATTGTGAGAAATCAGAAGAGAGTTAGCAAGTGCCTCTCCATTTCTCCCTTTGGTCTGGCCACATACAAAATGCAGGGCAGCCTCTGGAGAAACCCGCAAGCTTCAGATGATGATACGATCAGCTCCCTTTACATCGCAGCATACTCGTGGCTCAAGCAACTTGGAGTTGACCATCACGACTTTGACTTCTTCGCCACTCACTGAATTCTTGGGAACTTTCTGCATTCCACAATCAACTGCGGAAGTAGAGAGATATCTGAATGCATACTTTTAGCTTCTGAATACTAAGAGAAGAATTATGAAGCCCTTTTTCAGCACCAAGAACTGACAGATTGCAACTGGATTTTTCTTGCCAACTGGTAATTAAGTTGGTAGTTCCTTGCTTGTTCTAAAGCCATGCCGTTGTAGTATCTCATGTAAGCTATAAGGTGGTCGAGGATTCTTGTGTTGATCTGTATAAATAGTGGTTATTTCTACTATAAAAAATGAAAATTCATCAAATTTCTATTTTTTTTTTAAGGGAAAAAATCGCATGAGCATCATTGAATAAATATATAGTCAATTATCTTAGATCTTGATGCACTTGAAAACTTGACCAAACCAGAAAGGTCAACTCCAAGTTAATTGTGGCCATGAAATTGAAAAAAGAAAATGATTGAAAAATGAAAAAGTTATTTTTATCGTGTATAATTAATTTTAACTCAAAAATGCTCCTAACCTTCTAGAAAAAGTACTAAAATACCTTTACCGTCAATATACACTTAATATTACTTATGTGGCACATGAGTGAGCGCTTAGGTGTTGTCCATGCAGAGAAGCTCCAATCACATTAGATTTTTCATGCAAGTGTCACGTCAGTTAAGACTCATCATCCACTAGCTCTTTCTTCCACATAGTGGATGGTGGGTCTCAGCTGACGTATCTCTGACATGACATAAGCTTCTACACATGGACGACACCTAAGCGCTCACTCATGTGCCACATAAGCTTCAACCGGTTGGAATCCATCATTCACTAACTCTCTCTTTTCCACATAGTAGATGGTGGATCCTAGCTGACGTGGTTTTGATATAAAATCTGATGTGACGAAAGTTTCTTCGTATAGACGACACCTAAACGATCACTTATATGACACATAAGCGTCGTTTCGTGTATATTGACGATAAGAATATTTTAGTATTCTTTTCTGATGCGTTAAAAGTATTTTTTAGTTAAAAGTAATTATAAAGATAAAATAACTATCCGTTGGTAAATATTAGAGGTATTTTAATACTTATTGTGGTTGAAAAATAAGTAAAGGTAAAAGATTAGGACGAGATCCGAGCAAGGGAATTAAATGGTCGACTGGAGAGTTAACGTGTATTGAAACTAATGGCTGCGTCCCTTCATTGAAGTTTCCTTGCAATCATTTCTAGGACACAGAGAGGTTGTTGCTTCTGAACCTTGTCCTTTTTTACGTCACAAATGCCTGCTCCGCAATTTGTACAATGCCACGTGCAGCGATTCCGTGTCCTCGAATACAAGGCACGAATTGCGATACGCGACGCATGTCGGCAACTCGGCATCTGCGATTTGTGTCTTAAGTCGGGCACCAAATCATGATATCAACATTTCTTAGTGCATAGTAAAAGTAAAAGGGACGGCTTCATAAATTGGAATTAGAATGACGTTTCTACGCATGTTATTGGTTAAGGAAAACGTTTAAAATTCGTTTTGTAAGAAATATTCTATTTTTAATAATTCATTTCCATTGGGATCGAGCGGGAGAAAAATAGTTACTATTCATTCAGTAATTTATCAGAATCAAAATTATACCTTCTAAAATTATAAAAATGAAAAAATAATTGATCAAATTCGGAATCAAATTGATCGAAAATTGAAATCGGAATCAATCCAAATCTATTTTATTTTTGATGAATTAGCATATTGAACATAAGAAAACAAAAATCAACCATTTTTCTCTTCTCTCCTCCCTTGTGATGGTAGGGGTGGCAATAGAAAACTAATTAATCGCGATGGTTAATCGAACCGCAAAATCTGATTTCATATAGTAATTTTGTGATTTGATTTCAGTTCGATTAGAGAATATGAAAAAAAATGATTAGATTAGGTTTGATTTTGGTTATTGGTTCGCGGATAATCGGTAAATCGAAACTGATTGTACATTTCGATTTTGGTTACCGAGTATCCGTGGATTATCGGATCCGAAACCGCTATAATTAATTATTTTGATAATTTTTTAGATATTCTAACATCTAGTTTACTAACTGGCTACCCATTTACTAATCGGTTAACCGGTTAATAAATGGGTAACCGTTTTATTCGAACCGAACTAATTAATCAGTTTCAGTTCCAAATACTAGTTTTTGAAATCGAACTATTTCGATTTCGTTTTCGGTTAAAATATTTTTAATTTATTTCAGTTTCGATTAACCACAAAAAAATTCAGTTAACCGAACTGTTGCCATCCCTAGTGAGCAGACCATCACTATCAACCTCGATAGACAAAAACACTCACATCTAGGGCCGTTCATGGGTCAAACCCGACCCAATGAACCCGAGAAACCGACCGACCCGAACCAATCGGGCCGGGTCGAATCCGGATTTCAATATTTAAAATCCGATGACCCGAGACTCGACCCGATTACCCGAATTATTTATATATATTTTATTTTTTTTTAAAACAATTATTAAAACCAACTCGGGAAGACGCGGTTCTACGTCTTCCCGAGAATGCACAGTCCACGTGGCCGCGTTTTCATGAGAATACGTGGCCACCGCGTATTCCCTTGGGTGTTGAGACACGCGTGTCTCGTTCAAGTTTTTTTTATATTTTTTTAACGGGTACCCGATTACCTCGACCCGACCCGATCCGATTTCGGGCGGGTCGGTTCAGGTCGGGTTAAAAAATTTTTATCTTTAAACCCGACTCAACCTGACCCGTTTGTTTGTTGGTTGGGTCGAACCGATTTTTTCTCCAAACCCGAGCCGTGAACCGTCCTAGTCACATCTCCTCTCTTATTTTTTTTTGTCATCGTTAGTGCCTTAAGACCTTTGGATTTTTTTCCTCAATGTAAGATCCTATATGCAATCTTAAAAAGCCATGAAGGTTAGGATTTGGAGAAGAAAGAAGAGAGAGAAGAAAAAAGAAGAGAGGAAAATATCAAAGAAACAAAAATTGGAGCTTTATTTCAACTTGAATTGGTTAGAAAATCGATACGAACGGGGAATGAGAAAATATTAAGTGATGAATGTCAGTGCAGACGTAGCATAAATGACCACAAATTTTTTTTTGTTCAGTATAATGTTTCACTAAAATTATATATTATTTAATATTTTATTTAGATGAAACGGTATACAAGGATATTAAGGATATATTATAAAAATCAATTTTGTCATTTTGAAACAATATTAATTTTAGTGCATGCTTCCCTGTGTTCTCCACGTGGCATGCTATCCTGGTACATTGATGTGGGTTCTTCTGTGGGTGCCTAAATCGAGTTCCAATTGTAAAAAATAAATAGCATTAAATTCTCCACACCAACCTCAACCTCTCTTATTCCCAAAATAAAAAAGAACCGAAGGCTCTCTTTGAATGAAGCATATATATATATAGTTTTCTTATTATTTTCCCATCCATTTTCTCGGATCGAGTGGCTTCCCAACAGCCGCACTTTAAAGTTTAAACTCGCATTGCGTCCAATGTGTTCGACAAAATGAGTAATTAGAGTCGAGGCACTGTTCGTGTTTCCCCTTCGGTTTTTTATTATGTCCTCCCACAGGGATAACAAAGAGAAAGAGCAGCAGCAGCCAAGAAGTCGATTCGATTCGTCCCCCACTTCGCCGCCGTCCCCTCCCGATCCCTTCCCTCTTGGTCTTTAACGGCCGCTGCGTTAGGGTCCGCGGCGGCCCCCTTTGACGCGCGCAGCGATGCTGGGCTCCTTCCTGTTCGGCTTCCTCGTAGGCGTCGTCGCCCTCGTCGCCGCCGAGGCCTGGGCGGTCCTCTGGCTCCTCGCGCGGCTCGGCCGGAAGCGGCCGGCGCCGGATGCGCCTCCGTCGCAGGCGATCGCTCGCGATCTCAGTGGGGATCGGTCGCTCGCCTTTCCCGACGAGAAGAAGGTCGGCTTTCTCTCTGCTTTTGATGGATTCGCTTGCTCCGGTGCTTCCTTTCGTCTTTAATAATGCCAAATTGGATTGATTTGCTAGTTTGCCTAGGGTTTACGAGTGTAGTTTTTGTGACTCGATTTCTAAATTTTATTCTCTTTTTCGGCTTAATTTTTGGTTAGTACAATATGCAGTTTCTTGATTATTAGGAGTTGCTAGTTCAGTCTTTCACTTGATTAGCTTCACAAGAAATGTTATTTTGTACTGGTACTCAAGCCTGCAAATGTCTTTTATTAATTGCAATTTATTTTGTATCTTTATGGGGATGTCCAAGTTATCCAGGATTACAAGTCTTGAAACAGATTGAGTGCATCATGAGCAAATGAGGTCCCTTTGGTCCTTGATATCGAGGATCCTCTACTTTCAGTTTATGTTTACATGCCCAGGGCACTATTAGCCCACATGATTTGTTTGACTCCCATTATTAATTTTGTTTCTTAATTTACAACCGTTTTGACTGAACATGAAAGCTCGTTTGGGTGTTCTATCCATGTGAGCCATTAATATGCAGCATATAACATCGGAGTCATGAGATATCTATCATAACTTAATATGAAGACCTTAGCTGAACAAGGTTCAGAATCTTTGATTTCATTATGCTAACCATAGCATCAGAGCTGTTTAATTCTTGGGATGTCATTGTCCTGATGTTTTATTCTTCATCTTGGTCCGGAATAACAATTTTGTTGCTTAACAAAGAAATGGCAGATGGATTTAGATTGATCAGCCATGAGTTTCTATAATCTTAACACGATTGCTTGTTGCTAATTCTTTCAGAATTAAAATAAATTCCAGTTACTACTTGCTTTGTTGTTTAGTGTCAAAGTTACTGAGAGCGAACCCATTGAGCTCTTTAGTGAAGGGCCATAGGAACCATTTGATGACCACCTCATATCATTTTAAGTTGCAACCGTAATTATTTATGGAGCTTTTAGTGATGCTAAATTGGTTTTGTTTGTCAAAAAAAAGTACATCCATGATTTGCTGGGCTTTTTTATGTATGCGACTAGACAATGCAACTTATATTATGTTTCTGTGATTTGATATATGTTGTGTTTTGGCTTTCAAATTACAGGGTTCAGTTTGGGTACTAGAACCAGAAAAAATTCCAAAATTCAACAGTGATGAATCGCCAACAAGACGACCCAAAGATCAAAAGAATAAAAGCATTGTGGAGGTTATTCCTGTCAAAAAATATGCTAAAATGAAAGACCAGTTATTGATTTTATCTGACTCTGATGGTTCTAAGGCAACTATTCAACTTTTGGGCCGTACAGTGGTAGCTGTTTCTGCATCAGATTTGCCTTCACGAAAGTGGTTAGTCTTGTAAAATTCTACTACTTCCAAAATGTTTGCATGCTAATGCAATATTACATGGATGATTTAGGATAAGTTGTGTACACTTTTATCCCAACAAGAGATACATTCCTGTGTTTTTGTGTCATAGCATATGTTCCATCACATTAAATAATATTTATGCTTCTGTTCCTTGATTCTTGGAAGGTAAATTCAGTTTTTCAATTGTACTCTCAGGAACTTGGTTACTTTCGTAACACAATGGCTTTTCCTAGAGATATTTGTAGGTTTGCTGTTCGATTTAAATAATTAAATCTTAGCTAATTTTTTATATTGAAGCGTTAAAATTCGTCAAGGGTATGTTCCTTTCATGGGATAAAGGAAAAAAAGAAAGAGTGGTTTTTAATGCCCCATTTGTTATGAATCTAGATTAAAAGGAGATAGGATTAGCAAAAGATAAAATTGATGTTATATCTGATGATATACACCCAATAAAAATACACCATTCAACTTTCTCTATTTTTTGTACCTCAAAAGTAAAATCTCTATTTTTTGTCCTACACTATATCCTATCCTATTCGGCGAAACAAACTGACCATAAGTATAACTAGATACTTGCAGCTGTCTAAATAATTAAACATTATTCTGCAAGATGTTGTATTTAAAAAAAACATATTTCTAGTTCCCACTTTACAAGCAAACAGTATGTTTACAAGCAATAGTTTTGTCCGATTTAATTTTGAGGCTTTTGACTCTTCTGGATAATTTCTTGCATTTGGGGATATATACTTTTGTGGAATATTTTGTTGTTAAAGGATGATAATATAAGCATATTTCTGGTGTCTAACATCAGTATCACACACCATATTGAGGTTGGTTATCATGGGTACCAACAACCGTCATCACATCTTGGATATTACAATCGGAAACCATATTGTTAAAGGATTGGCTCCGCCCCTGTCTTCAATTATAATGTCTTGGTAAAGTCTTGATAACTTTTATTCCTCAAACTTTTGGTTCTAAGAAATGACGGAACATTTTTCAAGAGGAGGACCAACATCCATATCTTTCTTTTTCATTTTTTTTTTAATGTATACATTCTTTTGCCATGGATTTGGAATTACCTCCACAATGACTGCATCATTTTGGTAGTCATAATTAGAGGTGGCAATGGCTGGCCCGGCCCAGCCCTTATCCAAGACACTTGTCGTGCCCGACACGACCTGAGCCCTTCAAACATATATTATAATATGTAAGATTATTCATGTATTATTATTATTATATTTTTAATTTCATTTTAAAATTCAAATAAATAAATAATTATTGAAAAATCGGGTTTGCCCTAAGACCTCTTTGTGAACTTGAAAGGGCAGCCTTTGGGTTGTGTTGAGTTGTTCCTTCAAATTCGTAGGCCGTGCCTAGCACAGCCAATTGCCACCTCTAGTCATAATATATTTTGGTCTCATAGCACTTTTTATGACCCCCAAAACCAAAAACAGACAATTCCCATCAATATCTCTCACAGCATGTATTGTAGTTTAAAATTTTAAATAGACTGGTTTCTGTCAGAACATCTGCCCTATTCTATTAATGGACATTTCAAAGTGAGGTCATTGAAATTGAAAATATTCTTTCTTTCTCAGGTTTTATGCTTCATTGCTTGCATTCATTTCTATCCGTGTCTGATTATTATCATTAGAATAACTTGTCAAGTCTGACCAATATTTTTTCTAGATATATAATGTTTCTTCTGATGTTCCTTATAGGGCTAAAAGGTATCCCATTAAATTGGAAAGCAAAGATTCCGTAATTTATAAGGGGAGTAAGACATGCTATTTATACTTTGAAACTTCTTGGGAGAAAGAATCTTGGTGCAGAGCACTCCGTCTTGCTTCCTGCCCTGATAGGGGGAAATGGAAATGGTACACCGAGATGGGTGAAGATTTCCAGGAGTATTTGTCATCTTTAAATTCTGAGTACCCTTTCTTTCTAAAACCATCAATGCTTCTTGCTGAGACTACAGACAGATCAAATAAGATTGATGGATCTTCTAAAGTTCGTCATTTTCTTAAAAAACTTGCAAAAAAGGCTTCAAAGAATGGTCTGGAAAGTAGATTGAACTCATTTTCATTATCAAACTATGGTGAAAGGAAGATTGGTGAGAAGTTGCATTCTACAAATGATACATCTTCAAGTGACGCATCAGTGAAATGTCCATCTGAAGACAAATTTTCAAGCAATTCCTCTCAAGATAAAGCACAGAATGTTGCACCAACTTCTATTCATTTTGGCAATAAAAGTTTGCTTTCTAGCAATCTTGATTTAGCTGCCGATGAAAAGCTTCTCAATGACGAGGGTACACTTTGTTGGAATCTGTTATTCTCAAGGCTATTTTTTGATGCCAAGAAAAGCATTGAGATCAACAATCTCATAAAAGCACGCATCCAGGTTATTTTCATTTACAATATTGTGATTGTTTCAATTCTTGTTTTGTCCACTATTCTGATCTTTCATATTGCTTGAGCAGAGGACACTGTCAAATATGAGGACACCAGGTTATATTGGTGAAGTAACTTGTACTGGCTTAGACCTCGGAAGCCTTCCACCTTACATCCACAGAATGAGAGTTTTCCCTATGGACTTGAATGAGGTGTGGTCTATGGAAGTTGATATTGAATACTCTGGTGGTATAGTATTGGATGTAGAGACAAGACTTGAAGTTCGTGAACCAGAATTGCAGAAGGACATAATACAAACAAGTTTAGAACCTGATTCTACTGGCGAGGTGAATTCAGATTTTCTTGATGGTATTGAGCAATACGGAAACCAACTGAAATCTTCAAGCAAATTAGCCACTGGTATGGATAACAAGAACGAACTCGATAAAACAGGTGAGAATAGGATTTCTTCTTGTTCTGTTAGAATGTCACTATATATATTGGATTTTAGAAATTTGTTGTTTATATGGGAAACAAAGAAACCAACTGTAGCCTAATGCTACTTAAGGATGTGGAGACACTTATCATTAACAATTGGTTAAAAAAACTATGGATTTTTCAATCACTAACTTTACCAAGTCTTGTTATTTAGATGGTCTGAGAAGCATTAAGAGTGGTAGTTGGACTTCAAATTATGTGTCTAGATGGAAGGCAATCCTACATTCACTTGCTGATCAAGTTTCACAGGTATATGTTGGTCTTTGGAATATTGAGAAACTCATAATATAATATATCCTAATGATGATCGTTGCCTTTTATTAACATGTATGTGTATTCTTTTTAAGGTACCACTTTCTTTGGCCATACAAGTAGCTTCACTTCGCGGGACGCTGCGTTTGCATATAAAGCCACCACCTTCTGATCAATTATGGTTTGGCTTCACGACAATGCCACAGTTGGATTGGAATTTGGACTCTTCAGTTGGGGATCGAAAAATTGCGAGCAGCCACATTGCTTTGCTTATTGGCAATCGGTTCAAGGTGCTATATTCATTTCCACATTCATCTATTTTGCTCTGTCTTCAGACACTTTTAAACAATTTTGCTTTTCAGGCTGCAATTAGAGATACTTTAGTTCTCCCTAATTGTGAAAGCATATGCATCCCATGGATGTTGGCAGAAAAGGATGATTGGGTACCAAGAAAAGTTGCACCATTCATATGGATTAACAATGAAAGTATGGACTTGACCGGGCCTGAGCTCTCGATGCCTCAAGCTAAGGAAGACCAATTGAACGTCGATAGTAGCAACAAATCTAAAGTCAGTCTTGATGAAAAAGTTGAAAAAGTAACCAATGTAATACATGTTGAACAGCCAGCACAAGAATCTTTCACTTCCGATGGTCTAACTGGAACTGCCATCTCTCCTCGATCTTCTTGTGACAGCATGAGCACTGAATTGAAGACACCGCTTTTGAGTGGTGAAACTGAAAGGTATTCTGTCCAAAGCAACATGGACGTCCCCCGTGTTTCTTCATCAATGTCGATCGCAATGGTCAATGATAGGTCAACATTACCACATGAAGAAGATGAGAGGCCAAAGAGAACCAACAGTAGTAGGCGTGCAAGGATGATGGACTTTGGGAAGAGAATGGGGGACAAGCTGGAAGAGAAAAGGCGTCATATTGAAGAAAAGGGCAGGCATATTGTGGAAAAGATGCGGGAAAATGCGAGGACATGAGTTTGCTTGATTGAATCTGAATTGTGGAGAATCTACTGCAGAAAAAACAGGTTATGGTGGTGAAACGTCGTTTCTGGAAGTAGAAATTGGCGGAGTAAGTCATGTTGTACAATTAGCTGCCTATATATATATATAATATGTACATATATAAAAACAACGTTCCTTTATTTTTCTATTCTGTCTTTGATTCTAAGCTTTTAGGTGCATGCTTATTATTATTATTAATTTGACGCAAGAAGCGAAAAATTTATAGATGGTAAGAATTATAAGTATAATAAATAGAAATTCTTGCCGCTAATATAGAAGCTTGATTTTGGATTTCAACCCTCTACATATTTTAAAATGGACTTATAAGTTTTAAAATTTTCACGTAGTCCTTTTTGTTTTAAAAATTTCACTTAGTCTATAAATTTAAGATATGCTGTCATTTGTTAATTAAAAAATATTTTCTTTGATGCCATATTTGTTATATAATTTTTATTTTTTTATTTGTTTTAGGTGAATTCGTTAATTTTATTAATAAACTCAACTTAATTTATATGGGTATTGTAGATAGAGCGGCATAAAAAAAAACATTTTTAATTAACACGTGTCATCATAGTATTCAGGAGTAGTGTGCCTATTTTTGAATATCTAGATGTGGCATGTGCATTTCTATTTAATAATAATGTAATTGATGATCGTAGTCTGCACAAATTTAATTTATGTTGTGCATTTTATGGTGGTTTCCTCAAATGTTTATCACCCCCTATTCAAGTGAAGAAATATAGCTTTAATGAAAAGCGGAATGTACTAGCATTATTCTAGAGTTAAAATGATCATTCAGCTTGCAAATATTTTATTTATAAGAAAGTAAAAGGTAATGTTTATAATGTTATAGGAAATAGTCGGTGAAATTCTGTGCTTCTGTTACAGATCACTAACAAATTTACAATTAGCTTGTCAGCTCTTTATATTTGCCCGAAACTATTATGGTATAGATTTACCTAAGAATGAAGAGACTGATACATATTTATGAAAACACCGAGGTGCCATTACTGACGTTATTGGGACTAAATTATTTTAGTTAAGGAAAATACCTAATCGCCCACTACCATCATTGATCTGAAGGTACACTTTCTCATTAAAAATAAATTGGCAATGAGGATAAAGTGTGGCATCAATCAACACTTGGATGTGGTGGACGGAAGGAGCAAAAGGTGAAGTGGGTCAAAAACACACTTGGAGATATATCTAGACTTGTTCAAGTGTTGATCTTTCAACATGCATACCTGGTACGATGAAAATTGTCACCAGAAACTCAAGATGTTAACTTACATTGTTATACAGTGATACTATACATCAATCAACATTTGAAAGGTAACCAGATTCACTAATCAAATCACTAGTCCATGTACGATTCAATACAATCATGATATCAAATTATTCAATGCATCACCAAATCGTTAGCTGACACTGAAAGATACTTGATTTAAATATTCGATCTGAGTCCAGGATCAAAATAACTCCTTTCACAATCAAGTATCAACTATTAAAAAAATCAGCAGTTAGGATATTGTTCCTCGATGCAATGAAATGGGAAAAAGAATAGGCACAAACTTGCCAAATCATTTTTGTTTCACTAAGACGAAGTAGGTGGAATCATGTCCAAGGTCTTGAGGATGAAAGCAAAGGTGAAAGCATCCTCCTCTAGCTTTTCAAATCTGCATCCGACCAATAGAAATGTTGAGTGGTACCAAATCATTAGATAACTTGGAAGCGTAGAGGAATAGTAAGGGTCAACTAAGTGGATTTAGTAATCAAGAGCTGTTAACTTGAAAATGAAATATTAAACCAAATTAACTTGACTCAGCATTCATCTTTGCCTACTCAAAAGGTATAAATTTACATTTGTCCAACCTTCATTATACTTAAATTTAACCATCAAACATCTGGACTGCGTATACATGGTTCTCTTACTATTATTCACCAAACATGGCTGCACTGAATGCATGCCAAAGTACAGGCAGCGTGCACACCTGGACTTGATTCTATTCCTCTCATTTGAGTCATTTGACCCACATTTTTATTCCCTGCTGATCGTGTATGAAGTATGGACCTCCACAAGAACGTTGGTTAAATAGATAGATGGAACTTTTAAACAGGACAATACTATTGAACCACTGCTTAATAGAAGAACTTTGCAGACTGGACAATTATTGAAAAGATTGGGGAACCAAAAGAACATGCAAGAAATCTAAAAAGCTGCTGATTATAAGCTATAAAGACAAATAGAATATGGGTATTGCAGTACTCAGAAAGAAATTTAATTACCTTCCAGACTTTGAGAAATGGCCGGCACCAAGTTCGCATTTAAACAAGAGAGTATTGTCATCAGTCTTCAATTCCCTCAGCTTGGCAACAAATTTTGCAGGTTCTGAGTACATCACACGTGGATCTATAACAGCACATAGACGTTTAAGGCATTACACAAGTCAATAGAACATAAAAAATCTGATGCACTCTACTTTACCATTTAAACCAGCAGTAACAAGAATATACGGATAGTGCTGTGCTTTTACCTGCAAATAATGCAGATATTGCATTAACTAAAATGGGCAAAAAGAACAGGCAACAAATCTTACATGATTAAAACATGTTTGTGACAGCTTATTGGCATATAGTTCTTTAAAAGCAAATTGATAGTAACAGTCCACATTCTACAAAACAGGATAATGATGTAAATTACATCATTATTATAAGGACGTAAGGCTGGAAAAAATCATGACAATTAAATAGATTGATGTTTCATGTCACAATCATGTGGACCCATTTATGACAGCCAAAATTCATGCCATGTCGAGTTGATACCTGTTTATAACTTACCCAAGTTCAAATCAAATGCTTAACCTAAACAAACCTTATGTAAGTCATTGCATTTTTTATTACTTGATAAAATCCACTTTGTGTCATGTCCATATGTGAGCTAATTATGGTTCATATTAAAGATATTGAAGATGACATGACAAGTTCATACCTGCCAACCTAATTAGCAGCCTACAGGGACCATATGCAGGAAGGCAGTTCCAATTTCCAAAGATAGATGTAACAGTTTGAGGATACTATGTTCCTAAAATTTAACCACATTTTAGCAGAGTCTATTTTGTATGTTAAGTGTGAGGTTGTGTTACATGCATCCACTCTCCCTAGACCGCCTTATGCATTTGGTAGAGAATAGTTTCTTTTAAGTCACAGAAATAGTTTCTTTGATATAGAATTGGTAGGAGCCTTATGCATTGAGATCGCCTTTTTAGTTGTTGGCTTGTTGCTGTCATTTAGCTCTTAAGTTGTAACAGTTTTGATACTGTCATTACAAAAAAAAGCTGAAATAAAAGTTTTTATAAAGTTATAACACAATGCAAAAAAATCAAAGCAGAACTAAATTTGAAAATTGCCAATAACAGTCCAAAATGTTCTGCAATAAACAAGTAGAGAATTCAGCACTTACATTATCTACTGGAGAGTACGATTTCATATAGAAATAGAATTCCTCCTTACGTGGATCACCCCATTCCTACACCAGCAACAAAAGTATGGAAGTTAAGTTGTTGAGAAAAAACAGAGGTCGCTCAATACCAATTCCATTGACAAAGCGAGCTTGTTCACCTAAGTATAGGTGATCCAAAGAAGAACCACATGAAGCACTTAACAAAAAAACAAGATAAGTCATCACAGAAATAACCTCTTTAATGGAAAAACTATAGCCCTCTCAATACTAATTTGATGCCATGAATCATGTTGATGGAAAAATCTTGTAAAAATTGACAATGTGCTTACAAGTTTGTTCACCAAGTATAGGTGATCAAAAGAAAATTAACATAATGATCTTAATAAAAGAACAAAATAAATCATCATAAAGATAGCCTCTAGGAAAGGGGTAAGGCATCTTAGCATGAACCTTGTGCACAGACCCACTATTTTTAAATGATAACATATGGAAAGTAAGAACTCGTGATTTGGGTTATCTCTTGAAAGTTGCACCCAGCAAACAAATCTAGGAGGGTGATTAAATAAGAACAGGAGGGGGCAAATGCCAAAAAAGAAAAGTCTTATTAACTATGAACCTAGCCCCCCACCCCAGGAGTCCAGAAAGTGAATGAAGTAAATATTGAATGTAGCATGTTATAGTAAAACTGGGAACCAAGTACCTCCCACTCGGCCGTAGTTAATGGAATGCTCGGGTCAAGCATAGTAGTCACCACGTCAACAAATGGGACTCCAGCTACAGCTACCTTGAATAAATCAGGTCGCATGTTCAGGACAGCACCAATTAGCAACCCTCCTGCACTTCTTCCATTGATGCATAGTTTTTCTTTTGAACAATACTTATTTTCTATCAAGTACTCAGCACAAGTGATGAAATCAGTGAAGGTATTCTTCTTATTCAATAACTTCCCATTTTCATACCACTGTCTCCCCATTTCACCACCCCCACGAATGTGAGCAATTGCATAAACAAAACCCCTGTCAACCAAAGACAACCTTGATGCCTTGAAGTCGGGATCTATGCATATCTGAAAGTTAAGAGAACAATTAACATTCTATAACATCGAGGAGCATAAAAATGTGGATAAAAAACAATAACAGACAGGATGTAAACCCAGAGATAACAAATTAACAACAATACTAAATAATTCAAGGTCAAGCATAAAGGGCTTAATCAACCAGCTCATGTGAAAACAACGTAATGATTCCATTTGGAAATGTGGAATACTCGTAAAAGATAAATTGCAAAAATAAAAGATGTTTAATAGTTATTAGAAACTCTGGCTTCTCATCTTTTTTGCATCATTAACAGATCTACATGGATTTCCATGTTGACTGAAACCAAGAACATTCTCAAGAGAGAGATCAAAACTCAAATAAAATAAAGAACCATCAACCATGCATAAAATGAATATTTCATCATTAAGGTGGTTGAGCACTTCTAATGTCTAGGACAAAGAAACAATTAGTAGCTAGCATCACAGGCAGCTATGATAATACGAAACTATCAGTAAATCATTTGATGATATTCTTCCATCACATCCAAAGGCCTATGCAAATTATAGAATTTTCTTATATATGTTTACCCTACTAATAATTTTTTTTTCTATCCTGCATATGTCGTGATAAAATAGAAAAGAAAATATGTGCATAAACAAGCAAACCATGTAAAAAATTGAGTATTGGAGATGAAGAAAAAGATACGGTCATGAGAGAATCCTTCCATAAACATATAAAAATACAAATTCATAGATAGAACTGCGAGGTAAGATATTGAACTCATCTGTGAATTAACTGTAGAAACTCAGAATGGAACAGTAAAGCCACGGGTACATATTTCACCACAAGATGAAGAAGGTATAAAAATTCAACTGCTTCAGACAATCTCTGAATGAAAAACCTAATAAAGTTTCTGAAGAAATTACAAAGATGAGAAAGCTGATAATTACCTCATACGAACCATATCCATAAAGTAGCATTGGATCTGTTCCGTCGAGCTTTACGCGGTCCTTTCTATAAAGCAGTGAAATAGGAATGTGGGTACCATCTGAAGCAACTGCCCATTTCCTTTCAGTCACATAACTTGATGTGTCAAAACCACCTAATACCTGAAGCAAGCGGATGAAATGATTTTTTTGTAAAAATAAAAACTAACTAGAACAAACAAAAGCAAAGATTAACTTGACCATGACACCGAGTTTGATAATAGAAACTAGACATCATATATAGAAGAGAGAGATTCATATAGAAATTTAGATCCAGCACATTTAAGTGGCAAGTTCCCTGAATATGCAGCCAAAAAATTTAAGATCTCTGTGATTAAGAAAAATTGAAAAAATAAATAAAAGCCAACAAAATAGGTTTCAGCATTTGCTTCAATAGGACCCACAGTCATGGAATAGTTCTTCCAGATGTGCAAACTTGCAAGATTTTACTTTTTACACGATTCAGCATTTAGCAGTATCAGAATGCAAAGACGTAGTTGCTTTGTCTATTTTACCCATGTTACCATCAACCACTCCTTGGAATACTAAGCTAATCCCCATAATTCTTTCCATCTAAAACAAATAATAAGCAGGCTATACTAATTTTTTCTCGAGATTTTCGGTTCTGATTATCAGCACAATGAGTAAATTACTCTAGTTGCTTTTATATTCTAGTAGGGTTTAGATTAAACCACCATACTTTAAGATTATAGGATAAAAACCATACTTCCAGTTCGTTTCAAGCATTTGACTGTTTCCAAGTATTATTCTAAATCTGTACAACTTTGAGGAATAGCAGAAATCATGTATTTTCTTCTGAGCAATAAATTGACAAGTATTAATATACTGTTCATATATTCCATTGGAAATGAAATGCAGCAATTATACATGATTTTTTCCCTTATTATATGAATTTCTCTACCAAATCTTTTTCCTTAAGGAAGGCCTTGGTTGTACTTGCACGAAAACTGAAAACTAAAGACCGAAACCATGTTTTCGAAACCAAGTTTTCATTTTCACTGAAACCAAACCAGAAAATAATTTTTCACTAACCATACAACATTTTAGGCATTAACTTTACGCATGACTGTTAACAGATCATGTAGTTCAAAGATTGCTTCTAAAAAAGTTCAAAGTCCAATTAATAAGAAGCT
The DNA here is from genome assembly GCA_034359265.1 of Canna indica. Classification (NCBI taxonomy): domain Eukaryota; kingdom Viridiplantae; phylum Streptophyta; class Magnoliopsida; order Zingiberales; family Cannaceae; genus Canna; species Canna indica. The sequence continues at coordinate 4,566,937 of CP136898.1, read as the reverse complement.
AAAGGCACAAGCATTACACTATCCCTTTCTGATATGGCCAAAGGATGTATGCATGTGGCCAAAACACTTGAGCTTTTCAAGAACAAGATGAAAACAAAAGCTATCCTACTTGACAATTTCAAAAGCACCAAATAATGGATCCTTGGTTTATGCATAACTCTAAACAAGCTAATGAAGTGATATAAAATCTATGCTTATGAAAAAAGGTTGACAGAAATGATCTCCCATTACAGTTTGAAAAGCAATTAAAGATAGCCTACCGTTTTAATCTTCTTTAAAACAGAAACACCTGTCTTCATGTCATAGTCATAGACAGAAGGTGGAGTTCTCAAAGAGCTATATGAAAATCGTAAGATGCTGGAAGAAAATTGTGATTCTTCAAGATCCACTGAGTAAACTGGATCAATGAAATCAACTGTTCTACCACCCTGGAGTCGTCTAATTGGTTCTCCAATGGCTGGAAGATTATATACAGTTATTGTAGGCAAACCATTTTCACGCTCATAAACAACCAAATGGTCATTAAAAATTTGAAAATCCTGCAATTTCACACTGAAGGGATAAAAACTTCAATAAGCTCTTCATCTGTAATATCTAAAATGGTAAGATGATACCTAAAAAATTCAGTATAAAGGATCATTAAGTAAAAGGACTAAGCAGCAAAAAAATTGCATGCATTGGTAAACCTGCTAGAAACACCATAGGGCAGTAAAAAATTGAGAAACCCAAGCTGCAGTTACTAACAAAATAAAGAACTAAACAAGACAACCTCATATGTCTCCTGACTAAACTGTACCAGAATATTTCTCTAGTCTTCAAGATGGATCATTTTACATGTCTACAAGTCTGAAGATATGAAGCATATCCATATCCACAACCAAGCATGATTAGAAAAATTATAAATGCGTTATTAGCAATTTATGAACTCAATAAGCAAATTTATTTTCTTGGTAACATTTAATTGGAATTCAATTTTGTACCTTCAGCAAAACTTGCAACGTGATCATATATCTATACATATTCCATATGCATTAATGATATTTGTCCTAAAACCATATCAACTTTCCTCAGTTACAATAAAAGTAAGTTCTGGTTTTTAAAGTTTTAACTTAATTTAAAATAAATAAGTTATATTTTGGATTTTTTCTATTCATCAAATGTTCCATTGTTCGTTTAACTTGTGGTCAAAAGTAACCTATGGAGCAGAGGCATGAATATTATAAATGAATTAAGCACAATGTAACATGTTGACAAGTAACTTAGAGAAGTTGAACACAACAATCACATGGAAATGACAACTAACAAATATATATAACTATAGTACACATTGTCAGTAGATTTATTTTGTACAATTTAGGCAATATATGATATAAATTACAAGAAGTCTGTCATGCTATTAAAAAAACAATTCAAACACAGAAAACAATAAAGACATTTGCAGCCACAATAAATTAAAAAGTTAATGTTCAAATTATATGGCCACTATTGGACATCTCCAAAAAGATAGAAATTTGTTCAAATGATGCACACGACTTGTATGTGGAAACAGAGATAATGGGCATGCAACAATTAACAAACTACCAACAATTAGCCTCAAACACACCTTTCTCTATGAGGAAGCACAACTGTAGTTTCATCTACATTGTCAACAGGGCAAACAAGTAACTCTGAATTGTAGAACTCGTCACTTCTCCTCTTGATGAAGAAATGATTTCCCCGATGACTAGCTGATGTATCAATTCCATAAATACGAGGTGTCAAAACTGTAAGACCACTTTCTAGTTTCAAACTATTGAGATAGAAGAGGAACTGCGTAGTTTTGCTTCCAGAAGCTATAAATAAATACTGTTTGCTTTCAGAAGCTTGAAGACCAAGAAAAAACATGTCATCCTTTTCATGATAGAGGCAAAGGTCATTAGACTGATCAGTCTCCAGTTTGTGGAGCCAAACCTGACAAAATACTAGGATATGAGGATCAAGAAAGTCAAAAGCAACCATGAGTTTCAAGGTACAGGAGAACATTTGAAATGCATAGATATGATAATATTGTGCCAGAAATCAATAGCTATTAAACTAAACATCTAATCAGAGACAGATGATCATCATCAAATACATGATGCACCAATCTTCTGGTGTTAAAATCTTCATGTCAAGCAAAGTTTCTCTTTTTGCTTTAAACAACACCGCATATATGAAATAGTGGATTCATATGCTAGCTGATACAATAAATATCATGCAATATTACTGCCTGACAAATGGCCCAATATGGATCAATACATTTGTTTTCTTATTTTTTTAGTTGATACCAGGTGGTTTGGTTTGGTCTACCACCTAACATACCAATATGGACTGGTCAGATCATTTAACGAAATCAGTATTGGACTAGTATTTGGAAGCCGAACAACTCCATGGGTGCGTTTGTTTCACAATTTTTTAGGGTACTGCACATAGAACCTTGTACCCCGTTTGTTTTGCAAAATGCACTTTGGTACAGGACTACTTGAGTGCCCCGTCACAGGGCTACGGGCCATTTTGTTGTCCCAAGAAAAATCTCGAGACGGCAATTTGAGGGTGCGGGATAGTGAAATTTTGGACGCTTTTACCATTCAAAAGTATACTAAAGAGTAAATATTCGTTAGTACATAAAATTTATGTGTATTCAAAATATTGAGCTAGTAATAGTTTCATAAATTGAATAGAGCTACCGAAAGAGTTAACAATAGACTTGACAATACAAAATATTAAAATAGGAGAGAAAAGTCTATATATAAGGGTGAACATTTTCTATTTCAAGACAGAGTGAGCCTACTGATTAATCTTGGTGTGTAATTCTATATGGACGCCAAAACAACCATAATATATTTTCTTTTAGCATTCCATCAATATAGCTCACATGCCATAATTATTTCCCATTAGCTATACACAGCACAGCAGCATAAGCAAATTAGTTAGACATGTGAATTTGACAACCACAAATCACCACCTTCTCAAGAAGGCTCAACTCAAATATATAGATGTACCTTGATCAACAGAATATAACCCAATAAAAGCAGGAAAATAAAAGAAAAAAGAAAACAACAACAATTTGTGAAATCAGAAAGAAGGAATATTAACAACCTTAACACATACAACACAGTGTTAAATTGATGCTTCTCCATAAATTTTCATACTAAACTTAAGAAAAACCATCTTATATGATGAAAAAAAAGTTATATATGAACATGCTGACTACTTCTCTGATGAGTTAAACTTCTATAAGGAAGATAAGAATTTTCTTTAAAAAATCAGGTATAATATGAACCTTGTCAGGCCGAAGGATCTCATCCATCGTTATGTAAACTAAGGAGTCATTACCAGCCCACTCAATATATCCTGTTATACCAGTTAAAGGTTTCCCTAAAAGGGTTCCATTCTCAATATCCATGACATAGACAGTATAAATCTCATTGCCTTTAGTATCTTCTGCATAGGCTACCAACTTGTTATTTGGGCTGACCTGAAAGAAATGAAAAAGCCCAGAGTAATTAGAAAAACAAGAATGTATCATAGTTGGTTGTGTTCCATAGTTGAGGAGGGAATAATATGACATACTTTAAGAGACCCAATACTGTAGTAATCGTGCCCAACAGACTTAATATTTTCATCCAATATGACATGCTCCTCCGGTGCTTCAGGTCCTGTGGGCATGACATCAGACACAGATGCAACACCACCATCTCTTATAAGACGCCGACAGTGCTGAACATATTCCTTCCCTTCTAATGTTCTCTCATAGTAGTAGTATTCACCTCTCCTAATTGGCACAGTAACATCATCCTCCTTTATTCTTCCTCTTAGCTCAGCATATAATTTATTCTGAAACTGTTTCACGTCTAAATTTGATTCCAAATCAGAATGTCAGCAGTTCAAATTGGGAAATTCACTATGAACATGACATGTCAATGTTACTTTATATTCATAGAGAAGCAAGATGCAACACAATAAGGCATCAACTGGATGAGAAGATATTCAGGGATTGCCAACAAAACAACAAACCATTAAGAACAGCTAACATTTCAGTTTTAAGAATGGATAGTCTTTCAGTGCAAAGAACATGTTTCTTTAGATTGCCTGGTCCTTAATATTTATCAACTTTACTAAAAAAAATTCATCACAAACAAGCTTTTTATCAACTTAAATATTGGTTTTTGAGGCCTCGTTTGGATGCAAAGTGTGGAAGAGATAGATAAAATACAGCGAGAAGAGGAGAAGCGAAGGAAGAGAAAGGGGAGCAAAGAAGGGAAGAGAAGAGAAGAGAATGGTGTTTGGATAGAAGAAAAACGAAGGGAAAGAATGTTTCGGTTGGTGGACATCCGAGAAACATGTGGACACTCATTTGGTGCGCAAAAAAAACCTAGAGGCTCACCGGACATTGCAAGCTCAGTGTAGTTGTTCTCCTCCTTGAGGTACGCGAGCATCTCCGGGTCGGAGCGGGAGTCATCGCGGAGCCAGTAGTAGTTATCGACGCGGACGTCGCCGAACATCTCCATCTCGTGTCTGACCTTCTTCGCCACCGGGGGGCTCGCCATAGATGCGACGGCGGAAGCGGCGGCGGTGGAGGAGAAAGGGGCTGAGGCGAACCGGGGGCTCGCGGAGGCAATGAGGGGTAGCGGCGGGTGCAGAAGAAGGCAGAGTGCGGGGATCAGCGCGGCGCTGGAGGAGAACGAGCGAGGGCGGAGCATTTAAAAGGACCGAAGACGAGATTTTCTCATCCCCCGATGCTATCGAAGTGTTTTCAGTTGAGGCTTTTGTTTTCGGCGTAAAATGTTATAACAAAAACAAAAAGTCATTTTCTTTGTATTAAGAATGAGATGGAAAACTCTCTCTTTGTTTTAACATTCACAAATTATTTCGAAAAAAAAGCACTACTTTAGCTATTAAAAAAATTGTTTTAAGACTTAATTTTTCAGATAAAAAATGCTTTCAAAAATTTAATTACTTACCAAACACTCATTAAACCCTAAATCAAACAATTAGGGGTGAACATTGATAAATTTAGTTAATTAACTGAATTGAATTCTTGGTTAATCGAACCAAAATGAGAATTATCCTCTAACTATTTACCAAATCGTAAAATTTCTATTTGATTTGATTAATTTATTGAATTCACCGAAAAAATTTATTACATTACCAAATATTCAAACTTTGATTAATTATATATATATATATAACACATTCACCACTAAAGTAAATCATGTTATTTCATACAAATCTTACCAACTTAATTGAAAATCGAAAACTTTATTAAAATTTATAATCGTTAATCGAACTGAAAATTAATTATGCGCGTGCAAATAGATTCCATTAATTCAATTTCTGGATTGAGAATTCCACTGTTTGGGATCAGGCTATTACTGTAGGACAAATGGACGACATATTCCAACCTCCATTTCAGTGTTGCATTCAAGATAACCTATTATTTTTATGTATAGTTTTTGAAGGCAGCAAGTTAAAATTCGAGATGAAGATCTCTTAATAATTAACCTGATTTGTTTCTGGAATGATTTGACTATCATAAACATGAAATGGGTTCTTCTTAAGATTATTATTGATAATAACCATTAAATTATTTGAATTTATATTTATTTAATTAACCGATGATAATTTAGAAGCAATTTTAGTTTCATGAAAACTGAAATAGATTTTCGAGTTTTGGATTTTCAATTTCGATTTTGATATTTGGCGAAAACGTGTTTGTTTGACATGTCCTATTTTCATGTTTCGCGAAACGAAAACAGCGAAAACTTGTTTGTTGTGTGTTGTTTTCGATGATTATTTTCGGGACGAAAATTGAAACTGCGTTTGTTTGTCCAACATAATATATGTTTTCATTTTTTTACTGAAACTTAAAAAATATTATTAATTATGTTAATTCATGAATAAATATTATTATGAATATTATTTTATATGTTAATTCGTAAATAAATATTATTTTATTAGTTAATATAAAATATGATTATATTGAAATATTTTTTACATTAAAAATGGAACATACTAAAAATTATTTTATAATTATTATTTATTAATAAAAATATGAACTAAGTGTGAACTAATTAACTAATAAAGTCATCAAGCAGTATGAACTAAGTATTGCGACATCAACTAATTATTAACCGATTGATATGACTAATTAAGTATAGAGTAAGTAAATGATATACCGACATGAACTAAATATGGACGAAGTATAGCAGCATGGGCTGCACCAATATATATTGAGTATCATCATTTTTAAATTTAAAACGAAAACGAAAACCCAAACCAGGCCCTAACAAATAGGCCCATAATTTTTAAATTTAAAAGAATAAATATGTGAAAGGTGCATTAATAAATGTTCAATTGAAACTACTTGTAACTCTCCATTATAGAAATTTTAGCATTAATAATAATAATAATAATAATAATAATAATTATTATTATTATTATTAAAACAAAACTATAAATGTCTAAATATTAATTCAACCTAAACATTATATAAAGTAAAGTATATTTGTTAATTTTGAAAACATTTATTTAGTTTAGATAAATTCTCACACATATTTTTTGTTTACTATAAAAATTCTATGCACAAGTGGAACAATTTTATTTTACTTAGACAATTTTAAAAATAAATAGTTTCATAGGTTTGAAATTTTAAAGTTTGCATCTATTTTTCTTTTGGCTCTTAAAATTTTAAAAGTCCGCCATTGAAGTTTATTTTTAGTTTCACTTTGGTTCATAAAATTTGAAAAGTCTTATTTTGGCATCTCAAATTCACTTTGATTCACACTTTAGTCTTCGCAATTTGAAAAAAAAATATCTTACTTTGGCCTATCAAATTAAAATTTTACTTCATTATTATTCATTTTCACTAACTAGTTGATGTCATCCCCATATTAAATGAAACTCTAGTGTACATCGCATGTTCTATTGGTTGATATACTCAATTAACTCGCACTAGATGTTCATTGCGACTAAAATTATATCTTTTCTTCCTCAAACATGTCATTTAGAATTAAATATCATCAATTTAGTGAAAATAACTCAATATCTTATTTTGAAATATTAATTTTAATTAGTTTATGAAAAAAATATGAGATTTCAAATTTAACCTGCACGCCAAATTAGTTTTTTTTGTCAAATTATAAGGACTAATTAAAGTGATAATCGAAGCTAAAATGAGACTTTTAAAATTTTAGAAGTCAAAGTGAGAATTGAGATAAATTTTATGGGCCAATTAGAGAATTTAATCCTAATTTTATTTTTAAAATTCATCAATAGATTATCCAAATTATGTTATATTTGCACTTTTGTTTTAATTTTTTTAATGTAAATATTTTAATACTATAAAAGGTTATTTATTGTTCAATAATTATTTTAATTTTAATTGTATTCATCCAACAAGTGAGTATAACTAGTTTGTTATTTAAAGACAAATTCAAGTGATGTAGAACAGTATCTATTCATCTTTTAAGCAGATTGCTTAAAGTAATGCACTAACATGGCATCCTGATGAATCTTCCTGAATCCACTTCCTGGTTCAAGATTGTCTTCAAAGTTCAAACTGAGCATTCAAATGTATCTGGCCATCTTTTTTGCCCTCAACTCTGGAAGGATATCAACTATATAACCTTGTAGATTAAGACATAATGGAGTGTGGCAAAGTTTTCTTTTAAATCTAAGATCTGAGTTAGATGATGCAAGTTTTCTGTAGATAAAAAAAACTAATGCAAGCACTTTCCTTCCATCAGAAGGATGGATGATCAAATTTTAGTCTAAAAAAGCTTTTCTTTCAGTCTCTAATCCTATTCAGAAGATTCACTTTCCAGGTAGCCAAATAAAGCTGAGGTTGTCCTAGTGGAATCTTTATTTCTTCCCACAAAGAATCACCAAGAAAAGGAAGCAGAAGTAATTGCTGACACAATGTTGTGTCAGGCATTAGTCAGATAGATTTAGATAAAAGAGAAAAGGAAGTTTTGGTGTCTCAAACCCATTCCATGCACATGGGATGCAAAATATTAAGCCAACTCATGAATGAAGAAATATACAAGAGAAAAGCATATTGGCTAGTGATTGTGAATTCCCTATTTTTGACCTGAAGGATTCTTACTGTTCCACAAGTCGTGGAAATGCAAGAAAACCCAAGGAAAAAGAAGTTGCTTTCTAATTTGATGACCAAGCTTCTTTGTGCCAAGGTGAGGTGTGACCACTATCTTTTTCTTTTATTGTTTTCTGGCTTTATGAGAATGCCTTTATGAACTGATGACATTGGGATGACTCTGCAGTCTGCTTCATGATTCAGCTAGATATCTTAATTAATCAGAGCAAACAGGTGAGACCATTCACCTTATAAAAGCAGGCTTGGTGATGAGTTGGGAGCAGAGCATCTCCCATAGCAGTGCAGATTGGAGCTCCATTTCAGCATGAAGACCTCACACAGCAATCCAGTTGCAGGAATTCCCTTGAGGACTCTTCACCAGAAAGCAGATGATCAGTTGCACAAATTGCCTGCTTCGGTGTCTGAATCAAGAAGATTGGTTATTCATTCTGCTTCATGTGGGCGTTCAAGATACAAGCAAAGTATATATCATATCATCCCTCTCTCTTTCTCTGGTGTGTTGTGGTATATGTTAGAAATATTAAGAAGTACTATTTGGTTACAGAGAAGCTGGATTCATTGATTGATTGGATGAGCAAGTTCAGTAAGAAGGCAGATCGATATGCACAAAGCATTAGAGATCATGGTGAGTTTAAACCTCATCTCCTAAATTTTCAATACTGCTGTCAATTATAATTCTTGATTTGATCAAGAATCCTAATCTCAGCTGGTTCACAATTGATTTGATTCTTTTGGTGGTGTTCCATAACCATTTATATCATTCTATGATCATTATCTTTATAATCAGTTTGTGATGGAATACATTGAAACTTTTCAGTGAGCTTGGGGACCAACTTTTCTGAAACCTTGAAGGGGAAATTTAACCTTGGAACAAAGATCCTTCAAGCAGGAGGTGTTGAGAGAGTGTTCAGGAAGAACTTCTGCATTGAGAAAGGAGAGAAGTTATTGAAGGCCTTCCAGTGCTATTTGTCAACCACAGCAGGTCCCATTGCAGGAATGCTCTTCATTTCAAATAAAAAGATTGCATTCCACAGTGACAGATCCCTCAGGCTCACTTCTCCAAAGGGGAACTTGGCCAGAGTCCCTTACAAGGTACATGGACTTCTCAATCCATAGAATACACACACTCTCTCTCTCTCTCTCTCTCTCCCTCTCAACTCATCAGGTTGACATTGGATGCATTCCACAGGTTTTGATCCCAGTAGAAAGGGTTAAAAGAGCCAGCCAAAGTGAGAACTGTGAGAAGCCTAATGAAAGGTACATTCAAATAGTCACAGTAGATGACTTTGAGTTTTGGTTTATGGGCTTCATCAGCTACCAGAGATCTTTCAAGTACTTGGGACAAGCCATCTCACAATCTCAAGTGGGAGTTTTGCAGTTGACCCAGTCTTGATGAACTGAGTCAACTTTCTTCTTTTATGTATATAGAGTGAATTGGAGGGGAGAAAGTTCACAACTTCTTGTTGTATTGAATGCATGGAATTAATCTAATTCTTGAATCCCTTCATTCATTAATTTTGCTCAACATCATGAATACATATCAGTGGATGAAGGACATGTTTGCCTGGTAAATAGTGAAAATAATCTTCTTGAAGCTCTAAAGTTGGAAGGCCTCGTTTGTTTTGCCGAATCGAAATTCAGTTGGACATGAGAAAATTAGTAGTGCAAATTAACCAACTTGAAATCTCCACTTGCATTTGCATGTTTTGTACTTGAGTAAGAGATGCGAAAAATATATATATCAAAATTGTAATTATTATACATATAATAACATAATATATAACATTTATATTATTATATGCATACTATAATACAATATAATATTCACTCTCATATCGTATCTGGTCTAATGAGATCGTCCCTATTGAATTTAATTATCTAATATTAGATAATATTAGATAATATTTTTAATCATCTAATATTCGTATATGGTTTAACTGTATAGCAAGGCATACAAATCACCGACGGCATGTTTGTTTTATAGGATAAAATGTGGTATAGTATAGGATGTATTTTAATCACTTATTTGTTTAGCAAATATATAAGAAAAAAAATATGATTAAAAAAAAATATAAAATTCATATTATATCGATGCATGCTAAATTAAAAATTTCAACCCAATACTCTCTCATTTGTTATTGTTATTTTATCATATCATATTAAGTGAAACAAACAAACTATAGATAGCTCTAGGTCATTAAGCAAGAGGCCCCATGTGATGGATTAACATTGGGAGAAGTGCAACAGAAGTCCTATAAGTTTTAAATTTTTTGAACTTCGGTCCTATAAGTTTCATTTCGATATTTTTAGTCTTCTATATTTGCTTTGCAGCACATATTTGGACCTATTTGTAACGGTCCGTTAATTCTATGACCAAATCTATGCTACGAAGCAAACATATAAGACTGAAATTTTCGAAATAAAACTTATATGATCAAATTTGTCAACGTGTATGAACGACATTATATCCACGTGGACGGTGAGTTAACGGATCGTCACGGATAGGACCAAATCTGTGATACGTAGCAAACATATAGGACTGAATAATACCGAAATGAAACTTATAGGACTAAAGTCCAAAAAACTTAAAACTTATAGGACTTCCGTTGCACTTCTCCCGATTAACATTTAAGCCACATCACCGAACAATGAAGTATCACATTAATTAACTCTCACGTAAAAAATTAATGCTAGTATCTTCTGATTCGACTGTTCATTAACTCAAGTGAACGACTAAAACTCGTATCTTTTCTGATTTTCTCTTGGTTGTCCCATGATAAGAGCCAAGGCTGATTTTCCGGTAAACCAATTCGTGGTCAGCAGAGACACATTTTCAAAACATTGATCCTTGCTGGTTAGACTAGTGATTGTGTGGGTCTAAACTCTAAAGTGTAGCTTATTGGCTTGCCACTAATGCAACACTTACTGTCATCTATGAACACATTGCATGACATGTTCTCAGCTGTGGTCACTGATAACCAGTAAAGATATATACCATTCCGGCCGCAGGGATCATGTCTTGTGTTAGGCATTACTTTGTTCCCCACTTAGTGAGATTATGACCACTTTAACTCTGCCTACAGTAAGATGTTTGATTCACTGCAGACCTCCCCTTGTTTTCAGGATCACCAAAAAAAGTCCTTTTTGACAATAATCAGATGGGGCTCTTTTAAAATTAAATAGAAAAAATATAAATTCAAATATTTATGTTATTATGCACAGTGCATGTTCATCTCTCATACTTTGGATCTTGAGAAGAATCAGGCCTGATGAAAGTGAAACCTAACAAAAGGTCACATAACATGCAAACAACTGGACTAGACCTTTATACTTCACTCAGAAGAAAAGAAAGAAAGATGCTTAACGAGGAAGATGTGAGACCCACTGTCGAAGTGAAAGCCTGGTGCTGCTTTTTCATCAGCTATGAGGTCATAAGTGATCCCTCAAACCTGCATTATCTGCAGGCTAAAAAGTACTCCCCCATGAGAAGAACACAGATGGACCACAACCTTGCCATCTTCTAATTCCCCTGTCCTTCCGTTAACTTTATCACTAAAGTAGTGCCTGTCATCAGAATCTTCTAGTTGACGAAATAGTTCTGAGGCAAAGACTTGATGATGGCAGAGGATCAAAGAATGTTCTTGGATGGATTCTGTTGTGCCATGGCAAAGTTGGAGAAGCTTGGAGTGGTGATGGCAGTGTTTTAATTGGAATTCGGAAGTGGTTTTGAGCCTGTTGAACCATTGATTCTCGATTCCATCTAAGTAATAGGATCAATCTGGATAAAAAAGAACAAAAAGATTCTTACCAGGTTTGATTTTCCCAAAGATGCAACCAGCTGACAATCAAACTATTGTAAATCCATATCTTTTTGCATTTTTCCAACCATAATTGAACTGATTTATCTTTACAACCAAACTAAGACTTTTACGAATTAATTTCCTTTATCTCTACCACCAAAACAGACCGAATTATTTTAAGAAAAGGAACCAAATTGACCTGATTATTGAACAATCCTTCACTGTTGGACGTAGCCTCTACAAGATCTACAATCAGTTCTCAACCGAATCGATGGCTGGTCCTATCTGATTTAATACCATGGGCGATGGCATAAGTAACAAGGAGGAGACAGAGCTGATGATGACGATGATTAACAACTCTAGAAAGCCCCCAAGTTGTCTGCATCGCAGAGTGGGGTGGGACATGGTGGAGCTTTACATCACTTGCTTTGGATTGGCATGCTTGTTTGAGTTAGCAGGTAGTCTCTTTCCCTTGGTTGGTGCAGGCCATGTTTCATAGCTCATGCCCCCCCATTTTACACCTGTGCAAGACGACGCTGGTCACAGGAACCTTATCTTGTAAACATCTTTTCTTCTGTCAATGGGACAGGGCAACATGCATGACCTCCTCTGAAGCAAATTTGCTGGATATTTCTCATGTAAAAACTTGGGCAATTTAATCAAAAAAGACTGTCGGTTTCCATGTGCAAATATAAGGCTGCTTATATTGATTTTTCCCAATACATGCATGATAAGAGAAGCAGCAGCCTGTTGGTAAATTACCCTAAAATTTAAAGTACACTTTTAAATAAGGTTAATTGGTGTCAGCTGCCAGATTCACAGATTCTACCTGTCAATTATTTAACAAGTTCTATTGATGGAGGTGTTGTCTTGTTCTAAGTTGTATGTTATGAGCACAAGAAGCCTTTCTACTTTTAGATGTATAGTAGAACACTGGTGTTAGCATCTTTAATGAAGCCAAAGCTTCTCATTCCTTTCACGCTAAGAAACATTCATGAGCCATAATTGTGTTCTAAAGCACTAATTTTAAGCTTGCTTAATAATCATAAATTTAGCATCATGTGGTATCAAACAACTTGGCATGTGAACTAACTAGCAAGAGAATGTTGACATACTGCTAAATGAACTTACAAATTTAGGCTCGTGTTGTACTATTTTTGTATCTGAAACAATGAATTTTGAACTCCTCACATCACACTCACCTACATGCCTATCATTTGTCTTCTGTGTTTCTTTTCCAGAAAAGACAGGGAAACCTTTAAATACTTGAGTAGTGAATTACTGATGACCAGTGTGGAACAAGAATACAGAATTTCTATTCTTTGTTCTGGGAATGAAGTAGTGATTGAAGGTGTTCAAAATAATAACTCATACTCAGATCCTCGCTTCAAACAATAAAAAAGCTTATATTCACAAGAACAATACTCAATATATATGCAACACGAACTCTTTCAAAATCAAGCAATCTATATATACCATCAGTAACACAAACTATACACCAAACAGCCATATGATTTACACACAGTAGAAAGAAGAAAAGGTGGAAACTTCAAAATATCAACCAAACCTTCTGGTCAACACACTCGCAACTTGTTTATAGTAGCACCACCACCCACCAGCATTCAAAAAGAGCCTACAATAATGGAGATAGAACAGTGATCAAGACAAAGATCAAAATTAAATGATTCAAAATTTGTTTTTGCTTATAGAAGCGAAGTATTAAAGAATCAATTTGTAGACAATGATAATAATTAAATTTAGCTGTGAAATTATGTAGGAATTACCTCAAAGATGGGTTTTTTCCAGCAATCTTCCCTTCAGATATCTTAATTAAGCTTATTAAGAGCACACCACTAGTTAATTAATAGAAAGAAAAGAGAGGAAAAATGCTGCCGAGATTAGTATGATCCTGTATTCACCATCTGCAATCTCCTCTGATTCGATTCATGCCGCTGAAGGCGGAACTGGTCGTAGCCTTTCTTGATGAAATCGTCGAACCGCTGGTTCAACTCCTCGCGGCCCGTTACCGACGGGAGCCGCCCCCTTATCGGCACAGCCACCGGCGGCGGCGGCGGCCTCAGTTCCCGCCTGGTCTGCTTCTCTCCGCTCCGGGGCGACTTCTCCATGATCGCCGTCCACGTTGCATCCATAGAATCGTTCTCAACCATGCTCTCCGTCGCCGCCCTCGGTTCCTGCCTGACCGGCTTCTGTACATTTCGTGGCGATTTCTCCATGATCGCCTTCCACGTCGCATCCATAGAATCGTTCTCAACCATGCTCTCTGTCGCCGCTCTCGGTTTCTTTCCACTTCGTGGCGACTTCTCCATGATCGCCTTCCACGTCGCATCCATAGAATCGTTCTCAACCATGCTCTCTGTCGTCGCCCTCGGTTCCTGCCTGACCGGCTTCTCTCCGCTTCGGGGCGACTTCTCCATTATGGCCTTCCAAGTCGCATCCAACGAGTCGTTCTCAACCATGCTCTCTGCCACCGCCGCCGCTGCAATATCCACCTCCTCTAACTCTAATGCGTCGCCGCTTTCTGCCGGTATTTCGATGCTAGTCTTGATCTCGAAGGCGCACGAAGCAGCGGGCGTCTCCTTTGCTTCAATTGTGCAGGCGTCAGACGCAAGGGAGTCCACAACTAGTACCGGCGTCGTCTTCGGCGACGTCGGAATCTCTCGCCATGCTTCCGGCGAAGGCTCCGGCGGGAGAAGCACAGTGGGAGGAGGCTCAAAAGCTTTGATCTTTACAGCGCCCGCTGCCTCAGCCGGCCTTTCCTCCACCGGGCGCGCCTCCCGGTGATGCTGCTTCTGGTCGGAGAGCTTCCATATGACAAGGATGATGAGATGAATGACGACGAAGAGATACGGACGCACGAGCCACGAGCAGAGGGAGGCCCAGACGCGCGGAACAGCCGAGGCGACGACGCCGGCGGCCGGGGGCACGGCGAGCCGCGCCGATACGCCGACGGAAAGGATCCCGAGAAGGAAAAAACCGATCTTGGACACCCAAATCGCCTTCTCTAGTCCATTCTTCGGAGGCCTTCTTCTCAGATCCACCATCGCCGAGAGCTTTTAAGAAAAAGTAGAAAGCACAAGAAAATCAAATTCTGAACCGAACAATGTTCTCAAGGACTCCACCAAACCCTAGATATTTGACCGGATCAGTTAGAGAGAAGAAGCGACAACCTTGGATTCAGAGAAGCCTTGGAAGGGGAGAGTGCGTGCGGCTGAGAGGAAGAAGAAGGTTCGAAATCGGCGAGCGGTAGTATTCGCTTTCAGGCCTATTTATTGAGAGGTAAATACTGTTATTTAATGGTTTATTTATTTTCTTTTTCAAAATACAATTCTAAATATTTATTTTTTTGCTTATGCTTTTACTTCTTTTTTTCTTTCCAAAAATCTATAAATTAAAAATTACATGGTCTAGTCAAAATTCCGATTTATGACTCAGATGCAGGTAGAACCGATTCAACGAGTTGCCGAACTACGATGGACCCAGCTCGACTCATTAGTATTATATGATGCCGACAAGTTCAACTACTTGATCATGGAGAGTGCAGACCGATTCGATTCGACTCCATTGACAACTCTATTCCGGTTGTAAGGAATCGGACCTTCTTTGCAGATGCCCGTACATAAAATTATATATACCTTGGTGGAAGATTCCCTGCATGCACAAAAGCACAAATCTACAGTAATAAAAAAAACATTTCCAACAACATTTTGTTTATTAATTATGTTGCCAACCTAAACAACTACACAAAATGAAATTGCTTTGTTTTCAAACGTCAAGACGTCAAGTGAGAGTGTTTTGGGTGGTTGAAGGTATATAAAGGAATATAATACGTACTTGCATTAGCCTATTATATATTGAAAGCATCAAAGTGAGCAAGTATTCATATATTCTTAAATCATTTCCCATTTGAACTTATGCGACAGTAAATTAATTAATTTTAAGTGTTGCATTATTGAGATTTGTTTCCCCTTTAGATGCATAGAAAAATTGTGTGCGTATACAAGTGCATGGGCTATATTATTGCACCATTTTAAAGTTTGGAATATGCACTCAATAACTTCGAATGAATTAAAATGATATTATCTTAATCAATTGGACATCAAATAAAGTTTGAAATATGCACTCAATAACTTGCAATGAATTAAAATAATATTATCTTAGTCAATTGAAGCTAATTTAGCATCTAACTTTATATATATATATATATGGGTTCGTTCGTTTCATAGACTTGTCTAGCACTACAAAATTGATTAATACAATATAAAATTGTACAATATAGTAAATAAAATAAGTCTTAATTTGTTTCACACAGCACTGGACATCAAATATAGTATTAAGTACTAATCTACATTTGTTTTGTATTATCATAGCACAAAATAAGACGATTAATTTGACAAAAATATCATTTGTATTATTTCTTCTTCGTTTCATATTTCATACAAAGCACATTGGATATATAATAATAATAATATCAATTTCAATTAACATAATAATTAGATATTGTAGAAATCAAAATTATTATTTTAATTTACAATTTTGTGTTAGAATAACAAAGACAGGTTGCTCCAACTTAGAGTAACAAAAAAATAATCCTATTGTACTGTATCAAAACACAACTTATGTCATGTCTATGATATTTTGTCGCAAACGAATACTAAAAAACAGTCGTTGCTAACATACGAAACGAACGAATCCATGGTGTCATATTAACATCCAAACCGCGTCGGCACTAATAGAAGATCATACAATTGAATTAACGAGTGCAATTATTTATCCTTTTAAAAATAATAAATTTATGAGTCCAATTTATCCTTGTCTGTCAATGGATTTTATAAAATAGGTCATCCAGCATAAGTGAACACTGAATCACAAAGAAGTAATGATGAAGTGATATGGGGAAAACCAGAAATGATTGTTATTTGATAGTGGAAGAAGAGCACATAATGTGAGTAATTTAATTATTTACTTTATAGCATGAGTCCAGAACACACTTATCCAATAATGCAGGGCTTTGATGGAGTCAGTCACTTAATTGACCACAAGGTGATCAATTGGGGACCTCAACCTAAGGCCTATGTTTGCATGGGCATTATGGCATGCATTGTTTGTAGCCAAAAGATTGCCATGTTTTATAAATAAATTAATCCATCTATAATATCATATATATTTTTAATTTATCACAAACGAGTCGACCTGCGTAATTTATTTATATTATATATATTTTCTTTAGCCAATTTGGTTAAAAATATAAATATATAATTTGCGTAAGTAATACAAAGATGTGAAATGAATTTATTTTGTATCGTGTTATGTCATTCGTGTAATAAATATATTATCGTGTTTGAATTTAAGGATTATAAGTTAAGTCCGTCCGTCCGTCCAATCGAGTATCCTCCATATTTGACGAATCATTACTTTGTTTGTCTTTCTTTGGATAAATGTTGGCGTAAATATTCACTCTATAAGAAATCACTGAAATACTAGCATCAATCTCGTATAAAATTTTGATGCCTATGTCAATAGTAATTTTTTCGCCGATATAATTAATGAAGATTTGTTGTAGTACCAATTGCACGATTGACACATTTTTTTTCCAATCGTTTGAAAAGGAATAAAAGATTAATTTTCTCCTTGAAGAATTTCATAACTTTTGTTTTATAAATAATAAACAAACTTGATAAGATCCTGCTTTAGTAAAAGGAAACATGAAAATGCCACGTAATTTACTCCTAAATTCAATCACATTTTCCAAACTTGGTAGAAATATTTAGTAATTATTATATAAAAGTTATATAAGGTTTTTTCATGATAAAAGGGTAAAATATAAAATTTACAGTATTGAAACATTTAAATAAAATGAAAAATATATTAGAATTTAGTAATTTAATAATATATCATTTTATTTATTTAATAAATTACCAATCGTGACTAAACACAGTTAATAGCAACATCTTATAAATTGCTTAGAGATTTAGGATTTGATTCTCACTAGGGTCTCATTTGTATGAAATTTTCACCTTGTGTGAAACTCATTTTTTTTAGACAAAAAAAATCAATAAATTGAAATTTTTGTAATTTTTTAATAATTTTTTAATAATTTTTTAAGATAAAATAAATTAAAACTGTTTAAATCATTTTAATACTTTTGCTTTGAAACTCATGTACACTCATTCTCTATAAATTCAACTGATTCAATTAGTTAACATCTAGAATACAGTACCTCACCAACCAATAATTACACTTAATCTTCACACTTCACCAAAATAGTTAGTACTTAGTTAATATTAACAGTTCACCAAAATATTTCCACTTAATATTTAGATTGCACCAAAAAGATTTCACCTTATGGTGAAAAAATAATGCAGAATTTGAAACGATATTAACGGGTCAGGACATGAAATCGGGTGGGCGAGATGTGCTAAAGTGTTAGACGAGACATGTTAACCTTATACACTAGGGATTAAGGAGGTTAATTGTCGCGTTAACCCGATTACGAGAGTGAGAGAGTATTATGGATATATTTAGTATGATAAAATGTACAAAAATATTTCTAATATTTTCTCAAATGTACTAAAATGCTCTTAAAAATTTTTTTAGATCAAAAATACCTCTTACGTTATGAAATTGGGTACAAAAATAATCTTATATGTAAATAGTGTTAATAGAGGGATAACGAACGTGGCTGATGACTGAGATTGATGACATGGACATGTGGTGCGCTGCATACCAAGATATTTTCTCACGGGTACTAAAACGTTCCTAATATTTATTTTGGAGCTAAATTAGTACCCATGAGGTTATTGATAATGGTACAAAAATGACACCCAATCTAACTTCTGCTGAGTGAAATTTAACAGAGATGTCGTAGATGCTGATTAGAATGTTGACTTTACACGTGGCGCACACACAAAGAGCAATTTGTCATGCAAGCGACACGTAAGATACAACATAGGCGTGAGCAAAAAAATTAAAATTCCGGTCGGTTCACTAGAAAATCGATTTGAAACCGAATCGAATTTTTCGGTTAACCGATCAGATGATTTTGGTTTTGGTTTTGGTTTTGGTTTCAGTCGGCTTTGTTATCCCTCCATTTACAAAAACTGAAATCGAAATCGAAAATAAAAAATTTAGAAAATAAAAACTAAAACTGAAATCGAAACCGACAGATCGATTAACCGAAAAATTCGATTTGATTTCGGATCAATTTTTCCATTAATTGAATTTTTGATTTTTTTTGCTGACGCACACATTGTATCTTATGTGTTGCTTGCATGACAAGTTGTTCTTTGTATGTGTCCCACATATAAAGTCAACATCTACGATATCTCTGTTAAGTCTCACTTAACATAAGTTAGTAGCTTGGGTGTCATTTTTGTATCATTTTCAATAATCTTAGAAGTATTTTAGCTCCAAAACAAACGTTATGAGCATTTTAGTACTCGTGAAAAAATGTTAGAAACATTTTAATACCCGCGAGAAAACGTTATGAGTATTTTAGTACTCGTGAGAAAACGTCATAAGTCTCGGTCATCAGTCACGTCAGCTTTGTTATCCATCCATTAATGTCGTTTACCTATAGGATCATTTTTGTACTCAATTCCATAACGTAAAGTGTCTTTTCGATAATAAAAAAAACTATAAGGGTATTTTAGTACTCGTGGAAAAACGTTAGGGACATTTTAGTTATGTGAGAAAACGTTATGAACATTTTAATACCCGTGAAAAAAATATTAGGAGCGTTTTTTTATTACCTTTTTCCCATTTAGTATTGTATTCGGGTTTCTGGAAAAATAGGTTTCATGTTTAGCTCTCGGGAATAACTGGGTTTCATGTCCAGATCCTGAGAAATTCGTGTTTAATTATCGAACAATGACGTCATGCACGAAACGGAACACATGGCCTGCAGGCCTGGTGGCCACATCACCAGAGAGATTCTGATCGCCGTTCAATTAGCCTTTAGATTCAGAGTGTGGGTGTTTATATGCAAGAAAACTTCTTCCAACCGTGATTAATCAGAGTGTGGGTCACGTATATATGCCACTTAAACATGAAGTTCAAGTGCTAATGGATTCAGAATAGCCAGATTAATCTTGAATTATAGTTTTATATCAAAAAGTAGCTGCAAATGTTTTATTCGAAATATATATGCGCTTCATCACCTTATTATTATACATTAACTGCTGCTACAACTAAGACTCTATTGGTTACACGATGATCACCACTCAAATGCATCAAAACCGTAGACGCGACGAAACACAAACACTCGATCACTGCACGCAGATGGATTCAGAATAGGCCGGAACATGCACTGATTAAATTAGGGGCACTTGGGCTTGCCGCGAGGATTGGTCATGTTGGCGTAGCAGGGACACGTGGCGCGGGTCTCGGCGGAGGTGCCCGGGGGCACGCAGTTGCACTTGTTGCAGCAAATCCCGCACAGCTTCTTGCACATCTTGGGCTTCCACGACCTGCTGCACCGCGCCGCGCACTTTCCCCCGCAGTCTGCACCGCAGGCAACAATGCAACATGTTTGTGCTTTTGTCACACTCAGTTATCTACATCATCCTTCTTCTAAAGTTCTGAGTATAAAACTGAAATGTATATATAACGTACCGATGGTAGCGGCCGAGACTTCCTCAATAAGAGATCTCCCTTTTGCTATAATCTTCGCAATATATAAATACCGTGTTAGTGCCATGAATATATCATTCACGTGCAAACATAATCAATATATATGCATAAGTAATGCCGTAATTAGTATTAAGAGAAACGCTCGTAGGCATACCGAATGATGGTGATGATAGACAGAGCGTGATTCGACGTGATAAAACCCAAGCATGAAGAGGAGAAGACATGCGACGAAGGGCCTCGAGAGCGCCATGGACGGAACTGATCAAGAATACACCTACAGACGTGTGTATATATGTAGAAGATGAAGAACACTACTTGCTTAGAAAGTGTTGAAGAACTCAGAGTATATATAGAGGGCAGAGAGAGAGAGAGGGGGAGACCTCCGAGTTAAGGGAGTGGGTACATACCAGGAAGGATCCTTTAAACATTAGGGCATGGCCACAGCTAAGATCACAGCTGGACTATAACTTTTCAATTCCCCTGCAAGTTAAACGTACCATCAATGCGTGGGGATGAGTGTCTCCCTCATCTTACTCAAGTGATCACTCTCTGGTGTAGGCTGTAGCTAGGGCTGGCACCATTTTAATTGATTGATCACATGTCTGAGTGTAAGCTGGGGTTTCTGAATTCTGACACCTCTGGTAATTAACTTCATAGTGTAAATTCCCATCGACTTCCAATTAGATTTACATTGATCTTGTCGGTGCCCTAATTAATTAAGTCCTAATTGCCTCTGGAGGAAGCTTCGCGGACTCATGTCATCATGATGGATGTCATCATGGTGATCACCAACCTCAGTCTCAGAAGCAATTTGCCGAACACTTGATGGACGTCTTTGAATCATACCTCGAATTAACGCTTTTAATTCATCGAATACTAACTTTACTTAGCTTCATCATCAGCAAACACGCTCTGCTACGTATTGAATCATCGTCTCCATGTTCAGATAAGACGAGCCCCCTTCCTCCACCGCCCGCCTTGCCTTCTCCCTCAACACATTCGCTCTCCTCCTCCTCCCCTCACCTCCGCCCATCAATCTCTCCACTGCCTCCGCCACCTCCTCCCTCCCCACCACCACCCCGTCCTCTTCCACCTTAAGCCACTCCGTCGGCTTTTGCACGCCGAGCGAAACCCCAATTCCCAGCACTTCCACCGACAGCTTCTCGTTCAGGAACTGCTCCGAGAACAGCGGCCACGTTATCATCGGAACCCCCGCGGAAACCCCTTCCAGCGTCGAGTTCCAACCGCAGTGCGTCAAGAACCCGCCGATCGCCGGGTTCGACAGCATCATCAGCTGCGGCGCCCAGCCCTTGATCAAGAGGCACTTGGAGTTCCCCTCGATTCTCTCCGCGACCCATGCTTCCATTTCCTCTGTCCATGAGCTCCCCACTTTGACCACCCACACGAATGGCCGGTTCGAGGAGAGCAATCCTGCGCCCAGCTCCATCAGCTGCGGCGGAGAGAAGCTTGCCATGCTGCCGAAGCTCACGTAGATCACCGACCGCGGCTGCTGCGAGTTGAGCCAGCGCAAGCAATCTTCCTCGTCGACGGCGGCCGTATTCCCCCGCGACGCCATGTCCGGCCTCGCCTGGTTGCAGAGCGCGACCGGTCCGATCATCCACACCTTCTTCCCCGTCGCCTTCGCTAAGCTCTCGGCGTATCCGACCTCCAACTCGTCGAAGCTGTTCACGACGAAGCCGTCCGACGACAAATCGGCGTCTCTGACCTCCTTGACCATCTTCTCGAAGCGAGGGTCGTTTTGGAAATGCCGGGGAAGCTGGCTCCTCGCGATCTCGATCCGATGCGGCAAGCCGGGGAGCGCAAAGGGCTCCGTCAAGGAGGAGACGAGCTCGTGGGTCTTGTGTCGGAAGAGGTTCTCGATGGCTAACAGAGACAGGCAGCTGTAGCCGTTGAAGACGAAGCGGGGGGCGTTGAACTCCCGGGCGACCTCGTCGGTCCAGGCTTGCCCCGCGCCGGTGATAAAGCAGCTGGGAGAGGGAGAGTGGGCGCGAAGGTAGTCGATCAGCGGGCGCTTGAGGAGCCTGAAGGCGGCGAAGAAGTTGACGATGAGGTCTCTGGAAGGGATGGCGTCGAGAGTCTCGCATCCCTCCGGCAGGCCGGCCTCGGCGGCGGGGAAGCGGAGGGGGACGAAGCGGATCCGGAGGCCGGAGGCGGCGAGGCGATCGACGGTGGCGCGGAGGCGAGCGGCGTTGACCGGGGAGGTGATGAGGGTGACGGTGGCGCCGTGCGTGGCGAGCATGCGGCCGATGTCGCTCATGGGGAGCATGTGGCCTTGTGCAGGCCAAGGAATGAGGACGAAGTGGGGACTGCTGCGGCCGGAAGCGCTCGCCATGGGTCGCTTGATGAGTTGGGAGTTGGGAGGTCGAGGAAGAAAACAGAGACGATGGGCACGAGGGAAGCGTCTCTCTCTATACGGCAGCCGCCTCTGACGAAAATGGCAAATCTTGAATTTTGACATTTATTTATTATTATTCCTTTTATAAAAAAGTTATTTTGAATCAAATTTTATCCATTTTTTCATAAAATTTATGTACTTTTAAAAGTCAAAATTACAGGGAAAATTAATAAATGTGTTAGGTAAAGCCAATCTCATGCGTGATAAGGAGGATAATTTAGTGTTAGACATTAGATTAAGTTGTTAATAATTGGGTTATGGGTGATTTTTGCCTCTAATTATTAAAAATTGAGTAAAAATACTTTTAATTTTTTTTTGATTAATTTTTACCCTTAAACAAATAAAAATAATAAAAAAATATCATCGAACTATTAGAAATGAGTAAAAATATTCCTAAATTTATTTTTTGATAATTTTTTTACTCTTAGACAAACGAAAATAGTTGAAAAATATTAATATTTTTACCCATTTTTAAGAAAAAAACTCTTTCTACCTTCAGACATGCGTACAAACAATGATATTTTTCAATTATTTTTATTTATCTAAAAGTAAAAAACTTATCAAAGAAATGTTTAAGAGTATTTTTACCTATTTCTAATAGTTCAATAGTATTTTTCAATTGTTTTCATTTATTTACGGATAAAAATCAATCAAAGAAGAGCTTAGGGGTATTTTTACCCTATTTTCAATAGTTTGATGGCAAAAATTACCCTTAACCCTTAATAATTTTGAGGTTCGATACTCGATTGTAGTGCTTGTGCACATTTTCATGTCTTTTGTACGTCTTGTAAAAATGCACCGTGTGCGTATAATTTTTGCGTATTTATACGTTTTATAATGACTATGTTCCAAAGCATGTGTAAGCTTTAAAAAATATATATGTTATTGTCTGACGTCGAGGTGATGCGGTCTGTCTCGTCTCCTAGTCTTGTGTGGCTCCAACGAGGGAAACTGCAAAGACACTCCCACGCTCAAGAAAGAAAGAATTTCAAATGTGAATATATGAAATTGGAATTTAGATTTACTTGATGTGTGTCATGTTTGTATATCATGTAGGATTAAGGAATGTATGACAATAATACCTCCGGATTCTCGTAGGGACGTGCTCAGAATGAGTCGGGGCTAATCCCGGAGATGTCAAGTTCATAATTGATGAATCCTTGTAATTAATGAGGACATAAGTATCCTTGTGTGGTTGGATGGAGCCCCCGACTTAAGTAGCATCTAGTTTGACTTGAGTCTAGTTCGTGAGTGTGGGTGCTTCTGGGCCTAATTCGATCAAGCCCTAGGGATGGTAATTCAAACAGATTAATCGGTTAACCGAACCGCAAAATCCAATTTTGGATAGTGGATTTGCGGTTCAATTTTGGTTATCGGGTCGCGGTTAACCAGTAACCAAAACCGATTATATATTCGATTTCGGTTACCGATTTTTTACGATTAACCGATATCCGAAACCGATTTTGTTATTAATCTTTGAACTGGTTATCCGTTTACTATCGGTTTTTTACGATTAATCGATATTCGAAATCGGTTTCATTATTAATCTTTGAATCGATTATCCATTTATTACCGGTTAATCGATTAGTAAACGAATAACCAGTTCTATCCGAATCAAAAAAATTCAGTTTCGATTATCCACGGATAATCGAAATGGAGCCGATTTCGATTTCGGATATAAGCTTTTGAAATCGGTCGATTTCGATTGACAGGTTTGGAAATCAGTTTCGATTTCGATTAACACCCAAAAGTGCAGTTAACCAAACCGTTGTCATCCCTATTAGGCTCAAAGTACTAATTTAGTCCAACATATTTTAATTTATTATAAAAATATAAATATGAGGACAATAAAATTGTAAACGCGCAAAGTTTTAAAACATTGTTGCATAGGTAATATATATAGCAAAAGGAACATTTTATTACAAATAAATCATATTGGTTCTGACAAATTTGGATACACAACTATGATTATATTATATGTTTTTTTTTAAAAAAATAAATCTTTACCTACTATTCTACTTATTTTATTGTTATTATTATTACCCCTCAATTGTTTGGTTGTTTTGCAAATTCCATCAACAGAGTAATGTTATTAAAGGAAGACCCGCCCATTTCCACTGCTTCCCTCGCCTTCTCCTTCAGTTCTTTCGCTCTCCTCCTCCGCTCTTCTCCCTCTTCCCCGCCATCCATCAGCCTCTCCACCGCATCCGCGATCGTCTCCCTCTTCACCGACGCCTTATCATCCGGCGCAAATGGTTGAACGGCAGTCTTAGCGCCGACGGCTACTCCGATCCCGATCACATCGACTATCAGCTTCTCGTTGAGAAATTGCTCCGCGAAGAGCGGCCAAGTAGCCATGGGCACTCCCGCGCTCGCGCTCTCCAGCGTCGAGTTCCACCCGCAGTGCGTCATGAATCCTCCCACCGCCGGGTGAGACAAGATCAGAACCTGCGGCGCCCAACCCCGGATCAGGAGACACCTCGAATCGGCTCCTCCTTCCTCGAAGTTCTCTTGCAGCCATCGCTGCACCTCCGATGGGAATCTTTGGACGCCATTGACGACCCAGATGAAAGCTCGGTTCGCGGCGAGCAGGCCGTGGCCGAGCTCCATCAGTTGCGCGGGCGAGAAGCTTCCTACGCTCCCGAAACTGACGTAGATCACCGACTGCGGCTTCATGGAATCGAGCCATTGCAAGCATCGAGTTGCGTCCACAGAGAGCTCTCTGCCTCTATCGGCCATGTCCGAGCTCTCTCTGTGACACATCGATACCGGTCCGATGGTGAGGATCTTCTGCCCTGTTGCGCCCGCCAACTGTTCGGCATATTGCGGCTCCAAATCGTCGAAGCTGTTGATGATGACACCGTCCATTTCTAATTCGCCCTCTCTTACCTCCTTGCACATCTCCATGAACTTTGGCATCGACTGGAAGAAAATTGGTAGGTGTTGCCTCGTGATCTCGAACTGGAAGGGCAAGCCGGGGATCTCGAAGGGCTCGGTCGCCGACGCCGCGCCCTCGTGCGGCTTGTAGCTGTAGAGGTTATGCATGCAGTAGATCGCAAAGGAGCCAAAACCATGGAAGATGAAGCATGGGATGCCGAGATCTCGGGCAACCTCCGTCACCCACGGGTAGCACATCCCCGACAGAATGCAGCTCGGCGGAAGCGGCGTCGACTGCTCGCGGAGGAGCAGCTCGAGCGGCTGCCGCAGAAGCTTCGCGGCGTTGTAGAGGTTAGGCAGCATGTCGAAGGCAGGGAGGTTGTCGGCGATCTCGCAGCCGTCCGGTAAGCCGGCCTCGACGGAGCGGAAGGGGAGGGGGACGAATTTGATGGGGAGGCCGGAGTCGGCAATGCGGGCGATGGTTGGTTTGAGGGCGACGGCGTTGGCCGGCGTGGTGACGATGGTGACGGTGACGCCCCGCTCGGCGAGCATGCGGCCGATGTCGATCATGGGAATCATGTGACTGGTGGTGAGCCATGGGAGGAGAACGAAGTGGAGTTTGCGGTGGCCGGAGATCATGTCATTGCTGATCGCCATGACTGCTTCAATCAGCTGCTTCAAGAGTATATTGTACTGGTCTTCAGTTCTTGTGATGAAAAGGAGAGTTTAAAGTGCTTTTCTTTTTATAGAGATTAATTGTAGGGCTTCGAAGCTTCATTTAAAACCAACATATGATGAGTGCAATTACGCAGGTTTGTGGAAGAAGACGAAGAAGAGAATTCAACTGCAAATATTGACGCTATGAACTCATCATATATGTGACATTGTGACAGGTGTTTATAACATTCCGTGTTAAACTTGTCCCATGGATTCTCTTGTGAAAATTCTGAGAAGAAGACTTGGTAAAAGACAATTTGAGTGCCTCTTTAGTCTTCAATCTGATTCAAATTAATCTCAAAGGACAATTTGTGTAAAATGGATTAACTCAGTCAAGAATGATCAGCTGAATTTTGCATGGCTTAATTTATTCTTTTTCTTTTCAATTTTGGTTTGGATGGAGCGAATGGTTGGACTGGGGAAGTGGGATGGATGGTTCATTCCAATAAAAAAGCATTCAGTGTCAAGAAGATGACATTAATTATGCCAAAGTAATTTAAGTGCTTCTAGAGATGTTTACCCAAGAAAACTGGTCAAACATGGAGATATATACATGAGAACATCATGAGCACATACATTATTTCCTTTTCTTATTTTGTTCAAGGAAAATTGCACATGGAGACCACTTAAAAAATAAGAGATATGACCTCAAGAAGAAAGAAATAATAAAAGCAGATAAGAAAATAAAAAATTGTGGAAAAATTTGCAAAACCAACTAAAATTAAATATATCGGCTCCTCTGTTCGATGCCTAGATAAATTTAAGAATTGAAGTTTAAATCTTATATATGATATTTGTTTTATTTTACGTTCTTTGACAATTTTCAAATTAAGCTGCAGATGCATTATGCTCTAGTGGGTTGACTGTCATATAATGTCATATAATTCACTTCAAGAACAAAGTAGAATATGCAACGACGATGGAAGCAAAATAGCTCTTCTCACTCGATGCAATCACTGAGAGATCAGCCAAATGTTCACGAAGCATAACAGCCTTCTTTCACATACTTGCTAAAGTAGGGACTAGGGAGCCGAACTTCCAAAAATGTTATATAGTGACCAGTTTTGTTTTTTACATGAAATTAAGTACAATAGATGCAACATGTAGTTGCCATTCAAAAAGATGCTGTCATGTCCATGAGAGAAATGTCCTGAATATGTATAAATGTATACTTCAATAGGATTTTCCTAGACAAAAGTTACTAAAGCAACTGTTTACCTTTCTGGTAAAATTCAACCCGGCAAACACGTAATCAGTTAATATACAAAACTGAAATGTACATAAATGAGCATGTTGCCTCCTGAGTTTACTCTGACAAAGCCTCCTCGTTACCAACCTAGCAGCATCATGATTTGCCAAATTCAAGCATTAGAGATAGGAAGCTCACGCTTGATTCGCTCTTCGCTTTTGTAGTGATTGGACATTGGAGTGAGGAGACATGACATTACAAAGCCATCAAATGCACTAATCTGGACGGTTGGTCACTTTCTGATCCGTGTAGTCTAAATCTTGTTTTGTATACTGATCAAATTCCTACATGACCAAGCAATTCCGGAATAAATTGAACTTGAAGACAATGTGCAAGATTCATGCTGTGATTGTTGGCAATATCATATTGAAGAAATCTTACTGTCAATAAATTTCACATATAAGTTGGACATATTACTTTACCATCACTAAATGTCAATAAAGAAGAAGGGCCAAGCAATTAAATGTCTCTTGTTCCATCATAAAGCTTTCTTGAGGACAACTCAGCAATCTAGTGTCATCCAAAATCTCTTCTTAAGTATCATGTCTAACTCTTATTTGTATAAACCTATGCGAAAAGTTACCAAATAAAATGATTTCCATGTTTTACTGTAGGATATATGCCTTTATTTTTCACAAAGGGAAAAGACAATTTTTTCTCGACAACAGAAATTGTTAGTCCATAAATCATAATTGGTCTTGAAATTTTCTAGAATACATAAGTTGATTCATTTTTAAAAATATAGATAAATAAATTTTAGTGAAGGTACACATAGTAGGTGTTTCTAACAGTAAAATAAAATTTAACCACAAGGTGCTACTGATATAGACATTATAATGGCACTTTAATGTTCTACAATTATTTCATTGGCATCTTCCAGAGGCATGCAGTTTGGTTCAAATTAAATGTTGAAATAATTGATCCTCTCCTGTATTTTTCATTCACGGGTACAATTATGAACACAAGGGACTTAATCCACAGTTTTTCTACTTTTTTTTTTTTGACAAAGATAGAAAGTCACGATAGATGACCATACTAGGATTTGAACTCTAGACCTCTAGGAAACATACAAAATGTTGCCACCAACTGTGCTACTCAGTTTTCCTACTTTGAGTGGCAAAGCTTTGTATTATTAGCTCCCATTTCCTAGTAGAATAAATTACACGCATCCAGCTGCCCTTTTCTTATAGAATGCTTAACTACAAAAATAAGCATTTTCAAGTTTAAAATCATGCTCTAATTTCTTATTAATATTTTGTAGTAGTATATTTGTCATCTTCAAGCTGAATAAATTTATAAGTACAAGGTGCAAGCTAAATCATATGGAAAAAGAAACTATCACAAATGCAAAATGAAAACATATTATAGTTTCATTAGTCTCATTACAGATAATGCTTAAATCAGGTCATATATGAGTTTTAATGAACCTAAACGTGGTGAGTGGATTATAGTGTAACATATACAACAGCATGTAAGCTGCATGTGTAATTTCATACCAATTGACAACTAGAACGATCAACTTATTTCTTTCTCAAATAAGATCACAACATTGTGTGGCAGCTATTATAGTTGGAAGACAAATTAGATCTGTATTGGAAACTGCATTTGAGAATTACGTACCTCTACAGGAGCTTGGTGCTTGATCTATCCTGTGACTTTCCAGAGTTTCCAGAACCCAAGAATACTCTGAAAATTGAGTGTGGGCAACCAAAGAATCGTAGAAGGTTATGGCAGCCCGCTTCTCTACGTGGAGTATTTTGTGAAGTTATTTGGTTTATATAGGTATTACCTTCATATATCCAATAGAGTTGCTGCCACAACAACACAGCAATACCAATTTCCACACTAAGGCTTGCAAATGCCAGATATATAAGAACGAGACCTCTTGCAGATAAAAGAAGTGCTGAGCTGGCTACGGCAGCAACTATTTCCTTCAGCACACTTATAGCACTTGCAGTGCTAGAGCCTGACAAAGTGAGATTTCCATATTGCAAAGGTGGCCATACATGGAAACCAGCATATAGTGTCATCAAGAATACATATGTGCAACCAACAACTACAGCTATAAGAAATGTGATAAAGTAGCGGTGATTTGCTGATCCAACACAGTTCCCTATCTGCACAGAAGGAAATCTCCAATGAATACATATGAAGACTTAAATATCGATTAAAATCAGGAGAACCATGTAACTTGGTTAGTACATAAAATCTCACAAATTATATATATCTTAAATGCTGGAGCCTAGAATTTTGGTAATTTAAATATTGTGCAATTGTACAACCATCAATAAAACTCTCCAGCATTAAACCAACATATCTCTGCTATCTATTTCAGATGAATATATGATTCTTTTCCAGTAATACTTTCATTAAAAAGTTCCATTTATTTTGGAATGCAATAATTCACATCTTCTAAAAATGAATATCTTTTCTATTTAGGTGAATGTGTATTTTGACTCGAACAATTCAAGTCATGTACCATTCATAATAATGATTCGAATTCTGAATTTGAATTTAGGTTATTCGAATTTTCAATCCAAATTGAATTCCATGTTAGAGACCCAACCTGACCCAACCAACCTATTTTTTTAGAGAAAGATCCTTAGTTTATGGTCCAATTATTAACTATTAATTATTAATTAATGTCATTGTGGTTTTAGAATGATTTATAGTTTCAATTCTATTTATTTATTAATTTTGGAATGATAATTGATGACGTCTATATTGTACAAGTTTAAATTGAAAAAAATACACAAGTTCAGATCGTGCCAATTCTTTTAAAAATTATGATTTATAAAATTCGAATCAATATTGTTTGGCCAACTAGATCTGAAAATTTTTGATTCGGATTTGGGTGAGGTCCAGGCAAAATTCAAGTCAGTTAGAAATTTTACAATTGAGTCAGGTTGACTCCAAATAGACAGCCCTAGTTTCTCTACATTTCAAGAGATCCTCGAGGCTTTAACAGCCATTAGGTTCATACATGATCAAGAAATCACAAAAGATCTTCCAATTCAAAGGCTCTAGTAAATTGGGCAAATGAATCAGAAGAGGACAACTTTTAATACTATATTTATCTGTCTCTTTATAATTATGATTTTCAGTGGAATGACTTGATCATAGTTGTCAATAGCGCAAATACTGCGTGCTATAGTGAGCTATAGCGCACCCTATGCGCTTCGCTGTGCTAGTAAAAAGCGCGCTATACTGAAGTACGTTGAAGGCATTTTGTTTCTTCAACTTCAACCTTTTTATTTAGAAGGACAAGGGCTTTTTTGGAAGATAAATTGATAGAAATTCCGGAAAATGATGAAGATGAAGAATTTAGAGCCGACCAAACTGATATGGAGGAAGAGGAGAAGAACAATGAAGGCTATGGCTCTCATGGTCTTGATGTGGATGATGAGATTAACTTGAGGATAAAAATCTCGACAATGATGAATAAAGTTGGGATCTTGGAGAAATTTTGGAGCTTGAAATCTGAATTCTAGATGTTAAAACTTTATTTTGCTAACTTTTAAACTTCTCCCTTATGGTTGATTTACAATATTTTGCTTGGTTTATCTTATCTTATCAACATAGTTTCTTTTTATACATTTGGTCTTCATCATTTTTGAATATTTAGTTGTTATTCTTTATGATAGTTGGAATATGTATTTTTTGTGTATACATGAAAAATATACCTATGTTTTTATTTTGCGCTTTATTTCAATAAAGCGTGCGCTTCGCGCTGCGCTATGCGCTATAGCTCTAGGGGACCTTTGCGCGTCGCTGTGCTTTTCGCCCCTGACAACTAGGACTTGATCACATTGATCATCTAACCTTGATATATCTCACTTTATCCTAAGCCTTAACAGGAAACAAAAACCAGCAAGAACGTGAAGCACCAAAAATGAAAAGGATTTAGCCTCTTCTCTTGCCCTTTTGAACTCAATCTATCTTGTCACTATAGTTGCCAGCTAAACCTACACATTGGAATAAGTTGCCAAAGCTAATTAATAGTTTCCATTACAACTAGATTGCCATGTTTTTGGAACTTAAATCCTTGGCCCAGAAAGTTAGCAGTTCCACTACAATAGGTTGGATTTCAAGAAGAGGTTAGTTCCAAATCATGGAGTACAATATTGAATAATGTTATGAGAAAACAGTGTCAAAACACCACTAAGTGATCCACTCCTCCCATAATAAGTTAATAACTATAAATCGTTGGCCTAGCAAATTAGCAGTTCCCATACAATACAAGTTGAAGTTCAAGAAGAGCTTAATTCATGGAATATAATCCTGAACAATATTTCCAGATAACAGTGCCAAAACATAATAACTACAAAGCATGCTAACATAATAACAATATTTGATGTTGCCTAAAAGCAAAGCCAATGTTTCAACTCCATGGCAAACAGCTACAATGGGTTATACTTCACTGAGAAGACCTAAATGCTCTGGAAATAGTTCTTTAGTATCTATAGTATTTGATGCATCCTTTTCCAAATATATTCTTTAGTCTCATTGGTACCTTATCGTGTTCTGAGCTAGAGGAATATTGATGGCCTTTAACTGAATCCAAATCGGTCATTAGTTGAAGCATTACGTTCTTGCATCTTTTAAAAGATGTTTGCAACATCCCTTTCATGTCACATTCTGGTATACTTGTTTAATACATGGTTTTAAATCTCGTACCGTACTGGGCGGTAAGCTCGGTATATACCGGTTTTTGAAAAAACCGGTATACGAGATACCCGGTATGGGTAAATACCGGGTATCTCGGTAAATACCGCCCGGTATGCCCGGTATTTATGAAATACCGGGCGGTATTTGCTGTCATACCGGGCTATACCGCCCGGTATGACATTTTGTACTGTTGCAACATACCGAGTATTGGAAAATACCGGTATCTCGGTAAATACCGCCCGGTATGCTCCGGTGTTTAGCAAATACCGGACGGTATTTGCTGTCATACCGGGCGATACCGCCCGGTATGATCCAACAGCTCTTAAAAAGAGCCGTTGGGTATTGTTCGATACTGTATTAGGGTTTTTCATAGATATAAGAGAATCATTACATTAGAATTTATAATGGGCGACACAGGCCCACAACCCAAAGGGCCCAAAAAATCTTCGGGGGCTCCGCCCCCACACCCCTGGCAGGGGGCCCTATATAAACTCTGCGTAGCGCAACATAAGACGCTTAGGGCAAATCAGTCGCTACACATCCCAACATATGGTGTTGATCTTAGTCCGTCGTACTCGTACATATCTTGGGGATATACACGATTATATAAACTCCAATGTAATGATTCTCTTGTATCTATGAAAAACCCTAATACAATATCAAAACAGTACCGAACGGCTCTTTAAACATTGCATTCATGTATTTGACATTTGAATCTTAATTTTAAGTATTTCTTGATCATTGATGTGTTATTCGAGTTATTTTTAACAACAAAATTAAAAAAGAAAAAAGAAAAAAAAAAGGGACCGGTATGCAATTTCCGTACCGGACCGTACCGTGTGTCGGTACGGTACGGTATCGGTACGTACCGATACCGGTCATCCACCGAGATGATGATCGGTATTAGTATTTTAAACCTTGGTTTAATATATGCATTTTTTTAATGCTACTTAACAGAAGATTCTTAGTTTTGGAGAATCATACCCCATCGTACTATCTGTAAATGCTTGATTGACTTTGTCTGTGCTTGGAGAAACTAAAAATATTTTTAAAAATTATATGCGTTTAAGGTGTCCATAAAATCCAGCCAACTGAGTAGTTGAGACATAGAGGATTAGAGGTAATAAGCATAAATATATAGCAAGCACTATTGGACTACAGTGAGAAACTGAGAAGACCTACCCCGGAGCTAAAAAATCTGAGCATGCCTTTTGGAGATGTTAAACTACACTATCATCCATTCCCACAATTTCATTATTCATTAAATACTAATGGATGAAATAATAAAAGGCCACACTTATTTTTTACCTACAAATGATAAAGTGATGATCCCATAATCAAAGCAAAGTTAATAAAAAAGAAATCTAAGAGAAGATAATAAAATAGCTAGTTAAATTTTTTTGATACTTACAAATGGGCAATGATGATCCATATCCAAAACACACATTCTACAAGAACGGCAGTGGTGTGCCCTTGGTGGCTTTGGCTTAGAACAATAAACACAAAATGTGTAGTTCTCCAGGCCATCTTTCCCCACAACTGGGTAACTTCCCCATGGTATATTTGCTGGTGCTCCAGCAGAAGAAAAGGATGCCAAGCAGAAAGTAGAGATGGTAATGATAGACAAGAAAATTGTTAACAGGCAGTGAACAATCCCAAAAGACTTGCTGATTGCAAAAACAACGGGATAGACTCCCCAAACACCAGCACCTGTTATTTGTAAAGACAAAAGTAGAACAATTATATATCATGAAATGTAGCTTAATCTTCACATTTAAGAAATGCAGAAACAAATCTACAAACTGAATGTTCCAGATTAGAAATGCATAACTTGT
Organism: Canna indica; assembly: GCA_034359265.1. NCBI lineage: Eukaryota > Viridiplantae > Streptophyta > Magnoliopsida > Zingiberales > Cannaceae > Canna > Canna indica. The sequence continues at coordinate 4,532,592 of CP136898.1, read as the reverse complement.
GAATAAAAGATAGGCTTGAGCTTACTTATTACAAATAGCATGAAGAAAATAAGAATAGTAACAAACAAGCGATCCCGTACACGTCTCCACCAAGAAAAGCATACACTATCAGGTTTCCTCAAGGTTTTGCATTGATCTGTTATTGCTCCACACCATCCACATTTAAATACCGGAGAATATGTTTCAAGAACAAGTTGTAATCCACATCCCCAACATGTTGTCTTGTGGTTCTCTGATGTTGAAGAAGCATAGTGCTCTTCCTACATTTTTTCGAGGATAAAAAATCAGCGTATTGAGTTATCAAAAATATTAGCTCCTTGATCAAACTATTGAGAAAAGATAAAAGAAAGTAAATATATTGAGGAAAAGAACAACTTAAATATAGAATCTATTATGATAACCTTTGTAAGATCAAAAATTTTCAAGAATGATTAAGTATGAATCCCAACTTGTAACTAGCAACTAATTGAGATTTGGAAAACAGCAAGAATGATTCTTTGTCTGCTCACTCTGCTAGCAGCCAGGCACTATGAGCAAACTAGTGAATCAAAGTGAAAATGAAGAAATGGTAGCTGTATGGAAATCTAAAAGACAATCCTTGTTAGAAGTCCTTTGATCACCAACAATAACCTTTAAGTATGTATGGGAATTAAACAAAGAGGTGTTAAAGATGGCGTCAAAAGAATGAAAGTTTAGCGGAACACACTTCCAACATTCCATGACAGGTATGTTCATAGGACTAGCTTAAAGGTTATCGTTGAACATCAAGCCATAAGAGGGCAAATCTAATCCACAAAAACTGCACTACTTCATTATCATGGCAACTAATATCATAGGACTAGCTTGTTCCATACAGATGAACATCTAATGCTGACAAAGCATCATAAAAAATGGAAGAATTAATTGAATACATAAGATAACAAGAATGTTTAGGATAACAAGAGTATGGAGGAAATAAAAAATAAAAAGAACTATAATTCTGTGACATATATGTATAATGTATTTACAAAATTTAGAATGCTCTAGAGGGAGACAATAACTTCAACAAAATGAAACTAAGCATTCTGACCAATGACCATAAAATACCAGAGTAAAAACAACAGCCTCAAGGCTATACTGCAAGAATCACCTACAGGTTAGTCAACTAGATGCTGTGGGTTTACTGACTGGGAATATACTAGCAAATACTCTATCTAAGGATCAATTTCTCTTTTCTTAACCACCACGATTTGAAATAGCACTGATAACTTTCTTGCTTCTGGGGCAACAACCTTTTACGCGAAGCAACAACCATTTACATCCATTACACCAACAAAATAACTATAAATCGATAAAATAACAAAATGGAATCAGATCAATCAAAATATCGATTCCACCACTTTCTATTGGGGGTCAAATCTCGTGGAACATCTTTTCATTAAAAAAAAGGAGCAATAACAACATGAATCTGCATATCGCAACTATAAGACAAATGTCCACAATCAGGGGCGTATACAACATAGCAAATGGGGGACATTTTGTCCCCCATTTTTTTTCAAAAATAATTAAAAAGTAATTTTATACTTTAATTTTTGTTGTTAATTCTTATTTTGTATTTATTTCAAGATTGATGGAATTTAATTTTCTATGTATAAATCATTGAATTTGTATTGTTACTTATTTTAAAGGAAACAATACATGTTATCTCTTTGTTAACGGGTAGCTTCAATTGGTTTAAACAATCGTATAGTTCTTGATTGGATGAATACAACTCCAGTTTTATAAGGTAAATGATTCTGCTCAAAACTAAATATTACTTTGATTGGTTGATTTTTATTTATTATAAAATACTACTTTTATTTGCTTCTCATTTGTTGATCTATATATTTCGATTGTCTTATATTAAATGTATTTTTATACAATTATATTGTATCGTACAGCAAGGGCAAGCCCCCGCACCCCAAATTGTAACTGAACATCCTAATTTCAATTTTAAATTTTGTTATGTCCCCATTTTCAAAATCCTGCGTACGCCTCTGTCCACGATCCCTGGTTCCAATAACCTTCATAATCACGGGTATCAAATTAAGCACCAGAAATGAGGCTTTCCATATCGCGCGTCCTGGATTGGTGAAATCCACACAGGATATCAAAATTCAAAACCCCAGAAGGCAAAGAAACCGATACAACCATCACGAACGAGAAATCCACCAAAAAACGAAGCCAGTAGATGGGGAAATGCAAAAAAAAGTAAGAACAACAACAACAAAAAAGGAACAAGAGAGGCAAGGAGGCGGAGGCGTATTACCTTGACGGCCGCTTCGTCCATGTACCCAATTCCTGGGGGCAAATGGAGATGGACGAGTTTTGAAGCTAAAAGCTGGGTCGGAGGAAGCCTTCGTAGAAAGAAAAGGGAGGAAATAATTATGGCCGGTCAAATAAATTTCCTCCGCCGGTATTTTTCGAGGGTGATTAAAAAAGGACGGCACGCGCTATTTACACGTGATTTGCTTTCCGCGCTGAAATGGCGATGAGTTATGAATTATGATATTGAAAAGGTATTAATTCTTCGGCAAAAATAATATCATATTATTAAATATTATTTGGATATGAACCATTTTATTTATCTGCATCGTTAATGAATTAATTCTTTTCAGATTTTTTATTATTTTTTTTCTTAAAAATTAATTTTATAATATAATTATTACATGACACATTTACTGACCTACGTAGATATCTACCCAACAAGCTACTATCTAGGATTCAATTCTTAGTATGATCATGTTATTGTAATTTATTTTTTTTATTTTTAAAAAAAAATTACGGATGGATCGGCCAATTAATTTTTACATATTTTCGTAAATTAATTTTTTGCACTCAGCTCATTTTTTTAATGGAAAGAATTATATTTTTTTTTGAGTACTTTGCCATTTAAAGAAAAACAGACATTAGCGTGTTACCATAAACTATAATATGTTGTAAAATTAAAGAAATAAGTAATATACGGTTGTAAGATGATAAATAAAAATTATAAACATATAATATCTAAAACATTTACATGCGTGTAACATGTGCGTGGGGGTAGCAATCATCGTGATGTTGAGTGCGAGTCCACTAGCATGTGTTTATCTTTCTTTATCTCTTCATTAAATAAAGTGAGAGAAAATTAGAGAGATATAGACAACTCATAAGGGTGCAAGTCCATTGGACTCGCACCAGCATAGAATTAATCCACCGTGAGATAAATTAAGAATTTTTGTTTCCTTTAATGTAGGGTATCATGTAGGTAGGGGTGATAATTCGTGTCGTGTCTAAACGGACTCGTGTTGTGAAAGGCTAAACCCGAACACGACACATTTATTAAACGTATCAGAATATGCAAACCCGAACACGATCCTTTTATTCCCGAGTTGACACGATGCGACACACTTAACCCGTTTAAGTAAACGTGTACGTGTGTATACACCTATACGAAACAAACACGATAAACACAATTTCAATAGTGAATAAAATGAAGCTACTGAAATTAAAATTAAACATAATACAAAGAGTATTAATAACATGACATACCCAACATCCGTAACTGATCAGTGTCGGGATAATAGCATATTATACTTTGTCATAGGCCAAGACATACCCAACATCCGTTTATAAGGATAAATACTAACATATTCTTATAAACGAGTAAATGGATTAAATAGGTTCAATAACACGATTAAACATGTTTTAGTTAAATGAGTTTAATCGTGTTTATACAGGTTACACGAGTTGAACCTGTTTAATCAAAACACATGTTTAGCCAAATCTAAACCCGTGTAACTCTGTGTTGTGTCGTGTCGTGCCGGGTTATTGTATCGTGTCAAAAATTGCCAGCCCTAGTATCATGGGAGTCCAATGGACTCGCACCGTCTATCTCTCTAACTTTTTTTTCTTCATTTAGTGAAAAGATCATGAGATAGACACATTGGGATACGAGTTCATTGAACTCGCACCCAGCATAGAATAAACATTTAATCCATGTGAAACTTATAATTTTTTTGGGTGAAATTTATAAATTTAAGTAAATATATTTTGCATAACGTTCTTCCAATAATCAATGAAAAAGATCAATTTCAATTTAATAATTAAAATTTGAAATATATTTAATTTAATAGGTCAAATCTTAAGTTTGACTTAAATATAATTTTAATCAAATGTTAGTATTTTCACAGTAGAATATGTCTGAGAAGTAAAAAATAATTATTTAATTCATATCAAATAAAATAAATTTTCAAGGACTTATTTGATTGCTGGAACGCAGGAGGGTCGAGCCGATTTTCCATCCAAATATGACCCGACCTTACTCGTGAACGGATTATGAAATAAAGAAGGAATTAAATAATTATTCACTTATTTGATTAGCATCAAGAATAAAAATAAATTATGAATAATTGTTTCATTGTTTCACTCATCATTTATTTTGACAATGATTAAAAGATTTTTCTTTGCTTTATGATGTGTAATTTACATGCATGTTTCAATAAGAAATTTGACAATATTTGATGTGAAGATTGAATTTAAAATTTAAGAGTTAAATTAAAATATTTTAGAGTAAATTAAGATTCACATGAAAGCTACAAAAACGAAATTTATTCTAGTGGATATTGACATGTTTTGCCGATGTAGCAAGTATCGTGGAAAATTACTATTTACGTATAATTTACCAAAATAAAAATATTAAGATATTTATTAATATTTGTCGTCCACACCACCCTATCCAAACTGGCAAACCCTCGTCTCTCAATCCGCCTCGCATCCTCCCTCGCCATCCGACCGTCCGCCGCACACATGGCGCTGCCGTCCACCTCAGTTCCCCGCTTCGATTTATCCGGTTGTCAAAGAGTCGCAGGTGAAGCCCTCTAAATGGATTCCTCCCACTTCATCTTCTCTCGAATTTAAACTTTTTTGCTTCTTTATGTTCTCCGGAGGACCAGGTTGTTGACTTGATTTGCTTGTATGCAGCAGCTTTCCATGGAAATTTCCGCCCGGTAAGTCTACTTCAAAAGCATTTCTTTATGTTCTCCAGGCAATATAATATTCTTAGACGCCGTAAAAGCTTAGACTTAGGATTTCAATGCATTGTGTTTTAACAATTGAATTGGGAAGTTTGTAAGTTTCTTACATTTTTCCTTGCTTAAGAAGTATTCAAGTTGACTGCTGAAAAGAAGTTTGACTGCTCAGCTGAACTGCTGGTTTCAAGTTAGGCCAACTTAGTAAAGTGTTAATAACGAAGATAGTTTTTCTTTTAATTTCCTGGTCACCATGAATCTGCTAAATCTCTTGGAACTTCTGGAACCTTTTTCCTATGCTTAAAGAATTTGAAGAGTTGTTTCTTATCTTCCTAAAAGCCGAAGCTTTATAGGAAAGCTGGATTTTCGTTTAAAAACATCTTGTTTTGTAAGTTGTAACCCCTCAAATATAAGAGTGGCTGTATCCGCAGTAGTAATCATGTTCAAGGCCTTATTGATACTCATTGGTTTCCTTAGTTTCAATAACGAAAACATTTAAAACATTCAAACATGAGAAAGTTATGATTTTGGAGAAGGCCTATTTTAAATTTGTCTAAAATCTTTCCATCTAAATGGATTTGGTAATTTTTGAAGAGAGACACAGACAATAACTGACCGAAGTACTAAATCGGCTAGAATCCTACTATTAAACTACCTCACCTTCTGATATTTATTTTAGGCATGCGTGTTGTTTTGGATTCAGTGTAATGTATTGGAATAACAAACTGAAATATCTTTAGTTTCTTAAACCTGATGAACTGTTGAAGAGGAGTTAATCTTGAGTCAGATTGGTCACTTTTGGACCTGAACCATATGTAAAAAAGTTGCCTGGGGAATTCACCTATAACCTTTTCTTGATTTCTTCTTGCTGAATGTTTCTATTTTTCAGAATAGGCTACTTCTAAAACTTACCCATAGAGTTCCAAGGAATCATTATCCTATGCATTTATCAACTCACAGAAGCTTGTGAAATCAGTATCCCAGGATCATCATGCTTCTGTTAAAGAAAAATGGAAGAATTACTTTGAAGCTTAAAATAGGCAATTTTTATGTCTTTCAATCATCCAGATATTCATTTCCATCAGCACCAGCATCACATTTATCATCCTAAACCAGAAAGGGAAGAGAAAATTCATCTCTAGTTCAAGATAAATCTCTTTCTAATCACTTGTGGTTCTAGTTGCCACTAATGTTACTTTGTTGACACCATCTTCCATTGATAATTTTCACTCTTCTCCTTTCTACCACAATTTCCTATCACCAACAACAGCAGTAAAATACAACACCGCAATTCATGGCTATACTGCTCGCAATGATGATGATGGCTGTGGTAGCAATAAAGCAATAAAAGAGACAGTGGTAGACAGCAAAGAGAAGATTGGAAGCTAAATCCTGAGCTTGATTAACTCTCCTTTCTCAACTAGCCGGTTGATGGTGATTTAGTAGTGGTGCAGGTGGCAAAGGTGGTGATTGTGAGGATGGGTGGTTGAAAACAAAGTGAGTGACAGTCAATTATCCAATGCCTGATAGATGGTTTCCCATTTTTGTTATTGACTTTGTTTGTGGCAGCAGGCTTGTGGAGAGGAAGAAAATTGTTTATTTCTTAACTGTCCTTCTGATGGCTGTTGAAAATTGTTTATTTCTAAAATTGTATAGTTTTCAACTTCTATATTTAATGTAAGAAAATACAATGTATTTTATCAATATCAAGTTCTCTCTTACTGCAACAGCGGTAGGTAGGCCATTAAAGAAAAACAAATAATCATACATAACAGGCTCTTGTAGTTGTATATTTACGATTCTTCTTATTGTTGGCCATGACATGATAAAAAGTTACTATATCAAAATCTACCTGGTATGATGCACTTAAATCTCTATTTGATATTAAAATTATTATTTTTCTCAATGAATTGGTTGACAATTTGCTGATACAAATGCTTCACAGGTGCTCATTGGAAGCATTAGACGAGGCAAACTTTGTCATACTGCCTGCAGATCCACCATCTGCTGCCTGCACAATGTCACAACTCCCAGCAGCATCCAATCAGTGCTCTTGACTGCTTCAGTTATTTCATATGATCAATCAGGATCCATGGAACCTTCTATACCAATATTTCCCCAGAACCTATACGCAGCTTTATCAGAGTGCATGCAGGGCTCAATCATAGGAGATATTAACCCTTCCACAGCTAAACTTGCAATCACATTAACAGGCCCTTTCCTCTCAGCATTTGGGTTCTTGTTCATTCTAAGGATTGTCATGTCTTGGTACCCCAAGCTGCCTGTGACAAAGTTTCCTTATGTCATTGCCTATGCTCCTACAGAACCATTTCTTAGTGTAACAAGGAAGGTGATACCTCCTCTCGGTGGTGTTGATGTCACACCTGTTGTGTGGTTTGGATTAGTTAGTTTCTTGAATGAAATTTTAGTAGGACCTCAAGGGCTATTAGTGCTTCTATCTCAACAGGTTTAGATCATTTGTATACCGTTTTTTTCTTTCTATATTTCATATTTCTATAAAATTTTAAGTAATTGTACTTGTTTGAATAACACTGCATACTTCCTCAGAGGAATCCTTGCTCTTGTTTAGAGGAGCTCTGCAGCAACAGAAGGATCACTTTTTTTTTCTTTCACAAGATCAGAGAAGACATATTTGTTGAAGCTCTGCATTCAAGCATTCATCATGCTGATTGATTTTAATCGATCTGACCGGATATTGCAATATGGATCCGAGCAAAGCTAGTTTTTTTTAAATATATTATTTTCATCATACGTACTGCTCAGTATAAACTAGTATTTATTGATCGATGCTGGTTGGATCATGTGTTAGAATCATGTGGGATTTAAGTCTCGTTTGGTTAACACTAGGGACTTAGGTCTCGTTTGGTTGACATGATAACTAACTTTCTGCATAAAATTATAATTCACATGAATAAAAATTTTTATATGTATTTCTCGAAAAGTATCTAAAAAGTGTTTGGTTGACAAAAAATTAATTTATAGGAAGTGTAATTTTTCTTCTGGAATATGTTTGGTTGATATGAGTACTGAAGTACATATCAAATGATCAATATACTTTTTTTAAAAATCTCTTTATAAAATAATATTTTAATTTATATGTATTAGTATATATATATAAATTAATTTTTCATATATAATTAAGTATATCTTATATTAATTATATATGCAAAAATTATATTATATATATATATATATAATATAATTTTTGTATATATAATTAATATAAAATGTACTTAATTATATATAAAAAATTAATTTTTATTTATAGTTAATATGAAAAAATTATACATTTTTATTAAAAATAAATTAAATACGTAAAGAATTCAAGGATTATCTAATATATTTGAGGATATAAATTATAAATTTTGTACTAAATACAAATGTGAATGTGAAATTAATTTTTTTTCTTCAAATACAATGTAAGAAGTGCAACTTATCTAGAAGGCCTAGGTAAGTTATTTTCTGCGTTTTGCAGAAAGTTGTACTTACTCAATTGTACTTCATGCAAAATACAGAAAGTGTGTTAATCAAGCACGAGCATTTTTTTTTTTACTTCCTGGGAAGTACAATTATCTGCAAAAAATAGTGTCAATCAAACGAGGTCTTAGTATTTTCAGTATATCTTAATTACTGCAACTAGTATTTATTATTGTTGATGTTTGAGTTGCATAGTCTTCAAGCTCACACAGTAAAGTGTTGTTGTCCTTGCCCCTCAGCTTCACTTATGCTCAATTGTGATTCCACCCATGCCCGTAAAAATTATGATTAAATCACTGTTAGAATAGTATCGAACTTATTATTTGCAATATGTCTCATTAATTCACTCATTGCCCGTAAAAATCACATGAGATTGTCTTGTGTGAATTGAAATGGTTTTGTTTGCTTGGGGTTTCATGGCAGATTGGCAGGTATCAGGTTTTATATTCTTATTAGAAAATATTAAGTTGATAACTTGGTTCGTGCATGGCTTTGAATAGGGATCTTTTAGAATCAGTAGGCAGGAAAATCTTATGGAGCCGGGCTCCGATGACTCAGCACGAATCGCTAAGCAACAAAAGACAAAAGTTGCTTTGCGATTCGTACTGAGTCATCGGAGCCCGGCTCCATAGAAGTTGCAGGGACCCCTGGAGAAGAAGACATACAGTATTCCACAATGGCTTTTTTCAACCAGTACTGCTACATGTTTAACTCTCCCCTGTTATTTGCTCCATCATGTGACATCCCAAACGAGTGCTGTCCTGAGATGTCCGTATTTGGAATCATCCTTCATCATAGCAAGCAATGTCTCCTGCTGATAACGATGTTTCCAGGAACCTGCACCCTCATCTAAAGGCAACAAATAATGATTTCATAAAATAAAGCTCACCCCTAGAAATATACATGCCTTACAAATTCAAATTGTTGTTATACAGAAGGAAAAAGAAAACTATGACTCTTCAATCTTCATTGTATGTAAAAAGATCGAGTGAGATATATCAGGCTCTGTCGAGTCGAAAATAATATTAATTTTTGCAAGCAAGAGTATCAAGCTTATGTACATTAATTGCTCGATTACAAGTCAACAGAGCCTTGGCATTCCCCGGCCGCCATGGCCCAAGGACTTGCTCTTCTCCATCCTTGACATCTGCCCCTTCATGTTCCTGCACACCTTCTCCAGCTCCCTCACCCTGCACTGCATTCTTTGCAGGCTGTGCCTGAGCTCCTCCTTCTCATCCACTACCTCGGCATCTGCAGCTGCGCCGCCCCCGCCGATCTGCAGCTTGGATTGCTGCGAGACCAGAGCTTGGACGGCGACGCCCGGCGGAATCCGCTTGTTCTTCGCGAGGTCCTTGCAGGCCTCCAGAGTGAGCTTCTCGTAGTTGAGGCAGCCGCACAGCCTCGTCCTCTCCTCCGTTGATAGCGTTGGGTGTGACTGGGGAGAGTTAATTTAACGGCCGTGATTTAGTTGAATTAAGCAGGAAGAAAGTATATTAATTGCACTTCCATATATAATTTTCTATTACGAATAAACCATAAAATTGCCTCTTGTAGAATGGATTAATTGCAAATAAATTTCACTAAACCGGAATATGAATCTTCAACGTTCTCAAAATATAATTTTTTTATGAATCTTTAAAATGCATTTTAAAATATCCAAAAAAATCATAAAAAAGCATTCATTAACTTAAAATTTTTATGATTTTTAAAAAAGTTTAAGATGCATATTCATGATAAAAAGTGAAATAGTAAAACTTTTGAAAGTGATCAAATGATCATGAAAATGAATTTTAAAATTCTCAAAAAATTATAAAAAAATTAAATTAATGAATGAAATTTTTTGATGATTCTTTTAGAATTTTAAGAAGCATTTTCATGATAAAAAAGTAAAACTGTTGAAATGGTTTTGAGGATTTTTTCAATTTGGTTCTGGTTTCGAGAATTTCATATCATATTCGGTTTCGAAGAATTTTGAATATTCATATTCTGATTTAGAGAAATTCTAAGATGTATTTTTATTTCTAAAGATTGCAGGTTATTATCCTGGCTAATCATGAATGTTCCCTAGAATAATAAAATAGTCTTATTCTTTTCTTGGTCGGCATGGATGAACCAACCGCATCCTAATTCTTTATTAATCAGCTCGTGCATGAACCAACCACATCCTAATTCTTTATTAATTCATGAAACTAAAAGAGTGTCATAATGTGAAGGTCTGTATGTATGAGAGGGTGTAAGTATGCAATATACTCTGGAAATTAATATCACTTTATTTATAAAAAATCAGCACAGGAAAGAGATGCTTATGTATGATAATCATTATTGCAAAGAGAATTAAAGTACTTCAAGTGAGGGATGAAGGTACAATGCTCACTCATTGTACATTAAATGCAGTAAAACCATGGATAACATGAATGCTGTGTAATTTCTGATCATGGAATATTGGAATGTCGTCTAGTGTCATATAAAACAGAAGATAATTGAATTCAATTAATGTTTGAATAGAGTACTGAAGTAGACATAAGATTCTCAAAAAGTTTTTTTTTTTTTTACCAAAGATTCTCAAAAAGTTAAAAGTAGGGTTTCCTAACTAGGGTTAGGGAGAGACAGGGAATGAGTTGAGAATCCCAAAACATGTTCAGGGTATTTGAAATCCTGCAAGGACAAGAGAGCACTGAAATCATTGTGCAAACATGGTCCATGTGTCACCTCTTAATCATTGCTACAGTGAAGAATCAGAGAGAGGAAGGCAAACTGGGCCTAGCAGTTGAGGAATAAAGAGGAGGAAGAAGATCTGTCCATATGAAATTTATAGCACAATTTAATGAAAAGAATTTTTACTTCCTGAATTCTAATATGTAATCTAAAATATTCACTTGTTCTTGCATGCATGCATGCATTATGAAGCAATGAAGATAGTTTTCTAGCTCAGCATGCTCTGTTCAGATGACCAACAAGAACATGCAGCTATCAAAATGGAAGAGCCTTTGATCTTAAATTTGAATTGGAGATGATTTAATTACCTCAAGGTAGATGTCTAAAGCTCGGTAGACTCCATCAAAGCAATCTCTAGCTGAATCCGGCAGGCTCTCGGCCACCTCCAAGAACTTGGAAATCTTCAAGCTCGGGTCAGGGGAGATCTCGCCGAGGTACTTGTCGATCAACCTCCCGACCTTCTTCAACCTCTGCAAGCTGCAGGACCCTCCCTCGTCCGAGCCCACGAACGTCCTCGCCAGCCTCACCACCAGGTTCACGTCATACGCAGCGCCGCCGCTCCCTGACACCAAGAGATCATCGAGTGTGGCTTGGTCCAGCATCATTCCCACCACTCTCTCCAGCCTCTGCCGGCACTCCCTGCTCGGCCCCAACCCCGCCACCACCCTCATCACCCAGAACAGCCCCCTGCAGGAGAAGGCCGCCCTCCCCATCGCCACTACTCCGTGGACGGCGGTGTCCGCGAGCCCGCTGTACTGCTCCCGGGAGCAAGACCATGGCCGCTGAACGGCCACTGTACTGTTCTTCAGGTAATGCAGAAGAAACCTTGTCAAGATTAGGTTTTTGTTGTCGCTTCCGTACGCTCCGAGAGTCTTCATGATCCTCTCTACGGTGATTGGGGCAAACACGGTGAGGTCGTCGAACCACCACTCGCGAGTCGCGCAGGGGGAGCCTCTGAAGCCGGAGGTGTCTGGCGAGGAGGAGGAGGACGAGAACGATGAGGCAGCAGAGAGGAAGGGGATCTCCGAGTTGGACAAGATCTTCTCGAGGAGGGAGGAGATGAGCCGTTGGAGCAGGCCGGAGGCGTCGGCGGCTGGGAGGAGGAGCTCGCAGCTCTTGAGGGCCGTGATGGTGTCCCTCCATGTCCACTGGAACAGCCCTTCTAAGGAGGACTCCGTCTGGCTCAGGAGGTTGAAGGAGGCCACCTCTTCCGTCATCTCAAGAAGGATGGCAGCGCAATGGAGGAGGCAGATGTTGGAGGGAACGATGGCAATGCTGCCATTGTTGTAGCAGAATCTTGAGACCAGCTCAAAGCCATGGGGGCCTCCTGGGAACTCCATTATCTTCAATCCTGAGCTCTTTGCTTGGCTTCTCCTCCTCTCTTGCTTCATCATTTTCCTCAATTTGCCTGAGAATGAGCAAAGAATTTTCTGCAAGACAAGAACCGGAATTGATTATGATTACATTAAGAGAAGAAAAATGTGGAGGGAATACCTGATGGAGGAGGAAGGTGTGCTGGCCATTGATGTGAACCTTGAGATCACAGACTTCCTGCATTGCTGAGCAACAAAGGAATTGGAGGGGGAAAGGTTGCAATAAAATGATGGTATGTCACATTACAGCTGTTTGATGGATATGTCTCTCACATGTGTATTCATGTAGAAACAGGTAGTTTAGTTTTTTTTTTCGACTAAAGAAATTGTATACCATTTCATAAGCAATGAGATGTTACAGTAGAGGGGGAGAATAGATTAAATTCCAAAAACAGGAATGAACAATCTCGGTGGCCAATAATCATCCTTTCAACTAAGGGATGCAATTCTTAGGGGCCGAACTTAAAACAAAAAAATTTGCAGCAGACACCGCAAGGTCAGCACTCGTCGCGCCCCTATTCTGAAACACCTTGGAATTGCGTTCATACCAAATGAACCAACACCATACCAGAATCAATCTCATCCGGGTCCTCCCGCCACTCGACGATTCTTGAACAGCTCTAGCCGGGCATAGCGCAAGAGGAGGAGACTTCAAGATGGAAAGGAAAACGCTCCACCCTTCAAGAGCAAAAGAGCAACCCGAGAACAGATGACGGTGAGACTCCTTGCCCCCGATGCAAAGGAGGCACGAGTCATCCGCGATAATTCCCCATTTCAGAAGACGGTCCCGCGTTAGCAGTCGCCGCCTAAACCATATCCAACTGAATACCGAGATTTTAGGAGGAAGATTGTTCCTCCATAATACTTTGAAGAAGGGGCACAACATGCCACCGAACATGAGCAGCCGATATAAGCTCCTAGCTGAGAACACCCCATCCGAAGACCACTTCCACCGAAATGTATCTTCCCCGGCTGAGTATTTGATTGCTTCCAAGGCAGAGCCCAATTCTAACAAGATTCCTGCTTCAACAAGGGAAGTGAAGGGGATATTCCAATGGACCACCCCAGAAGAGTCAATTGATCGTGCTTCGAAGATAGAGCAGTTCTGAAGCCGAGCTCGATTGAATAGGGATGGAAATCGCTCCGCCAAGCATTCCCCGTTCGCCCAACAGTCCGTCCATAGCTTGATACGCCTGCCATCTCCAACGATAAAAGAAGAACTCAATCTCATTACCTCAAACAGATGCCTGAGATCTTTCCATACGGGGGATGCCCTACGCAAAAAATTCGCCCCATTCCATGACTGAAAATCACCATAAAGACTATCCATAAGCCTCACCCAGAGCAAACCTTTACCGAGCATCGCCCTCCAAATCCATCCTCCCCGCCTTACTGAGCAATGAGATCGCAGCTCCAGAATACCGAGCCCCCCAGCCTCGAGTGGTCGAGTGATAGAATCCCATCGAACCAAACATCTCCCCGAGGAAGTAGCATCAGCCCCCGACCAGAAGAATTTTCGCTTCTTCTTATCAATCATATTAACCACCCATCCAGGAACCTTGAACACATACCATAGATAGGCCACCAAGCTTGAGATTGTGCTGTTTATGAGGACCAACCGTCCGGCTCTAGAGAGTAATTTGCCCTGCCAAGAGGAAAGACGAGCATCAAGCTTACCGATCATCCGCAGCCAGTCCGCTCTAATCGGCCTTCCTACACGAAGCGTGCAACCCCAAGTAACTCAAGGGTAGCACTGAGGAGTGACAACCAATTAATTGAGCTGCTTGGTCCGCTGCACCACGATCACCCCTTAAGCTCACAACCTCAGTTTTTGCAAGATTTATTTTGAGTCCCGAAGAAATCTCGAAACATTTCATGAGAAACATCACATTCCTTAAACAACCTTCCTTGTTGCTACAAAAAATCATCAGGTCATCGGCAAAGAGGAATAAGTCACCCCTCCGTCGACCCGGCTAGAAAGCACCCCTTCGATAAGACCGTTTCGAGAGGCCAAGGACAAGAGGCGCGAAAGACAATCCATGGCAAGATTGAAGATGAAAGGTGAAAGCGGATTTCCTTGCCGCACGCCACGTTTGTGGCGGAAAGACAACCCCAAGGAGCCATTGATCAAGATAGAGGATTCTGTATCCAAAACCTGGCGGATCCAAGCAATCCACAATGCCGAGAACCCCCTTGCTTCCAACATAGACAATACAAAATTCCACCCTATAGAATCAAAAGCCTTTTCGAAGTCAACTTTCAGAAGAAATACATTTTCATGATCTCGGTGGCATGCCCAAACCGTTTCATTGACTCCCATATAGCAGTCAAGGGTGCTTCTACCCGACATGAAGGTGTGCTGACAGTTGCTGATTAGGTCCCCCATGAGCGGCCGAAGCCGACTCGCAAGAACCCGGGAGAAAATGCGGACCAAGCTGTTTTCCAAGCTAATAGGCCTGAAATCTTTGACGCTAGAGGCTCCATCAATCTTTGGCAGCATAACAAGGTGGCCATAATTGAATCTTTTCAGAGCCGCCGGGCATGAGAAGGCTTCGTTAAATATATTCAAAAGATCGGTCTTCACCAGGTCCCAGTAGAGACGGAAGAATTCAGAGGTGAGCCCGTCCGGACCCGAAGATTTGCAAGAACCTAAATCCCAGACTGCTGCCTTAATTTCCTCCAACGAAAAGGGAGAGTCGATTACCAACCCGCTCGGGAGAGATGGGAGCCCTAGACGCTGCCAATCCAGATCCAGATGCGGCTTGCGATCTCTCCCCAAAAGCCGAATATACACCCTCCGGAATTCCTGCACAATGGCCTCCTCGCCCGTTATTTCACCAGCCTCAGTATCAATTGAGTGAATCCAATTTCTTCTTCTACGAACTAAGGCCCATTGGTGGAAGAAACGAGAGCAGTGATCCCCCTCCTTCAGCCACCTTTGCTTCGCCCTCTGCCGCCAAAATGCAACTTCATCCTGATAGCAGGAATCAATCTCCGCCTTCTTATCCCTCAAGACACCTATCTCCGAGTCAGAAAGACCAGCGGTGTCGGCCTTAGAGCGTAGCGCCTCAATATTTGATTCCAGCTTGACTCTTAATTCCATGCCTCTTTTTTTGGATTGGCTCGCCCATCACGGGATAATTTTCCTTAGCTTCCTCCAACGCAGAATCCAGGATGAGGAAGCCGAACCATTAGGCACGGACTCCCTCCATGCAGCAGAGATGATAGCGCGGAAGCCACTCTTATGGAGCCAATAGTTTTCCATTCGAAACGGCCTGGATCTGCGTAATTCAGCAATGCCCGAGGAGAAGACGAGGGCATTATGGTCCGACAGTCGCCGCTCCCCCCCAAGAACAATCGCCCCCGGAAGAGCCACCGAGGACGGTAAAGAGAGGAGGACCCGATCGAGGCGCGCGAGACTCGGGGGGGGGGGGGGGGGGGGGGGGGGTGGCGGTTGTTGGACCAAGTGAATTCCTTCCCTGAAATAGGCAAGTCAATTAACTCGCAGTCAGAGATAAACGACGATAGAAGGGAAGAGTCAGAAGAACATCCGGAGCAATTCCTTCGCTCTGAATCGCAGCGGGTGACATTGAAGTCGCTGCCTATAATGAAATTATCCCCAACAGCTCCGAGCAAGACTCCTTCGAGCTCAGCGAAGAAATCCCTCCTTCCAGCCCGCCGAGGCGGTCCATAAACTCCAATAACGGTGAAAAGAACCCGCGAAGACCGTTGCTCGAGCTTTGCCACCAGAACCCGATCCCCGATCACGGAATGAACACAATTCCAAATTAGGTTGTCCCAGATAAGAACCTGACCCCCCGCAGCGCCAATGGCGTCAATCGCGATAAAACCGGGCTCTCGAAAGCCCGAGAGATGCTTAGCACAGGAAGAAGAAATACCAGGTAGGTTCGTCTCCTGCAGGGCAATAACAGAGCAACGAGATTGATTAACATAATTCCTCACCATAAATCGCTTAGAACCCCGGTTCAAACCACGAATATTCCAGAATAACACCGAAAATTTACTCGGATTCATATGGATGATTTGATCTTCGGTCCCCCCATGTAACAGGAACAAGAACCTCATTCCAAGTCACCAGCTCGCCCGAAAGGCGCCAGTTCCTTCTCAACCGAATCCGCCAACGCAACATAAGAGAAGCCCAGAGCATGGACCTGCTCACGGATGGGAAGGTCAGCTAGCGAGGCCACCATGGACACGAAATGTAAGCCACGGGCCTCCTCCGCATCTACCTGGGCTATGGAATCGAAACCTGAAGAGCTAGAACACCAAGAGAAACCAACGCTTGGAGCGAAGGGAGAGTCCCCATTGAGAATGGCTTTCCTCACCACCGCCCGCTGCAGACAGCTCGCCTCAGAGACCCGAGAACTAAGGAGTCTCGAGCTCCGGCGAACCAACACTCCAGCTCGACGACGCGCTCTTCGCGAGTAAGTTAATACGCATCTCGGAGGCAAAAGCATCTGCTCCTCCGGATCCGAAATATGGACCCCCCTCCTTGCCAGATCCGCTTTAGCAGAAGGGTCCACCCGAGACAGGGTCGGGGAAGGCCTAGCCGACCCAGAAGACCCCAACGGCTGAGAGGCTCCAACTATTGCATCAGACCCAAAGCCCACCAACGCGGGGAGTCCACTGGCCCACAGGCACTTGAGGACAAAAGCCATCGCCTCTGCCAACTGGTCAACTAAAACCCTATTTGGAGCATCTCGAAAGGCACCAGACGCCGACGAAAAAGGTAGCTGACACAGCGCAAGGCCACCACCGCCAACTCCTATTCCCCACGAGGATCTAACATGAAAGGGGAAAGATCCAGACGCCCCATTCAAAAGCCTGATAGTTTAGTTAATTATCTCTACATACATTGTGAGTTTTGATTCCTAAAAACCAAAAGATGTATGCAATGCATGACTCAGCAGTTTGCTGATTCAATAATGTGATGTCTATTTTGTATATTTCTGCTCTTAATTATGTCTTGTAGTGGAAACTTGTTTAGATTTTGTCTGGAGTTGGTGATAGTCACTGTAAGCCAAGCATTTAGAGGAAAAGAATTTCTGATCAGTTAACTCCCCTTTGGTTGGACATAATAATTATATCATTTTGACTTTTTTTTTAAAAAAGTTGCACCTTATATAATTGACAAAAACAACATGCAAAATATATTGCATCTGATGCATATCTTGTTGATTAATTGTTCCAAACCAATGGTGAAAGAAGGGATAGAGATAAAAATATATTGTTGACAGGAGAGTAAGATCTTAATTAACACCTTGCATAAAAAGAACTAGTTCCAATTTCTTAATCTATATATATATATATATATATATATATATATAAAACCTTTTTATTACTAATATATTGTCAAGAGCAATACTAGAGGCTTTTGCCAAGTCAGTACCTGAAGATTAGGTCATGAACAACTGACAGAAATGTCTCCAGTGCTGTTTGTTTATCTTTGCTGCTATGATGCAATTAACCTTCACCAAAGTACATCCAACTTCTTCTCACTATCTAGGTAGCAAGTTGGTCAAGCAACCCAATTGTCCATATATGAATCTAGGATTCGTAGACCCATTCTACCAAGGTTGATTCTTGAGTTATGTATAATGTAAGTTTGATGACTGGTGGTGCAGACTATATACTGTAGTCCATGATTCTTAATCCATTGTTCATTATAATTAATGCAGCTCAATTCAAGACTCCAAAAAAGCAGAAACGTATTGCAACCAAGAACAATTGCACAACAAACACCGATGTAACGTAGTTCGGCATCACAATATTAATGAAAGCACAAAAAAACATAGTACAATGAGGACCATACTCCGGAATTCCCTTCAAGTTTCATAAATTCTGAAGTTACCACAACTGATATAAACCTGATAACTTCTTTGTATCTTATCCCCATTATCATTGGCTCTCACTGTCTTGAACTCTAGGACTTGGAGCTCCTCTAGGGTTTACCCCCCTAGCCCTCCATATATGGAACAACAAGAAGTTTACTTTGCGAGAAAGAATCCCAATCATGAGCAAAAGAGTTAGCAAGAAGCAATTTGATGGAAAACAAATCACGTGCAAAAGAAAACTTCAGAAATGAGAGTTTGGCAGTCTTCATTGATTGAAGACATGCGATTGATCGAATCCGGGTAGGAAAGTCCAATCCCCATCTAACAATTCTTTTGACCTACTTGGTTGAATCTAGGAAAAAAAGAACCTCTTTTCTTTTAGTTGTTAGCTTTGAGTGAATCACTCTGTGGTTCTGCACTGCTACATCTACCCAACAGAAATGAGGAACCTCTGCAATTCACTTTTACTTCAGTTCTTCATCACAGCTTAACAAAATCTGTTCCATCTATGTCTGTATAGTGATCGAAGAAGTCCATGTTTTCATGAGTATCATTATAGTAATAAAGGCAAAGGAAGAAGTAAAAGACTGCACTATGCTGTATGCAGGCGTTTCTTGTTGATGTCTTTTGAATTGGTATTGGTTAGATCCATGTTCTTTACACTTCATATGATTTGGAAAGATTACACACCATCTTCTTCTCCACTCATTGAATTCTCACAGACAGCTTTTTCTTGTATTATTATCTTTTATCTTTCTTCTCGTACCTGTTTGCAGGTCACGAGAGGGCAGTATACATATTAAAGGCTTAAGCAAGTTTAGGGCGGCAAGCAGTGGGAGGATATCTTACTTCAAATAGGGGGATAAAGTGATGGCTATGAACATGGGGAGGCTCAATTTATCATGAGTTCACGGGTGTCATTATTGACCTTATCTCTTATCAGTCTCAAGGATAATATATCTAACTATAAAAGGGTCAATTGCTTTAGACTGATTCAGATGAAAAAGAAAACAATGAGGAAGGGTCCTAAGAATCTTCTAACTCGGTGTTTTCGGGGAGCAAATCTTGCTATTTGATTCACAAGTCTTACTTAAGTATACTGATGGAGTTGACAAATTGCATTGTTACTTGGTGTTTTCTAGTTTGGCATACTGTTAAGGGCAAGCCTTGATCTAAAATAAAGGTTTTCTATTAAGAGACTAAGGGCTAGTTTGATTCACATGCATGAGAAGTATCTCCCTGCATGAAATTGTATTTTTCATGAATTTACCCACATGATCTTCTTGGGAAGTACAAAAATATTTGTTTGGCAATAAAAGAATTGTAACTTCCTATGAATTAACTTCTCACATCTTTTGGTTCAATATATTACGCACTTCGTGGAGAATAAATATACCCTCCTCTCCTAGGGATGACAATATTACCCCGTTTAGGCGGGTACCCGCGGGTATTTACCCGTTTATGACGGGTATGAGGGATAGTTTCCTACCCGCGGGTAATTTTTTTTACCCGTTTATTATATGGGACGGGTACGGGTATTATAGTACCAGTACCCGCGGGTAACCGTTACCCGCGAAAATTATTAAATTACAATATTACCCTTGGTATATATACTAAAAAAACTCTAACCTAATTCAATACACATATACTTTATGTTTTGAAACCTTATGATGATTTTGTTATCAAAATATTGTGTGTTTATCAAAATACTTGAAGAGTTGAAGTGTTATTAAAATATTGTAATATATTTATATTTTTTAAAGTGTCATGGCTACCCGCCAATACCCGTGGGCATCCGTTCCCCCGCGGGTAATTAAATGAGTACCCATTTTTGATACCCGCGAGGAATAAACGGGTAGCAAGTAGACACCCTCCTACCCGCCCCGCCCCGTTGACATCCCTATCCTCTCCATTTCAATGGCTTGTATTTTTTTCTCCCTTTGTTTCTTCAATCTTATCCTATCTTTATTTTTGTGCATTAGTATTCCTTGCAACACCTCCTCCGCAATATTGTCTAAAGAACCAAATAGTAGAAAATGATATTTGGGGGTGTTTGGTATGCAGCAATCTATTTGCATTATCGATAATGTGACTTTTAAATTCTCATGACCCACGCTCTATCATGTTTGGTTCGGACACTTTACCGGTAATTCAAATTGCCCCAGTAATCCACATTACCACTTTGAGAGGTGGGTATGTGGATTACCACCCAATGGTAATCCTAAATTCTAATATTATTCTTCTCTTCCATACATTCTTCTTCATGCAAGACACCACCAAATTTTGACAATAATTTTTTTGGTAATTTTGTTTGAAGTCAAAAAATACAAAATTAGATTGTCGACCAAACATGTCAAACGAGATAATATTATATTACTGGTAAATTAATGATAACAATCTATCTTGTGATAATGTGGATTTCATTATATCATTACGGTGTGTTTCATAATAGAACAGGAATAACACACCTCCTCTACAAAATAGTGTGTTTCAATTATTCTGAGGTCAGCTACAAATCTCTTTTTTTTTCTAATACTGACAAATACTAAATTGTTGACAGATAATCTCAATCATGGAGGACCACCACCAGCTGTTAGAATGAGGGACAAAATCCATCAAGACATATAGCTGATGCATTGTACAGAACTGCCAGAATATGAGACACTTAAATTCAATCTCCTAAGCACTAGATTTGACAAATTTTCACTTTCTTTTTTCACTGCCGGCCATGCAATCATCAAACAAGAAAGCAGCACAGTGTTCACTGTACATACAGCAGAAAGGTTTTAGGATACTGGAATTGTTCTCTTTCACTGCAGCCTCCTTTCTTTGTCTTTCTCTCTCAGTTTGTGCCTACTGTGTGGAGAAGATTTGAATGGCCTGTTGAGATCATTGATTAGAGGTGAGTTGCCAACAGCTTGGGCAAATGGAATTAGAGGAACTTGATCATTTGGGTTGAAACTTTTGGGACCAGAGAGCAACAGGTTAGGCTGATTCTGACTCCATTTGTGCAAAATTGTTAGCTGTGATCAGTATAAGAATAGAAGATGAACTGGCTCCTGTCTCTTGTTGTCCATGGCTTTGATGTCTTGTATGCTGTAGGGAATGGAGATAGTTAGAGTGAAGAAGTGACAGCTTCATGTAAAAGATGAAGAAAACTAGGTTGTTTTTGTTACACAGGAAGAAGTAAGCATACAATAGACAAGGAAAAGAATACCAATTTGCTTGATTCTATTGATGTGACTGTGCTCCAAGTAAAGAGAGGTGTTTTTTCTTTTTCTTTTTCATTACTTTCATGAAAATTGTTTAATATTTAGGTTAAATTTGTAAGAATCTAACTTAATATAATTATACAAGTATAGCCTAACACATAGAGCTGGGAGCTCTTTACCTGCTTTTTTTGCTTTTCTTAATGATATAACTTTTTCTTCTATAAATTGTATGCTATATACATTAATCTTTTTTTTTTCCTTTTAACTCTTTTTTTTTATTTTTAGTTTACATATTATCTATTATATTATCTTTTAGGACAAATTTTGTTTTAGAACAAGTATTGTATATTATCTTTTAATACTTTTTAAATTATTTTTTTTGTTTCGATTTGGAGAATCTTTTTTTTTTATTTTGAAGAAAAGCTAAAACTCAAACTGACTATACATTATTAGTAAATATAAAACACAAATAATTATACATTTTAACTTTCTTATTATTGTTGTTGGCATTATATTTGAAATTCTATTTTATTTTTTCTTAATTTGGTTTAGTTTTTGAGTTTTTTTAATTAAAATTAGTTTGATTCAAAATTGTGTATTTTTTGAAAAATTCAAAACCCCGAATATAATAGAATATGGTTATAGTATTATATGTTGAATATATAATTATAAGTTAAATAGTACACTTGTATTTATAATTTATCTTTACATTATATATTATATATCTATCTATTATTTATTTTAATTAGGATGGTATATTTGGGTTATCCTAACTTGATTGGAAATTTTAGAAAATTTAATATATGTACTAACTTGAACTCGACTCTATCAAATGGGATTTTTTAAATTCGATCAGGTCAATTCATTTTTATCTGGATCAGATCGATTAAAATTGATACAAAAATTTATAAACATTGATTTTTTTCCTTAAAAAACGGCATAATATAAAGTTCGACACAAAATTCAAACAATCAACCAATTAATCATAATCCTCAAATCTAATTTGATCGAACCCAAAATTTAAACTATCTATATCTAAGTTGAGTTAAATATATGTTTAAAATATTTCAAGTATTTGGTTTGATTTAAACCTTCTACACATGATTCAAATTTTGCACAAATTCCAACTATTTATATATAGGTTGGATTTAAAATATATATTTAAAAAATATTCCAGGTTATTTGAGTCGATTTGAATTTTCTACACAGAATTCGAATTCGGCCCAATATTCAATATCGATTTGAATTCCAGTTATGACTTCGCCTGATATGACCCAAATATTCTTTTGATATTGTATAAGTCATATTATAAATTAAAATATTATATTTAATATTATATCACATATCTATTTACTATATGTTAAAATAGTTTTTACAATTTAGTTATAATTATGAATTTTTTATTCTATTTGGGTATCATATATCGTATTTGGCGTCCTCCTCCTCGAGCTGCTCACCGACGGGGTGTCGTGGGCGACCATCGCGACGATGGAGGGGAGAAAGGAAGCAAAAATATATATATTAAATAATAATATAATAATATAATAATATTCCACATAGGACAAAAATTTCCACTCGTCGTCGTTAACGTCCAAGTTAGCAAAAATCGTCAGAAATGACAGTGCGTGCTAAACGGGATAATGGAATGATAGTTGGTGTATTTCCTTGCTAACGAAAAAAAATTATGCTAAAAATGAGAAAATGTCCAAAGTTAATATTTTTTTTTTGTATTTATAGTATAATATAATATAATATAATATAATATAATATAATATTATATAATATACAAATTATATAATATACAAATTATATAATATATTTTATCATATAAAAAATTCATAAATTAAAACTTTTTTTTTTTTTAAATTTTTGACCGGGAGTACAATGAGTATCCAAAATACTGAAGGTTTTAATGGAGACTAATAAAGAGCTTTGGGAATGTATTACTAATACAACTTATGATGTATTATTTTTAGTGCAGGTATTAATTATTATCATTCTCAAATACTGTATAGAATTATCATAATACTATAATACTATACATGAGACTTATACATGGTACTCAACAGGCCCTAAAACTAATAGATTTTAAGGGTCTTTGTTTCGCATAATTTTAAAGTACAATATCGGACAACATGTAGTCACATGTTCATTTGCGAAAATATACCATAGACATGAGGAGGAGGACAAGAAAGGGGTAAGGGGTGGCGACAAAATCGCCCTAGGAGAGGGAGAGTGAGACATCGCTAGGGTTTCTTTTTGTGTAATTAATGAAAGTAAATCGGGTCAATTTCTAAAAATATCCATAAATTAATATTGAATGATGATGATTTATGTAACTAAGTTTATAATTTAATACCGCCACAAATACCAATGGAACGTAACAAATATAATTTTAATTAACACCTCATTATACTTGTTAACTTTATAAACATGTCACACTTAAAAAAAATTACACCTTAAAATATGTATAAAAACAATTAGAATTTTTTTAATAGCGCGTTTGTTTCACGGGATATGACTGATGGATAGAATTTATCAAATTCTATCTGTCGTTTGTTACGAGCTTCGGATATCATTTAAGTTGGATATGATCGCGAATCCAAATTCGATTCTAATAGAATATAAATATCCTCTGGGGGTGGGTGGGAATTAAAATCTCTGAATTTTTTCTTCTGATATCATTTTAGTTGGATATTTATGATAAGTGATTTTTAATTTAATTTTTAGGAATATTTTTGTCATGGTTGTTATTATTATTATTATTATGTTAAAATAATTATTTAAAATTATTTTCATAATTTTAAAATAAAATTTTGGTAAAATCAAATTTAAGTATTAAATTATTAATATCCGACTCTTTTATTCGGAGCCAACACAAATATAAAATTTTAAAATCTCATCTTTTATGATCTTCTTGTCCGAGATTTTAACAAGCGCATGATATGATATAACTTTATCATTGTGATTTTTATCCTAATTAATTTCAATTAAATTTTTATTCATTTGAAATCTTATCACGCTAAACAAACTCATCTTAATATACACCCATCATTTTGATCACATAATAAATTGAGAGGTGATTTTGGTATATTATATTTTTTACAAATATTACAAAAAATTTATGATTTTATCAAAAAATTATAAAATATTTATGATTTTTCTAAATTCTTAAATAATTAATTTCAAAAATCCCAAATAAAAAAAATATCCGTTGCAAAACACACTATTAAATATCAAGTGCGAATAAAATAAATATTTAATAATATTATTATCATTACAGCTCAGAAGGAAGTACATCACGTGTTTACTCTTCTCTTCCAGATGTGTGTGCATTTTAATTAGGTGGAGGGATTCGAGGGAACAAGTCCTCTTCGCCCACATAGAGCCCTTTACTTGTGAGTGAGACAATTCGTCGAAGACGTTGTGTCGCCATCCCACGGCTCGACAGTAAGATGAGCTTCGCCTCCCCCACCGGCTCTTCTTCCTCTTCCCCTCCATCGAGCAACATCGGCGACGGCGGCCGGAGCGATAATAGGAAGGAGGCGCTGGGGTGGATCGAGTGGGGGAGAGGATGGTGCAGCATCATCGGGGAGTTCCTCTTCCAGAGGATCGCCGCTAGCCATGTCGAGAACCCTTTAACCCTCCCCCAGCTCGATGGCGTTACCTGCATCGTCACCGGCGCCACCAGTGGCATCGGCCTTGAGATCGCCAGGTTTCCCCTCTCGCCTCTCCTCCTTACCCGCTGAATGTTGTAATGACGGTTGAAGCCGCTTGCTTGATGGCAACGGCTTTCGGAATCTTCGGAGATCGCGTGGCGTCTTCTTTGAATTAGCGTTTTAGGTTTATGGGAAATCTTACATGACCCATAGGGATTCTTAACCGTACATCTTGACAACCATTCTGATGGTTTTATTACTAAAAGCACTCATCAATGGGTTTCTGACACTGTCTTCTTAGCAAATTTTCTTGGTTGCCCTCCATGTGTCCGCATACCTTGAATACAAATAATTCTATGTGTACCATCTATGAGCCTGGTCATGGTGATAATAAACTTGTAAATTATAAGTTACACAGAGATAGATGGCCACGGAAGAAAATCATGGTACAGTGATGTCAATTGTATTTTGATTCAGTTTCGACCATTGTCTTCCTTTTGTATTCATCAAAAGGGGAACATAGATATAGAGTGACGCCAGAGTCAACTCTTGAGGTTTTACCATATTTCTTTTGTTAATTTGGGATACTTACTTGATCAAATAGATAAATGCTGCCACATATTTCCCCCAAAAGTGCCATGTTGTTCTAGCTTTTCTCTTTGAGTCGGAATCATGGAAAACCAGTTGCTTTTCATCTGAATCTGAAGTTCAAACTTTCAGAAGGAATAATGTTTTCCAAACATTGTGGTAATTGTTACTGCTACTTACTTTATAGAACGCTTTGTATGCTTGATGGTTTAGCTTTATTTGTTTCAAAAGTTTGTTGTTCCACAACAAATGTGAAGTGCAGCTTCCAAACAAATAAACACGTGGAATTTTCTAACCTTTCTATGCTTTCATTCAATTGCTCTCTTTTCTATTAGTAGTGATATAGTTTGTTGGAAACAGGCAACTTGCAGAGTCAGGAGCTCATGTTGTAATGGCTGTCAGGAAAATGAAGCTAGGTCATGAGCTGATCCAGAAGTGGCAGAATGACAAGTCTGAGAGTGGGTTACTACTTAATGTCGAGGTACATTACATACAACTGGCAGTACAAATTGATGGTCCATCTTTGTCATAGCTACCTCCTTTCATGTTTTAAATTCGGCATTGCCCATAATTTGCTTTCATATTTTGTCTTTCTAACTGCCAGTGCATAGAAAGTGACTAGTACCAACAACCTGCCTGGGGTTTCATTAATTATGCTTCTCCTTTTAGTAATCTGTATTAGAAGTTTGACTAGACATGCAATTAGAAAAATCAAAACTATTTGTATATGTCATCTGCCAAATAGGATCAGAATGCCTGCTATTTGATTTTTTTTTTCCTTTAAATTCTTAAATTTTCCAGGTGATGGAACTTGATCTGCTTTCTCTCGACTCGGTTGTAAGATTTGCTGAAGCTTGGAATGCCCGTGGTGCACCATTGCATGTATTGATCAATAATGCTGGTATTTTTGCTATTGGAGGTTAGAATGAAGTCCACTTCCACTCATTAATATATTCCTATAATGTTCATGAAAATCATGATGAGCCAGAGTACTGGGTTTAACAACACAACCCATTTGTGGTTTGAAGTGTATCACTTTCATCAGATTGCCATTATAGTTTGATACCTATCTTGTTACCCAATTCAAATAAAAAATATTACTATGACAAACATGTCATTGTTCCTAAGTGTCAAAATTAGAAACAATTCTCTGCTTGCGAGGATGTAATATCACTCCTTTTACAAAGATGATCTTAGTGACAGAACTCTGTTATAATTAGATGTTTAATTTAGATACTTATTTGATTAACAAATAATTAAATTTTTTATGCCCTTTTATTTCTTTTGACCTCATATATATTGCCAATGGGGTGCACACATAATGTTGAAGTAGCACATACAAGTACTAAATTTTACAAATAGACACCACATGTGTGCCACACTGATCCTGTGCTTTCTCCAAACATGCCATATCCTTTGTTGTTCCATGAGCTTTGCTTAATGATATTCCTAAAATTATTATTAGATTCGTATTAACCTTGGCTAGCTTAAACCAGGTCATAGGGGTAAGGCTGCATGTTGACAATCCAAACGTCCAGCATTGACAGGATCCATGTACACTTAAATCATGAATAACAAGCATGGATATAATTTGCTTCTCAAGTATTCTTTTCTACCTCCTTTATCTTTTAATTTCTCTCCCTTTTGATCTTTCATTTTTTATAGTAATAAAGATATTTTCTTTTTCTTAATATTCTTTTGATATGTACCTTATCTTTGTGATTCTACACAGTGGACTGCTAACCTAATTTTATTTAGATCTTATGTGCACTTCATAGGGCCCTCTGGTCCAAAAAAGCAGATGATCTTTGATCTTTTTCTAGTAACAAAGATGTTTTCTTTTTCTCAAGATTCATCTGATGTGTACCTCATATTTGTTGTCTACACAATGGAGTGCTAACCTAATTTTATGTATATCTTATGTGCACATCATAGGGCTCTCTTGTCCACAAAGCAATTAATTTAATATTCATATTCATATTTTTATTAAATTACTATTGAGATAACTTCTGCATTATGTTATGCCAAAACTGCATGTTGGCTATGATTTGCATAGTTGAACTTCTTCCTAGTTTGATTGATGTTCTTGCTCATTACAACTCGACTTGTGTAATGTTTCTGCACTTTTTTAGAACCTCAACGCTTTTCAAAGGATGGGTATGAAGAACACATGCAAGTGAATCATCTTGCTCCAGCACTGCTGTCATTGTTGCTTTTTCCGTCTCTTCTTCGAGGATCTCCTAGCAGAATTATCAATGTTAACTCGATTGTAAGTTGTTTTCCTCAGTTTACCATGAATTGCTAAAATAGGATTGACACTTACGAATGAATTATATTAACTTCTAGCTTTCTTTCACTTAATATCAACATTAACATTTCATTAGAACCCAATCAAACTTTAGCTTTACTGTTTCAACCCTAAGTGATATAAGGGATGATCTAGTATTCTAAAATATGATTGGAACCAATCTACACACTTTTCCCATTTGTGAAGGCTTATTTTGGAACTAATGATGAGAATAAGAAGGTACTTATTAATTTGGATAAAAGAAAAAACACTTCCAGTTGAGCATGGATTTCCACATATTAATGGGGACCATAACAAGTAGGAAGTAGAAACTACTGCAAATTCTGAAAAAAGAAAATAGTTTAAATTTTGTGGCAAACTAATAGTTGTTAGCAGTCTGGATTGATCTAGACTTCTAATTTTTTATGGCATTGTTATTTGATTCTAAAGAAACATAGTACCCGAGTCAAGTTCACTTTACAAATGATGTAGAATGTGTTTAGGAATAAAAGTTAGGAGATGACTCATTCCGGAAAAGAAATTGTTTATAGGCAAGTATTCATTTTTATTTTTTTCCAGATTTCAATGGCATTTATTGGTTGTTCACTTGTTTTATGGAATAAAAGTTTTTTGATGCTTATCTAAGATTGGTTGTACTAGATCATAAAGAGAGTGACATAATAGTCTGAATTCCAATATGAATTTCATAAGGATTAGCGGTATGAAATTGGTAATAGATGTGAAGGACCAAAGAATTGCACAAAGCTTTCTTCTGAAGTTTCAGGGAATGGGATTCCAAGAGTAAAAAACATAATGTGGCTTAAAAATATCATATTATTTATAAATTGGACCTTGAATCCTTGATAAAATAATATGATCAGAAAATGTTCTTTATTGTGGCTAATAAACTCAAATAAAGACCCAATATGGACTATATTTTGGCTTATTACAGATTAACAAACCAAATGATTTGAGAATCCCTACATGCTTTTAGAAGGGACAGAGGGAGTGAGCCTTGCATGAGGGCTAGGTTGTTCCATTGTGACTTAGGAGATCAAGTAGCCTCTTTGCTGGACAAGAGCAAGGCGTCATATGTTGGCCTTTTCAGTACCTCTATGTTCGTTCGTAGGAAGCCTTGCTGCAGGCCTGCAGTCACCCTTTTTTTAGAAATGACAAGCGGGGATAAGACTGAGATTATAACATATTCTAGGGCTTATTAGAAATATGAATTGGATTATCTCAAAAAAGACCAAGAGTGCTATTTTTTAAAAACTTCTTTAGGTATGAGAATGTTGAGGTCATAGGTGAGATTAGCTTTGTTTGTGTTGCCAATTTCTATATTGGTATTATTGTTGTTTTTAAAACAACATTTCATATGATATCATCCTTTTATTTCTTTTAGTTTAACATGGGCTCTCTCTTTCACCACTTAGGGCCTTTTTTCCTCTTTAGATGCAATATGTTGGATCTGTGACTATAAAGGATGTAAACAGTAGACATGGATTTGGGAAGAATGTTTGTTTTCTTTTTCTTTCCCTCTGGTTATCTATGTTTCCTTATTTTCTTTTGTTTCTTTAAATTCTTAGACATGGCTTTTTTTTTCTGTTTAGATGCACAGCGTTGGCTTTGTGGATACAAAGGATATGAACATGACTACAGGAAGAAAGAAATATACAAGTTTAGATGGTTACTCAAATAGCAAGCTGGCACAGGTAAGATACAGATGGTTACTGTATTGAGCTTAAAAAGACGTTTTAATTGATCATACAGATTACATATTGTCATTGAAAATTTCTTAAGAAGGTATACTTGGACTAACTTTTACTCTCTGATCTTAGTAATATTCTTAATCATCCTTGTTCTTTTTCTTGGATTTGTTATCTAACTTTTGTTTCTTTGATATTTAATGCTTTACTGTTGGATTTTTTTTTGCCAGGTCAAATTTAGTAGCATCCTTCACAAGCGAATACCTGCAGAAGCTGGTATTGAGATTTTGTGTGTTTCTCCGGGCATTGTTCACACGAATGTTGTGAGTATCTTGTAGCAATTTTTTGTATATTTCTTTCCTTGACTGAATAGTTGTTACTTGTCACTTGAGCTTCAAAGCATGCATCCATTTTTTTGGCTTATTGAAGTCCCAAGGTGTTGGAAATCATCACAAGAGAAGTGTTGTCCAAATTTTATGCATTCATAGATCAACACTGTGCTGGTCTTAATGAGAGTCAGTTGAAGATTAAGGCCTCAGCATTTTGTTACAGAGAAGCCCATGAATCAGTTTACTCTGGCAACTTTGTCTCCTTCGTGATGTGACCTAAACCCATCTGAGTTGTTGTAGCCACCAGAAGATTCAAGTCCAACATTTAGGATGTTAGGATCCATAGACATGGTAGGATTTGCAGCTCCTCGAATCCTATAATGGCCTTACCATTGTAGTGAGTTTTCTACACTGCATCAATAGATGCTCTAAACTAATTTACTGGCTATCTGCAGGCAAGGGACCTACCAAAGATTATCATAGCAGCATATAAGCTAATTCCGTACTTCATATTTAGTGCTCTAGAAGGTAAACACTTTTTCTCTTTCCTGTCTTCTGCTGTTCCTGTCTCATTCATTTTTGTCTACCCTCATAAACTAAACTGATTGTTCTGTTGCTGTAGGTTCAAGAAGCACTTTATTTGCAGCCACTGATCCTCAGGTACCAGAATATTGTGCACTGCTCAAGGCTGATGAATGGCCTGTTTGTGCTTATATTTCATATGATTGCCGCCCGATGAATGCATCTGAGGAAGCACACAATCTAGAAAGTTCTCAGGAAGTTTGGGAGAAAACATTGGAGCTAATTGGACTTCCACCCGACTCATTGGATAAGCTTCTTGAAGGGGAGAGAGTGGAATGCCAATACGGGTCCAAGGGAGAGTGAGAAGATGATATCCAGAATATTTTTTGGCATCAGCAGATTGTATAATACTATAATCAGTCTTCTTCAGCGAATAAGACTAACAATTAGGGCGCTGGCCTTCCTTTCTGCTAATATGGTGCATCTTATGGAGCTTTCTCAAATTGAGAAAAGGTTGTGCTAAATTATTAGTTTATTATTATTTAAACAAAGAGGCCCCCAATGGATGTTTCTGCAGTGGATTAAACTACATGTAATGGTTCATGTACTCTAGTTAACAACATTGTTTATGATGCAACGGTGGCACACTGGTTAAGATCTTTTCTTTAGTGCATTGTGGCATCTTGTGATGTACTATTGGTAATAATCATTGCTATTTTCTTTACCAAATGTAGGATTAGCATCACATTGCTATTTTAGAAAATTTAACTAATTTGATTCAAGGTACTGGCAATTAGTAACTAGATTATTACATTAGCTGATAGTTGATTGTATTAGTTGATTTGTCTGGCATTAGTTATTAATACCATGATGTTTGGTAAAAATTAGTTATTGGTTAGTAGTTTGAGTGTGTAAATTAGAAATAAATATGTGAATATATTTTAATTTTATTTGCTAATTAAGTTGATGCTAGCTGATTGTGTTAATTTTAAGTAATGGTAATGCGTGTAATTTTTTGTTAAAGATATATATATTTTTTATCTTAAGTGTTTTAGAAATTAACACTTTGAGATGAAAAGTTAATCGAAACAATCGAGTAACAAATATTTTCATTGACTTTTTGACTCAGTCAAACATCCAAAATAGCCTTAAAAAGTTAGAAGTGAGGCTTAAAAAATAGGTTTACCTCAATTATATTCGCTTGTTGATATATTTATCTAAATTATCACACTCTTGAATCAAACTCCATTGCATCAACCAAGTCTCTGAATCCATCTAGCTCTGATAGTCTCAATGATCATAAAGTTCATTTCACTACTGAAGCGTAACAAAGAATCTCCATTTTCTGCTTGAAATAACATATAAATACATAGCTTCTGTGTGTGTATATATATATATATATATATATGAAATGACTTGTTGGATTATTCTTTTCAGGTGCTAATTTTGAAGTGACAAGATGATGAGCATCTGCAATTCATTTAATCAGCTAAATCATAAAGTGTTTATGGATCAGCACAACCATTGTCTTACTGCTTTTCCACTAGCAACAAACCTTCCATTGTTCTTCCTATCAATCCTCATTGGACTATTTGTGTGAAACATCATTTCCGAAACCAAACTCTTAATTGGCGATTGCCCCCTTCTTTCACTGTGCTTGCCTGATCCACAGACGACTGATATCTCCAAAGGCACCACATTCTCATCACAGAATCGTTGTCTCAGTTCCTCCATCCATGTTAACAGGATTATGTACGCTGCTGTGACGTGAAATCCATGCAAATCCAACTTCGATTCAGAGGGAGACCACTCCAAGATATCGACCAAAACTGATGAGCTAATTAGCTCCTGAACCAGCAATGCCTCTGTGCTGTTTGGCGATGACGAAGAAGACGACGGCTTCTCTTGCTCCAATTTCTTCATTAGATCATCGATCGAAAGAGGAAGGGATTTACTATCTGATGCAGCAATCGAAGCAACCGTTGGACATGAGTTCAGCACAGAATTGAATGTCCGAATCGAGCATCCGATGCCCAAAGATTTCGTCTTGGCCATCCAAGACGCCATTTCTGAGAGCTCCCCGTGCTGCCCGTAACAAGAAAGGACAATGTTGGAGCACACGGTATCGATTGCTAATCCAGCGTTTTCCATCGATCCGATAACCCTTCTCATCTCCGAGAAAAATCCCAGTTGCCCGTAGCCTTGGATGACAATCCTAAACTCGAAAGGGGAAGGCTTGCTTCCCAAAGCGGCCATCTTGTTCAGCTTCTCCTCCGCCTCGCCGGGCATTCCCACCAAGCACAGAGCCTTGATCACCGACTCGTGGAGCCTCCTCCCGGAATAGGGAACCTCGCGCAGTCGCGCGTAGGTCTCGAGGGCCGGTTGCTTCAGGCCGTGCTCGGAGAAGGAATCGATGAGGTCACAGTAGAAGTGGGCGAGGTCTCGACGTGACTTCAGCCTCGCGACAGCGTCCAGGGTTAGGGTTTGAGCCTCCGCGGAGCGGCCTTGCTTCTCGAGGAGCGCAATCACGCTGGCGGCGAGCTTCGGCTTCCAATCGAACCAATTGGCTTCGCTGATCCGCTCGTAGATCTACAGAAAGCGGTCAAATTGGAATCTTTCCAGAGGAGAAGAAGCATTACAGCGAGCGAGGGGAAGGGTGGGGAGCAAGAGGGACTCACGGGGAGGGCGAAAGGGGAGGAGACAACTAGGAAGCGGGAGAGGGTGTGGAGAGCGGCGGACTTGGAGGAGGCCGCGAGGAACTTCCGGATGAGGCGGTCTGCGGCGGAGGGGTCGGTGCGGAGGGCGGAGAGGAGGCGGTCGGCCTGCTTGCCCCCGCCGGCGAGCGCGCATTTGGAAACGGCGGCGGAAGGCAAGACGGGCCCCGCCGTCGTCGAAAGCAACGCCATGCTGTGGATAGAAATTATGCGGAGGAAGTGCAGTTGAGCAGAGCAGATCTTCCATGCGGTCTTTATGCAGTCTCAAAAAATCTTGCATGCGTTCCAACAATCTTGTTATTTTCATATTAAACAAAAGATTCGAAAGTGCAACTAATTTTTATTTGAGATTAGAAATCAATTCTCACAGAATGATGGATCCAAATGTCACGTCACGATCATATAAGATGCTCTTTTTAATTACAAGCCCAATCTCAATCTATTATGTTCGTTTGTTTTGGTTGAATAGATCAATTTAACTCCACAAAGAAAAAAGAGAACTCCACTTGCATTCCATAAGCATCAAAATTACTGCACAAAATTTAAGAATTTGAGCAAACAAATTCGGACTCGGATGACACGAACTCCAACCCGTTACCCATTGACCCGTTAATCTTACTCACGTTGTCCTGCATTTGCCTGATTTTGATGCAGTAACGTAGGATTCCAGTTAGCCGCGATTATATTTATTGACAAAAACGTCCTCTATATTCTATATAATATATACTACATACTATCTCTAAGCACTGGCATTCCTTTTATAATATTAATGCAATCAAAGGGCTTTATAGTAAAAATAAATAAATTATCCTTTCATTTTTTATATATAAATAGATAAAAGGGGGGAAAAACAAGGGCTTCTTCTCTCGTGAGCGGGCGAGAGCACCAAAAGCTTCCGCCTTTGTCATCGCAAATCCCCCGAGGCCCGAACCGGAAGCCAGGCGCTCGTGATTTTTCGTCTGTAAAATTGAAATCGCTGGCTCCTCTGCCTGGAATTGCCCTGTCTTCGGAATCGTCTCGCTTCATGCCCTGATTCCTACGATCGGGTTTATTATTTTAATTGTTGTAGTGCCCTAAGCTTGGGATTTTATTTCTCTCTACCTCGCCTCTTGGATCCACGGCGAGGAGGTTGGGATCGACCGATATTTCTTCTTTGCTGACGGAAAGGAGCTAGGACATTGGGCGGATGGAGTCTGATGGCGGGCGTGAAGCGATCCGGTCTGCGACGGCGGAGGAAGAGGCAGTGAAAAGGAACACTGACTGCGTCTACTTTTTGGCTTCCCCGTTGACCTGCAAGAAGGTATGCTTTACCTCGTCATGTTATTTTCATTGTTACCCTTACTTGTAGCTCCAAATTGGCGGTAAATAAGCAAAAATTTGTTCTTTTTGGCTGACATGTATTTGCTTGTTTGGGTTCCCTTGAAATCCTGGTTAGCAGACCTGGTGATGTGTGTAATATTTAGGGTTTTGTTACTTCTTAATATTCTTGATGTGCCAAAAGGCAAAAACTATTCTTAAGCGTAAAAATACTTGTGTTAGACTATACTTGTTTTTTATATTGCTTTTGTCATACAGAGTGTGGAGATGATGATTACATTTTGTTTCTTTAAAAAGAGAATATGGTATTTATTATGTGAAAATTAAAGAAAAAATATACCCCGTCTCTTCTTATTGTTGTGTGAATCTTATTAATCTCAGTTCTCTCCCCAATTTTTTTTTAATTAAAATTGTTTCTTTAAATATTGAAGGAATTCATATGGCATTGACAAGATATATGAGTATTATCAATTGGTATACATACATATTTAGGATGAGCAAATTTGAGAATGTAAGAGGCTGAATAAAAGTTTTAATAAGTTTCCACGGGATTATCTAGAATTGGCCTAACTCCACAGCCTTCTCAGTCTACGCAGATGTCCAAGGAAAAGTAACTTGTTCTTGGTATGTCCATGCATTGTCAAACATTAATAACATTATTGGCCCCTTCTCTTTTGGGGATTTCCTTGTAATGGTTC
This sequence comes from Canna indica, assembly GCA_034359265.1. NCBI lineage: Eukaryota > Viridiplantae > Streptophyta > Magnoliopsida > Zingiberales > Cannaceae > Canna > Canna indica. The sequence continues at coordinate 4,497,092 of CP136898.1, read as the reverse complement.
CATTACTTCTAGCCTCAACATGTATGCAGACTTATAAAAAGAACAACATGCACTGTGCAATCTTTTTTACATATAGTGCACTTAATGTGGATATAGGTTTAACTATTTGCTCTTATAGTCCAATCCTTTTTATATTTGTTATCTCTTCTCATGTTAACTGTTTTCACTTCTGTGGGTTCCATAAGCTTATGTCACACTTTGCGCATAACCAAACGGATATTTCAACTGTTCAGCTACCAGTCCAAAGCTTTACTTTAGTTTTTCATCATTTTGCCTAAATATTTGTGATAGTATTCATTTTTATCCACTTTCAAGAGATATGATGTGACATTCATGAATTGGATCTCAATCAGCAGAGTAGCACTAAATAGTGATTTAATATCTAAAGATCTTGAGTTTTTGGATCCGGCTTTGACAATACGGTGTTGCTTTGCATCATTGAAGTCCTTATATCCCTTAATCTGTGTTCCCCTCAGTTTTATTTGTAGGATACAGTTTCGGTAATATGATCTTACTTGTTTTTATGTTTCCTGGCTTATTGGATATTTGAGATCTGAGATATGGGTCTTATCGATCAGTTTGGTGTTTCTTTCACTCTATATTTCTTTTATGCTAAAAGAAATAACTTTATTTGTTCTAAATTAGTGTGATATTGATGTAAATTTATTGATGATGCTTTGCTGTTTGATTTCTATACTTGCTTATGTGTGTATGAACTTTGGTGATGGACCTGTTTTGTTACTTCTTTAGCATCATTTAACACTCATCTTTTTATAATCATGTTTCAAACCAAAAGTTAATGATTACTTTTCATCATTTAGGGGAGTGAATGTGAGTATCGTCATAGCGAGGGCGCTAGAGTTAATCCCAGAGATTGCTGGTATTGGCTAAATGGGAACTGCCTCAATCCAAAATGTTCATTCCGCCATCCGGTAAGTCAGTTCTATAGTTTCTTGTGTATGTATTATATTTGCATCAGTTCATTAAACATGCTACAAATGATACTTCATATCATCTTTTTCAACAAAAAAACAAAACCCAAACAGATAATTCCCTAACCATTTCAGAAAGATCCAAGGCTAATGTCCCAACTCCCAATAGCCGTGCACCTAATATTTGCATAAGTAGTGTATTCCTCACCATGATAGTTGAATCTATTCAACTCAGTTAAAAGTTAATATACATCAATGATCAATTAAGTGGTTGCTTACACCTATCTCCAAGCTTAGACTATAATAAGCAACAGAATTAGACTTCCTCCTGACAAGAGACCAACCTACAACTTTAGCACAACTAGTGAAAAACCAGATAGCATTCACAAGTTTTACAAGATACCAAGCACAAGGAGCCTCCATTTTAATGATTGAAATTGACCTCTCAAAGTTCAAGAAGGTAAGAACACTCTTTCATTCATATATCTTTCAATAGCACCCATCCTTTGACAAGTAATAGTAAATTGAAGCTCCAAAACAAGAAAAACATGAAGACATGAACACTATTTTTGGCCAATGAAGATGTATCTAATGGCCATCTCTAATGGAATTTGGCTTCCAAGAGCCATCACGCATTATTGCCATATCTGACCCAGTACTTCATGGAGAAGGCAGCTTGTTGTAGAAAGTTCCATTGTCAGGCTTACTGCAACAGCCATTAGAGATGAAAGAGGCTTTAGCATAGTTTAATGAATCCCAGTGTACTGACTAATACAAACAACAATAAATTAGAGTAAAAAAAGCTGAGTAATTACTAATGAGGACAATGAAATTGTCCGGATTATGATCTTCAATCAGCCAATTAGCTATATTCCAGCAGTTCAAAAATTCAGGATTACATCAATTACCTTATATCATTCTAACCAGAATTGTCAATAGAACTTTTGCTTGTGTTGTTATGCTTTTCCGCTTAGGGGTATAATTTTCTGTTGACATTCTTTTTTTCACAAATAAATTGCTAAAATGCAATGTACTTATAGCCGCTGTATCTCCAGAAAAAAGTTGTTACTCTTAATGTCAATTATTAGAGAATGGTGCTTGGAGGATCAGCAATGCTCATTGAGTATTTCAATGAGAAAAATGCAGTAATGACCTCAAGATTCCATATTGATGAGATCACGGGAGTTGTCTGCTGATTCTTAGCCCTTCCTCACATCTGTGCACAGGGATGATGCATTCACTTGTGGCACCTGTATCAGAATTGCGCTGAGTTTTGTGCTCTTTTTCAATGAATCTACATGTGAATTAAAATGCTCGCTGATTTCTTGTATTCTTTGTGCTTTACTTTTCTTTGTTTTATTAGCATTTTGCATGTTGAGCTTATCGCTGCTGTTTGTCTTACAGCCACTGGATCCCCCATTTGCCACGCCAAACCCAGGGCCGGTTCCACCTTCTCAGACTGCAGCATCATCACAAACCCAAGCATCCCGTGCTCCTAATAACACAGATAAACAAAGTGTTGCCTGCTACTATTTTCAGTGGGGTCAGTGTTTGAAAGGTGAATGGTGTCCTTTTATGCATGGGCCTATCAGCTCTGTTTCACAGCAGGTTTCAAAGGCTTCTATGAGTCCTGCAGGACCACCCCAATTGAATAATAAGGCTTCACAGCAGAACATCACTGTTCAACAAAATGTCAGTGAGCTCAATCTTGATAAGTCAAAGGTGATTGTTAAAAATCCAGTTGAGTTATCATCTGTGACAGAAAAACTTGTTACCAAAGCTGAGAATCTTCTTCACCATGAAACATCTGAAAATAAGAGATTGCCACCTTACTCATTGAATTATAAGCCTCCTGCACCAGTGCGAAATATTTCTTCCATTAACAGTAGCAATTCTCAGAGCCAACCATGGGGTTATCAGGTACAACATACGGATGAACAACCCGAGAATATTAGGGATACTGATGAGTTCCTGCGGGAACATTCCCCTGGTTTCGATGTCCTTGTAGAACATCATAATAAAGATCCTGACTACTATCACACTGAAGATAACTTCAGAAGGGTGTCAGCCCACGGTGAACAGAATGTGGAACCTGAAGATGATTATGACTACCACCATAGTGATTATGAACCCATGGCAAGGATTGAAAGGGATAGTTACGTTGGTATTGGTAAGTTTGACAAATATGACCTGCCACATGGTAGATATGGCTTGGACTCTAAGACTATTGACAGGACTTTGGACAAACCATCATCACTTAAAAGAAGATCCCTCGACAGAGGGAAAAGATCTGACATGGATGGCTCAGATTTGCGCCATCGACTAAAACAAAGAAGGGTTAATGGTTCACAGTCAACTAGCAATCATGATGGTGAGCGTGCCCGAAGGGGTGAGCAGTATGTTGAGGAGAGACATTATGGTCAACATAGACGAGATGAAAGGCAAATTCCTCCTGAGAAGCCCTTGAGCACTCGTCTGCAAGGCAGAATTGCATTACCTGGGAGAGCTATTGATGTGGCCAGCAATTTGCTACATGAGAAAGAGAGAGACAGGAGACCTCGAGGCAGATTGTCGCCAATAAGGCGAATAAACTACCAGGGAACAAGGGATCCTGAAAGAATAAGACAGCAACCTGGTGATGATATCAGCGAAGATGATAGGATGCTTAGAAAAAAATCAACTAGAAGAGGTGGCATGGACTCTCTAGATTTTGCTGGCCCAAAATCTCTTGCAGAGCTGAAAGGTACAAGGATTAATGAGAACTCTAATGTACAGCAGATCAAAGGTGCAAGTTCTGATACCAAGCTGAAAAATGTCAAGTCTGGAAAAGTAGAGGGTCTTCAGGATCCACAAATTTCTCTATCATTTGAAGGTCCAAAGCCGCTGAGTGTCATCCTGAAGAGGAAAAGAGAGTTGGCAGATGCAGATAATGAACTTTCTTCTGGTCAGTATGACAACAGTTCAGGTGGAGAATCTGTTATCAATGAATATATGCCTGCAGCAGTATCTAGTCTGGAATCAGTTCCTCCACCAGAAGCTGGAAATGAAGGCAACAATGCAATTGGTAGCCATGAACAAGATGCAGAAGATGGGGAGTTACCCTATGATGGTAAGTTTCCAATTAAAGCTGATGCCATTGAAGCTGATGATTGTACAAATTCAGAGAGTGCAGAAGAGGAAGAATTGGAAAATTATGATCAGAGGGATGGAGACTTTGACTATGAATCCGGGGAATATAAAGTAGAAGATGCTGAAAACACTTTCCATGTTGAAGAAGACAATATGGACGATGATGACGAGGATGATGACGACTTCGCTACAAAGGTCAGCGTCATGTTATCCTAAATTTGAAGTCAATCAAGGCTAGCTTAGCTTGCTGTTGTTGAAGAGGCCTAAATTAGTCCGCCTTTTACTCTCTGAATTCACCATAAGAAAAGGATGGCACTTCAAATTTTATAAGTAGTGCCAAAACTCATATCTCAGTTTCACATTGAAGAGGCCAGTTTGAGAGTTTTAGTTTTTATCGAATTTTTATTAGTATCAAATGTCTGACAGACATATTTGTTATCATTATTAATTAGTATGCAAAATGGTTGAAGTAATGAATTATATCACCCTGTTGGGATTTATTTCATTTTGGATTTTTCATTGGTATGTTTTCCTCAGTCCGAGTGGTTGTCTCTAAACCCATTGATGCTCTTTTATCAAGGCAAATTTATCCTTGGAACCAATTATGATGTAGGGCGTATGATATTATATTGCATGGTTCGATGCACCTAATAATATTGGTCTAGAATTGCTAGCAATTGGGAGTATACTGAAAATGTAAAATTAATTCATCTTATTGCTTATAGGGTTATAAACACATTTTCGATTCATCAATACGTTGACAAATAATTGAACAAGTCAATCTCGGCGGCTATAACTTGCTAGAACACGAATACAGCAGATCAGGAAGTCACTCACGATGTAAACAGCCAATATTTTGAAACTGGTATTGAAGTAGTATTTTCTTTCTTCGCGTCGAGAATCTAATAAGACGGTGAATTAATTTTTGCAATAACACTAAGCTTGATATCACATCAATTTCTTATGAAAAAACATTTAAGCATATACATCTAGTCATTACGTAAGCACAGTTGCTATCTTGTCACTACAAATGAATAGACGGATTAATGCCAACTTTGTTGCCAACACTAGAGTTGCATAAAGTTGAAATTTTGACTATTTAGTAAAGGATCAGTTCAAGATTAGACAACCACTGGCCCATCACTCGAATTTCTTAATCAGAGAGAGATCATGGAGCATTTTCTCAATTGCATCGTCTTCAAGCTTTCTCCCTTTACTCTGTGAAATACAAAAAGCATATAAACAAACAATATCAGTTGAAACCTTGAAAAGCCTTAAAGAGATCGAACAGACACCAATAGTAAAATAAACATTATTATCAAATCCTGTGGTATATTCCGAAATTGAAGACATTAGGGCAATATAGGTCATAGGTCCTACCGTTTGAAGATATACTGACCCGCAGGTTTTGTACAATAGGACAATAGCTTGGTAATCTGAATATTCATCAGCAAAAGTCCTTCGATATTTCCAATTAAATTTCCGTCATTTTGCATTCAGATATTGGAACAAGTGCCAAAGTATATCCCCAGTTATCCATATGCAAGTGTAATCATTCCGTTCAACTAAATTACACTTTATAACATGCATATTATTTTGTTTTTCACGTTGGTTAGATTAGCATATGATATCTGATATCTACATTGCCAATAAAACAAATAGCTTTACATCAAATTCATCTTATATCATTGAAGCTTAAACGTGCCTACCACTTATTTCCTAGGACAATAATTCATTTAAGTTAAAAACATGGAATATAATCCAGGCACCATGACAATACATAATTACAGGGACGTTGTATAGCTCAGTCAAGTTGAAAGGACGAGATAAGATTATTAACTAAGCTAAGTCCAATAGCATTTTTTAAAAAAATAATCGTTCAATGTGTCTTGCATATTTAAAGATCTATCAAATGGCATATGGTTGCATGCCTTTGATTGTCCATAAGGCAAGCATGTAAGCATCTTACCAGGGTAGGTATTATATAAATAACTAATCCATTATGTATAAAAATAAATCAAAATTATAGTCTCTAAAAGTGAACTAAATATCAATAGGTATGGCAATTTTGGGCTGGGAGATAGAGAGATGGAAAAGATGCATTCCCAAGACAAACGACGACCATATTGCAATTTTCTGGGCTTGTGTGTGCTTTAATATGAAAACCATGGCCTCAGTTTTACTCCTCTGATTTCTACTTGACATACAAATTTAAACATGAAAAAGGTGCTGAAAGGTTAAAGCTGGAACTTCTCTTCTGCAATATTATGATGAAAGGATGATTCCATTAAGCCATAATCTTTGATGTATCACTCAAGTAATTTTGGACGTTAGATTTTCTTACAACTGTTCAACATGTGAGAGTTACACTTGAATGCCTGAGTCTTTAATTGAAGCAGTTTCTGTCAGAATTAGGAGCTTTGGAATCTGAAAACTTGCAATGGAAGCTCTATTTTTCAAACATGGACTTAGTCAAGTTACTGGAATTAGATGATTTTTCATATTAAAACAGTTTATAAGCAAATAATTCTTCTTTCTAATGCAATGCAAAGGTCCTCAAATCCTATATGTGCATTATCAATTCCAGTAAGCCCTTTGAGAACCTAACCAAATAGTTCTTCTTCTCCTAAAAAAAGCAAATAATTCTTCTTTCTAATGCAATGCAAAGGCCCTCAAATCCTATATGTGCATTATCAATTCCAGTAAGCCCTTTGAGAACCTAACCAGTCTAATATAATAATATAGGGTTGATAGGGTTGATCAAAAAGGGCATACCATAAACGCAATGTTGAATGATAGCTACTCAGGGTGGGACACTCTTACCTTGATAGATGGAACAATTGCAATAGCTTCCTCAACAGTTTCAGGACATAAATTTCCAAGAACACAGAGCTGCAAATGTAAAACAAAAATTAAGAAAATTGAACCTGTTACGCAATGCTTCTAAAAAACATGTACCCAGCTGACTAGGTCCATACCTCAAATTCAGCCAACTTATACCTGCTTAAAACTCTAAGAAATTAGTTAAGGATAGGCAGTGCTAAACTCAAGATAAAAAAAATTACCCAGTGAAAGATTGAATTATGCAATCAAACCAGACGATAACATTCAAAAATATCTAGATCTATTGGTTCACAAACATTAAACATCTACATATTTCAAAGGATACTCTCGGACTTGCCTCACTGCATCAGGGTTCTTGTAGCGGCTACAGCGCTTCACATATTGCATTGACTTCTCAAATACTCTAAGGCACAGAAATGCAACCAAAACATAAATTGTGAAATGAACGCAGACGAGCATATAAGGGGAAAAACCATGATGTGAAATACAAGCACAACACTCACTGAGAAATTTGGTTTGTAGCATCATCTGACATCTGTTGGAGCTGGTCATATTTATGATCAAGGATACGTGCAATTTCACAATTCATTAGACATTTAGACTTCAAAAATTCTGGAACAAGAGAGAAAATGCCATCTAAGTGAAATTCCATACCTCAATCCAGTAAAATAATTCATCTAATCAGCAAAAGCAAAAGCAACTTTGACTATTACTAAGAATATCAAACAAGATTGTTGTACCGCCAGTCCGCCATATATTGTTGGTTGCTTTACATGATGTAGAATAAATTTTCCTGCTAAAATCTAGTAATCATAATTCAAATAGTGAAGATAAAACAAAATTCCCAAATAATTTGTGCTAGTTCATCCAAACATATGCATATATGATATGTCATTTCTTCAATTTCTTTTCTCTGTTGATTCACATCCCCAATTTCCCACTAGATAGCACGTAGAACTCCACAAGGATAAATAATTAGCAATTGAGAAAGGATAACTCAAGTTACAAATCACAATATAGGGAAAGGTAATCATAGAGAATGGAATGATAATACATGCTTGGAATCCATATGAAACATACCTTCTCATATACCAAGCAACAATAGCAATGATGATTCTAATACTCACCAGTTGGAAAATTGATTACAAGATCAAGCATTATGGGCACTGACAAATAAAAGTCGAATAAGCATAGAATGGATTGTGCCAAAAAGTTCCAGACATTCAATCCATAATGGCAGGCAATGTAAGAGAAAATCAATGTAATAACTAATATGTCCCTAGAATCTGCACAAAGTAACATTATGAATCTTGCGAAAGGATACAAAGAACTCTGATCCACGTTGTGAATCATGCACAAAAGTTTTAGCAGAGCGAGTATTCTGTAAACCTGAAACAAAGAATTGTAGCTAGATTTCTAGTATACTAAGGATATGTTCTAGGACTCCCACGAGCTTCATGCATTTTTGCACACATTCTGCTAGTTAGCATATAATTTTCAAAAAATATAAATACAGCAAACTGTTACTCCGACCACTACAAAAGAATATTAGCCTATTCTAGATCCAATGACGACACAAAACATGCATCACCACCAAATGCAGGGTCTCAGAAAGTCACTTGCAGTGAAAAAAAATTGTATAATCAATTTATGAGGAATGTTGGAACAGTACAAACAATCCTAGCTACTGGTGAATATTTTCAAAATATGAAACGGGAATGCAACAAACAAAATAGTTTTCTGCAAAAAGAAAAATCTCATTTCTTTGGTAGTAGGGGTTCTTCAATCCACTATTTCTTTCACAATCTCAAACATGGTGAAACGAATTACTCTACGAGAAGAAGATATATGATAAATCATTCACCTTCCCCGATCTTTAATTCGGCGGCATTCTCGTCCTCATCTCGTACCTCTGTTGACATGTTTGACGGCTAAAAGTGAAGCCCTAAGGATGGCGGTAGTCAAAGAAATGAAGGAATCCTGGAGAGCATACATTGGCAAGACAAATCATAGTTAGCAGATACAGAGGGTCAGACAAAAAACAATTTGTAGCACAGGAGCGAGTTTTGATGATTTGTTCAACGGATCACTTTTGTATGATCTTCCAATGAGTCTTCCTAAGACTTCATTACCATATTTAAGCTAGTGAGTATCCGTATATACACTTTTTTATCTGGTTGTACAAGGGTTGCTAATCTGTAGATTGGTTTACTGTGGGTGATATTAGATAGATATATCATGCCATTGAATGCTTGGCAAAAGTACTGTAAGATGGTTGGATATAACCGATTGCAAAGAGCGTCACAAAGCTGGTTCAACACCAAAAGAGGGCCGGGCTGGATCTGTTCACAGAGAAGGAGGAGGAAGAGAAAGATGAAGAACGAGAGGATGAAACTCACCGGAGATCCCGCAGGCCGGAGGAGAGGCCGCTCGCTAGGATGAGGAGAAGAAGACCCCGCCGCTCGCTCGATGAGGGTGAGTCGCGATGTCGGGAGAGAACGCGAGTACGTGTTAAGAAGATTCAATTCCCGGCCCCATCGGATATCTATATCCGACTAGGTTTTCGGATACAACATAAGTTTGAGATAGGTGAGCATCGATCGGGTCGGATTTTAACCCGACTCGAGCCGACTCCAAAATCATCTGACTTTATTCAAATAAGAATTAGATGCCTGATTCAATTAACCCGAATAACATCGACCCTAACCCTGATAATTTTAATAACTCGATTTAAAAAAAAAAAATTCATCATTTTGGCAAAAATAATTTGGTAATATTTTGTATATTTTAAAAAATATATGATCATAATTTGGAGTATAATTTTTTTTTAAAAAAAAAAAATGATTCACTATTTTGGACCAATAAATGATTCTTATACGTACTGAATTAATTGAATTTTACAAACTTTGCACGTGAGATGCACGTTGGGGGATCAAAATTCAATTCAATGAACCGCTATATTAATTACTCTACAATATGCACCACGAAGTGATGCTTGATCTTGATTAGTACTGCAATCACAATCAGAGGCGGACCAACACTAGGATCAAAGGGTCATTGGTCTTCAAAAAAATTTAAAATATTAAATATTAAATATAATTTAATAATTTTAAAAAATATATAGTGTAAAATTAAATTACTATTTTTAATTTTAATTTTTTTTATTAATGTATTCATAACCTAGTGGTTAGTTATTTTAATTTTTTACTTATAAATCTTAGATTCCAATCTCATCTCTTGTCTTTTATATTCATTATTTATTTATTTTCGTAATGGCTAAATATAAAATCCGATTTTTTAATTAAATTTTTTTAAAAATTTTCTCTATTAATTTTTCACTTAATTTCAAAAAAATTTCTATTAATTTATAAGCTAAATTCAAAAAATTATCTATTAGTTTTTTACATCTAAAGCTCTCACGTTGGTTTAATTTATTTTTAATATTTTTTTCTATGCTATTATACATGCTAATACTATAAAGTTGTATGAACTTTTGCGTATGAGTTATTCAATATATGATTGAATAATTAATTTTCTCATTAAACATCTAAGAAAATGAATAAAAATTATGTTATATTTCATCCATGATTGTGAAATTTACTTAATTAAGAATTCAAATCTAAAATACATCTATATTAATTATATAATACACTTTCACAGTGTCAAGTTAGTTTGTACATTTAATATAATATTAAGTACTATTAATGCAACAAAGAGCAATTATTTTTCTATATATATTTATAATTTTATTAATCTCTTACTAATTTTTTAGTTTTCTTCGTATAGCTTTATAAAGTTGGCACTCAAGAAGAGTAAGGCCGTGATCGCATCATAGTAAAATTTACGGCCGTGATCGCATCATAGTAAAATTTACTTTGGATAATTTAGGTGAAAGAATTTTCACAAGAGCTTTAATTATTTTTAATTTAAATATTTTAATAATATTTTTAATATATAAAAATAAAAAAAGAATTATATATTATTATAAGATATGATTTTAATTAAAAAAATTTAAAAATTTAAAATTAAAATAATATTTATTAAACTTTTATATTTTAAATTGAGATCCTCCCGTTGAAAATTCTGAGTCCGCCACTGACTGCAATAATTAATTAAGTTAAACCTTAAGTTAAAGCATAGCCCGATCGGGCCACGTGAGTAAATTGACCTTGGATTTGATGACCGGTCTAAATTAATTAGTTGATGGGGACCACTAATTTAGTAATTAGTGCTCACCTAAAGCCGGGTGCTGTGGTCCACGTTCATCTATCATTGAACGAAATAGTTTAAACTAATTTTTGTTGCATATTTTATTAATTAATTGAGAAGATTAATAATCTCACATGTGAAAATAATTCTTTATTAAAGTTTCTTTTAAACTTTCAAAAATATCAAATATTAAATTTTAGATGATCCAATAAATAATAAGTTATGGAGGCTCAATCGATCATTAATTTAAATATTAATAAATATGAAAGATTGGCACTTGGGCATTGAATGTGTTTTGACAATCGAAAATGTATTGTTTTTATTTTATTTTATTATTCAAATTTTAAATAGAGTTGTGTCTGTTCGAATTTTAAAAATATTTTGAAAAATATTTGCTTATTCGAATTTAAATTATTCCAACTGTTTGAATATATCTTGAATTTTGGACTTTATCTCAAATGTATCCTGAACTTTCACTTCACCAAATTAAATCCTAAATTATTAAATTTGTATCAATTGTATCAATTGTATCTCTCCGTTAAAATTTCATCAGCTACTCCATTAACAGTGTGACATGATTTGCACACGTGGATTAAAATATTTTTTTTAATATATTTTAACACTTTCTCAATCACCACTTTGCCGAACCTCGTCGGAGAATTATTTTCTATTGGAATTATTTACGGACAATGTCCGACGATTTCTCCGGCGAGATCCAGTGGTTTCTTCGTCAAGGTCCGACGATTTCTCCATCACGGTCCAGCGATTTCTCCGGCGAGGTCCGGCGAAGTAGTGACTGAGAAAGTGTTAAAATATATAAATATATATTTTAATCCACGTGTGCAAAGCCACATCACACTGTTAACGACGTAAGCGACGAAATTTTAACGGATGAATACAATTGATACAAATTTAATAATTCATGATATAATTTGTTGAAGTGAAAGTTCAAGATACATTTGAGACAAAATTCAAAATTCAGAATATATTCAAGTAATTACTCTTATATTTAAAGTGAGATTTGTCATCTTTTTTCATCTCCTGCTCTTTCATTCATTTTCTTTTAGTGTTCTCGATTTTAAATTTTTTTGTATACTAGGATAAATTACTTTCGATTGGAAAATAATATTACATTCAAGATATAGATTCACGTCTTAAAATCAACCCCTCTCCTAGTTCTAGATTCTAACAATTTTCTTTTAAGACTTTGACATGATTCAATCAATATTTGAAAGAAAAGATATATGCATAAATTTTAGTTTTTTTTTTTTAAAAAAAAAGAGATAAATAATATTCAAATTATTGAAAGGTTTTATTCTTTGTTTTAAATAAAATTTTCAATTAAATTTCGAGACATCAATAGAAATACTTGACAAGTACGGATGCTCAATATATTGACCAAATTGACTACAAATCAGCCGACATAGCAACTAATTATTTCTTTTTTGATGAATTAAATCACAATAAACATAAAAACAATTAATATTCTTATCAGCAAATTATTTTTTTAGCAAAAATAATAATTAATTGCAGATTTTTATTTTTATTTTATGACTTTTAACTCTAAATAGTAAGCAACTTTTCTATCAAGATGAAGTGTTATTCGTGTAAACGATTTCAACCGAGATTTCATATTTAAATAAATATACGTGCTATCTTCTTACCAAGCTATTGAAGACGATGGGTTTTCTAATTTGAAATAGGTTTTATAATCACATCTTAGTGTAATCTATATATTTTCAGAATGAATAAAAGCTATTTCTTCTCCTTTTCTCGTGGACTCAATATATTATATATTATTTAGAAATTTAAATTTCGAATTCTAATATAATTATCTATTGTAATTTTCTATCTCCTTAAAAAAAGAAAAACACCCTTATCTCTGAAGCATATTAATTTTGTGCTTTCATTATTTTATTTGCCAGTTTTAGATTATTATTATTTTTGTTTGCATAGTCAGGTTTGATTTATTGTCTATTATTGGCAGGAGATTGACATACAATTTCCTAACCAGGGCGTTTAAAAACTTGGAATTCTGACCACATTCGAACTTGACCCGAGTTATTTTTAATAATTAACCCAAAATTTACCCGGCTGTTGGCGAATTATATGACAGCATTGGAGCAGGAGTGTTTCTGACCGTTGATCAGCGATCGTGATGGATGGCTGAGAGGGATTGCTCAGATGTGAAGCCGGAAGAAGGTGGGGGGGTCAAAAAATCCACGTTCAAACTGTCGTTCAAACTGTCCCCATGGTCCCTGCCATGACTCACATTTCGCCCTCCCTTTCATGCTACACGCCCTCCTACTGCCCTATAAATACTCACTTTCATGGCATACCCACTGCAGCCGCAAAACCCACTTCCCTCCTCGTCTTCTCCTCTTCTCTCTCCCCTAAAAAAAACATCTATATATACAAAACAATGGATCAGCTGCTTAAATGCGAGGCGAACTACGCCGCTCTCACTCCGCTCACCTTCTTGTCGAGGGCCGCCGTCGTCTACTCCGACCGCACCTCGCTCGTCTACGGGAGCACCCGCTTCACCTGGAAGCAGACTTACGACCGCTGCCTTCGCCTCTCTGCCTCCCTTCAATCTCTCAGCGTGTCCAAAAATGATGTAGTACGTATATATATAGGCATATAGCTTGATCGTCGAATGCTAATTATTCCGCATTGATTAGCCGCGGGGATCGAATTTATCGGTGATTGATTTCTCCGTCGCATGCAGGTGTCCGTGCTTGCGCCTAATGTGCCGGCAGTCTACGAGATGCATTTCGCCGTGCCCATGGCGGGAGCCGTGCTCAACACCATAAACACACGTCTCGATGCAGGGAACGTGGCAAACATTCTGAAGCACTCGGAGGCCAAGGTGTTCTTCGTGGACTACCAGTACTTCAAGCTCGCCGTCGAAGCGCTCCATCGCCTCATCGGCGACGGCGTGCAGCTGCCTCTGGTCTTCATCATCGACGACGTCGATGCCCCCACCGGCACCCGGCTCGGTGAGCTCGAGTACGAGCAGCTCATCGCGCGCGGCGAGCCCGCTGTCTTCCCTCCTCGCCCGCTTCTCGACGAGTGGGACGCCATCGCGCTGAATTATACTTCGGGGACGACGTCGGCGCCCAAGGGCGTCGTCTACAGCCACCGCGGCGCCTACCTGAGCACGCTCAGCCTTCTCTTGCAGTGGGAGGTCGGGAACGAACCGGTTTACCTTTGGTCGCTCCCCATGTTCCACTGCAACGGATGGACCTTCACCTGGGGCATGGCGGCGCGCGGCGGCGCCAACGTCTGCATACGCGCGCCCACTGCCGCTAAAATGTACTGCGCAATCGCCGACCACCGGGTGACCCACATGTGCTGCGCGCCGACTGTGTTCAGCATCCTCCTCGAGGGCGGGCCGGCCGACGGCCGCACCATAACCCCGGCGGTCCAGGTGCTCACCGGCGGTGCACCGCCGCCGGCGTCGCTGCTGGAGAAGATCCAGCGGCTGGGATTCTACGTCACGCACGCATACGGCCTGACGGAGGCGACTGGGCCGGCCCTGGTATGCGAGTGGCGCGAGCCGTGGAACCGCCTGCCGGCGGAGGAGCAGGCCCGGCTCAGGGCCCGGCAGGGGATCAGCGTGCTGACCCTCGCCGACTTCGACGTCAAGGACACCGAAACCATGGCGAGCGTGCCGCGGGACGGGGAGTCCCTCGGCCAGATCGTCCTCCGGGGGAGCAGCATCATGAAGGGGTACTACAAGAACCCCGCCGACACCGCCGCCGCGTTCAAGGACGGCTGGTTCTTGACCGGCGACCTGGGCGTCGTCCACCCGGACGGCTACGTCGAGATCAAGGACCGCGCGAAGGACATCATCATCTCCGGTGGCGAGAACATCAGCAGCCTGGAGGTGGAGGCGGTGCTGTACCGGCACCCGGCGGTGGTCGAGGCGGCGGTGGTGGCGATGCCGCACCCGCACTGGGGGGAGACGCCGTGCGCGTTCCTGAAGGTGAGGAAGGAAGGCGGAGAAGAAGGGACCGGCGGAGTCAACGAGCAGGACATCATCGCCTACTGCCGGAGCTGCATGCCGCGGTTCATGGTGCCGAGGAAGGTGGTGTTCATGGCAGAGCTGCCGAAGACCTCCACGGGGAAAATCCAAAAGTTCTTGTTGCGGAAGGCGGCTCGCAGCACACACGGCGGCGCGGCGGCGCCGCTCAGCGAGGACGTTATGGGACGCAGTAGCGGGAATCACCGCCAAAGCGAGGTGGTGCACCAGCAAGTGTTAGCCATGGCGCGGCTTTGAGCGAAGCCAGCCAGGAAATAAAATGTTACAATTGTCTTATATTAGCCGATAAAGTGAGCAGAGAGTGTTGTACGTACGTCTTGTTTTAGACCTCGAGTCAACATTGAATCGACTTGCTAATTAATATAATATATTACAATTAATAATATATGCTTCACAAATAATATATATTGTGGTGATCCGAACTGACGTCGTTTTCTCAATATTTTATGATCTGTCAGCTAATTATAGCATGAAACATGAGGTATATATATATATATATATATATATGTGTGAAGATAGGAGGGCCCACGTCAAGTGCAATAAAAACACGAGCACATAGATATGTATGATCTTGATGAATTATATGTCGCCCCTATTAGATCCAAATCGGAGGATCATATCCATTACATTATCGTTATAAACTAATGGAAAAATTATATTTTTAGTTTCCTTTATTTGGATTTTGGTTTTCGTTATCCTAACTTTAAAAAAATTATTTTTAGTTCACATATTATATATAAAAAAATTAAAAAAAAACTTATATATTAACCCTCGAGGGACAAACTACTACAATTCATATCTAATATTATATTTAGATCGGGAGGACGAGTTCCCGACCAAACATAAGATTTATTTTAGATCATTGTTTTATTTGCTGCCCAAAGAGTAACTTGATTTGTAGACTTATGAGAGAATTTGAATTTCACGTCATGATTAGTGAGCTGCTGAATATTTTTTATCATATTCATAATTCTCCAATAAGGAGAACCACAAAACTTTATAGCATCTATTATAATCTTTGAATCTAATTCAATAATGATTTGATTTAACTTTTGAAAAATTACAAATTTAATAGCATCACATTCACAGTAAATAATATTATAGGCTTAAAGATACTTAGCTTGAGAAAAAAGACATAAACTCAAATGATTTCGAACCATAATGCCAACTCCATCATTAGGAGCTAAAAAAAAGTAAATATAAATATCTAATAAACACTGCAATCACTAATTTATTTTTATTACAAAATTAATTGCGATGACATATATTATATATTTTTTAAGAGTTGATCTATATCGTCACTTAAGGTATAAACGACGTTATACGAAGTGGACGTGATTAATAATTGCTGACCGGATATTATTGACGTAGACAAATTAAATAGTATTTTGTTTTGAAAAAAATCATATTTTTAATCATCATTGCTATCTGATTCCATCATAGGAAACAATATATAATTGAGGTAGATGATTAGGAGAAACTTGGAAGCACATTAATATTAACATTATAATTAACATTGGAATATTCCAAAATAGGTTAATATAAATTAAATTTTAGACTCGTCAAATTAAGTTTCCACATCAAGCTTTTTGGATGACAATCGACAGCATCAGATGTCTTTGTCCAAGCAGAAATGTGGTCCAAAAAAAGATTTATCCGCGATATCACACTGTTGTTAATTAATTATATGTACATGAAGTCTATATATATAATTAAAGTTAGTCTTCCATCATTTAATACAATTAATTTGTGCACATTAATATTAATTACACATATAATTGATTCCTTGGAATTCAACCGAAGAATATAATGGCGGAGACCAGACCACTATTCTAATTAGCTAGCTTAGACTTGGACTTGGACTTGGACTTGGACTTGGGACTCATCCATCAATGCCTACGATCTTCTCCCCAATTGCAACTTAGGTTATATTACCAAATCTTGTGCGGCTTAATTATCAATTGAACAACTCATGTCAAATTTATTTGGCAAACGGTATAGCATATTAAAATAAGGGTAAATTATACTGAATTTTTTTGAGATTTAATAATATTATATTAACTTCCCTTCTATTCTATTGATAATTTTATCTTATAATCTTTTGAATTTTGTAAAAAATTACATAAATCTTCCCTATTACGAAATAAAATTACATAAATATTTTCTAAAAAAATTACTCATAGAATGTTATTGTAATCTAGACAAATAAAAAAAAATCAATGTAATTTCACTAAACCTCAAAAAAGTCAATATAATTTATTCTTAAAATAATGGTTGCACATAATAGTAATTTATTCTTTATTTATTTCTCATAGTACTAGATAAGGAAATTAATTCTCATATATATTTTTCGTATTAACATAATACATGACAAAGTATATTAATCAAAATATCTTTTATATTATTACATATTTGGATGATTATATTAAAGATATAAGATACTATGCAGTACATTTTATAATATTACAATAATATCATAATGTAATATATTATATTGCACACAAGATTCACTATACTAAGGTTTTTTTTTTTTACAACAAAATAGTTAGTTATCGATTCATCTCGTTGCCGAGTATCAAAACCTATTTCGCAAAACAAAGACACTACAACAAGACTTGTCCAATTGTGTTTAAGGGGCGTTTGATTGCCCCGCAAGTGCAAATATTGTAACTGTAGTTACAGCATTTAGATAATAAATTTATTTGGTTGATTGCAAAAATATTTTACAGCATTTAATACTTGCAACTTGTAATTCAAATATCATTTGCGGGCCGCAAATAGAATTGCAGCCCAAAAAGCCCGCAATACAAGATTGCGGGCTGCAAAGGCAATAATTTAATGATTAAAAAATAATTAATTTGGGTGACTTAGAGTCGTCGGATGGAGACATGGTAAATATCAAAGTGGTAGATTTTCACGCGATGACAGTGTCAAATTTTAGATTTGATGTCGTTTGATAGATTATATATATATATATATATATTCAGTATTATACAAAAATTAAAATTATTAATTTATCAGACTAGGTCTGACAAATCATGTTGGGCCTATGTTTTCGGCCTAGACCGAAAAAATTCGTGCCCAACACGACCAGACCCGAAAAAATTCGTGCATGGCCCAGCTCAGCCAACCCCGAAAAAATTCGTGCCCAGCCAGGCCCTGAAAAATTCGTGCTCGGCCCGGCCCAGTATTATTTGTGCATGGAATGGCCCGGGCTAGCTTGGGCCGACCCGACCTGAAAAAATTTGTGTCCAACCCGTCCCATCCCAGCACAGTCCGACCCGAAAAAATTCGTGTCCGACACGATCCGGAAAAATTTGTGTCCAACCCGGCCTGAAAAACAATTTTTGCTCGGCTTGGCCCGACTCGGTAAAATTTGTGAACGGCCTGGCCCGGCCCGAAAAAATTCGTGTCCACCCGGCCTGAAAAAATTTGTGCCCGGCTCGGCCCAAAAATATTTATGTCCGGCCTGGCCCAGTATAATTTGTGCACGGAACGACCCGACCTAACTCGAAAAAATTCGTGCCCGACCCAACCTAAAAAATATGTGTCCTGCTCGGCCCGACCCAAAAAAATTTGTGCACGGCCCCGCTTGGCTCGGCCCGACCCGAAAAAAATTGTGCCAGACCCGGCCCATAAATCTTCTTGCTCGGCACGAAAAAATTCGTGTCCCGCCCGGCCCAAAAAAAATAATGTCGGCCCGGCCTGAAAAAATTCGTGCCCAGTCCAGCCCAGCCCAACCTGAAAAAAATCATGCCTGGTCTGGCCTGAAAAAGTTTGTGCTCGACACGACTCGAAAAAATTCGTAGTGGATACTCATTTTACTCATGGGGAATTTAGAGACAAATTTATAAAATATTTTTTAGGATAAAAATGAGTTATTATAATATAAAAAATATATTTTCAAACTCTTTAATGCAATAAAAAATTTTGATGTAAAATATTTTTTTGGATCATAGTATTTCTTTTGTATTTTTAAAAAAATTATTTCATGAATGCAAATAATTTTTTTTAAAAAATATAAAGCTATTATAGATTTTGCACAAAAATTTCTAATGAGTCACTGATTTTTGTTTATAATAATTTTATAATTATAAAAATTATAATTATAATTATAAAAAATATATATGTGATATGAAATATGTGCTAGAGTCTATCAAAATATTTTGAAAAAAAATATTTTACTATTTTTAATTAAAAATTAGTTTATAGGCTTTGGAGAAAAATCTCTAATTTATTAGAGATTTTTGTTTATAGTAATTTTATAATTATAAAAAAATTATTCAATTCATAAAAAAAAATATTTTGGACAAAAAATATTTAATATTTTAAATTTAAATTTAATTTTATGCCAAAGTCTATAATATCTTTATAATTTTAAAAAACTAATTTTAATTAATAAAATATTTTTTAAAAAATACAAAAAAATGTGTTGTGGTTATAAAATATTTGACATCATTTGATGTATTAGAGAGTTTGAAAATATATTTTTTTGTACTCTAATATCTCATTTTTATCCTAACAGTATTTTATAAATTTAAATTATTTTTTATATATTTTTTAAATTTTGCCCTGATGTAAAATAAGCATTTAATCTATTAGGTTCCGTTTTTAAGAATTTTGACCCCAAAAATTAGATCTATCTAAAATTTGATTTTGAAAAATTCCTATTAAATATATATATATACCCAACTAATGAGGATGCTAATGAGCTGCAAAACTAAAATTGGTTTCAATATGAATCACATTATTATGCTAGTTAATAATTTTGCTCCTTGAATCCGCAGCATAAAATCTACGTCGCGTCATATATTAAACTCGGCCAATTAATTCCTTTTCCAATGGACATGCGCTTTCTTGTTTGACTAATCAATTATTGTGTTTAGGATACATTTTCTTGGAGAATGATTAGTTTTATTTCAATTTTTTACCTAACTTGAAATTATACATTTTGAAATGATAAAAATTAAAATAGTTAAAAAAATTACCTAAATTCGAAATAAATTTTGTCAATGTGTTCTTAATGCCCCGTTTGATATCGATCTTTGTGCGTCTTACTTTTTTTTTCATTTCAAAAAATGGCTTTATAACTCGATCATTACAAAATATAAACGAATAATATATACACAATATATATTATAAGATATATAAAAACGTGAAAAAAATGCGCTAAGTGCTACAACTAGAGATTGAATCCAAAATCTAAGTAATATATCTGAATGTTATTATCACTTAAGCACAAGTGAGTTTACTTTTGTGCATCTGAAGGAGAATCACTTAATTCAATGCTGACAGGGTTTCAAGAATTATTTTGCTTCAGATTTTGAAACGGACATTTCGTAATCAAATTGTGCAATTAACTAATTAAGGTGTCATTGGAGAACTTTTTTAGTCTGCTTTCCAACGGAGGAAGCTTTAGTCAATTTGTGCTTCTTTTTTAATCAATGTAGGCTTTAGTCAATGTAAACTTCAACTTTGAATGAATGTATATCCTTCTAAGCTTTTTTTATTTTTTTAAATCTTGGAGGCTAATATTGAGGTATCAAATGTTTTGAATATAATAAAATAATAATACTAAGGTTGCTAATTTGAATGATAATAATCTACGTTATCATACAAGCCATAAATGAGGATAGCTATGAATTACTAAGAGTAATAATGTAATTTGTTATTATTGACAAAAATATTTTCTATCAAAATATCCTCTGTTACCTCATCTCATTCACCTCATCTTATAATAAAATGATAATCCCTTTTTTTTTAATTAGATATTTTAATTAAAAATATAAATTTCTTAATAATTTTTTTTATATCAATAAGTGACAATGGATCAAATGCCCCCTAAGAGTATATTGAGACGTAAAGATACTTAAATATTTAATTATTACATTCATACTTTATTGTAATCAAATTTAAAAGATAAGATCATCACTATGAATTGTTGAACATTTTAGTATAACATTCCCTAAAATATTTGAATATTACAACAATATGAAGTTGAGGATAAATCACACAAATAACACTTTTTAAAGTCGAGAAGAGTGTCACAAACAACTCCTTTCGATGGGCAGAAAAGATAATTAATAGCAAAAAAAAGTAAAAACAGGTTCAAACAAACCCTTTTTATACCTGAAAAGAGTGTCACAAACAACTGCTTTGATGGGCAGAAAAGATTATTAGTAGCAAAAAAAGTAAAACAGGTTCAAACAAAGCCAACATGTCAAACTATTCGACATTGTAACAAAGAAAATCAAAATGCAGTTGAAATCCACATCTAAGGTAGGTCCGAGGTACAAACTTCTTAGGATCAGTTTGAAGGTTCAGCAGTAAAACATTACTCGTTTCACATTCTCCTTGAGATCTGGGAGAGGCCTCACAGATGCGCTACCAGGACCCCTCTGAACTCGTGCTCCTCCCCCCCTTCCAACCGCACCACTCGCCATGGAACCACTGTCTGATGTCTCTGGTTCCATATAAAACCGAGCTCGGAAAGCAGCCAAATGAGCATAATACGCAGGCGGTACTGTCGATAAAACCAAGTCAAACAACTGCCAATACATATGATGAAATAAATTGAGATGGGAAGGAGAGATGCATACCAATAGATACAGAGCGCGTACACCTCGCGTATCTGTCAAGTAAACACGACGTAAGTCTCATACAGATGATAAGACCGCATGAATGATACAGCATGAATGATATGAACAAATTACTATAGGATCTTACGTGTAACAAAGGTTATTTGTCAATGTCTGTAAGCCATCCGCTGTGAATTTATTCTCATCCCACAGTACATGGTAATGAGCAGGTCGGCTTGTTCCCTTGATAGTCCAATAAAATTAGATCAAGCTTTTAAAGAATAACATGCACATAACAAAGCTACACAGTGAGGAGAGTGAATTACTTGGATGCCAGCATGGCTACACAGGTAGAAGTCAAACTCCGTTGGATGGCAGATCTTAGAATCAACGACAGTCCCTAAAGTATCCCAATGCAAATAAACATATTAACATGATGTTGAATAAATAATAATAATAACAGCAATAATTGTCAGTCATGTGATCAAAGACACTACCGGGTAATATGTTTCCGCTCTTATCAACTGAACGGTGATCGTTATAGTTGTTGGCAAAAAGCCTAGTATGATGACGTTTTTGGACAACCACAAAAGTGACAGGCGGTTGATAATTAGATTCCAGAGAGGCACATGCCTGACATAGGATAATGAGGAAAAAGTTGGAAATAATAATAAATAGAATAATAGCCAGAAGTAGACTGAGGATGAGACATCGCACTTTTCTGATCGCATCAAGTTCATATAGTAAAACTTGGTAGAATTGCCCTTCGCTAACTCCATCCCTGTAGGGCAGACCGTAAGCTAATTGGTATGCAAGAAAAGTAATAAAAGGTAAGTAAATCTGTGTGTACCTGTAAAATATGATTCGCTTGGGCTTTTGACCAGTAGCTCTTTTAAAGGAAATAAGAAGTTCCCTGCAACGCCCAAAGCATGACTTAGCATGGAATTCACAATCAACTAATTATGCATACGAATTAGCTAGAGCAAGGGTTATTCATACTTTATCATGCCCCCTGTGACAGTTCCGCGCTGAGGGTCTTGCCACACTTTAAATAGATCTTGAATTAACTCCTGGCGGTGGGCCTGAGCACAAACCAATCCAGCATACTTTGTCACCTCAGGCCAATCTTGAGAAGCAACAACCTGAAAAACAAACAGAAAACAAAAGTTCAGCTTGTAATTCCAACTACAAAAAAAATGAGGCAGAACAAAAAGTATATATCTGAAGGAAGATGGCAATACAGCAGCAATAGAGGGACTGGAATCCTCTCCAGGATGAGGATGTGTGACATCAGCACCAAATATTATAGTAGGCAGGTCACTGACAAGAGGAATGCTCCTTGACAAGGCATCAACAAGAACTGTGTTCCTACCTCCCACCTATATGTGAAAACATTCTTCAAAAATCAATGGATAAAAGAAGGAATCAAAAATTTCATTACAGATACCCCACCTTCACATTTATTTTCAGAGCAACGTTGGCCAGATACTGCTTGCTCATCCTGAAAACATGTTTGGTTAAGCAACACTGCGAAACTAAACCAAGATCTGTCTCGCAAATCCGTTTTACGTCACCTGTCATGAGAACATTACAACAGAATACATAAGTTAAATGAACAATGCAAAACATTAAAGCACCCAACAAACTGCTGTTAGTTGAGACTGATACCATAAAGAGAACCATTATTATCGGGCAATATTATGATGACTAGATCAAGCTCTTTCCTCTGGGGTTGAAGAATATTCATTGCATCATGATAGCGCGCCTTTAGAGCTCTCTCTACCTGATCTGGCCGCGCACTCAATGGTGGCAGTACAGGTTTCAGAGCAAACTCCTACAAGAAACAATTACATAACATTATTCATCTAATAGGTTCCTATTTTGGCATAACAATGAAGTGCCTGATTAGAGATTGAAAAAGGCAATAT
This sequence comes from Canna indica, assembly GCA_034359265.1. Classification (NCBI taxonomy): domain Eukaryota; kingdom Viridiplantae; phylum Streptophyta; class Magnoliopsida; order Zingiberales; family Cannaceae; genus Canna; species Canna indica. The sequence continues at coordinate 4,473,427 of CP136898.1, read as the reverse complement.
TCTAATCAGAATAAGATCCAGAAAATACCATTCCTGATATCTGGCACATCTGTGCAAGCTCATCACAAAATCCGCGAGCAACACCTTCTTGAACATTGCGCGAAAAATTAATACATGTCCAATTGTTCACTCTCCCACCATTCACCATTTTCTACAATATGAGGAAAGCAAAGCCGTAAAACAAGGAAAGATACTACAGAATCATGTGGCCTATTTATATTTCTCCCAGAAAATAAAGGCTTTATGCAGAATCATTCCATTCCATATCAAAGGCTAAAGAGCATAATGTATATACTATATAGCAATAAAAAAACACAATGTTGGTTAAAGATAAAGAAAGAGATATAATAATGAACCATTCCTGATTCTAATTCAGTGGCTTAAGCTCATAAACGAGAAAGCCTCCAATGATACATCTGAAAGAGGAAACAAAAAGGACTACTACCCACAGCTATGATTGACTGACCAAAATGAAGTGCTAGAAATCTCCATGCTGCAAGCAGTCAAGGATCCTGAGCGGCATCTTACTATTAGACAAATGCCACAAACTATGAAGAGATTGTTTAATGTCAGAAATATACGAGGATAGTCACAAACTCACAATAACAATAATTTAAGTAGTCCTATTGTTTGTACTAATTACCTTTTTCATAAAAAATCATATCAACTATAAAATTTCAAATGAATCAAAAACATAATAGCTATCAAAACTTTTAAGTCATGGACAAGGTCAAAGGAGTTCTGCATAGCCAGAAATCATCCTAAGAAAGCTTTTAAGTAAAAAGGAACCATTAAGAGACATGAAATAGAACTACTACTACTACTACCCACATATATTCCCTAGTATTAATGAACTTGTTCCTGATAGTAATGGAATTATAGGTGCATCCACAAAAGGAGCTGGGATGTATTAATATAAGAGAGCAATTGATGTAGTACCTTATTCATCATATTCCATTGACCAACTCTGGGCAAGCAATCCCTCTCTCTACCAGTGTCATGGTACTTCAGCTGCACAACCAAAAAGATAATATAATCACATTGAATTAATCCTGATGAGAAAACAACAAACTACAATAGTTTATTAAAATAAAACAAGGGAACAACATAAAGTCTGTTTGTTGTCATTTACCCAAGGTGCAGGCAGAACACGAGCTTCAACGCATGCAAGTTTCTCACTGATCTTGATGCCAAATTCTTTAGCATAAGGATCCTCGTTATATGCATTGTGGTGAACTGTCTGAAAAAATAAGGACATGAAAAAATAATGCAAATGGACCATAACAGAAACAAATAGGCATCATTTGTTTTAACTTTATTTGCAAGAATTATCCATGAACATTCAATGAAACCCCTTATAGCCCCAAGGTCATAGTAGATTTTATGTCAGCAGAGATGTCTTAGCATGTTTAAGGGCACCACTCACCATAGCTTCAATATATCATCAATGAACAAAAAATTAAATACAAGAGGAAAAAGCATATGAAGTTGGAATCTTGAAGAGAGCACAACGACAGGCCAACTCAAACCCTATCCGACGACTCCGAGCTGTTTAAGCTAGACTGTCAGCTATCGGCCTGGAATTCTTGATCTAGTACATCTATACATATCAGGTTGGGTAAAAACCTTACATCAAAAAACATTTGCTTTGGGAGTTAAAAATTAAAATCCAGGGACCAAGATAAAGGGCTTAGTATTAAGTATTCTAGTGAGAACAACCTAGAATTAGCAAACTTGACAAGATACACAATCCAACATCACCCAGGGAATTTTTATCCTTAATTTACCATTTATTCAATGAGACCTCATTCATTCCTCTACTGTTTGATGGGATGGTGACAAGAACTACCAATGTCCCCTTTTGTAATGGAACCATGAATAGTAATTGCATTCTGATCGGATCAACAGGAATCTGTTTGTACAACCAGTCAGCATAATCAACTCAAACCGTCAACCCATTAGTTCTAAGGGTTCAGCGAAGGACATCTAGTTCAGAGAAGGACATCTATCTTCATCAATTACAAAACAAATCAGATGCATCTTTAGCAATAAATACTATACACCACAAGACATGTGTCCACATTTGCTACTATTAGCCCATTCAGAACCATGCTCTCACTGTGGTCAACCGACTTCACACTAGGGTCAAACAAGTTCTGAAATCGTTTTTAGAATGAAGAAAAAAAATTTAAAAAAGTAGCATGCAACAGTTAGTAGCCCACAAAATCAACAGTCTTTGCAATTTGAGGAAATAGTAGAGACACATTTGACTCGACTCATGCAGAAAGATGTATAGGATAGTGTGTGAACGTTTAGTGCCAGGTGCAGCTTGAGAACTACGGCATTAAAGCTAATTATTTATACGACTAAAAAACCTAGTAGGATTAAAAGTAACTAATCATTGAGGTCCAAACCAATGTGTAACCTGTATAATGTCCCGCTCCCTATCATGAGGACGTTGGCATGTCACTTTCAAAAGAGCAGTAATTTGCCTCTCATTCAACCTCTTAGAATATCTCTGTCCTTCAACAATCTTACAAACCTGCACACAATTATGAGAAACATCAACATTTATTTTTTAGCACAATAGATTCAGAGCTGTATGTGCACAACAATGAACTAGCAGACCAAATTGTCATGCACTTCAAATATTATATTAAAATCCTGATAACTCACTTCCATGGGTAGATAATTTGGTCTCTGTTGGTTTCCCACTTGCAAGCAAGGCCAGTTTGTATGTTGGATGGTAAATCCATATGTCTCTTGAAAATATTGCACAACCGACTTCATTGTACCTCTTTCATCAACAGGAAAACTGGCGTCACCAAATTCCAGGACACAATCAAAACATCCAGTCATTTTAGCAACCAGTAGATGGATAACATTACCATGGAAACTTATATTGTAATTAATTAATTAGACATATTGTAATATATCAATAAACACCAAAAAAGTTTCTTACGTTAGCTCCCTAGTAGCCTGTGATGTTAAACCAGATATTCGATATTTTCTGCGCATGTTACCTCGGTGAGTAACCTCAACTTTGACACCTCTGAGAGCCTTTTTTATCTGAAACATCACAAACAAGAACAATAGCAGTATAAAAAAACAATTGCAATAAAACGAACGAAAAATATATTGATCATTGTTTTTTCGTCACAAAAGTTGCTGACTAAAATTCAGAAAGCACAAAAAAAACAATAAATCAAGATACAGGAGAAATAATAGCAGGTGAATTCTGGTTGTAGGCAATGAGTGAAGATCAAAGACTTGAGATCACAGAACATGTAGTCAATGGAAAATGTAATATAGATTTTTAAATAATAACTGTCAAAGTTCCCCATATACTATATACAGATGAGAGATAACTTTGATATAAAAAAGGAACAGTAAATGTTACTTGATCATCCATGTAACTAGACATTTATCTGACTTGATGCTGGCTTCATCATGAATTTCAAGATGTTAAAGACCTAATTTTTACCATGAACTATTAAAAGTGAAAGAAGTTCCAAAAATGAAACCACAGATAAAGAATAACGAGCAAGGTCGAACTCTCTGTCAAGCTATAGGAATAATATTTTCCTAATTGGAACGAAAGAACAGAGGTTAAAAAGGCCTGCCAACCACAGTTTGGAACGGAAATAGAATTATTGCAGATTTTGCGAGAATGGGACATGTGAAATTTTTTTGTTTCATTGAGAAGTACAATTGGATTTAAAGTATCCTATAAATCTTATAGCCCAAATTGGACTACGGGACTTTGATGGTCAATTTGAACCTGTGTTCATAGTTCACACTGTATAGGGTATATATCTCTTTTTTCCTAGTTGATGCACTTTTAAATCTAACTTGTCGCACATCTGTCAACAAGGCATAAGTGGTACCCTGTCACACTAACTAAATCTCTTTGAATCAGATAATCCTTTCAATCAAAAATCATTTGGATTGAACAAGAATTTCTCTGATTCAGATCACTACGCATCTGATAGAAAAATATCATCATAAACATAGGCAACAGAGAAAAGTATTACTGATGAAACAAACCAGGCCGAACCATCCAACTAAATCTAAGAAAGTTGGACCCTTCAAAAAGTATATCAGTGCATGCTAGTTAAAACCAAATAAAAGTAAGAGATACACCCAATAAATAGAGCTTTATGAAAAATCAAACCAAACATAGAAGCATACTTTCACCCGGTCAGCATCTGAAAGTGGTCTTGACTGAACATCTCTATTCAAAAGCTGAGTAACAAAGTCAATGACAGGTAGTGGCTCAATGAACGCAGTGGAGGACATATCTGCAACAAAAAGTAAATATAACATAACAAATGATTGTGTCTAACAGGATGTGAATATCATACCAAGCTAAATCCACATAGCAAAAAGAAATTCTAAGACACATTTATCATTACAACAAATCACTTTCAACCTCCATAGTTGCAAAGTAAAAAATAATAACTTCAGCACTTGGGTTGTTAATAAACCACTTATTGTTCCTGACATGATTAATCTATATATACTGAATAAGATTGGAACATACACCACAGGAAGCAGCCAACACCGCTCAAAATTTGAAATCATATAAAAAATTATTAGAGCCCTAAATGAACTGACTGAAACCTATTGGATAGTGATAAAACCACTCAGATCAAACTAGAAGTGGATTTGCCAAAGTAAATGGCCAAAGTTGCAGAATTGGTAACACAGATTACGGACAAGTTGACTTGGCCAATTCAAGTCTGGTTGAGTCTATGCAACTCCTAGATAGCAAGTTTGATATTTAGAAATCACCAATTCGAGTCGGACACAAGAGTCTAAGTAATCAGACAAGCAAGTAAATTAAGGGGCAGTTCACATTAATTGTGCAGTCAAGCAGAAGACACTAAGCAAAACGAGAAATGGAAACACATTAATTGTAGATGGAGATTCAAAGTTTCAAACCATGATAAATGCAGAAGATATCCTTAAAATCACCAATTTTTAATTAGTCAAAAAGGTACAGTTGTACAGCATTTATCACACAATGTTTAGCTTTGAGTTTCAGAAAATAAATAGCCAGTCTAAGCATATGAAAAAGATTATTTATTGGTCAATTAGTATATGATAAAATTGTGCATTCAAGCAGAAGACACTAAGCAAAACGAGAAATGGAAACACAATAATTGTATATGGAGACTCAAACCATGATAAATGCAGAAGATATCCTTAAAATCACACATTTCTAATTAGTCAAAAAAGGTACAGTCGTACAGCATTTATCGCACAATGTTTAACTGGCATCTCCAATGATAGCAAAATTTCAAAAGTAATGAGATTAAGATTTAGAATAAAAAATACTAGGTTTCAGTACCAATATTTAGAGAGAGGCCCATTTGTGTTGGGCGGATGCTCTGATAAAAACCTCGCCAAGTTTCTAGTCCCTCACCAAGCTGCTGTCTTCTCCCCAGATCAGGTGAATAGAAGGACCGCCCAACAGGCAAATATCTGTAGAGAACCACACAAAAAAATGCCATAAATCTCAAAGACCAAAAAAGAAGAGGAAAAGTTTCAGTGGTAGCATCAGATTCTACCTGGCAGTAGGTAGTTCACGAAGTACAATGTCAAGAACCTGCAGTGCTTCTTGGGGAGCATCAGCCTGCCTCCCAGCCAAAAACATGTCCAAATGGTGGAGATCAACACGAGCAGCTAATTTGATAACAATCTTAAACGTCCTCTGCCTCCTACAAGATATAAAAAAATCATGAATTTTTACAGCAACAAGAGATTGAAATAAATGTGAACAAGCATATCAGCTGTTCAAGAGAAAAAACCTCTCCGTTCTGGAACCATCATCCTCGTCAACTAGGATTATCTGAAACTCTCTTGATGTAAATGGTAGTGGCCCAGCCGTATAGAGGCTCTTCCTGCCATCATAGGCTGGAAGGCGTCCTCCCAAATGAGATTCCCTATAAAGTTTAACAAGCTCTCCCATCACAGCTCGATTTACACCACGTGATGTAACTTCCGGCGTAACGGAGACCTGATTGTATAAGCAATTAAGGAGTGAGTGAAGGTTAGGAACATAGATGGGGGAGAAACATGTAAATCAAATTACTATTCAAGGAGAACAGAAAACTCACATCATACTGATGGAGGTCTCTCTTGGGTAGTTCAGCAAAAAAATGGTTAGCCTTTACCAGACATTTAACACCAGATGTTCCTTTTCCAGGGCGTACAGGAAATCTCATGGACTTGCTTGAAACAGGTGGAACAACAGGTTGAATTGCTTGACAAGAAGCTTCACCTTCAACAGAGATCCGTTTGAATTGCTCTGCAACCTCAACAAAAGCAGAATCTAGCTGTTGTGATGAACTTGCCTGCAATGGGATTGTTTGAGTGACTTGATATGGAGCTTGCATTGCTTGGTGCAGCTCGGGAGGCGGTGGCCTTGATGGACCTGCAGCTGAGAGGCCAGCCCCCCGACCCACCTGCATACCTGGACCACCTCGAGGTCCACCATACTGTTGCTGAGGTGGCATTCCACTTCTGGATTGAGACCCACCCCAGCCCTGGTAATGGGATGGCGCACTGAGCCGTTGTGCATCATGAGTTTGTGGATGGCCACCTCGACCCGGGTAATATCCACCACTACCTCGACCACCTTGATAGGCCTGTTGAGAGCCGGATGGATACAAACCCGTTCCAGAACCACCCACATGTTGTTGTGGGGCAGGACCCCTCCCCGATGGAGGCTGGGACTCAACTCGTGCACTGGTACGGCTTGTTTCTTGAGATTCAGAGCTCTCGCCTGTACCATAAGTATCACTCCTCCGTTTCCTAACCATGTTGCCAACTGCATCACAATACAAGATATAAACATTCATCAAATATTGGTCAACAAAAGAGCAAGCAACCTAAATGGTGGTAACATCTATATTCAAGCGGAAAGTTCAAAAAAGGAAGACAATTCTTTACCAAAACAACCAAAAGAAGGTTCCTTCCCAGTTATTCTATGCTATGACTCCAAAGATCCACTTGTTGGCTTGGGTTAGTCTCCTCCTCAAGTTCACCGCCCACAAGTGAGGAGAGTGTTAAGGATATAAATGGATAGATTGGTCTCTTTCTTAATAGCTTAAGCTTTTGGGAAAGTTGGTCATCCAATGAAATTTAACAATAAGCATTGTGTTGACCTATTGGGATGTGAATCTGATCCTATCTTGGGCTAATACATCCACAATGACTCTCAACTTCACTTTCTCCTTGGTAGTATATCATTTTAGATTTTCCAAAAAGGCAATCATTCATTCCATTCTTCCCAAACCACCAGCATCACCAAAATAATACAGCCAATCAAGACTAGGAAAAAAAGTTTACTTTGGTAAGTTGAGGCAACTGTCGAAAGTACAATAAAATTTTTTCATGAGGCACTGCAGCAGATTTAGACTGTACAATGTATAACAATTCAAAAAAATGTCATGCAAGGAAGACAAAATGATACATATCAGGTGCATAAGCAAATTGGGGAAGTTGGTGCAACTATTGAAAGTAATAAATACCATAATGGGAAGAATGTTGGAATGGCAAAAAAATTTAGAATAGCATCATTAAGGAAGTTTCCAAATTAGAATTTGGGATAAAACTAAAAATGAAATCACTATATTCCAGAGGTACCTGCAGCAGAGCTATGTTGTACAATGTATAACAATCTAAAAAAGCTACCATTCAAGAAAGACAAAATGGTAGGTCATACTTGTAAGGTGCATAAACTAACCTACAAAATTACAAAACATCAATATGTAAAATGATTACGTAAGTTAAAAAATAGTTGAGCATTATTAATATCAATACGTAAAAGAAAAGGTGATTATAACACGGGGGGTTATCACCAACATGAGATTTAAGGAGGGTTAATGTATACACCCTTACCCTTGCATAGCATAAATATTCTTTCCACAATTCAAGCTGTGATCCCCTAAGTCGTGCGGAGCAACCTTACCATTATAAAAGGGATGGGAATTCTATCCGCATCCGTCAACTAAAAACTGCATCCACACCATATCTGATCCATATCCGCAACGCAAATAAAAACGGATATGGTTGCGGATATGGATTTACAAAATTTGTATCCGCACGGATGCGGTGCGAATACGAATATGCATGTGGATCTGCATCGTATCCGAACCACATATGAAAATTACCAATTTTTACCCATATACCAGTTACTTAATATATATTATATAGGTAGGTTTTATAGTAAATTACATATGAAACCCTTGTAAGTTACTAATTGTCATGAAATTTAATAATGCAAGTTATTATTTTTTATTAAATATATTATTTATTAATTTTTTTATTAAATGCAGTGTGATGCGGATAATATAATATTCGCACCGTATCTGATCCATTGTCATCCCTAATTAAACCAAAGCTCACCATCCAATATCAATAATGTAATAAATTTGAAATAATAAATGCATTTGAATATTTTTTTCACCACAACCTTAATCTACAAAATTAAAACAGAATAAAGGGGATGCAAGGGTCATTTAAGAAACATCCATCTCTTTAACAAAACTATGAAATGTTGGAAATTCGTGAACAAAAATTTGTGCATTAATTCTAAGCAAAATAGTACATCAGGCCTATTCAATCGTTAACTGAAAAATATATTCAATCATTAACTGAAAAATAACAGAAGCTGTTTAACCATATTAAACAGCGCATAACTACAACAACTAAGCCTCAATCTCATACTAGATGGGGTCGGCTATATGAATTCTATGTCTCCATGGAACTATCACAAGCAATAAGAAAAAGGAAACAGAAGAACACTAGTCAATTGTAGGTGAGTCTGCAGCAGATAAGAAGTCCATTAACATATAAGCAGATAGAAACAATAAGAAGGCACCTCAACAATAAAAGAAAATAATTCAGCAAACCCCGTCATAGAGATAGAAACAAAGAAGCCCTAGTGATGAAACTACTTAAGAACAAGTTACACTCTAGAACCTAGCCACGTAAAGGGAAGAAACAAGTCGTGTAACAAAGAGAAATAGAAGTAGTAGCGTTTACAGTGCAAAAATTACTCAATCGGACCGGACCATATTCTCTCAATAAGCACGAAAACCAATGAACGAAAAAACATTCGAATATCTATACCAATGAACGTCGGAATCGAAAAAATCCAGATATTACGGTCAATAACATCAAAATCGTCACCTAGATGCTCTATCGCTTCATCACTTCCACGGGCTGAAAAACCGCATGGAAAATTTCCAGCAACTAAACCCTAACGCCAAACTCCTGTGTAGTAAATCCCCATCGCTCGAAGCCAAAGGGGAAATAACTGGACACAGAATCATTTCTACCGAGTACAACTCCGCTTTACTACATACGGTGGGTTGAACGCCATGCGGCGAGATCTAAAAGGACGAGAACCGATACAAGTCATATCATAGCAACCTTCAGGGATTTCGTATACGGAAAACAGCTGGGAAGTGTAAGAGAGCCTCCTTACCGTCGCCGGAAAGCCCAGGAGAGTAGAAGAAAGAAGGAGCTCCGCCTATTCGCCTCCGAGAACTTCCCACAATTTCACTTCACTTTACCTTCACTTCGCAACGAAGGAAACCACTATCTTGGGGATTTAAAGCAGGCGTTTGGGCGTGTCGGAAGACGACAAGAACCGGGTCGGCTTAGGGATGGCCCAGCACGTGCTTCCCGCCACATCGCCACCCAGTGATTGGCTGCTCCTACGTACCCCCCCCGAGCGCGGAGTAGACTCCATAACACGAATCCAATCCTCGCTTTCCACGTGGAACTCGCTATCGACGTGTCGTACTTCAATAGGACTTGTAAGATTTCTCTTCAAAAGCGGAGCGGAGATAACCATCGAGGATCTTCGGCTTGAAGAGATTCCACGGCCTCGATAGGCTTCGTGGTCAAGATGGACGGTGGATCGAAGGCTTCACGGGAATGTTGCCGGCATGGGTCCACAGAACGGCTTAGAAAAGTTCGACGTGCGGGGCCCTCGAAAGCTGCCTACAGGGTTGGATTCCTGCTTGAATTGGGTGACGTGGGCCCTCGCAGGTGCTCTCTCTCGTGCTCGTCTGCATCCATTACGACAGCGCACAGGTTTCCAACGGAAAAGATAAATTCTTTCTCACACGCACAAAATCAGGCCCAAAAGACACCCAAAAGATCCAATTCATCGGTCTCACTGTTTCACTCGATCACATGCCTACCTTCCACCGGGTGATTGTTTGGGTCTTCCTGGCCTGTGAATAAATGAAACGACCGTATAAAGATGGTAATCATTGGATAAATAGGTAACAATTATTCGAAATTGGAATATCATTTATAAAAAAAAAAAATATTAGAATATGATTACTTAAATTTTAAAGCTGTTATATTCGTAAGCAGATCTAAAAAATTTCATTAAATATATTTCAATTTTAGCAATCATATTTCAGAACTATTTGGGTAATATAGTTGATGATAATCCGACTGAACATTACCTAAAGATTTACTAATCATATTTTAAAGTCATTATTTTTTTAAGCAATCAATCTAAAAAAATTTATTAAATATATTTCAATTTTAGCAATCATATTTCAAAATTATTTGTGGGTAGTTGATGACAACATGTTGAAGTTATTTAAATATTTGTGATTCAAATCCTAGTATATCACCTATTGTGATTTTATATTTTTTTATAAAAAAAAATCATATTTCAGATCTAAAATTTTGCATTAAATATATTTCAATTTTGAAAATTTATTAAATAGGTAATGACCATTAAATAAAAATAAATTTTAATTAATGATAATAAAATTGGATTCCCTTATTTTTATAGAAAGTTAATAAAAAAAATTAAAATTATAATATTAATAGTTAAAATTTTAAAGCCGTAATATTTTTAAGCAATCATATTTAAGATCCGAAAATTTTCATTAAATATATCTCAATGTTAGCAATCATATTTCAGATCTAAAAATTTGCATTAAATATATTTCAGTTTTGGAAATTTGTTGAATAGGTAATGACCATTAAATATAAATAAATGTTAATTATTGATGATAAAATTGGATTCCCTTGTTTTATACGAAAATGAATGGATAAATAGGTAACAGTTATTCTAAATGGGAATACCCTCAATAAAAATTCTGAAAATTAGAATATAACTACTTAAATTTGTTAAAATCTTACTATTTTTAATCAACCATATTTCAGATCTGAAATTTTCCATTAAATATATTTCGATTAATGAACATTAAATATTAATTGCTAATAATAAAATAATAATTTTTCATAGAAAGTTATCATAAACACATGACTACCTTCCATCGGTAGGATTGTTCATTGGGTCAACCCGATCCAATGAACCCGAGAATCCGACCCGACCCGATCTATTTGGGTTGTGTCGGGTCGGATAATTGGGTCAGGTCAAGTACAATTTGACCAAACCCGATCATAATCGGGGTTGGATCTTGAATTTTAAAATTTGAAACCCGTTGACCCGAGACCCGAGACCCGATCCGATGACCCAATTATTTATATTTTTTAAATCATTTTTAAAATAGTTACATTTAAAAAATATTTATTTTTATTTTTATTGAAAAAATATTGTTAAAAACTCTTTTTTTACCCAAACGAGTAAAGTCGACTACCTGACCCAACCCAACCCAACCCGAACTAGGTCGGGTTGAGTCAGGTCGGGTTTGAGAGGTGAAAAATTTTCAATTCGATCCAATTACACTTGGTCGGGTCAGATCGATTTTTTCCTTAAACTCGACCCGACCCGACCCGTGAATACCCCTATCCATCGGGGTGAATTTATGGGTTTTTATTGGCTAGTAAAAGAATAAAATGACCAGATAAATAGGAGTGGAAATGGTTCGGTTAACTACACTTTTGGTGGTCAACCAAAATCGAAATTGATTTTCAAACTCGCTAACCGAAACTGAAATCGGTCGGTTTTAAAAATCTATATTTGAAACTGAAACCGATCAAATTTTTCGATTTGGATAGAATCGATTATCTGTTTACTAACTGATTAACCGATAGTAAATGGATAATCGATTCAAAGATTAATAACAAAATTGATTTTGAATACCGGTTAACCACAAAAAATCGATTGTAAACGAATAATCAGTTCAAAGATTAATAACAAAATCGATTTCGGATATCGGTTAACCGCAAAAAAATGGTAACCGAAATCGAATCGGTTTTAAATGATTTTTTATTTTTACTATTCGAAATCGAAACCGAACCGCAAGTCCACTATCTAAAACCGGATTTTGCGATTCGATTAACCGATTTGAATTGCTATCCCTACGCATAAAGATGATAATGAACGAATAAATAGGTAAAAATCATTCCAAAATTGGAATATCCTCAATAGAAATTGTCAAAATTAGAATACGGTTGCTTATATTCCTAGACAATATTTTTTAAGTAACCATATTATTTCAGATTTGAAAAAAAAACCCATTAAATATATGGTGGTTTTGAAAAAATGTTGAATAGTTAATGACCATTGAATATAAGTAGATACCGATTACTAATAATATAATTGGATTATATTATTATATAAAGTTATCATAAAACACATGCCTACTTTTCACCATGGTGAATTTATGGGTTTTCATTGGCCGTGAATTTTTTTAAAAAAAAATATAGAAAAATGGAAAAATAGGTAACAACAAATTTTCACAATTGAAATACCTTTAATGAAAATTTTCAAATCCAGAATATGGTTGTTAAAATCCTAAAATCATAATATTTTTATGTAATTATATTCCAAATCAAAACGTCAATCTTAATTATATATGATTATTCTAAAACTTTTCATATATGCTTGTAAATGAAAAAAAAGAATGAAATAATAAAATATATTCAGTTTTTTACCAAATCATGAATCAAAAAATTTAAAACGATAAAAATCAAAATTACAGAAGAAAAAAAAATTAAAATTATTTTTGACAATATACCTTTAATGTCCTTATATATTTTTTTTACAAATTTAACAAAAACATAATATTATCCAATATTCTATTTTTGTAAATAACATACTGAAACACAATAAAAATATACCTCAATTTTTCGTCTCTCATATCTTCTTCTTCGTCGTTAGTGCCTTGAGCGCACCATCGTCATCGACCTCGATGGATAGAAACACACACCATTAGTGTCTTAAGGACATCCGAAATCAATTTTCTCCTCCATGAAATATCCTTAGTGTGGTCTTAAGAATCCTTGTGGGCAAGGATTTGAAGATGGAAGACAAAAAATGAGATAAGAGGAGCGAGAAATGTTGAAAAATAGTTTTGAAGTTTCATTTCAACTCCTATTGGTCGTAAATCGACGAAGAGGGGGAATGAGAAGATATCGATGGGTGAATGTCAGCACAATACAAGCATAGATGATTTATAAAAAGTGTGTTCAGTGTGTTGTTAAGCCAAAACAGGATATTAAATAATATTATATTTTTATTGAAATAACATATAATGACATATTTTTGTTAAAATAATATATATTTTTGTTAAGTCAATATTAGTTCCAATTTTGATATTGTTTAACTGTAATTTTAGTTTTTGTCGTTTCGAAACTTCTTATTCTCGGTTTGGTAAAAAAATTAAAAAATAATTACGCTTTTATTTTGAGGGCCCCATCTGAAACTAACGGCTATGGGTGACAATTGGAATTGGTTAACCACGGATAGTGAATCTGCATATTGGTTTCGGTTTTAAATAGTAAAAATTCAAAAATTGATTTTATAATTTGTTCGATTTCGATTACCATGCAACGGATAATCGATAATCGAAACTAGTTATATATTTCAGTTTCGATTATTGATTATCCACGATTAATCGGTAACCATAACCGGTAATAACTTATTATATATATAGTTAATTCAAAAATTTGAAACTCGCTATCCGTTTACCCAATTATATATATTGTTAACCTAAAACCTCAAAACTCTCTACCTAAAATTCGTTACCCATTTACTCAAAATATGATTTCGATTATCCTACGGATAATTAATAATGAATCAATTTCGATTTTAATTAACCACGTAAACTAAGTAACTAAATAGTTATCATCCCTACTAACGACTTCTTGAGTGCCCCACCTACCTGCCCCAAAGCAAGGGCATTCCTTTATGAGGGTGAAATAAGGGAAATAAGGAGTCCTAAGTGGCCTGGGGTATACAGTAAGGTTATAGTACACACCCTAAATAAATTTATTGTTGGATCTTCTTGGCAAAAGATCCAACTGCTCCTGAATGGCATGTTGGGCAAGTGTTGCAGTAAGATGCCAAAGAGGCAGTACTTGCACTGCCTTTTTTAGAGTTTTGGAGGTTCATGTGTTGTTACTTATTTCATTTATTTATTTTTTAACAAAAATAAAAAATGGATCAAATCCTAAATTTTTAAACAATATATAATATGTTGTCATTAACTATGCTACCAACATTTGGCTGTAAGTTATTTCATGTTTACTAGTGTTAATTTTATTTGCAAGGATGGAAGATAAATTATGTAATTTAAGTGAGATTAGTAATTATGTAATTTAAGTGAGATTAGAGAACAAATGATGCATCTAATACTGTAGTCCATGGATCTAGAACAGGGAGCCCATTACAACCCCCAATATATAACAAGATCCATTAATCCATTTCAACTGGATCAGTTTTCCATTAAACATTGGAATTTAATCGAATCGTGATTTGGTACGGGAGTTTAGATGAAATAATTCCGTTTTAAGAGTGCATAACTTTAGTTATTTTTATTTTAAATATTTTAGTTGTATTTTCAAAATATAAAAACAAAGGAAAGTATATACTAGTTATAATTTTTTATTTTTAATTAAAAATTGAAGTTGAACGGTTAAAAGATATTATACTTTTTATATTTTAAATTGAGCTCCTCGTAGTTAAATTTTTGTCTCCGTCATTGTTTGAGCGCCCAATGCACTACGCACATGCGCATGAGATGAGAAATTTCAATTGGGCTGCACATAGTTATATATAAAATTATGCTTTAGATTATTAAAATATATATTTTTGTTCATTTAGTCTCTTAAAATATTTTTTTTTTGTTTTGTCCATCATCTCTTATTTTGTCTTTAATCCATTTCAGCATTGCCATATTGACATATATTTAAGAACACGTGTATATATATATAAGTTTTAATTAAAATAACTATTAATATATTTGAAATGAAATGAAATTGAATTCATTATTAGATTTAATCCCAATTACAAATTTCGAAGTCATTTTTTTGAATATTTTACATCGACGCTGGAATTAGTGCAAAAAAAATATGAATATGACACGTATAAGCATCATCATCCCTTATTTTGTCTTTAATCCATTTCAACAGTGTCATATTGATATTTAACAATAAAAGTTAACATAAAAGTTAACGGATTAATCAAACATAAACAAAAATAGTTTTTAAATGACTAAACATAATTTTTTTAAAAATGATAGATCAAATGGGGAAAAAAATTATGATATTTTAGAGGACCAAAAATATAATTAAGCTTATAAACTATTGCATAAATTATATATATATAAGTTTTAATTAAAATAATTATTAATACATTTGAAATTCAATTCAATTCAATTCATTATTAGATTTAATCTCAATTACAAATTTCGAAGTCATTTTTTTAATATTTTACATCGACCTGGAATTAGTGCCCAAAAATATATAAATATGACACATATAAGCACCAACGCATCATATATGTTTCAATATATATAACAACACTAATTTTGACATTGGCATGTAAATTTCTTCATTCCACTTACTTGAATATTTTTTATACTGAACTGAATATACGTCATCTAGTAATATAATGTTCTTGTCTGAAGTTAGGGTGATGTAATCTCGCACGTCTCCTGGTCCGACGCGGCTCCAACGGGAGATCTGCAAAGACACTCAAACATCGAAGCAATAAGAAATTCTATATGTGGTATAGCAAATTGAAATATAGTATACTTGATGTGCATTGTGTTTGTATATAGTGCATGATTAAAGGATGTCTAGTGATAATACCTTATGAAATCTCGTCGGGGGTACTGAGAATGGGTCGAGGCTAATCCCGGAGATGTCGGGTTCATAGTTGACGGATCACTTGTAATTAATAAAGACGTAGGTGTTCTTGTATGACCGAGAGGAGCCCCGGGGTTAAGTAGCGTCTGGTTCATGAATGTGGGCGCTTATGTGCCTAATTCGACCAAGCTTAAAATGCTAGTCCAGCCCACAACCCCCCGGGTTGGTTAGAGTATGAGGACTTCATGTCAAGCTTAAATATTGTGTCGACTTTTGACCTCAGTATGATGGATCAACATTGACTGGGTTTGATCGGTTGATGCACTGAATAGGAGACCTCGACGAGCATAAGTGTTGTCGCTTTGCGACTCTTCAATTTTTATAGTAAATGTGGCAATTGTGCGGATAAATAGGATGCCTTTTTCGTGTGCATGTGCAATCATTAATCATGACATAAGGTAATTATGGCCGAAGATCTGATTGCCAGTTTTCAAAGCACTCGAGTACTCTCTATTTGACTAACGATGATGGCCTCGTTAGTGGGGAAGTGGTGAGCGGCCGTTAGGGAGACGACCTCGCCCGGGGCCTATAAAAGCCCCTTGTATCTTCATCTTGTGCATGTGTGAGTTTCGGCATTGAGTGGGAGGTATTGAGAATATATGTTCCTCCAGGAATCAACCTTGGATTGGCAGCGAGTAAGTTAGAGATCGCTATAGGTTCACACTGCTGGCTTAGAAGAAGGGTAGAAGGCGAGGGGCCAGTTGTGGTGATCGAGATGGATGGGGGAATTTTTCTTAGAATTCGATCATGCTTCTTGGTTTCGTCAGAGCGATTTGGTTAGTAAACTATCTGGGCTTCAGATCGTGTTTGATGAAAAATAGCTCGATGTGCGGGTCGATATTTGGGATATCCATGGCAAATTGGCAACTACACAGAACCTCTTCATGCAATCTCTCAACGGCTCATGCTATCTCTACTTAATGTAATGAAGGGAGTCCGATTAGTGAAGACTCGGGAGAGCTCATGGAAGTTGTGTATAGGCCCTGGCGGGAGGGTATAAAAATGAGTGTAGCGCGACCTTCTCCAAGAAGGTTGGGAAGGCTCGACAGAGGATGGAGTGAGTTGCACCGTTGAGGAGTATCATTGACCTGAATATCGTCAGGTGAGTAGTAGGATCGTCCATACCGTCGTAGGGCTGGAGTGTGGTTGACAACTTTAAATTGTTAGGGACATAGACTGTCATGACGCGTGTGCTTGGCGAATGATCCCAAGTCGATGGTGCAAGGAGGAGCGGTCTCCAAGGGCCTAGTGTCATCCTCTTCTCTTTGATGGTGTGTAAGGGAGATCATGTCTCAAAAGACATAGGTTTATGTCCTGAATGTCTCCGGGTGGTTATCTGAAATTGCCATGCTCTGAGCGACGATTTTCACGCTCATTCGGGTGTTGCTAGCTCCCCAGTTGCTTCAAAGTCGCAATCTGGGATGTTAAGTTTTGGTTGTGTGTGGAGGTCATCAACCACGCGATACAGTTCTTCTAGTGTGAGGTCGGTGTGTACTGAAGCGTCACTCCTCATCGTGTTAATGTTTACAGATAGCGAGGGAATGCTGCTGGTAGGATGTTGCCTATGTGCGGTGTTCGCATGACTCCGGGTACCAACCATGGTCGAGTAAGTAAGATTTACTTGGTCCCACGGTAAGTGCCAAATATTATTGTTTGAAGTTAGGGTGATGCCTGGCGTGTCTCTTGGTCCGATCGATGCGGCTTCGACAGGGGAATTGCAAAGACGCTCTGATGCTCAAGTATAAGAAGGATAATTCAATATGTGAGTATATCAAATTGCAATATAGGTCGTAATTATAGTAGTGTGGGATGTCTAGGGAGGATGTGCCAAGAATATATTGAGTCTAACAATGGATATGTTCATAATTGATAAATCTCTTATAGTTAATGATGACGTAGGTATCATTAATTATATGGTCGGGTAGAGCCCCCGAACTAAGTAGTATTCAGTTCATGAATGTGAGCATTTTTGGACCTAATCCGGCTATGGCCAATGTGCTACTGGAGTCCATATAGTATGACTAATATTTTAAAAATTAATTAGTTACCTTATAAATTATGACTACAAGATAATAAACTTTCACCAATAAATATATCATCTATTGGTATTACCAACAAAATTACTAACATATAAATATACCATTTGTCGATAATTAATGCCAACAAATAAAACTTTATTGGTGAGTAATACCAATAGATATTGTAATATCTGTTGGTAATGTATAAGAGATTATCATCAAGAGATATTACCAACGGATTACCAATAGAAATATGTTAGGATTAATATTACCAACAGATTAATTATTGGCTAATAAATTTTTGATTATTACCAACCTTTCAAATGGTGTTACCCTATTTTTTATTGTACTAAATTAATATATATTCCTTAACTAACTTTTCATTTAAAAGCCATTTATATGGAATCCTCAAACAGTGGTACGATGGGAGTGCCACTTGCATTTTAAATGAGTGTATAGATATTTTTGAGAGTGCGTATATATATCATTTCAAAGCAAAATATATACAACCGTTTGATACATTATATAGTACCATGTATAATATTGATCTCTATTGACTAATCTGTATAGTATTAACTTATATTGTACTATTATTATACAGCATTTGATGCACACATTACTAGAAATTGAGTCTTCAGCAACGACCGCTCAAGCCGTTGCTATTTGCAACGACATTCTTACGGCCGCTCAAACTGTTGCAGATATGTTGTATCTGCAACGACTTTCTAACGAACACGCGAGCTGTTGCTGATGATTTTAATTATCAGCAACGGCTTTCTAACGGACAAGTGAGCCGTTGCTGATGATAACTTATTAGTAACGGCTTTTTAACGGGCGAGTGAGCCGTTGCTGATAAGTTTATATAGATCGCAGATCGCGCCCGACCCTTCTTCCTCCCGCTGCTGTCGTCATCGCCTCCTCCTCCCACCTCTCGCTGACGCCGATGACACCGAGCTGTCGCTGCCGACGCTGTCGTCCGTCCTCGACCGCCGATTTCAGGTATTCATCGTCGCCCGGCCGTCTCTTCCCGTTGCGGCCGACAGGAAATCCGACCAAAACCCTATTTTTAGGGTTTCGGCCGGCGGCGGTCGGCCGATGGCCACCGCCGGATCTTGTACAGTGTTCGGACACACTGTACGCCGGCGCCGAAAATAGTAGATTAATTTTTTTTTATTTTTTTATTTATTTGTTAATTAATTAATTAATTAATTATTTAATTTGTTAGATTAATTTTTAGGGTTTAAATTAATTTTTAGATTTTAGATTAATTTCAGAATTATCCACTTCGGACGCGCGCCGAAATCGTCCACTTCGGACGCGCGCTGGAATCATCCACTTCGGACTCCTGTCGGAATGGTCTAATTTGGACTCATGTCGAAATTGTCCAATATGGACTCGAACTGTCTCGAAACATTTAGAAAATAATCATCCATCCGACGAGTTGATATGTTTAACGTACGCATTGACGAGTCGGATATGATTTAGCAAAACCTTAGATCCGTTTGGGGATTATATGTTCGTGTAAAAGAAGTAGATGAACTTTTATACGATGTACAATCCTTGAATTATCCCTGATTGGACAATTTGGGAATATAGTTATTTATACTGCACTTACGTTTTTATTTTAACTGTTAACTAATTATTCTAAATTTTGGCAATATCTCTCTTGTTCTCCGATACGCGCCCAGATGATATGCGTATTCGAAGAACTGTAGGGAGATGCTGCCAAAATTCAGAATGAAGTTAGCGGTTAAAATAAGTACTTAGTGCAATATAAATAACATAAATCCCGAATGGAATAGGACAATCTCACCTAAAGACACTACTAGAAAAATGGTCATCAGCAACGGCTAATGCCGTTGCTGAGCCGTTGCTGAAGAGCATCAGCAACGGCTGAGCCGTTGCAATAGCGCCGTGACAGAAAGTCGCGTTGCTGATGACTTAGCAACGGTTCAGCAACGGTCGCTCGGGCCGTCGCTCAAAACATTATCAGCAACGGCCGCTGGGCCGTCGCTAAAAATATTATCAGTAACGGTTTTGCCACAGACCCGGAGCCGTTGCTGATACCATTAATAGCAACGGCCGCTGAGTCCGTAGCAACACCGTTAGTAAAACTCCGTCGCTAAGCTGTTGCTGTAGGTCATCAGCAACGGCTTTCGATACACTTTTAGCAACGGCTTTCCCACGGACGCCCTTCCGTCCGTGGGAAAGCCGTTGCTGATGACCTATTCCTGCAACCAGAAAATTTGAAAATTTCAAATTTCCATTGATACATTGATACATTTATCTGATACATAACTCACACACCCATACCCTCATACACACATTCATTCACACATCACAAACATCTCATACACATTCATTCACACATCACAAACACACCAAGATATACATCAAAACAATTATATTTATATTCATAATTATCCACGATAGTATAAACACAATTCAAATGTAAAATTGAAGTATCAACATCTCAATAACATAGTCAATATAAATTAAACAAGTTCAATATCTGAGTAACAAAGTCAATATAAACAAAATCTCACGATGACGATGGAGGATGGCCTGGATCATATGGCGGGGTCTGGAGTGCTTGAGTGTACACCGGTGTGGACTGACTCGAGGATGATGGATTAGATGATGCCGAAGAGATGCCTGCTTCGGGATGACCCGACAAGTTGCGTAGCATAGCTTCTATATTCGCCATCGTCTGACTCTGGCGCTCCATCAACTCAGTCTGACGCGCGACCGTCTCCTCTAGTGTCCTTATCCTATTACTATGATCATAACTGGATCTGGAGGTGGACGGCCGCTCACCAGCGACCGGAGGGGTCGGTGCCCCAAGTGGCCTTAGTACGGCTCGCGCATGACCACTATCTGCGAAGCCATATACGCGGCCATGATCCCAGCCACCTGCGGCCTCGACCCACGATGCTGCGTCAAAGTCCTCGGGGGTACCCCCGCGCTGCACCACCCTCTGGCTGTACGTCTCCTACTCGAGTTTGATTTTTTGTTTAATATTTATCATAAAACTTAAATTATAAATATATAATGAATAATTTAAACAAATATATAATTACCACAATGTATGCAGCGCGGTTGTCGATGTACTCCCCCGTCCCATGTGCTCGACGGTGAGTCCGCTCAAACACCGCCATCGGGGAGGGTCGCTGGACAGTCCCGTCATCCGACACCGTCGTCTACATTTACAAAACAAATACATTAATTAGTACACATAATAACAAATAAAATATATAATTAAACGATATACTTACCATACAGTTTGCGTGCACTGCAAATGCAACAGAGCCGCCGGTGTGACGCGCTGCTCCCCCCGACATGTGATTTCTAGCCGCATTCCGAGAAACCTCCTGCCATCGATCTGTCGACCATATCCCCACGAGCTGGTCCCATATATCCGGAGTAATCCAATTGGGGCCGTATCCCCGAGTCTCCGCGATGTTAGTGGTCCCAGCTCGGGCCATCGCTCGGGACCGAGCCTGCCCCAGCTGCCCGTTGTACCTTGCCCGGGAAATAGACTCCCAGGCAGCGTAAATGAAGGACCTCTGGTCCTCGGCCCATGTATAGCGAGCCTGCAAAATAATAATATCAGTACCAATTCTTAATATATCATCATGCATGTAAAAAAAATAATAATACGTGCCTCAAACTCGCGCCATAACATGTCGACGTGCTCGCTAGGCACGTGAGACCACGTAGGCCATGCCCCGTGCATGTATCATCGAATAGTAGAATAAATGCTCCTCGGCACTTCTTCTTGCTCGAACCTGCACAATAAAAATAAATTTTAATATTATATTATGATATAATGAATTTGTAATGATTCATAATTCATGATATACTACCGCTCCCCAATCACGCTAATCAATCTACGTGACTCTGTGGCTGGTGGAGGCTGCCACCTGTTCGGCCCGCGTGGCCGCCTGCGTCTGGATGTACTAGCCTCGGCAGTATCATCCTCATGAGGATCAGCAACAGGAGGATCAGCAGCATGAGTAAGTGCTGGAGTCTCACCGATCGGAGACTCCGAAGCTCTCCTGCGTCGATAACCACGACCAGACATATCTGTCGAACAGACATATAATCAGATTATTGTATAAATAGTAGAGATATATTTAATAAAATATATATACTTTACAATTATTCATCATCATCTGAATAATAGTCTTCGAATTCTTCTTCTTCTTCCTCTTCTTCCTCTTCGTCATCTTCTTCATCTCCAGCTTCCTCAATTTCATGATCGTCATCATCAGCATATTCAACTTTTAATTGAATTGACGTTGTGTCTGCATCCTCGAGTATTGGAATAATACGATCCACAGCAGGAAGATCATCTTCTTGATAGAAACCAGGAGGATCATTTTCTCCTACTATCGGATCAATTTTTCCTCTACCTTTTGTCTTACAGACTACACGCCAATCTGCTCTATCTTTATTTCGAGCCGGATACTTCGCGTAATATACTTGTTCGGCTTGTGATGCCAATATAAATGGCTCATTTGCTGCCAATTTCGATTTGTAATTAACCTCAACAAGTTTGTATTTTGGATGAACTTTCATGCCCCTTTCTGTTGTATCGAACCAATGACATCTAAATAGGAACACTGATTTCAAGCCGAAGTAGTGCAACTCTATCACTTCTTCCACTAGTCCATAGAAATCCATATCACATTCAACATAGGTTGTCCCTTTCACGCAGACCCCAGCATTCATCGTCTTTTTTGTAGATGAATATTCAACCGTGTGAAATTTATACCCGTTAACAAAATATCCGCTATAGCACGACACAAGTCGCGACGGTCCACTAACAAACTCAAATATTTTTTCATCTATTTCAGCTCTGTGATCTTTGCTGTAAGTCTGAATCCAAGAAGGGAAATCACGATTCCGTAATGTCTCCAATTCTTGATCGTTGTGAATAGAGTATTTTTGCACCATCTCAATGTCAAATATTTCAATGAATTGTTCAATCTCTGGGCAATTGAGTAATACATACAAGTGTGCCAAATGATACTCTTCATCGCTTAAGTGTCGAGATGGACGAGAACCAAAAGCACGACCAGAGTGACAAAATATATTTAAACGTCCATCTGAATGTCGAACACCCCCGTCGTCGTTACGTGGAAGACGATCAAATCTTGTCTGTACTGTCGATTCAAAGTAAAATGAGCAGAATGTTGAAATTTCTTGGATGATATACGATTCAGATATTGATTCTTCAACAGCTGCGGTGTTCTTTACTTTTTTCTTCAGACGATTCATGTATCTTTCAAATAAGTACATCCAACGATATTGAACGAGGCCACCAACTCGTGCCTCGTATGCCAAGTGTATCGGTAGATGCTCCATCGAGTCAAAAAATGCAGGAGGGAAAAACTGCTCCAGCTTGCATATGATTTCAACAATATTATTTTCAAGTGTTGACATATCTTCGACTCGAAGGACATTTGCACAGATGCTTCTAAAAAACATACTTAATTCAGTCAACGGACCCCAAATATTATCAGGTAGAAGATCTCGAAATGCAATCGGAAGTAATCTCTGCATGAATACATGACAATCATGGCTCTTCATCCCTGATATTTTGCAATCATCGACGTTCACACATCGAGATAAGTTTGAAGCATATCCATCGGGTAATCTGAGTTCTTTTACCCATTGACAAACATCTTTGATCTGTTGTTTATTTAACACATATAGGGCCTTCGGTTTCAGATATCGTCCGTTGACCTCTTGTAACTCCAACTCTGGTCTTTTACAAAGTATTTTCAGATCATGTCGGGCTTTGACATTATCTTTAGTTTTTCCAGAAATATCCATCACAGTGTTGAAAATATTATCAAACACATTTTTTTCAATATGCATGACATCTAAATTATGTCGAATCAATAATGAACTCCAATAGGGCAATTCCCAAAAGATACTTTTTTTCACCCAGTTGTGTGTTTGGCCAAAACCTGACACTCTTTCATTGCGACCAAATACTATATCTGGAAGTGCTGAAACACGTGCTAACATTTGTTCACCAGACAACATCGGTGGTGGCCCATCTCTTTCGACTCTGCCCTTAGTAAATTTATTACGATTCCTTCGATACTGGTGATGAACCGGTAGGAATCGACGATGACAATCAAAGAATGAGATTTTTCGTCCGTTCTGAAGACTGATTGATTTAGAGTGTTCCATACAATACGGGCAAGAGAGTCGGCCGTGAGTGCTCCAACCCGACAATATGCCGTACGCGGGGAAATCATTGATTGTCCACAAGACCGCGGCCTTTAAATTGAAGTTTTGCTTCCGATGACAATCATAAGTGACAGCTCCCTCAGTCCACAATGTTTTCAATTCATCTATCAAGGGTCTGAGAAATATGTCAATTTCTTTTCGCGGACCCTTAGGACCCGGAATAATCATCGAAAGATAAATAAATTCATCTTTCATGCACATTGACGGTGGCAAATTATAAACTGTCAGCAGCACTGGCCAAACTGAATAAGGAGTTGCAGAATGTCCAAACGGATTAAAACCATCTGTGCACAATCCCAATCTGATATTTCTAGTATCCATAGCAAATGAAGGATAACATGTATCCAAATGTTTCCATGCTTCACTGTCAGATGGATGAGTCATTACTGTATCATCACGACTTCTTGCATGCCAACTCATGTAGGGGGCTGTCTTTTCCGACATGAATAATCTTTGAAGCCTCGGTGTTAGTGGAAAATACCGATGCACCTTAAACGAGATATTTTTCTGTCGGACCGATTTCTTCTCCTTGTAACGAGGGTGTTGACATACAGGGCATTTATCCAACTGCACATTTTCTTTATAATATAAAATGCAATTATTTTGGCACGCGTGTATTTTTTCGTACCTAAGCCCCAATTTTCTCATTAGCTTTTTAGTCTTATAAAAAGTAGGCTCAAACTTGTTATCAGTAGGCAGCATTCCATTAATCAATCCAGCAATCCGATCATACGCAACTCCGCTGATATTACAATCGGCCTTGATGTTTAAGAGCTGTGTCATTGCTGAAAACCTAGTGTATTTAGGACAATTCTCATACAAAGGTTCATCGGCAGCTTTCAACATCTCGTAAAATTCTGCAGCTTCTTTATTCGGTAATTCAATCTCTACCGCAGCCCCTACTTCTGTGATATCAACCACTGTAGTATCTGGTGGGACTGATGTCTGAAGAACTGGCCGATCAACATTATCATTCAGGTGGAATTGACCCCCAAGACTATCAAGTATCATAGTTCTATAGGGATTACATTGACTGGATGAAGAAGCACCAGCAGAGGAAGATTCACCATATGTCTGAACGATAGGATTGCTCGACGTCCCGACTTCGCGTGACTCCCCGTGACAAGTCCATAGAAAATATCTTGGTGTAAATCCTTTGCTATATAGATGCAGAGTGACAGTCTCCCGATCCAAAAATCGTCCATTCGAACAAATGCGGCACGGACATCGGATTTGATCACCCATGCTAACGAAATTCCGATTCGAATAGGCGAAATTTAGGAAGTACGTTACGCCTAATCGAAACTCATTCGTTAAAGCTCCACGATCAAAACGTCGGTACATCCAACTTCGATCAGCCGACATGATTCTGTCAATCAATGACAATTTCTTTGGTTAATGTCTTTAGGTGAGATTGTCCTATTCCATTCGGGATTTATGTTATTCGTACTGCACTTACGTTTTTATTTTAACTGTTAACTAATTATTCTAAATTTCGACAGCATCTCCCTACAGTTCTCCGAATACACATATCATCTGGGCGCGTATCGGAGAACAAGGGAGATGTTGTCGAATTTTAGAATAATTAGTTAACAGTTAAAATAAAAACGTAAGTGCAGTACAAATAACTATATTCCCAAATTGTCCAATCAGGGACAATTCAAGAATTGTACGTCGTATAAAAGATCATCTACTTCTTTTACACGAACATATAATCCCCGAACGGATCTAAGGTTTTGCTAAATCATATCCGATTCGTCGATGCGTACGTGAAACATATCAACTCGTCGGATGGATGATTATTTTCTAAATGTTTCGAGACAGTTCGAGTCCATATTGGACGATTTCAGCGCGCGTCTGAAGTGGACGATTCCGGCGCGAGTCCGAAGTGGACGATTCCGGCGCGCGTCCGAAGTGGACGATTCCGGCGCGCGTCCAAAATTAATCTAAACCCTAATAATTAATCTAACAAATTAAACAATTAATCTAAACATTTAATTAATATTTATAAAATAATTAATTAACAATTTCAAAACTATATATATATATATATATATATATATATATATATATATATATATATATATATTCCGGCGCCGGAGTCCACCCTCCGGCGCCGGCGTACAGTGGCCGGACACACTGTCCGGCCACTGTAGAAGGTTCGGCGGCGGCCATAGGCGGACCGCCGCCGGCCAAAACCCTAGAAATAGGGTTTTGGTCGGATTTTAGCATCTCCGGCCGAAACGGTATAGGCCGGCCGATCAACATACCGGCAGCGGAGCGGCGGCAAGAGGCGTCGGCAAGAGGCGTTGGCGAGAGGCATCGACGTCGGCAGCAGCGGCAGCGGCGGCGAGAGGAGTCGGCAGAAGCGGGAGGAAGAAGGGTCGGGCGCGAGAGCGTACCCTATATAAACTTATCAGCAACGGCTCACTCGCCCGTTGGAACGCCGTTGCTGATAAGTTATCATCAGCAACGGCTCACTTATCCGTTAGTAAGTCGTTGCTGAAGATTAAATAATTAGCAACGGCTCGCCTTTCCGTCAAAAAGCCGTTGTTGATAATTAAAATAATCCGCAACGGCTCGGTTGTCCGTTAGAACGCCGTTGCAGATACAGATATCTGCAACGGCTCGAGCGGCCGTAAGAACGCCGTTGCAAATAGCAACGACTTGAGCGGCCGTTGCTGAAGACCAAGTTTGTAGTAGTGAGACATTAACCAAAGAATATCATTGATTGACATAATCATGTCGGCTTATCGAAGTTGGAGGTACCGACGTGTTGATCGTGGAGCTTTAACGAATGAGTTTCGATTAGGCGTAATGTACTTCCTAAATTTTGCCTATTCGAATAGGAATTTCGTTAGCATCGGTGATCAAATTCGATGTTCGTGCCGAATTTGTTTGAATGAACGATTTTTGGATCGGGAGACTGTCACTCTGTATCTATATAGCAAAGGATTTGCACCAAGATATTTTCTATGGACTTGTCACGGGGAGTCACGTGAAGTCGGAATGTCGAGTAATCCTGTCGTTCAGACATATGGTGAATCTTCTTTTGCTGGTGCTTCTTCATATAGTCAATGTAATCCCTATAGAACTATGATACTTGATAGTCTTGGGGGTCAATTTCACCTGAATGATAATGTTGATCGGCCAATTCTTCAGACATCAGTCCCACCAGATACTACAACGGTTGATATCACAGAAGTACAAACTGCGGTAGAGATTGAATTACCGAATAAAGAAGCTGTAGAATTTTACGAGATGTTGAAAGCTGTCGATGAACCTTTGTATGAGAATTGTGCTAAATATACTAGGTTTTCAGCAATGACACAGCTCCTAAACATCAAGGCCGATTGTAATATCAGCGGGGTTGCGTATGATCGAATTGCTGGATTGATTAATGGAATGTTGCCTACTAATAATAAGTTTGAGCCAACTTTTTATAAGATTAAAAAGCTAATGAGAAAATTGGAGATTGGGTACGAAAAAATACACGCGTGTCAAAATAACTGCATTTTATATTATATAGAAAATATGCAGTTGGATAAATATCCTGTATGTCAACATCCTCGTTACAAGGAAAAGAAATCGGTCCGACAAAAAAATATCCCGTTTAAGGTGCTTCGGTATTTTCCACTAACACCGAGACTTCAAAGATTATTAATTTATGTCGGAAAAAATAGCCCCCTACATGAGTTGGCATGCAAGAAGTCGTGATGATACAATAATGACTCATCCATCCGACAGTGAAGCATGGAAACATTTGAATACATATTATCCTTCATTTGTTAGGGATACTAGAAATATAAGATTGAGATTGTGCACAGATGATTTTAATCTGTTTGGATATTTTGCAACTTCTTATTCAGTTTAGCCAGTACTGCTGACAGTTTATAATTTGCCACTGTCAATGTGTATGAAAAATGAATTTATTTATCTTTCGATGATTATTCCGGATCCTAAGGGTCTGCGAAAAGAAATTGATATATTTCTTAGACCCTTGATAGATGAATTAAAAAAATTGTGGACTGAGGGAGCTGTCACTTATGATTGTCATCGGAAGTAAAACTTCAATTTAAAGACCGCGATCTCGTGGACAATCAATTATTTCCCGACGTACGGAGATCAAACGGCCCATAAAGATATCTTAAAACGCAGGTGATAAAATGAAAGGGACAGTACGTTAGCTGTACTAATAGTTCACAGTGTTATTTTTATATTAATTAAAGAGGAGCTTAATTTGGAGCGAGATCGATGGAGGAGAGCAAATCCAGCAGGTTCAAGCGGGTCTGCGTCTTCTGCGGAAGCAGCTCCGGCAAGAAGAACTGCTACCGAGATGCCGCCGTCGAGCTGGGAAGGGAGCTGGTAGCCCTTTCTCTGTAACTCTTCTCTTTCTTTCTCTCTCTCTATATATTTCCCTTAAATACGTTCCAAAGTGTACATATATAGGCGGCAAGGAATGTTGGGCTTGTGTATGGAGGTGGGAGTGTGGGACTCATGGGACTGGTTTCCCAAGCTGTTCATACTGCTGGAGGTCATGTCATCGGGTAATTAATTAATCATGCATTAAGCTCAGAAACCTGTACACAGAATGATTGATTGATCGACGCCACTTGGCACTTGTAATTAATTTAATATGCTATTATTCTTGTTAATTTTAGGATCATTCCGAGGACCTTAATGTGCAAAGAGGTCAACTCATATCCTTATTACAGTCAAAATTAGTTGCTACTAATTCTATTCTTCAAGTGTTTGTTTAAATGCCTGCGCGCCTGCTATATATGAATTCAGATAACTGGAGAAACCATTGGCGAGGTGCGCGCAGTCGGCAGCATGCACCAGCGCAAGGCCGAAATGGCTCGCCACTCTGATGCCTTCATCGCACTTCCTGGTCTCTCTCTCTCTCTCTCTCTCTCTCTCTCTCTCTCTCTCTCTCTCTCTCTCTCTCTCTGATACTGTAATCGCTAGCTATATTAATTACAGGAGGGTATGGGACAATGGAGGAGGTATTGGAGGTGATCACCTGGGCTCAGCTCGGTATCCACAATAAACCTGTATGTATGCGTGCATTAAATATGGATGAATACTTAATGAGGAGTAATTAATTATGCGTGCGTGCTTATATAACTTAATCATATGCAGGTGGGGTTGCTGAACGTGGACGGCTACTACGATTTCTTCCTCTCCTTCATCGACAAGGCCGTCGACGACGGCTTCATCCAGCCAACCCAGCGGCGCCTCTTCCTCTCAGTGTCCAACGCCAGAGACCTCGTCCAAAACCTCGAAGTAATCCATTAATTTACTTATAGATATCGTTTCGTTAATTTCGATATATATAATTAAACATGCATGTCGAATGCAGGAATACATGCCGGTGCAGGACGACGTAGTAGCCCGGCTTCACTGGGAGACGACGAACCAGTAGAAACCAAAGAGACGATCGATCTCATGATCTCCATCAACAGTTTTTTTGCAGCAGCCTTCCTTAAATGCTTAGCTTGTTTGGGGTTTGATCAAAGAAAACAAGGCTTGTGCCACATCTGTACTACGTATCGCATAATTTGTCCCAGTTTATGATAGAATGTTCTTCCGAATTAAATGTACACGTACATATTCTCTGGATAATTTTCCAAAGTGAGTAGGTTCGATCCCCGAACTCGCGAATGAATTATTTGGAAGAAAAAATAGATGAAAATACAATTAAAAAGAAGATGAATACAGACAATTAATCTGAATTTTATTAGCTCTATTTTCTCATAGATCTGTATACGCACAAGAGTTCGAGAAGTTGATTGAATTGACTGCAGACATTTTATAAACATGAAAAATTAATATACAAGAGATCCATGAATAGGGGAATATACGATAAATTAAGTAATTAATAATTAGCTGCAAAACTAAGATTCGTATATAACAATGTGAAGAATCTCCTGTAGTTGCATCATGTGATGCGACAGTGAGTGCTGGATCTGATACCTCCTCCTACTTGCTAAATGCTAATTAATAGTTCATGATTGACAATTATAAGTAGTACAGTATAGTCTTATATATTTTTTTGAAATCCGGAGTACAAAAACCACAAAAAAATTTAATGGCACGTTTATTTGGCAGGATAAAATTTCGGAAAGATAAAAATTCATTTAGAATTAATTAGGATAAAAAACACGTGTGATAAATTTATATCATATCAACGTTTGTTGAATTGATTTTGAAATCCTATGTTTGCGTTGACTCTAAATAAAAGAGTCGAATATTAATGATTTAATACTTAAAATTTGATTTTATCAAATTTTCATCTTAAAATTATGAAATTAATTTTAAATAATTATTTTAACATAATGATAATAATAATAATTTATAAAATATTTTTAAATATTAAATTAAAATTGACTTATTATAAATATTCAATTTAAATCACATGAGAATAAATAATCTTGGAATTTTAATTCTCACCATATTAGGAGGATCCGATCGTATCCAATTCGAATCAGATTTAGATTCGATCGTATCCAATTTAAATAATATCCAATGCTCGTAATAAACAGCGGCCAATCATATCCCGTGAAACAAACGTGCCCTAATAGTTCATGCTTTGTTGTTTTCTTGAAGAGGGAGTGCAGCCAAATTAAGCCAAAGTTAATTAAGAGAACATTTGCCTGGGCCCACCATGGAGGCTGAATTAATTAACGACCAAATTGAGAGATGGATTGCTTTGATCTGCGCACTGTTTCTCCAGTGCGTACGTACATTGTGTGGGCCACCATGCATCCCAGGTGCACTGAACGTAATCAATCATTAATTCTCATGCATGCACATTAATTCTTATTTATTATATATCCGCTCCTTATATACGATTAATTACAAGACGGAGGAGGGTGAACTGAAGCCATATACGCGGACATAAGATGACGCAGTTTTAATTACCTCGTATGATTCATGATAATTAACCTTGGTTACGTTGGTCAAGTGATCCACATGGAGTCAAATTTAAATCGTAATAAATTATTATACTAAAATTCGAACTCTAAATTTTTAAATAATATTTAATCGTATTGTCACCAACCAACTGTGTTATCCACGGTTGGTTGGCTCAAATTTGGCAAGATTTGCTGTACAGGTTGTGGAATAATATATGGTAACGAGCTAGGCCAGCTTAATTAGATTATTTTGTATTGCATTCATGCATGACACTGACCACAAACTTTTACAACAGGGTTATGGCCGAGCCCACTTGGCTGGCTCCTGCCTGCATGGGTCAAATTCAAGCTCAGTGAGTGGACCCAATACCCGGTTGGATTTTTCTTGCAATTGTTCATCTTTAATCATTATGAAGGCGAGTTGATCCCATTCGGCTACTTTTGCTCTCGAATCATACTCTATCGATCACTCCCTACGTACTGTGGTCGGCCGCATTTTTCTGGACGGATGAGCTAGCTTGGATGGAAATTGTGATAGAATTTAAATTTTATATTTGTTGAACCACTCCAACAAAACTATAGAATATCGACATATTTTAATTGAGAAATTAATTTTTTTTTTGAGATCTAAATACGAATTCACGCACTTAAAAGGATCAATTTAAGAGTTAATAATAAAGGATGAAAAAAATTAAGAAATCAGCGCCCAAAAGGCATCCCTTTGTGAAAAATAGCGCATATATTTAGGTATCGATATACAAATATTTTTGATTTTTTTAATAATATATATATTTTTTATTATATTATATATAAATAATATTATATTAATATAATATTTAAAATTATTATTGATATTTTAATTAGTTAATAATTTCTTTAGTTTAACCGGATATTTACAAACTACGTGAAAAACTTCAAAACTACGTCAACAACAATCAAGTTTAAACATAAAGAATCAAATAATATAAAACAAAATAATAAATTAATAATTAATAATAATAAAGTTTAAACATAAAAAAATTGCAAAGGGCCTAAGGCATGATCGAGCATGATCCGATCGTGCCCTGCCTGGCTTGAACTTTGATTGTTCTGAGTTTGTGCCGCCCATGAGCCGACCCAATCCATTGCCATCTAGGGGTGAGCATGCACCGGTTAATCGGTCTATTAACTTCGGTTAATCGGTCTATTAACTTCGGTTAATCGCTATTTCGATTTCGATTTTTTCGGTTCAGTTAATCGATAATTTTCGGTTAATTAATAAAAAATTTTAACCTACAAACATAATAATATTATGCAAATCACGAAGAAAAATTCAAACAAATACCAAATTTTCATTGAGAAAAAAAAAAGTGAAACCATTGAACCGAGATAATGTTCTACAAAAATTAATATTTTTATTTTTATTTTTTTAAATATTTTTTGATTTTTTTGATTTTTTAATTTTTTTTTAATTTTTTTTCATAATTTATAAATCATATATATATAATTAAAAATTAATAAATTATATCGAACCGGTCGGTTAATCGAAATCAGTGGACTTTTTACCTCTCTGACCGAAACCGAAATCGAAAAAATCAGTTCGATTAACAGAAAAAACCGATTCGATTTTAAATTAATTTTTCGATTAACCAACAAACTAATTTTTTTTCCTCACATTATTGCCACCTAATGGAGGTGAATAGAGGAAATTTTGCCCCGTCGTTTCCTTACCAATTATGCAAACGATGCAGAGTCTCCTCTCCAACTCTCAGTTTATGAGTCATGTATTTCTTTTTTGTTAATAGCAATAAAGAAATATGATGGTTCTTTTCCTAACTTTCACGGTTCGGCTTAATTGTACTATGATCCCATAGCTCTTTTAATTTTTATTATTATCTCAATGAGAAATAATCCGTTAGTTGACTTTTCGTCTTTGACTTTGAATTCCATTGAACACCAAACGTGGCCTCGGTTTTGAAATATGCACATCCATAGGTCTTGAATTCAGAACTTGGGGGCTTGTTCGGATTTAATTCCCAACTTAGAGAAAAATTGAAATTCAACAGGGAAAAATATATTTGAAATAAAATCCAAAGTTCTATATAGTTTGGTTAAAAAAACCATAGGGGTTATATTTGGGGAAGAAATAGGTAAAGAACACGAAAGATTTATATTTAGAATTAGTGCAAAATAGACATGAATAATAAAGATCTCTTTCTAGGAAGGGTCCACGTAGCTTGGAGGAGTAGGTTGTTGACTTTCCTCAGGGATGGATGATGGATGTGCATATTTCAAAACCGAGGCCCTTGGTCGGATTCTCTCCTAAAGTGGCTACTGCTCGATGTCGACTAATTCTACTTTGAAGCTGGTTCATTTGGTTCGAGCGAAACTCAAGGGTGTTCAGGAATGAGATGTTGACCTTCCAAGTGCTGACGACTTCGGCAGCGAATTTTTTTAACTTATGTTCATTCTAATATATTTAATTCTTACTTTACTTTAACTCTCCCCTCCCATTTTTTTTAACTTATGTTCATTCTAATATATTTAATTCTTACTTTACTTTAACTCTCCCCTCCCCGTACACGTGTACCCCTTCACTTCTTTTGAATGAAATGCAAGTTTTTTTGGTAAAAAAAAAAAACCGAGGCCACGTTTGGTGTTCAATGGAATTCAAAGTCAAAGCCGAAAAGTCAACTAACAGATTATTTCTCATTGAGATAATAATAATAATGAAAATTAAAAGAGCTATTGGATCAGAGTACAATTAAGCCGAATATTGTGCACTTCATCCGCATATAAAAAATTTACTGCAAGCTCAAACAGATCATCTTTGTGGAGCTAAAGATTATCTGGTGTTTATTTTTACGCCAATCAAGATACAATACCTTGTATCTTCGAAAAAGAGATACAATAAATTATACATGATTGATATTGCCTTCAGTTTTTAGCTTTATGAATTCACAATCCACCTACATCTATATTTGTTCTTGTGAATGTATGAAACACTTCCATTTAACCATCAAACCTCATCTTAAAATAATTATGATGACATCTACACTACAAAAATAAGTATTTGTGACCAATTTTTACAAGCACATTTTATATGTCAACTGTCACCGTATCATCATGCTCTATGAGTATGGTGATTGCCATTGATGCCTTGGCCACGATGCTCACTCCTTGTATGAAGTGGTGAATTGCCGTGCACCGGAGTATGGCCACGGCTGCGTGCCACCGGCTGCTTCGAGGTATTTCTCCCCTCTTTAGACCTTGTGTTTATTGCTTCAATGTGCTCCAGCGTCTCCACGACATCTTTCATTGAAGGCCGACTCTTTGGTTCACCTGCAAGGCAGCTAAGAGTCAGCTGTGCTGCCTGGAAGGCACCCTTGGATGAGTACTGCCCCTCCAACCGTGGATCCATCAGCCGGGCCAGCTTTCGCCGGTCGGCCAACATTGGCATTG
This sequence comes from Canna indica, assembly GCA_034359265.1. NCBI lineage: Eukaryota > Viridiplantae > Streptophyta > Magnoliopsida > Zingiberales > Cannaceae > Canna > Canna indica. The sequence continues at coordinate 4,438,680 of CP136898.1, read as the reverse complement.
CCCAATCTACTAGTTTGTGCTGACCACTTGGCCTGTTTGGGTCCATTGCCCTCTGACCTGAGAGCATCTCCAGTAACACGACTCCAAATCCATATACATCACTCTTCACATATAGATGTCCTGAGATAAATGCAACCGGTATTTCACAAAGGGCTATAATATTGGTTTTTGACATGATTGAGCGAGTAAATGCTGGTATGATACTAAGACAGTACCATATGTTATGACTCATAAAAATACTACTAGAAAACAACATTTCTTGCAAGAGTGTTAAAATGCGAAGCAGTATATGATTATGAACTAATGCTGTTATTGTCAAAGAGGTAAATTTATGATGCTAAGTTCTATCGTCCCATGTGGCTAAAAGATATTATGAAGTTGAATGCTTGCTCTGGATCAATACCCGATAAACATTAGTCGGCATGATACATACTGACCGATGTGAACTCATACTTCCAACTAGTTCGACGGTGATGATTGTACAATAATGTTGCTATCTTACAAGATAACAGTTCAAAAGTGCTGCAAAAGATCTTGCAGAGATGTTTTGAGGCAGTAACCAGAGTAGCAATGGGTGAATGCAGAGTCATACATTCACAATATTGTGGCCTCCATTGAGAAGAGGAGCATCTTGATGGTGAAGCATAACTACCTTTAATAGTCGAGTCCCATAATCCACAAAGGAAAATGGGAATGAGAAGAAGATGTGGAGTTGGGTATTTTCAGGCATCCATCATTTCTATCCAACCCACTAAAGTTGAATTAGAATAATTGTTAGTCAGATTCAAATGGATTCAGAAGGTCTAACAATTAATATCCATGTCAGGAATGAGTAGGATTGAAATTCACAGCTATTCAACTGATTACTCGATACCCTAAATATAGTATAATTATATGAGTTTCCACGGGTGTGACGGTGTGTATCCATTAAACCAATTTGGGATGTGTACTTTCAGTGTTTAGGTTAGGTTCTGATGATAGTGAAAATCATTGTGGTACCGGCTGTCACTGTCCTCACGAGGGGCTAATTTGATTAAATGTGGAGCTTATGATATTAGCACTTATTGAAACTAGCATGAGATAAGATGAGGATCTTGGGATGGTAGTGACACATACCAGTTGCAACATATTCAGGAGCTGCATAGCCGTAGGTGCCCATGATTCTCGTAGTGACATGCGAATCTCCACCCATTGGCCCGTGCTTTGCAAGGCCGAAGTCAGAGAGCTTTGCATTGTAGTTCTGTGCAAGAGATGTAAACTTCATAGAGTTCTGCAGAGCTTTATACTTCATAGAGTTCTAGTGGCAGAAGGAAACTTACTGCATCGAGGAGGATGTTGGAGGCCTTGAAGTCACGGTAGATGACTTGCCTTTCCGAAGAATGTAAGAAGGCGAGTCCTTTAGCTGCGCCAATGGCTATCTTTAGCCTTATACTCCATGAGAGTGGCTCAAAAGATGCCCCTCCTGCGCCAAATAAGAAGAGAGAAAACAGATTATTAGTGTGTTTGTGAAGTAATACGAACATAACTTCCAATGATCATAAAATGTCCATAGAATACTTTTGGATCAGAGGACAGAAATGATGTGGGCACCCACTTTTGATCGTTAATTCTCCATAACTAACTAGGACAGCATTTAGCTCTATAATACTTAATATTGGTGTAGTAATGGTGCAAGCAATGTGATAAGATTGATGCATAAGATTAGAAGAACTCACTTCTGAAGAGGTGGTTTTCCAAGCTGCCTTTAGGCATGTACTCATACACAAGGAGAAGCTCTTTGTCATCCAAACAATATCCCAAGAGCTTGACGAGGTTCGGATGCGAAAGCCTTCCGAGGAAATTTATTTCAGACTGCAAACACAAGTAAGAAGAATGATGTGTAAATTGAACCACATAACACAATTACAAATAAAACCATTAAAATTGACAAGAAACGATCACAATTAGGATTATCAACAAAATTAGGGATGACAATTGAAACCGAACCGCAAAATCCGATTTCGGATAGTAAATTTGCGGTTCGGTTTACGGGTCGCGCGAAACCAATTATATGTTTCGATTTCGATTATCCGCGGTTAACTGGTAACCGGAACCGGTAATATTAATTATTTGATAATTTTTATATATTTCAAAATTTACTTTACTAACCGATTAACCGTTTACTAACCGGTTAGCTTGGTTAGTAAACGGTTAACCGGTTCTATTCGAACCCAACTAACCGGTTTTGATTATCCATCGGAGAACCGAAACCGAGCCGGTTTCAATTTCGGATACTAGTTTTTGAAATCGACCGGTTTCGGTTAACGAGTTTCTAATCAGTTTTGGTTTCGGTTAATCACAAAAAATGCGGTTAACCAAACCGATATCATCCCTAAATAAAATCATTTGAAGGCAGCATGAAATGTCTCTTTAGAAACAATGACTCGTGAGATAAACTGATCAAAGAAAGTTCTTTCTAGTAAAATAGTTTAGTCAAGGAATGAATTGAATCATATATAAAAGCCTAGAAGAAATCAATGAACATGAAAAAGTAGAAAGCTAAGAAAGAAGAATATATACAAGAAATTCATGTGTATAATCAAAAGTAAAATCCTATAATGGGAAGAAGAAACCAAAACAAGAAGAGAAATTGACAAGGGAAAGGGAAATGATCACCTGCCACTCCTCCAACCCTTGCAAGCTCTCAGGGTTCAGTTTCTTCACTGCGACCACCATCCCCATCCCACTCCTTGAAGGATTCAGAGTCTTCTCCTCCACCCATCCCTTGTACACCCGCCCAAATCCGCCTTCTCCAAGAACAGTCTCCGGCTTGAAGCTCTTCGTCGCGTTCCTCAACTCGGCGAAGGTAAATATCCGAAGGTTGGGCACCTCCAGAATCCGACCCTCGGCAAACACCTCATCGGCGCTCACACAGCTGCCGACGGACCTCCCAAAGGTGCTGCCGCTGCTAAAGTCGGACAGCTTCCCGGTGGTGGTGATGGTGCTGCTGCTGGCCTTCGAGGTCAAGCGCCCTGAAAATCCGGAAGGGGAAGATTCAGGAACAGGTGGCAAGATTTTCCGCGGATAATTCCGCGTGAAACATTAGGGTTCGAATCGAACAGACATGAATTGGGCGAACACTAACAGAAAAGCTATCTAGATCTGGTCAAAAATCAAACTTTTTTATTGGAAAAACGCAAGCTCGGTTTGGATGAACGGACACGGATGGATTCGGAGCACATGAAACGACCAAACTGATGAGAATTGCGATCGTGCAATTCGAGAAGGAACACAGAAAGCGCTCATTGTCTGATGGGAAGCACCAAAAGGGGAAAGCCAAGCGGAAAAAGTGATTGTGCTGACCCATCTCCAGAAACAGGTAAAAAGATCAAACCTTTATGTGCGATTTTAGCGCAGAAAGAGCAACTTATGGCAAAAAATGGATGGAAAGTTGACTCGACAAAACGAAACATAGAAACTTCTTTAACCCAACGAAGAACCCTCCCGAAAAAAATCGAACCTTTATCCCCTTTCGAGATACAGAACCCAGTAAAAAAGGAAACCTTTCTTGTTTGATCTTGCGCTGGCGCGCTGCAGTACCTGGACTCGATGGACTCATATCAGCAGGACCTGGAGAGCTCGGAGAAGACCGAAGGCAGTTGCCCATTCCTTATTTCCCTCCTCTTTCTTTCTCGCTGCCTCGCACACAAACTCGCGCGCACCCACACTGACTGTACTCGCGCTACGAAGAACTCTATAAAGCACGGAAACTTCCCGTGGGCTAACGTTTTCGTGTCGGAAACGTTTCGGAAACCTAAACTCTTAGAAACCTCGAGAAAACATGTCAGAAACTTTTGAGGGAGTTTCCGATCACATCATGAAAATTGATGAATTTATACACTATGATATAGTGCAAAAATTAATATGAATGCATTGTAATAAAGTGCAGAATATGATGGAAAAGAAATAGTAGTAGAAAATAGTTGATAAAGTAAAAAAATTGATGCATAAGAAAAAATATATGGTGAAACTTATAAATATATTATGAATATTTTAAAATATTTTTATGAATACTTATATTTTAAAATTATTACATAATATTAATTATAGAAAAATATATTTATTTAGCGTTTCTTTAACGTTTCCGTGTCCTATATTTTTTAAGATCAACGTTTCTTCGTTTCGTTTCGTGTCGTGTCACGTTTTTCGTTTTCGTTTCTATGCTACATAGCGAAGAAGGGATGCGTGGAGAGGGGAAATTAGGAAGGAGGGAGAAGACAGGGGGGGGAGGGGGGGGAAGCGTGTTATGAAGGCAGAGTCAGCTCGTCTCCTCCGCCATTTTTTGAGTCATGGATTGGTGTCCGTTCTGACCAGTCGTCGCAAGGAAGTCTGATCCACCAATCGGGCTGGGAAAAGAAAGCAGCCATTTCTGAGTGAATTCTTTACTATTTGCTCTCTTGTTGAAGATTGAAGACTCGAAAACCCAACACAACCCAATCACACACGCACCAATCCAACGGAGTGAACGGGATTTCCATCTGTTGAGGACGAAGTCAAGTCAACTGACTGCTTACGCCAGTAACAATTCATGGTAGCCACGCTTTCGGAATTTGACTTCAATATGTGCGCATAAAAGCGACGTGAGAAAGTATTATGGATAACAACGCATAATATATATTTTTTATTGAATCTCTTCTCTACATCCAAATTCTCTTTTAATTTATTCGGTAAATAAAAGTACGTCATAAAGTGTATGGCAAAAGTTCATCAACAAAGACCTCAATTTGAAAGCAACATGAGATTAATTTTTTTGGCGATTAAAACAAAGCCTTAAATTATTCGTTAAATTATTTTTGATACACATAGAAAGAATGTAAATGGCGTCGCCGCGTCGGGGGATGAGAACGGGGGATTGAGGAGATGATCGACGGGTGAGTAAATTGATGAATGAATGTTATCATGTTAGGGTATAAGTATTATAGATGTAAAATATTTTTAAACCTCAATGAATTAAAATAGTGTATGATTGTATATTTTCGTTTTAATTAAAATAAGATAAATTATATTGAATCTTAATTAAAAAGATATAATTATTCTGCATACATGAATAATATGAGGGGCATTTTTGATAATTTTATAATTAATGGGTTTAGGACGAGTTTTAGATTAAAATCTTGAACTATTCCCAAATCTTATAGGATTTTTACCTCAAAATCTTATACTTGTCTCATGACCTAACGGGCAAAACCCGCTAATGATCTATCATGATATGTGACGGGTGAAATACTCATTTACACAAACTCACTGCCACCCCTAAGAAATATGGTGAAGTTTTAATGAATTTTCATATAGGGGGTGTGCATAGGTATCAGGTAGATGCAGAATTAGTTGAAATTTACTTGGTTAAATAGATTTCAGATAGACCCGAATTAAATTCGGATAGGGTCCAACGTACAAATTAAGAAATAAGTAAAAATCGATTTCAGTTATGGGTCCAACACATCAGGTACCCAGAATCAAAATTGGAACGTGCACTCTGTAACTTATAAATGAATAAATTCTAATATGGTATCCGAAACCTATACCCTAGAACTATAAATGAACAAGTTCTAACAGGATACTCGAAACTCGAAATATGTACCTTAAAACTTGTAAATGAATAAATTTTAACAAGGTACCCAAAATTAGTACTACCACTACATGTTTCGAGTAGGATCTGATTTCAGATCCTAACAGGATAGAGTCCGAGTTCAAAACTTATGATTCGATACATGATAGGGGTCGAGAGTTATGAAAAATATAGGATATTCGGATCCTATCACCCTTAACTATTAGTAGTTGAGACGATAGAATTAATTTGAGATTGTTTCCCCAACTACATGCACCTTCCGATCTTTCATAATTAATCAAATTTAACTCCATAATAATTATCTATTTCAATGAAAATTTATTTAACTCTAGCTAGTTAATAATTAATTAAATTTGACTGATAAAGAAATAGTCTCTTCTATTGTTGTTGTTGATGTATTTGACGTGATTAGATCCACTAAACTGAAAAGGTTTAGTTTTGGCTTGACTTGATGGACATTGATAGTCAAACATTATCAATAACTCTTTTAATTAGACTGAAAGATCAATTCACATTTTATTAAGTCCAAGGTGATAAAAATACATGATTGGAGTAGGTGAAAATTTACAAAGACAATATTTCGAGGAGTAAATATTTAACATTTTGAATGAAAAAGCGTAGATTTATCTTATTATTTGATAACCAAATAATTAAGGGAATCCATTTTAATCAATCAATTTAACAATTTTTAATTTGAATTTTCAACAAAAATCCTACCGCTAAAATTGACCAAATATTCTTTCAACCCACGTGGTTTTTTATATTCTCCCAAACCAAGTATAGAAATCCTTCAAGTAGTAAAATATAAAGATAATATAATTAGTCAAAGTCGTGCCTAATTAATGCAAATAATATTTGTAATAATATATTTTATTTTTTTCCAATGAATTAAATAGTTTGACTAAATCCGTTTGACTACAAGTCATGTTGATCAATTCAACCTAACTTTTTGATGCTAATTTAGTCCTAAAAAATAGTATAATTAACCAATCGGGTTTTGCCAACTCAACACATGTGAAATAGAAAATTAACATGACAATTTTAATATTTAATTTGACGAAAACAAATTAATTGCAATCGCCTTCAAAGATAATTAATGCTGATAAGATTTTAATTAACGTGTAAAAGTAAGAGATATATATCTTTGAAAATATGTCTTTGATCCCTTTCTTGCTCGGGAGGATATGGTTTGCTCGGAATGCAAAAAATCTTTGACGATGTAGACAATTTTGTTCAGGATATTTGGATGACAGCTCACTCATTTTCAAAAGAATTTGATTAGTTTCATTTTAACATTTTCTTTATTTTTTGAGAGTTAATTTTGTTAACATTGTTTTTTTTTCGATAAATTTCTATTATAATTATGATATTTTTGATTCTTTTGAAATTTTTATATTATGTATTTTTCCTTGGTCAAACTTATATATGAATAACTATCTTTTGTTTTGTTTTTTTTTAAAAAAGTAAGAAATAGATGTGAAAAAAATGATTAATGATAATAAAATTTTAATCGATTAAATTAAGAATATACATGATTGTAGTGTTGGATTGGATTAAATAAAACATGAATAATTATTTACTCTAATTAAAAATATATATTTATAAGGTAATTGGATTGATATGAAGCGTATTTTTACATGAAAACTTGATTATTGTGTGAATTAATCGAACAATTGGATGTTTAAGTTGGAAAGTTGGGACTTGTCCCAACTAGCATGAACACCTTGACTTATTCAGTTGGATTCTATAGAGTTTTTTTGACTACTTGAAATGAATAAATTTTTAACTCGATCCCTCCTTCGGATGCGACATTTCAAAAAATCTTTTTAGATAAAGATTGAAGTCTTCTAAAATCTTATAATTTTTGTTAAAGATTGAAAGTTTGTTTGTATGTTCTTATTCTTCTTCTTAGAAAGTGATGTTGTTGTAACGCTCGCTTATTATATTCTTCATTTTTAATAAAACTTACCATCTTTGCCGAGTAATTTAGATAAATTTATTTTTGGTTAAATTGGATTATTGGGCTGGTTGATGGGTTATGGATTTTGATAATTTGGGGCCAATAACAAATATGATGATTTGAATCACATGATTCAATTAGGTAATGTTTTTTAAAGAAAAAATTGCAAAATTCAATTAGATTAGTAGACATTTGCAAGTATGTAACAAAAAGATTTGTCTTTTTTTAATATAAATTTGTCAAAACAAAATAGAAACTTGTCAAATATTTTATATATATATATATATATATATATATATATATATATAAATTTATCAAAACCATATTTTTAAAGATATTATTAAAAACATAGTTTTTTTTGGCAAACCCTTCTGGTTCAACAATGTCATTTTTTTTTCAAATCCTTGTAGTTAATTTCTTAATCTGGTTCAACAATTTTTTATTTTTTTTGAATCCAAACTTTTGGTTGGACCAAAATGTTTAGGTTTTTTGATTGAGCCACAGAAATGAACATGAGATTTTTTAAAAATGTTTTTGAGGAGCTTTTTTTAAAAAAATTTCAATAAGAATAAACTCCTAGTTTTTTTGGTTCAACTAAAACACTCCAATTATTTTTGGTTCAACAAAAAAGTGAATTTCACAAAAAAAAAAAATGAGTTTGAAGAAAGAAAATTTGTTAAGTTGAGTTGAAAAATAAATAATGATATTTAGTGCTTTGACAAAAATAGTTATACTTTTGCTGAATGCCCTAAAAATTTTATACATTTTGATAAATTTCTCTAATAAAATATTTTAATCAAACGAGTTAATGTAATAAAGCTACTCGATGGACAATAAAATCTTCAGGGTATGAGTTTCTTAATTTCCCACGGTCCTAAAAAACGCTCTTATATTAGTTTTTTTCGGTCATCATCGTAGTAATAATACTCGAAGGCTAATGTCTTCTTTTTATTTTAAAAAACAACTTAGTGTGAATCAATACTTCACAAATTTAATTTTAGGATTTAATTAAATTCAAAAATTATAAAATAGACCAAATAATTAAAATGAAATTGGACTGAAATCAGGACAAGCACTCGATACGGCAGGTCGTATTACGTAGTACATGCCGAAAAAAGATAATTAAATATTTAATGATGGCATTAATTAATTAGCCGAATGGAATAAATTAATTAATCCACATGGCATGTCGGCCTACTATTTTAATTGACTCGATCGCATGCATTTGCCATCGCAATTCGGTCCATCTCTTCATCAACATGGCTTGTTTCCTCTTTTGTGATGATGGACCATCTCAACTTAAATTATCTGAATGTTGTTTCTTTAATGCATGCTCATCCAAATTGAATGCTTCGTACCAATTATTTTTCATTATTAAATGCCATGAAAATAACAAATATTTTTCAAAATGTAAAATTACTATACCCATGCCTCGCGAAGTAATCAAGTCATGCGGTCGAGCCGAGTAGTACAATACTAGAACTCAACTTAAAATCTTGATGTTCAAATTAACAAGTTCTAATTTGATGGAGCTTGACTGATATTTGAATTACTCAAGTTTCATTAGATTTTTTTCGAGCTAAAGTTGAGCTCGAGTTCGAACTTGTGAACATATAAATACTCGTGATACTTAATTTATTAGGTTTGATTGACCTTAATTAATCAATTAGCTTTGATTTTTAAACTCATATTAAAAATATATAAAGTTCGATTAGGCACACGAGCTACTCAAGTCGAGTATGAATGTATGATACTCGAACTCGGCTCCATTGGTTAGTCGTGTTGAGTTTGACCTACTCATGAGTAGGTTAATTCACTTACGCTCCACTATTGAAATTTATGCACCTAACTTAGGTGTATTATTCTAAAAAGTCAAAAAAAAATATTTTTCTCACATGGGATCAAGTCAAACCAACTCGGCATTTCATTTTGTTCTCCTAAATGCTGAAAAAGGACCACTTTAGATATTTAGCACAATATATATATATCATGACAAATTAAATCCTTAATATACTTGCATGCGAAAAACCACATTATTTAAAAACAATTATAGGACTAGATATTCAGTAGTGGTAATTTAATAAACTTATTTCATAACTAATCATTATGATTTGTAAAATAATAAAATCAGTACTAGTTGGACTTAATTTACTGAAAAAGGTATTTAAAAATAAATACTTGCTCCTTGTTGTCCTACTCATTCATTATCTAATTAATTAGTAGTGTAGTCTTTGACTATATATATGTGCATAATTAACTAAAATATTATTTAATTGTAGCCAATCTTTTTTCCTAACAACAAAACAAGAGTTGCATAAGATGATGAATTAATTAGGTGTGTTCTTGATTAACATATAGCTTGAGGACAATCTTGAAGTGACTAGCTAGAAGAAATGGGATGAGGTCGTGAATAATGTAAAGTTAATTTGATCCTCCTACTAAGCTAATGTGGAATTTAAAGAAATATAGCCCTTAATTTTATTTTAGTCAATAGATTGATAGGAAACATCTTCTTGGCCTTTCAAATCATTTGGCTCTTGCATGTAAAATATTCGTGCCATGGTCATATCTTAAATATAATTATGGGTTTAATATATTAAATGGTAGACACTAGCTGTTATAGATATTCATTAATTTCCACACTTAAATTGTTGAACTCTAGAAGATTATGCTTGTTAATTAATTATCTACTTTAAAGAGAAAAATGGTGCAAAGAATATTAAACATGAGAAAGCAAGCAAGCATGCGGAGTAGAGGTGTCCATAAGTACCGGGTAGATTCAGAATCGATTAGAATTGACCCAATTGGATAGATTTCGGATTTTTCGAATTAAATTCAAATAGGATCTAGGATAAAAATATAGGAATCGATTAAAACCGTTTCCGATTTCGGGTCCAACACATCGGGTACCCGAAATCGATACTCTGAAACCTGTTCATTTACATGTTTCAAGGTATATGTTTGTACCATGTTTGTACATTTACAGGTTCCAACAAGGTACTCGGAACTTGTATATGAACAAGTTACAACAGGGTATTCGAAATTGAAATCGAAATTTGTGATTTCGGATAGGGTCCGATTCCAAAACTTAGAAATCGATTCTATATAAGATAAGATTCGAATATCATAAAAAATATAAGATATTCGGATCAGCTGACCCCTAACGTGGAGGAATAACTTGAAACATGATGATAAGTTGAGAGACACCTTGTCTAGTTTTAAGTGTTGGACTAATTAATTAAGAAAATAAGATTAATAGAAGGACTCTAACTACATTAATCCAGCTTTGTGATATATAGAAGGACTCAACTAGGGTTGGTGTGATGATAAGTTGTAGGGTTTGACCACTCAAAAGTGATTTGATCCAATGATGTGATCTATACATATATCTCACTGAAAATTAGAAAGATGACTCCAATTAAAACAAGGGTAAATAACAAAAATAATACTTGAACTATTATCCTTGTGTGGAGGATATATAGTTGTTGATGATGATGATGGAAAGAATTGGATGTGAGCATGTTGACCATGATGATGAAAAATGAAAGATGTGACCCAACATGCATCCAAAGAACTGAGCATGCATTCACCAAGGTAAAGTTTCCAGGTGCAAATGGTCCAACCAGAATCTTTTATTAATCATGTCATTTCCAACTAAAGCCTTAATTAACAAATTAGTCACCTTTTGCAATCATGTCAATTGTGCAAAAAGTTGTGTAGCCTATCAACACATAAATCAAGGCTATTGAATGGGTCTCACATGCTCCCAAGTTTTGGAGGGTGTAGACCTAACATATTATAATTGTGTCCATGACCTTTCTATCAAATAATAAAGGTCAACAAAGTTTAGCCCATTTTTGCTTTTCATAATATTTTGCTTCTTAAGTACTCTCAACTCATAAATAAAGTTTTAGAAATATTATTTAATAAATGTTTGCATAAAAACTTAATTTGGACTTATATTGAAAATGCTTACAATAAAATTCCATATGATCTTGGGAAATATAATTCCATCTATACTTGAGAATTCTAAATTAGTTAGATGAGCCAAATGAAATATAAATATAAATATCATATTTTCTATTAAAAAATAAACATATTTATTACACTATTTAATTGATGGATTATATATATGTATTGTAATTTAATTTAATAAAAGGTTATATTGAATTAAGTTTCAATGTAGAAAAGTTTTTTCCTTTTTTTTCTTTCTATTTTAATAAATGTTTTTATATATCATAAATTACTTAATATCAGAATATATTTTATTTAAGTTTTAGAAAATATAATTTTTACATGTCAAAAATTAAATATTATTTATCTCTTGTACAATTAATAAGAATTTACGAATTTTCGCAATTGAACTTGAAGAACATTTGAGCAAAAATTATTTTATTTTTTGGTTATTCATATTATTTTAATTGAAAGCGACTTCTATTTCAATTTATATGGTTAACTCAAATAAAAGTTTTGTTCCATAAAAAATAACAATAAAATATTATTTTTACATAAATAATGTAAGAAATACATAAATTTTTTAATATTCTAATATTTTAAAAAATAATCATATGAATATTAATATAATATCATTATCCAAATAATAGATTTACAATTCTTGAGAATTTAGATTATTAGGAAATAATTAACTCTTAAAATATTTCATCTTTAAAATTTCAAATTTTATTATGTTAACATAAAGAGTATTTATTTCCTTTGAATTTTTTTAAATAAAAGAAATAGAATTTTTGGAGTAAATTGTATTAATTTGTATTTTATGAGCCGCTTTTGTATTACTTATATTTATAACTTCTTTTAAACCTGGAAGTTGCAATAAATGTTTTCCTAAATAATTAATTATTTAAAGCATTAATGCCGAAAAAATATGAGTTAATTTTGAATATAAATTATCCAATAATCAAGCGTGAATTATGTAAAAAAAGTCTTCCTGCAGGAATTATATAATCTGCCAATTTCAATTAATAATAAAAATATTTGATATTAATCTAAACATATTATTATTATTATTATTATTATTATTATTATTATTATTATTATTATTCCAAACAAGTCTGAACAATGGATGGCTTTTGAGACTGCACCGAGAGAGAGTGAAGAGGAGACAGCGAGCGTGAGCAGTCTCCGCCATCATTCCATAAGGTCATTGTCGTCACCCGTCGGCCCACACCACCACCTATTTTCTTCTTCCACGACCGCCTTTTACTTCCCCTTCCTCTCGGGCCTCAATTCTTAGCTTCTTTCCATCTGTGGCCGGTGCTTGCGCTTCGACCACGCGAGTAGAGTGCTGTCAGCGGAGAGGAGAGGCGTTGGCGATTAAGGAAAACGCGCAAGAATCTTCGCCAGGGTGCGCTTGCTGTTCGTGGAGTTGTTTCCTTATAATTGTATCTTGCCCTGCCCGGCTGCCCTGGTCTTCTTTTATTTATACCGTCGCCGCTTCTTGCCCTCTTTTGCGCCGATAACTGCGGAGCGGTGCTTGGCTCAGGGCCGGAACCAAGAAAAACGCAGGCTTGGCGAGGCGGAGGGCGAGGAGCGGAGAAGACCGGATGGGGAGCGGATTTGGTTCGGAAAAGGCGGGATTTTGATGGGTGAGACGCGAAGAATGGAGTGGCAGAGAGGTTCTGGTGGCGGTGGGGGCGACAGCGGCGGTGAGAGGAACGACGGGGCAGGGGAGGGGAGCGGAGGAGGAGGAGGAGCGGGTCCGGCAGGTGAACGGGTGGGAGAAGGGGTTCTCTACGTGAAGGTGATGACAGATGAGCAGATGGAGGTCCTCCGCCGGCAGATCGCCATCTACGGCACCATATGCGAGCAGCTCGTCGAGATGCACAAAGCCGTCACCGCCCACCACGACTCCCTCGCAGGTGATCGATTCCTCCAATCCTCCTCCGTTCGTGAGGAAAGAATCGTGTTTTTTCTTCTTTTACCTTCACCTTTTACTCTCAAAAAGAGGTTTTTAGGCATTTTACATCTCTGTAAAACGTTAGGGGGATCTTTTTCCTGGGAATTACCTTTTATAGCTTTTGTCACTTTGTTTACTTCAGAATTGTCCTTTCCATGAGCAATTCTTGGAATTCTTTAATATTCGAATGATTGAGATTTGTTGTTCCTAATTTTTTCTCCCTTGTTAGAAAGATACCTATTTGTTTTCGCCAGTTAGAAAGATAATGCTCATTCATTTATAGTTGAAGTTTTGGAACCCAAAATCTGTATATCCGTTTCTTTCCTTGCACCGTCAGGCATTAATGATATCGCACAATTCATTCATCTTAGACTTCCCATTTATTAATGTTAGCTTCATCTTTTTCGCTTAGCACAAGGCATTGATCGCAATTGTGATGGAGAACATTATAAAAACGTCAGGCACTGCGATGTCATTTAAGATCCTCTCAGAAGCCCCTAAAAAGAATGCTTTTGGAAAGTCGACCAGATATACTTGAATTACCCGGAAGAGACTAATTTGTTCATGCTTTGCATAATGTTACAAATGAGATGGCTGGATGGCTTGGCTGTATCCAATAGTTGAAAAATAATTAGAGGAGAGCTTAGGCAAGTAGAAGGAATGCAGAAAATATATTCTGACATGATAACTTGAGGTTAATTTGATTTAAACTTCAAAGAATAGCAGGTTTATGTGCTTAGGTTAATTGTTTTAGTACTCGTAACTTGGGCAATCAAGTTTCGAATCACAAAAATAACTCCCTACTTGGAGGAATTAAATTATGTGCTTTGATTCTTCTGAACCTGTTTTTCTGAAGATTTGGGGGATTATCTTAAATACTTGAAACACTCTATTTAGTACTTTGCAGAGCTGAACCATAGAATTATGATCTTTTTGTTTTGGGAATCTGTTCTTGTACAGTGTCATCTCTTATCTACATGCTTGATTTAGGATGGAATGGGTGGTTGTTTGACTCAAGTGAGTGTACTACTTCAGATGCTGGAAAAAACTGAAAAGATGAAGGAAAAAGAAGAAACTGAAAAGATGATGGAACCTGGAAGATTCCTACATAGGGCTCTCTGTTTTAGTCTTTTTCCTATGAACTGCATTCTGGACTGATCTATAAAGTAACTTGTGAAAACCAATAACATGATATTGTGAACTGAATCCTTTGCTTACTTGGATGCCATCATGAAGACAACCATGCAGTTAACCTTTGAGAAACCTTTTTTTCCCCAACTAGTAGTCCATCACTCCATCACATATCTTATTTCAACTACTCGAAGTCTGACTTCATAGTTATGCTGAAACTATATCTTCTATATCCTCCCTTGTTGCCTTAAAAAGTTACATGGAGTAGACAGGTACAACACAATATAAATTTCTCCACTAGCACCTATAATTGTATTCAATTCCTTATCATATTAGGTTGAGCTGAATAACAACAATCATAAACTTGTTATTTACCTTCTGCATACTTCATGGTTATTGTTTTAGGAATGAGGTTGGGAGGCCTCTACAGTGATCCCCTGATGGCATCTGGCAGTCACAAAATTGCTGCTAGGCAGCGCTGGACTCCTACAACTATGCAGCTTCAAATTCTTGAGACTATGTTCAAACAAGGCAATGGGACTCCAACCAAGCAGAAGATAAAACAGATAACAATTGAGCTATCACAGCACGGCCAAATCTCTGAATCTAATGTCTATAATTGGTTCCAGAACAGAAGGGCCCGATCCAAGCGAAAGCAGATGGCTTCTTTACCAAACAGTGGTGAATCTGAAGCTGAGGCAGATGAGGAATCCCCAGATGAAAAGAAACACAGGCCTGATAGTTACCATCATGAACACCTGCCTACTGGCATCCATAACCACCACTACAATTTGCAGTCAAATGCAGGAGTCAATACATTACCACCCGAGCTAAATCAATCACAATGCATATACCGGTCAAACGATAGCTCAAGATCTTCTGGCAGTTCAGACCAGATGCCCTATGAAAACATTCTATCAACCCCAAGTAAGTTTCTTCTTTCGTTTCAATCTGTTCTTCTACCTTCCGATGTAAATACCTGTCTTTTTTTTTTAACTTCCATTGATCAATGCCAGGATTAGAACACTTGATGGATAAGTTCGATATGCCAACAAGTTTTAGTCCTTTCCATCCAGGTGAAAGCTACGATGTCCTGGGTTGAAATTGCATTGTGCTGATCATCACCTGATAATGACTAATAAGTTACATTTAGTGCACTGCAAAAGTTTATTTTCCTAGTTGTGGGACTACATATGTGTTACTAGGATCTAGTAGCTTACCCTCATCCTTAATATAATTCTCTGGCTCCTTACAGCAAACATTAACAAAGATATAGTGTGTGCATTTTTAATCATGTTGAATTAATTATCTGTTCAGTCTAAGTGGTTCTTGGCTTCTCCATTCCCAATTAGATGCCAGGGTTTGGTTTTGCTGCATGATCTTGATTTTTATGTGGACAGCAAAACATTTGTTAGATTGGCAATTTGTGGATAAGACATCAATATCCACAAATAGGTCCAAGTTGATCATGTTAAAGGTTGGTATTGAAAAACCTTTTTAATGCCTTGAAATAGATTGATTTTGATACAAAACCTTGCTCTGGTTATGCTCAAGAGGCAAGATTTTAGCCCTAGTTTTCATAGGATTCGGTTACTTTGGCATGACAGTATGAAACTGTTGTGCTTTTCTTTTAATTTCTCACCATCAGACATGGTTTTTCCCCCTAATATAGCCAAACAATTTATAGGAATGGAATATATACAATAAAGATATTGTACAATTTTAGAATATATACACCTTTTCCTTGTTCTAAAAACATATTCCCCATTTAGATATGCGGTCACTCCATTATCGCAAATATAAATATATTTGTAATATATAAGATATACTATTTCAATAGCATTATATATTGGGATGTTTTTATTATAATATATTTTGATGTTTTAATTTTAATTTAAAGCTGACTAATTTTTTACATTTTTTATAGCAAAGGTAGACAGATTATATTGGGGTTTGAATCTTAGACTTTTAGAAAATATACAAGATGTTATCACCAACTGTGCTACTCACAGTTGGCCTTTGTTAGCTAATTTTTCACGTTTGTGTATATATAATTTCACAATCAAATTATTATCTTATTTGAAAATGATATTATGGTTAATATACAACGCATCTAAGAAAAAAAGAGAATATATCACGTGAAGGTAGGGATGTCGGTTATTTAGCTTGGTTTCGGTATAATCCTTTGACATAGAATTTTGAGTTGAAAATAATTGTTCCAAATCGAGCAACCATGCCAAATTGGATAAAAATTAACGTTGATTAACAAGTAGTTAAATTCGATAACAAGGGAGTTGAAAACGAATCAAAGACTAGTATTTATTGTGCATCTCGTTTGGTTGGCAATTTTTTTTTTTTTTTGCAAAGTTATGGTCTCATTTAGTTGATATCCTTCTTACGAAATGTAGAAAATAATTTATCTAAAGAATTTTCATAAATTGCATTTTCTACATTAGAAAAAAACACTTTTGTCACTTTTTCACTCCAAATTTCCATCACAATGCACCACACTTTCACTCGTCTCGCTTGACTCCTTAAATTAAAATAAAAATATCACATATATATAATTATATAAAAATTATAAAAATTATATGATATTAATTATATATATGAAAAAAATGTTATACTTTTACATATATATTATATTAATTTACACAAAAAATAATTTTATCATATATACTAAATTATACATGAAAAGTGTCTGATAATAAAATAAAAATACAAGTTTACAAATGAAAGGTAGGTTGATCATTTGATGGCTCATGTTAATTAAATATGTTATGAAAATTTAATTTATAAAAAATATAATTTTATATAGAAAATTACATCTCAGGTCAATCAAACAAACGTGGAAAGAAATGAAGACTCAATCATATCACATATCCATGCTCATGTTTTGAAAATAAAAAAATAAAAAGAATTTATGTGACTTTAAAATATCATAAAATATCTTATAATCCAAAAAAGTTTATATTAGAAAATGATATTTTTAAATTTATTATCTTTTTTACGGAGCAGTAAATATTAATGTTTCAATTTAAATTTCAAAACAAAAATAAAATAATAAAACAATAATTTAGAAACGTGTATAATATGTAAAATTATTTAATAATCTAAATAGAAATCATTTGTATACATATTAAATTATTATAATATAAAACTATATCAAATAATTTAATTTTATGTCATAAAGATATAATGTTAGAATGATTCTATTATGAAGGCATTTTAAATATATTTAATATGTATTATTTGGTTTCTACAATATATTTATATCTTATACTGTTTTTATGTGAATGTGAATAATTAACTTTTCTATAAAATTTTAAACATTCATTCAATTTAGATTTGGGTTAAAATTTGATTATAATA
This sequence comes from Canna indica, assembly GCA_034359265.1. Taxonomy (NCBI): domain Eukaryota; kingdom Viridiplantae; phylum Streptophyta; class Magnoliopsida; order Zingiberales; family Cannaceae; genus Canna; species Canna indica. The sequence continues at coordinate 4,420,695 of CP136898.1, read as the reverse complement.
ATATATGCTTAATTTGAATGATAAAAATTGTAGCACTAGTTTGAAAGTCCAATGAATGCATAAAAAGTTAATTAAGCGGATATCACAAATCACTTTTTTGAAATATTATATTTTATAAATATATTAAATAATAAATAATTTACTTCCTTGTCTACTAAAATTATTTTTTTTTAAAAAAGAAAGCTTCTTTTAACCAAATCACATTAACTCCTTTACCATCGTCGTAATATTTGGCAAATGTGAAAAATTCAAAAATATATTCCGAAAAATCATTTTCTAAAACAAACAAAATGCCAATAGAAAGATAAATAAATTTTAGTAAATCTTTTTAATTAAATTATCTAATCTGATATCCAAACTTTAATTTATTCCTAATAATTATAAAAAAATCGTCACTTTATTACTTAAGCTTCTAAATATATTCATTCCAAGAATTCTCCCGAGATAATGATTTCCAATCTTGAACGAACTGATCCCGTCTCCAGTCTAAAGCATTCGACCGACACGTGTCTTCCTACTATATTCATCATAGTTCAACCTAAACTCTCAATAATAATAATAATAATAATAATAATAATAATAATAATCAATTTTCGAACTACGAAACATTTGACTAAATAATCTAAGTATTACTTAGGAGTTTATATATTAATTATTATTCCTAATTCATATGACTTAAACGATGGCTCAACTTGTTTAATTAATATATATATAAATATATAAAATTAATTTTTTTCGGAAGGAAAAAAGTTATTGGCTGCGATATAATAAATAAATTATTATTTATATTCAATCCTCTCCTCTCCTGTCCTCTCCTCCTCTCTGACTATGGTGGGTTTTGGGCAAAAGAACTACATCTTTGGTGGGAGCCGTTCATCGGATTCTCCCGTCCAGGGAAAACCCTAATCGCCGTTTCCGAGGTAGCAATCTTCATCCTCTTTTATCTCGTCAGCTTTGCGTTGATCGATCGACTCTGTAGTTTTATCAAATTTGGCGCAATCCTCACCTCAATTTGCCATCTTTGGATCTTGCACGACGTTTTCGTCTATTTAAATTGATGTTTCGTGGTGGAGTTCGATCGGTAGTGGTTGTGATCTTCTTGCTTGATTTATTATCCTTCTTCTTCCTGGAATTATAGATATCCGCCTGCTTTCCTCCAAGTATCCGTGACTGAGTTATGTTATCGAGTCTGAAGCTCATTGCTTGTTTATTTTTTTGTTGATAGATGGATTCTTCTCGTGGACCTCTTCGATTTAGTAGGTGGATTTTGATGACCTAATTGCGAGGGGTAATCGAGTTGTTCGTGAATGATCGATGTAAGGCGAGCCGATTGCTGATATGGTTGGAACCGGTTCATGACATTGATCGATCAAAGATTGAATCTTTGTTAGAAAAGTCTGTATCTGTTACGTACTTGTTGCGCGCGGAGAGGTAATTAGATGGAGTCCTTCAATGTTAACATCCATTTGCCTCCTCGGAAGCGCCTGCTTGCTGAACTGAAGAAGGAGAACCCCGAGTTGGATTTCTTGCCGCCAGTTCCTTTCATTTCTGGGGATCTTGGTGCCCAGCTTCGTGATGTTGTTAGGTCTCCGAATTCAACCCTGGAAGAGATTGTTGAGGTTTCAAAGTCTGTAGCTTTGGCTGCTGATGAAATTGCAGTGGCAGCAAGAAACAGTGCAGTTGAAAAAGCTGCTGCAGCTGCCAAGGCCAAAGTTGCTGCCAAAAGTGCACTTCTGTTTTTGGATTCAATTTCCAGGAACAGAGATTCCAGCAAGGTTGGCTTGAGTAAAACCAAAGTGAGAAAGAAACAGATCCCCATAAAGCTCTTGTATAAGACCAACCATGCTGCAAGGAGCCAAAAAACTGATGAAGATCTTGCTAGAAAATTGCATCATGCAATGAATAGTTCACCACGGATCTCAAGAAGCAAGCATAAGAAGTTGCGCAATTCTGGGAAAGAAGCCCTTAATGACGATGATCTTGTCTGCTGTGAAAACTCACATGATCTGCATGGGGGTGTTAGGTTGAGTAACAAAAGTATCATAGATAAATCAGAAAAGAAGATTTTAGTTTCTTCGAAAGCTAACATTTTTGATAGGCCAGAAGAATCCAAATATTACACACAGAAACAACATAATGGATCAAAGTTGAGAGTGATAGCTGATCTTAGGAACGTGGGAGTTAAGAGGAAAAAGTTGCCTTTGAGTCAATGCGATGGCAAAGATCAATCAAATCAAGAAACATTGCTTTCCTATGGTAATCGTCATTCTTTCAATAGAGATTCAGACTTGAACTTTTCAGAAAGTAGAATGTCTTCAGAGGATGCAAAATCTTCTAATGATGGTGGGATGTCAATGAATATTACATCAACGTGGGAATGCAAGAAGATTAAGGTGTCGCAGTGCTCTTCTGATAACAAAGTTTTGAATGCTTTGTGTTAAAATTCTTAAGCACTACCAACAAAGACATCCATCGATGAGTAGTCAGATGATATCTTTGCACCCATAGATGATTCAATTTTGGTGCTTGCATTGGTGTTCTCATCCTTTGAGGCAGTCATAAGTTCCATATGCTATCTGAAGGCAGATCAAACATATATTATGCGTAATCGCTATTTATTTTATGTTTTTTTTATAACCACTTTGTGCTTGCTTCTTATTTGAGGTTGAATAATGGTTTGCTTTGGTTTGTTCAATGCGTCACTCTATGTACTTATTGATTTTCAGTTATTAATGAAGTCTTGTTAATAGCTATCAAAACTGGTCTTTATTCTATTTATCATAGATTTGTTATGTTAAGAAAGTGGAAAATTTAGAAAGCAATAATATTAGTATTTAAAGTTAGTTAGTAGAAAATTTAGAAAGCAATATAATTAGTATTTAAAGTTAGTTAGTTGCATCTCTAATATGACGTAATATTATTTTGATTGGCCATCGTTAACTTTAGTAAAAAAATGATGTCAAGTAATGAGTAATCACAACAAAAGCAACAACTTAGATTCTTCATAGTTTCTTTGTAATGGCATGAGTAATTCTAGGCTTTTTACTAGAGTGGTGGTTGTTCAGTCAAAACTCAAAAAATATGTTTAGATCACTAGGTCATGCAAGTGTGCAAGCACTGTTGGTTAAATGGCTTGGGTAAGCTGGTTTTATGCAAGCTGACTAAGAGAGAGGAACATGTTATTGATACTCACAGCTATTTATTTTAAGCAATTAATTCTTACTAGTCTATTTTATTTTACTAGAGCCAAATTTTATGCACTCAATTGTGAATGAGAAACCAGACCATTAAGTCAAAGGCTCATAGTTTAGAATACAGATCAGGAATTTTATTTCCTCCTGGTTTCCTCTCTCTATGTCAATTGATGAAAAGTACTATTTATGCTGGTTTTTTATTGCGGGGAAAATATTGGTTGGCAGATCTTGTTGAATTGGCCTGTCAAAATGATCAAAGTGAGTATTATTTTAGCTTCATATGCAAATGATAGAACTAAGTAACTCTTTTTTATCTTCTATTCCTTGAAACACATGTTTTAGACTATATCTGTGCTTATTTTGAATGGTTCTTTTAAGTAGGTAAAGAAAAAACATTTCTAAAAACGGAGTTAATATCTTTCGTAGTGCCAAATTGCATCCATTAATAAGTGTGAAAACTGATACATGTGGCACTGTTTGCCATTGTGAGAGGAATAGCCTAGTTATTAGTCACAAGGAAATTTGCATGGAAGTGGAATTTAAAAGCCTTTAGCTTAGGGCTCTCAATGGTGTTCCAAAACCATCAATAAACTAGACAAGATGTTGCAGACTAATGAGGCACATAATGCAATCGTATTGATTTGGTGGATGACTAGGAAACCTATTCAGGTGTACACTGAGGATTTTGAATTCATCTTTAAAATATTAGTTGTTCCTGAACCATTCAACCCCAAAATTTAAGATATCTCCATTCTAGTTATTTCCAAAAGTTCATACAACTGCACAAACCTTTAGAATGTCCATTGGAAACTTATCTTCCTTAAACAAGAAGGTTTCTACTCCAAACATTTGGCAGGTGAGTGAATCTTTAATTGTTCTCCTTTGGAACTCTGTTTCTTGATTGGAAGGATGAGAAATATGAGATTATTAGCCCGCAGTTAATTAGACAAAGGTTTGAAGAGGCAGACACTAATAATCCATTAGAGAAGAAAGCAATAGTTGGCTTGCAATTAACCACATTAACACCTTCATAGTTCTCATGTTGACCGCATTGTATCTCTTTGGCTGGCTTGTTCGAATCTGTCGACTTTTCTTTCCAGATTTGCAGGAGAATATTTGGTTGTCCGAGGCGAAGAAGTACCCATCAAAATAAGTATACATATTTGGGTGGATTTGAACGTGTTATGTTGATTCTAACATATCTGTAAATATCCATACATTCATTATATGCTTTAAGCTATCTGAAATATTTTGTTTCAGTTGTTGAGATTAGAAATCTCCCCGGTTCAGTTACTCCAGGATTGGAAGGTGGATTTGGATATGCTACGTTGATTATAATATATTTGCGATATCTATACATTCGTTGTTTGCTTTAAACTATTCGAAATATCTTTGATTTTTTTGCCTTTTACATCTGTGCAAAATGTTAAAGAGGGATTTTTTTTCCTGGGGAATACCTATTACTGCATTTGTCATTTCGTTTACTTCAGAATTGGTTATTGCAGTCGGCATTTCTTGGAATTCTTTAATATTTCACTATATCATTAACATTGATTAGTCCTAACATCATCTTAAAAGACCCTAAAAGGATGCTTTTGGAAAGTCATCCAAGTATATTTAATTTGCCTAGTGGAGACTTATTCGTACATGATATCTTCAAATGAGTTGGCCTTGATGGCATGGTTGTTTCCAATAGTTGAAAAATAATTAGACTAGGGCTGAGGCAATTAGCAGAACTGCAGAAAATATATCCTGACATGATAATTTGAGGTTATTTTGATTTAAACTTCATGTAATGGCAGGTTTGATGTGCTTAATTATTTGTTTAGTATTTGTAACTTGTGCAATCAAACTTCTGAGTCAAAAAAATAATCTCCAATTATTTGTTTAGTATATATGATCTCCAAACTTCATGGAAATAAATAGTATTTGTTTTAGTACATTGACTTTTCTGAAATTTTGGTGGGTTATCATTGATTCTTGATGCACTGAGCATTGCTGCTGTTTAGTAATTAGTACTTATGTGCAGCTGAACCAAAGCATTATTATTTTTTTCTATGCTGAGAATATATTCTATTACATTGTGATCTAACTTATCTTCATGTTTGATTAATGATGAACTGGCTGGTTGTTTGACTCAAGACTCAAGTCAATGTACTACTTTCTTCGGATGCTAGAGAAATGAAACAATGCACGATGGTCATAATAGATTAAACTTCATGGTAAAATGATGTAGTTAGCTAAGTATAGATGATAGGTAACTGTGTTAGGAGAAACAGAGATGGATTTTGGTCACAGGCAAAGTGCAGTTGATGGGTTATGGTCTGAGCCTTCAGGTTTACTGTTGATCAGAGTATAACAGCAATAGCCCATTCCTTCGTTATATACACAGTAATGAGGATTTTGCCCTCTTAAATTTTGAAATTGCCCCATTGCTCCTTTTAGAATTTTAAAATTCCTTCATATATATATATATATATATATACAAAATAATGAGGATTTTGTCCTCCTAAAATTTAAAATTATCCGCTTGTCTCGAATCTCTAATTTGTTTATCTCTCATATACATTGATGTTATTTAAGATTGAATTGATTCACAAGTACAATATCATTGATCATCTATCGATTTGAGAGTTTGTCCCCCCTCAATTTGATTTCTGCCTCTACCATTGTTTATATGGAGGTGAGCAATAGGATCGTCAAGCTCTACTTGCTGCAGGGATGCTTGTTCAGCCTCCAGCTCATTCTTTCATAATCGCTGAGCTACTATTGCCTTTGTTTTGTTCAACAAAACATAATTGTACATTCGCCAACGCCCCACTAGTGCTCGTCGTATTTAGTCTCCCTACCAATATGAAAGAATCAAATCTTCTCCATCTCCATATAGCGAGTAGAGGAGGAGGCAAAGAAGGAACAACTCAATATCATCCCTTTGTTGGTTGATTTGTGTTGCGAGCTCTTTAGGGAAGAGAGAGAAAGAAGAATGAAAGAGCTCTACATATTCATTCATTTTCTATTTATATTTGTTTACTTTATTCTCATATTCATTTGTTCATATATTTTCTATGAGCAATCCGCTCATAGAAGTTGCACTCGATCAAGATACAATAGTTTAAGATTTTACTACCGATATATATTGATAAAATCAGTTAACTAATAAGGCGATAGTTGACACGTAAACTTATTATTATTGTTATAGTTATTATTATTTAAAAATTAATTTAAAATAATTGATTAGGTAGGGAGATGCTGACAGGATTATGAGAATATGAGTCATTTTAGAAATAGTAGGGAGGCGAGTGTAATTTAGCTTTTAAAACAATAAACTTAATTAGAGAAACCCATTTGTTTACCTGCAATTGTCTCCTCTTCTTTCTCCTCCCTTCCCCTCTATCATGGGTTTTGGGGAAAATACCTTCATCTTTGGTGGGAGCTCTTCATCGGATTCTCCCGTCGAGGGAAAACCCTAATTGCCGCTTCCGAGAGAAAGAGGTAGCCATCTTCATCCTCTTTATCTCGTCAGCTTTGGTTTGATCGATCGACTCTGTAATGTTGTCAAATTTTCCGCAATCCTCACCTCAATTTCCCATATTTGGGTCTTTCTCAACGTCGTCTTCTATTAAAACTGGTGTTTCCCGGTGGATTTTGTTGAAGCTCGATCGGTAGTGGTTGAAATGTTCTTGCTTGGTTTATCATTCTTCGTGGAATTAAAGGTATCAGCCTGCTTCCCTCGAAGTGTACGTGATTGAATTATCTTCGAGTTTGAAGCTCATTGTTACTGCTTCTGTTTGTTTTTCGTTGATAGATGGATTCTTCGCGTGGACCTTTTCGATTTAGTTGGCGGATTTTAGAGACCTAATTGCGAGGGCTAATCTAGTTCTTTGTGAATGATCACCGCAGTGAGCCAATTGCCGATACGATCGGAACAGATTCATGGCATTGGTTGATCAAAGATCGAATCTTTGCTAGAAAAATCCGTATCTACTACGTACTTGTTGCGCGCTGAGAGGTAATTAGATGGACTCCTTCAATGTTAACACTCATTTGCCTCCTCGTAAGCGCCTGCTCGCTGAACTGAAGAAGGAGAACCCCGAGTTTGGTTTCTTGCCACCAGTTCCTTTCATTTCTGGGGATCTTGGTGCCCAGCTTCGTGATGTTGTTAGGTCTCCGGGTTCGACACTGGAAGAGATAGTTGAGGTTTCAAACTCTGTAGCTTTGGCTGCTCATGAAATTGCAGAGGCAGCAAGAGACAGTGCAATTGAAAAAGCAGCTGCAGCTGCCAAGGCCAAAGCTGCTGCCAAAAGTGCACTTCTGTTTTTGGATTCAATTTCCCGGAACAGAATGTCCAGCAAGGTTGGCTTGAGTAAAACCAAAGTGAGAAAGAAACAGATCCCAATAAAGCTATTGTATAAGACCAACCATGCTGCAAGGAGCCAAGAAGCCGATGAAGATCTTGCTAGAAAATTGCATCATGCAATGAATAGTTCACCAAGAATCTCAAAAAGGAAGCATAGGAACTTCTGCAAATTTGGGAAAGAAGACCTCAATGATGTTGATCTTGTCTGCTGCGAAAATTCCCATGATCTGCATGGGGGTGTTAGGTTGAGTAACAAAAGTATCATAGAATCATAGATAAATCAGAAAAGAAGATATTAGTTTCTACCAAAGCTAACATTTTTGATAGGCAAGAAGAATCCAAATAGTGATAGCTGATCTTAGGAACGTAGGAGTTAAGAGGAAAAAGTTGCCTTTGAGTCAATGCGATGGCAAAGATCAATCAAATCAAGAAGCATTGTTTTCCTATGGTAATCATCATTCGTTCGATAGAGATTCAGACTTGAACTTTTCAGAAAGTAGAATGTTTTCAGAGGATGCAAAATCTTCTACAGATGGTGGGATGTCCATGGATATTACATCAACATGGGAATGCAAGAATATCAAGGTGTCGCAGTGCTCTTCTAATAACAAAGTTTTGAATGCTGTGTTAAATTTCTTAAGCACTATCAACATAGACATCCATTGATGAGCAGCTAGGTGATATCTTTGCACCCGTAGACGATTCTGTTAGTGTTCACATTGGCGTTCTCATCAGTCAAGTCAGTCATAAGTTCCATATGCTGTCTGAAGAGAGATCAAACATATATTATGAAGAATAGTTATTCATTTTATGTTTTCTTTACTTAGTTGTGCTTGCTTCTAATTCCATGTTTGAATAATGGTTTGCTTTAGTTTGTTCTCATGTGTCACTTTATGTATTTATTCATTATAGTTATTTATTAAGACTTGTTAATAGCTACCAATACTGGTTTTTGTTCTATTTATTACAGTTGCTATGTTAAAGAAAGGAAAATTTTGTGAAAAAATTTCTCGTGCATACAAAGATGAAGTTTCCATTGCTACATTCATGCAGACATACTTAGCGTACTGCATTTGACTGATGTTATGTTCTGTTAAGGAGCATGTCTATTAGAAAGCAATGGAATTGTAGTTTTAAAAGTTTACCATAGCGAAATTGCGTGCACTAATCAATTGTGAATGAGAAATCAGATCATTAAGTCAGAGAATGCTTATAGTTTAGATTACATATCAGGATTTTTATTTCCTCCTGGTTTCCTCTCCCTATCTCAATTAATGAAAAGAACTATTTATGGTAGTTCTTTACTGTAGGAAAAGTAGAGCAAGCTGGATTATATTGGTTGGCAGATCTTGTTGAATTTTGACCTGTTGAAATGGTCAAAGACAATAGTATTACAGCTTGATATGTAAATGAGATGACTACATAACTCTGTTTTATCTTCTATGCCCAGAAACACATGTTTTAGACTTATATCCGTGCTTATTTTGAATGGTTCTTTACTTCTTTCAAGTAGTTCATGAAAACATTTTTAATAAATGAGAGGTTATTATCTTTCATAATGTCAAATTGCATCCAGTAGTAATAAGTGTGAAAACTGATACTTGTAGCACTCTTTGTCATTGTAGGAGGAAAAACTAGTTTTTAGTCACAGGGATATTTGCATGGAAGTGAATTTAGAAACCTTTAGCTTAGGGCTGAGTGGTGTTCCAAAACCATCAATAAACTAATAAAGCACATAACGCTATATAGATTTAGTAGACGGTTAGAATACACATCGAGGAGTTTGAATTCATCTTTAAAATATTAGTTGTTCCTCAACCAATTTAACTTCAAATTTTAAGCTGTCTCCGTTCTCGTTATTTCCAAAACTTCATACAACTGCACAAACTTCTCATTTCGGCTGCATCTGCGTGCAATATTAAGAATCATTTTAGCTGGCTCGTTGGGATCTGTTGACTTCTAATTCTTTCCAGATTAGCAAAGGGAAGATTTGGTAGTCCGGGGGTGAAGAACTTAAAATATTATCCATTCAAATTGGTTCCTATATTTTTATTCTTCGTGAACAAACCAGACTATTCTTGTTCAAGCTTCAAATTGAGATAGCATGTCCGCTGAATTCTGGACCTGTAAAAAATTCGTTCAAAAATGTGCTTGAAATAAGCTCACAAAATGAAGGGTATAACAGAATGCAAATTCAAATTGGCACAATATATTTACATTCTTGAAATTGGGAAGCGAGGACTACATCTTGTATGGAACTTAAAATATTAGTTATAGAGTTGCTTGGTTTGCTCTGAATCGAGAAAATTCTGGTTTTTATGAATTACATCATTATTACACTATGATTTAAATACCTTTAAATACCTTCGCATCCTTCATTTTCCCATTAGATGTCTTTTCATGCTGTGGGCCCACCAAGCTCAAATCTGAAGCCCAAAAATCATGACAAGGATCTCTCCTGATCACGGCCGAGGCAGAATTAACTAACAAATGACATCTATAAGAAAGCGCTGCAAAGGAATATGGCAATCTCAACATGCTCTAATAAAAAGTTCAACTGGTTCCTATGATGTGTTGCTCTTGAACAGTGCTGAGTAAAAGTAGCCGCTACCTTGATCACATAATTATAGAAGAGAAGAAAAGTAGAAACCTACTATTGAAAGTGGACAAATGAATGCTACGAAACAAATACAATAATACATGCATTCAATGAAAAAATGCAATGCAGCAGCCATACCTTCTATGCAAACGACTGAACGAGCTTGACTCTTTTCCAAATCCAAATATAACTATCGAACTGGCTGACTATTAAATAAAAACAGATAAAGTAAATGAGAAATATCCAACAACTTGATAGGATACTCAGGCCATCATAATAAAAAATTCGGAATATAATTATACAGTCGGATACATGATACAAGTTAGCGTGGTAAGGATTACAATGACCACACGAGTAACTAAACAGTGGGTCTTCAAGTCTACACTACTCCTTATGCTTAGATGATCGATCTTTCTTTGAGCCGCCGAGTATACGGGAAATCTGCAAACCTCTACTGAAGGCCTGATTGAATAGCATCCTTGTCTGGAATTCGGAAACAAAGGGGAACCAAGCTAGCAACGCAACAGGGGTTAACACAAGCAAGCCCAATATAATTTCATAACCTCGTGCAAGGGCCTTCACCGAACTCCATATAGGAGCAGGAAAAAGAGGTTTGCAAGCTTGTGCAATCTGACAAAGATGCAAGTCAATTCCGAATGTTTAGGTGGCATATGAATGCAGAGATAAAATAAATTGCATGTAAAACGATTTACTCGGACTTTCACTAACCAGAAGCAAACCCCAGCCAGTAGGCATGACAGCAAGAAAGCAAACAATAATGTCTTTCACTGTCATGTGAGGGACAGCTATTAATATGATCAGAATGCAGATGAACGTTATAAAGATAAGACCCTTTATTAGTCGGAATACCAACTGAAAATTTGCACTGAATCTTCTTCTTCCAACTGAGACGGTCTAAAAACAAAAAAAAAAGAGACAAAAGTTCACATGGTCACTTGAATTTACAAAAATGATGTAAACAAGCCTGGATTGCAAAGAAAAAAGCATGTTAAAGAAACCACATCTTAGTTTAGCAATGAAAGCACATACAAATTTTATCAACAATCTATAATGGAGCAATTTTCAATGATCACCGACCTATATTTTCCCTTTAAACAATCACCACATACAAATCTTAACAAGAATACCAACAACGTTGCGGAGTACCAAGCGCGGATTATGGGGCAATCCGAAGACTCGAAGTCAGGGGCGATTCCTCCCTTATTGTAAGTAAACCAAATGAACAATGTCTATGAAGTAAGAAAGCCCGACCTTGTACCTTATCACCGGAGGGATTGAAGTTTGGCACATGCGTTCACGTACTTCAACATAGAACATGTGCCAAGGGGAAAGAACGCCCGAGCCGATGCAGACGCATGGTTAGCAGCTTCCCCGTCAGACGACCATAAATAAGAAAGCCTTATATGACCTAAGGAAAGAATCAATCCTTCCTGTTCTGGCATAGTAAGAGTTTCCTTACTGCCCATTGCTAGGCTAATCCGATGCATTTCTGCGCTTATCTTGGATGGGGCAACCGTGCAGAACTCAGAGCTATTGAGTGAGTCCCTGGAGATTGAATTTACGTCGAAGTTCCGAGTGATCCAATTTCTGTCCTAAGAGCATCTCGTTCTATTCCTTTTGGAAGCAAGTCTTAAGGAGGCGAGCTCTCTAATAGTTTAGTTGGGCACAAGACTGCCTTCGTAAGGTCTAGTTCCAAAGCAAGGTCAAAGGTCACGGCTCAAGGAAAAGGGAGGAATCCGATAAGCCGTCTTGTTCCAGTCCATTAGAAAATACCCTTCATCTTCCATTTGGACCAACTATTGATTGACTGATTGAGTTCCCTCGGCCGATGACCTAACTGAAGGTAGCCGATTTGTTGGTAAATGAAATGGGACGAAGAGCAGGTCCACTTCCAGCAATGGTCACATAAACAAAGTAAGGAAAGGGATCTCACCACAAAAGAATCTACTTATGATTGCGCAATTGCCCTATCTCAAATCTCTTTCTTCCTCTTAATGTGGTCTCGCTCGCTTCTTTCTTCCTTTGCCTTTTTCACCCCTATTGACTAGCCCTCCGGTAGGGAATAAAGCTCAACTAGGAAAGTCTTTGGTCTACTTTCTCTTTATTTAGATTTAGTTAATGGGTCATCAATCAGTACGAGTTGAACGGGATGGGATGGATATTTCACCAAAGAAGGAGGCTATGATTGCCGAGACCCTAGCTTTCTCTCATGTAATCCAATTGACCAGTCATCCCTTTAACTGTTGGACTCCATTCTTTGTCCTCCGGGGTAAATCAATATTTCAATAAAGAATAAGAGGCTATAGCCCCGGAACCCGACAAAGTCAAGATTTCATTTACGGGGAGGAAGGAGATTGTAAACATAGCTATTACGTATGACTAATTCTTTCCTTGAATGATAAATCTGTATGATCTTATGAAGAGCGAGAAGCTTGCTAACCACAAAAAGATGCCGCGGTCAAGACGAGCTTCAAAACTACAGGGCGTGCGTTAGCACTCCAGCTTTGATGCCTTAGTTTGTTGGGCGTGGTCCTCCTATCTCGCTTGTTTTTAGCCTTCATGGTGAATGTCCCACCCTTTCTTTGAACCTTGTCAAAGATTGAACTTACAGTTCATAGTGCCATTTGATGAGTAAGATCGAACAAGGGAGAGGGATATGGAAAGGATGAAGTAATGAAAGAGGAAGTCATTGGTAGTAGTAACGACTTGTCACGATCCATTGGTTCATATAGAATCCATGTCCTAGGTCTATCAAAAAACATTCTTTTCGCTAAGCGTATATAATAAAATAGAGTGAAAAGGTCCACCCCGAAACCAAGGGAAGGGGGTACTAACTAAAAGCTGAGTCCTCTCTGAACCGCAGGAGATAGTTGCCCATCATACGGCTTACCAACTTCACTTGCCTCTAGTTGGGGGGCTTGCTCCGGGCGAGTTCGGATCACTTACAATACACGGCTCTACGAAGGGGTTAGGAGCGTTTTCAAGATGATTCTTTCTTTGTCGAGATGAAAAAGGAACCCATCTTTTCGACTAGAAAATGTGAGTCTCTTTTGTCCACTTTATCCATCCCCCTCTATCAAAATGATCAAAAAGGAAGGCGAGCTTGCTTGAGGCCCTTGTAGAGAATGAAGAGGGGCCAAGGATCTTCCTCTCAAGAGTGCTTCTCGAGGCTCCACTCTCTCCCATGAATAAATAAGGCTCCGTTAGCCTGGGCTGAGATGGGGATAAGGAGTCAGGATTGAAGCCCCCAACGTTCTGCCAGACACTGGACATGGGCTCTGTAAATGTGTAGAGCCCAGTGTAGTGTGGTGTAGTAGTAGGCACTTCTAGGCCCCTTCCTGGCTACTGGATTGCTCCAGTGCTTCGGGTACTACGGACCCTCTGCCATCCATTGCAGCAGAGCCGTTTCTTGAGCGCGCGGGAGGGGGGGGGGGGCTAAGCGCAGTTCTTTGAATCAAACGTTGAATAAAATCGATTCTTTTTTAGATATCCGGATAGATGGATGGATCTATCTTTCTATTCATATTGATTTTGCAAGAAGCCCCAAATCCTTGATTTGGCCAGGAAACAGAGCACTGCTTTGGGCCCAGGAAGCGAAGGGAATGAGCTCGATCTCCTCCACACTTCTTTATTTCTCCGTGCTCGTTCCGCATGCGCTTCGCACGCCATTGGCGCTTTGCTCTCCTCTTATTTCTTCATTGGACGGTTCGGATGGACTTCGCCGTTCTTTCCCAACGAAAATGGAAAGGGCTGTATCACATCGAGACGTCGATTCGTTTTCCGCCCCAAATGAGATGGGGAATTAGTCACCTTTGTCCCTTCGTCTTTCTGAATTGAATCGAGGCCCGGCCTGGCTCGCGTCGTTCCAACAATCAACGGGCTCAGTATACGATCGCACGCAGTAACTAGGAGTCCTATTACACCTAAGGCCAACTTTCATTCACCAAACCCAGGTTCATCTCGTGTAGTGATTGTGGACTCGATGGTTGATGTATCAAACTCGACCTTGTCTTTCGTATCATGCATTCCCATCCATGTCGCAACTGATTCGGTAAGCTACGTGTCCAGTGCGCAAAAAACAGCCTTCGGTCCCCCAACCTTACTCATGGCAACCTTCCGGCCGCCCAACGACCTATAACGCTAGTCACTACTCCCACTGGGGCTAGGAAGTAAGCCCCACAACCCATAGTGGCGAAGAACAAATAGAATTTGCTACAAAAGCCGGCTAATGGGGGTATTCCTGCGTATGACAACATTGTAATGGAGAAGGTCATAGCCGAAATAGGATTCGTTTTGGCTAGAGTGCCCAAATCCGCTATATATTTTACATGGGTTTGCCGTAATGCTGGAACTATGGCGAATGCATCTATCGTCATTGATACATAAATAAATATACCAATTAGTAGTGATTTAATTCCTTATACCAACGAGTACGAATATAACCTACATGTCCAATCGAACTATGAGCTGGAGGTCTTTTGACTTTCGTTTGGACCATGGCGGCCAGTGCTCCTAAGATCATAGAAGCAATGCTGCAGAAAAAGAAGACTTGTTGCAATGTACCTCCATGGGAACCAACAATAGAAACACGTGACATATTTGCAGAAATAGAGATTTTAGGCGCAATAGAAAGGAATGCTGTCACCGGGGTGGGTGAACCCTCATAGATATCAGGTGCCCACATATATTGAGTCAAAAGAGAGATTGAGTCCGAGGGAGAGGGAGGTTTTCTTCGGGGCTCGAGAGATTGGAAAGATAGGGCCCCACAAGTTGTTAATTCGCCCCTCAACGAAAAAAGTGCTCTCTGAACCGAACGTGAAAGTTGTTTTCCATCAAACGGCTCTCGACGTTCACGTAACTCCACTTTGGATTATATATCCAAAAGGGTCCGCTCTCGGCCATTCCACACGCTACCTAGCACAGACGTGGTTATCTGAAGTGGATTCTCTCTTTTGTAGTAGATGTCGAACCTGCTGCTCAGTGGGCGGGCACAGCAACTACATGGACCCCTTCCCTTATGTTTTTGCCAACGCTTTCCTGGGCCAAGCCAGAATTCTTTATTAGAAAAGGGCAGGCAAAGCCCGAAGGAAGGAAGCTATCCCCTTGGCCTTCTTCGTTTCCGATGAAAAACAAATCGACATCTCGATCTCCGAAAGCGTTTTCCTTACCCCGCCGCATCTCCCTCCCTTCATCGAGCCTTTCCTTTAGTGGTTTGGGAAGCATTCCCTTATCTGAAGGTCGACAGACATTCTTTCATTCCCCTTTTGGGGCCCCGGGGTTGTTTTGGTTTGAACATAGGCTCAAACATAATTGGAGGGGTCCTAGCTATGCCATGCGTTCAATACAAAAAAGCCTCCGGGAAGCTACAGGATGACAAAAAGAGGGCGCTTTCCTGTGTTGCACTGAAAAAAGGACCCAAGAGAAGAGTCTTCTCTTGGTTTTCTTCCTGCCGCGCCCGCCGCCGCCCGGCCCGCGTTAAAGGGGAAGATTAGCAAAGCGGAAAAAGAACAGAGGGAGGGGGAGCAACATCTTATTCTCTTCGTGAAAACTTCAGGATCAGAGAAGCATTCGGAACGGGCGACGCCTTCATTTCGTTGGCAGAAGCAGAAACGATCCAATCCATTCGGGGCTTCGGGGAACCCAAAAACGAACTCTTTTGACTTTATTCATAAATAGATAGACAAGAGATAGAAGATAAATAAATATAAATATTGTTATTTATTAGAGGAATAGACATCCCTTTAGATGTCTATGTATCTTTTTGCATCTCCCGATTTTCTTTTATAGTTCGTACTGCTCTTTCTCTCTAAATTGAAGCAAAAAAAAAGGAGAGAGAGAGCAGATAGATCCTATCCCCTCTATCGAACACTCATTCCTATCTATTGATAGAAAGATCTTCGTCAAATACTGAACTTTGCCTTTGTTCTATTTTTCTATTATAGGAATTCCTCATATCCAAGGCAGCTTCCCACAAAGACCCCACCCATATGACTATGGGGGGCCGTTCGCCTTTTGAATCGACTGTAGTGACAAAAGGCTACTTCAATGACGGAAACATCATAGGGTCGCAAGTGGAAGCTAAAGCAAAAGTAGTTGACAGCCGGGAGAAAAAGCGAAAGCTTGCTCGAAAGGTGCCCTTAAACCCTTGACCCTCGGGAAGCGAAGACACAAAGCGTCACTTTTCAAAAGGAAGGACAACCTGGAAACGAAACGAAGCGTCTCGTTCCCTTTCGTCAAGTGAGTAAGGTAGGCGAACCACTTAAGCTTTGCCTTAGACTGACAGAACAAAGCTAAGAAGTAGGCTGAATGGAAAAAGGAAAGGGACAAGGGTAGTCGTCGCTTGGCGCGAAGGCTGCTGGTTCGGGGGTAGGATACAGTACTAAAGGTCCTCTGACTTCCAGGCGGTTTTTCTTTGGGCAGCTGTTCACCGTTGGATCTCGCTAATACAGCCTCCTAATACAAAATTTTTCACCATTTATCGAACTGAACAGTTCGCTTAACCGACCATATTGACCGAAATTTCGACACTGCCGCTGAAGAAAAAGGAGAAAAGCCAGTGTGAAAAAGAGAAGGAGATCGGTTGATTGGGGGGGGGGGACTTGGCGAGTGCCGATCGTCGCCGAGTTGCCGTCGCCGCGTCGCTCGCCTGCGTTCGCCTGGTTCGCCGCATTCGCCGTGTCGCCCGCTTGCGTTCGCCGGGTTCGCAGCGTCGCCCGCCTGCATGTGTTAGGGCCGGCTAGTTGTCGAGTGTCGGGTACTCGCCAACTCGAGCGAGAGATTGAGCATTAGGAACCGGGTCTAGGTAACTGGGTAACGGGTATTACATAGGAACTGCAGTGATCTTGAATAGGGATCCTACAACGATCGATAGAATCCCCATAAAAATACCACTAGATCGAGCACCAGTGATTTCGTATCCAGTCAACATCTTGGCTAATTGATCAAAGTGGGTAGCTCCAGTAGACCCATAGATCATGGAACAAATAGGGTGGGTAGGCCCAACTACCACACTACACGTATAGACGCGAACCCCCTCGTTACCGTATGTACGACTCTCACCGCATACGGCTTGCACAAAGACTCCTAAATCCATCCCGAGCTTTTTTCTTTTATTCCACCTCTCCTCTCCAATCCTCGATCAAACTTGCGTTCTCCTGCTTCTTCAAAGTGACTGCGCTAACGCGCAAGGGCGAAAGCCCTTGCTTGTTCTTTCGCGCCTTGCGCGCTCAATCCGTTGCTTCTTGCTTCAAAACTACAGGGCTAAGGCTTCGAGGAGTCAAAGACTACAAACTAAAGGGTCCGCAGGAGCTAAAGCCCTCTTGCAGGGTAGGCGCTTCTTTCGTCTATCGTAGGTATCGCTTGGCTTCGTCCCGAACCAAGGAGGCATTCTGGTAGGTGCGTGCGTGTGCCGACTGTAGAGACAATTTGATTAGATATTCTCGTCTATCGTAGTTGACGCCGGAAGCGACTCGCTTCTATTCTCGTCTCGTTGGGATTAGATATAGATGGGGAACCTCATTGCCATCGTCGGCCTTCCCCAGCTCCCCAGCTCCCCTCCTTCGTCGCTTCTGGCTAAGCATCTTTAGGCGGAGGAAAGGAGGGGACAAGTCGCTTCGGGTGAAGCCGCGAGTTCATGAGCAAGTGAATGAACGAGCCAGCGAGATTCGAGTGAAGTGCAACAGTCGTAAGGCGAACTATGTTCCTAAAAGGAGTGACCATCTTTTCTCCCCTTCAGATGACACTGAGCGAGCAGCAAGCGTAGGCAATTGTTTCCATAAAGGTGGGGCGCGCTAGCTAGCAAGCATTTTTAGGCTCCGCTAGCTAGCTAGCTAACTCTTTTGCTGTCAATGAAACCGAAAGAAAAGAAAAACTGGTGTCGTTTGCATAATAGATCCAGATGCAGTACTTTTTCTTTACTACTTCCATACTAGGAAGAATGAAAGGCGATAACACTTTTGATTTTGGATTTCTCAATGATATCCGACGGCCGCTCTTTCATTTCATAGTTATTCTTATCATAAGAAGCAAATAGCATTTCCTATTGATTTGTCCCCTGGACTAGACCTATGTTGATTCAACATTATCCGTCGCTATGCTGTTCCCAAGGACTAGCAGAATCAAAATAGCGAAATTCTTGGGTCATCTCAATAGGTTCAGAAACCACACGTTTCTCTGGATCATCATAGCGTACTTCGACATATCCACTCAGAAGAAAGTCTTTTCGTAATGGATGACCCTCGAAACCATGATCTGTTGATATACGCGTAAATCCGAATGATTGATGGAAGAAACACCAGACCAAGGTTTAAAATACCGGTACCGGTCATGATCTTGGTCGTTGACCGGTACCGATATGTACCGGTATCGTACCGTACTGACACACGGTACGGTCCGGTACGAAAAATGCATACCGAGCTCTTATTTTTGCTACTAAAAATAACTTCAATAACACATAATTGATCAAGAAATATTTAAATTTAAGATTCAAATGTCAAATACATGAATACAATGTTTATAATGCGGACGAATGACGTCTGTTGTACTCGTACATATCTTGAGGACATACACGACTAAGGTCAACACCGTAAGTCTCCAATGCCCATATCTGAAAATGATCCCATGTCATCATGCCTTGGTATCCATTATACCACATACCCATCAGTGTTTCTTTGTTGGCAGTCCAAGAACTAATCCATGTATCATCAGTTGAGTAGGTACTTGATACAGAGTAGATTGATTCAGAAACTTCTTGCAAGCTACTCATCATATCGTGGTGGTAATCTTGCAAAGCTGTCGGTCCACCTCCTCGACGTCGGCCTCTCTTCTCGTACACCCGAGTTGTTCGTCCGATTGTAGCATCGTGATCCTAATCTTGTGTGGTGTGGTAAAAGTATTGCTCATTCGTCCACAGATCGATAGGTGCTGATGTTGATGGTACGACGATCTCTTCTCCCCCAGCTCCATCATCATCATCTCCTCCGACTTCTGTGTTGCTACTGCTATGAACCGAGGGCTCGTCTTATTCGTCCTCTTCCGCTTCTGCAATCGCGTCCAAAGGATCAATTGGTCAGTTTCCTTTGCCTTTGCCTTTTGCCTTTGAAGGTGAAGGTGAAGGTGAAACCTTCTTCTTTCCCTTTGATTGTGAAGACGGAGAGTCGGACGTGGATCGTCGTCTTACTTGTCTAACCCGTTGAGAGTCCAAGGAAGCAAAGATCATGTCCCTCTCAAGAGCTTGACTGTCTGTGTCTTCTGGTTGGCTCTCGGACTCAATAGCATCAAATATAATTGGTGAAGGCCGAGGTGGTTCGCCTGGATCATCAAGAAGAGGCGGGTCAATCTCCATTGTACTCCACCAATCAATTATTGGGTCCGCATCGCCTTGGACAAATTCGACATCGAACGGATCTACATATAGAATATCTCTATCTTCATTCTGTAACGCCCGCATTCGAAGTCGCATGTTGTAATGAACATATACAAACTTCTCTAATCGGGCGCACAAAAGGCGGTTGCGCGACTTCGTATGAATCAAGGCAAAGGTTGACCAATTCCTCTCGCATCCAATTGATGACGTGGTTTGCGAGAGGATACGTGTTGCAATCTTTCGAAGAGTTGGAGTTTCGATTCCAAATTGCAACCACCATTCGACTGCAACAAATTTAAAATTAATACTAGTAACGAGATTTTATCTTTGATAAATAAATTGGCAAAAAAATTCTATCTATGTAGATCCATAGTATCTCAGGTGGAGATTGCAAATGAATCTCCGAAATTGCCAGTTGCATCTCGGAACCATTTTAGTTAATTGAGAGCTTGTGCTGCTTCTCGATTGAATCCCGACATTCGTTGTATGACCTTGCGGAGGGGGTATAACAAACTATCGACCATTCCAAGATTATATTTGTATTGGTATGCAGGATTTAAATAATACCCTATAAAAAGTTAATCATAATGAATAAGTAATTAATGAATTAAATTTAAATAATTTCCGAATATTAAATAAAAAATACCTGTGATGTGTATGTCACGGCCCATTTGATTATCCCATCTCCGGGAGATAATTTCAATGAAGTGCTCATACTTGGCAGGAGAAATTATAACCCTTTTGATTTCTTCTTGTACGTGGTGGATGTAGTGGTAGAGATGACTCATTTGAGGCTCTACGGCGACGATTATTTCTACGATGCAATCCCAAAAGCGTGTGTTGAGGATGTACTTCTTTGTTTGTTTTTCTATCGGTTTTTCCAACATATCTTGATAAAGTACATTCCTCACTTGTAAACATGGTTCTAAGGGCCGCCTTTTTTGTTGGAGCGACCTTAATGCGATGAAGTTGGTTGCAAAACGAGTCCAAGAGGATAATCCTGTTCAATTATCTCACCTGCCCTTTTGAAATTGGCTCCGTTGTCGGTTATAACTTGAACATGTTCTGGAGTCCAATCTCCTCGATCACCTCCGTCATCAACTTCTAGATGTAGTAAGCGTCATGGATTTCATCATATGAGTTCACCGACTTGTGATAAACAACCCTCCTGTTGCAATAGATGAGGAAGTTGATGATGCTCATTCGGGTTGGCCCGGTCCAGCTATCGCACATCAAACTACATACGTACTCCCTCATTGCTGCTTGATTCCGTCGATCTATTGTTTTATTTCATCGACCTCCGCTTCAAGGTAAGAACCTGAAATTACATAGGGAGTTGGAGGGGCAATACCTGGGCCTACATTTTTGATGGTAGACACTATGGTTCGATAGTATGGATTGTTGGTTGCATTTGCGGGAATCCGGCTAAAGTGGAACCATTTGGAGATGGCTCTCCCCAACTCCCACTTCTTCATCTTGCTGAAGGAGGAAATGCCTAAGATCAAGATCAGAAACATCAACATTAGTTTTCCTACCACTTGCTCCGAGGTTTGTGAAGAATTCACGAATGCATTCGATGCTGCCTCCTCTGCTTTGAGGTACACTCATGCTAGAACTCCGGCCAATTTGAGGACCGGAGGGAATTGAACCACTTCGGTCCATTGATCCGGCAGCTGAAGTCGAGCCGGTACTGCTTCTGACACTGTTGCCACTGCCGACGCCATACTCAAAATGAGATCCGGGATAGTACATCCGATCTCGTTCGAATGCAGCGTGCTCCAATGAAGCTCGGATGCCGGCTTCAAGTTCCGAATCCTCCTCGTCACCGCCACCCCGAGCCTTGTAATGGCCACCGCCGACTTCTTGGGTAGCTCGTCGGTCGAACTCGGCTAGTTGAGTTGCATTCTTAAGACGCTGCTCCTTGTTGTTGAGCATTTTTTTGAACATTTGTCGGACTTCCGGCGATGCTTTGGTGCATTTGACGACGTCGCTGGATGTTCCGGCCAAGTGTGCCTTTAATCGAGTGACGCCTCCACCACGACAAATCATATTACAGTGGATGCATTGCTAGTGGTTAGCCTTCTCCAACCGAACACCGTGTTGCCATGAGGGGTCAGCTTGAGATTTCGGCATCATTTAAGCAGAGTTTCGACGTGGAAATTAAGAAAGTAGATATTAGAGAGAGTTTGAGAAAGATTGAGAGTTTAGATTAGTAGAGGGGTGAGTGGGAGTAAAAGAAGTGTTTTGGGGGCTTTATATAGCCCCCAAAAGCAGCCAAAATCGGCCCCGAACGGCTATATAGCCGTTTGGGGGTCGGAGCTACAGTAACCCATTTAAGAGCCGTTGGGTCATACCGGGCGATACCCGCCCGGTATTTGCTAAATACCGTCCATACCGGGCGGTATTTACCGAGATACCCGGTATCTCCCAATACCATGTATCTTGCTACAGTACCCATCGGCTCTTAAAAAGAGACATTGGGTCATACCGGGCGGTATCGCCTGGTATGATAGCAAATACCGCCTATACCGGGTATCTCGTATATTGATATTTCCAAAAACTAATAAATACCGGCTTTACCGCCCGGTATGGTACGATATTTTAAACCATGCACCAGACATATCCCATACTTCTCGCTCCCACCGGCCGATTGATGGAAATCGACTGACTACCAGAGATATTCGTGTTACTTCGTCTGCATTTGTTTGTACACGAATGCGTGAGTTATACCGAGTACTCATTAAATTATGGACAACTTCAAATCTTCGTTTTCGAGAGGGATGATCAACTCCGCAAATATCGATCGAAACTTGAATCTTGGTATAGGTATGCAATTTTAGAAAGCACAACAATTGAAATAAGTAGTTAGTATTGGTAGTTGATCTATTCCCGTGTTATGGTCTTTTCATTTTATGTACCCATTTATTGGGGAAAGTCTCCCAATAATATTTGAAAATGGATTGGTTATCCATAAAAAACAATAAATCAAGCTTTCTTTTTGTTCCGCTTCATGCCCTAAAAATGAAGAAAAACTTTGTCGAAAATCGCCGGTTGGATTGATCCGACCAAGAAAGGCATGGGAGTGGAGAGGCGGAAGTGAAAGACTGGCTACCTATAAAGATCCCTTATTGCACATGATATATGGTTCTGTATCCAGGATCGGCTGCATGCTCACATGTTGAATCAGGTATAGAAGGTATAGAAACCAGGATGCTTGGTTACAATTCCGAATCCGCTAAACCATGTTTGTTTTCTCTTTTTTTGTCCAAACGCTTTATCCAAGGGCAATGAGTTTCGATGTATTGAGTGTTTTCGTATTTATAGAATAGAAGCTTTGATTTTCGTGCTTGCTTGCGAGCATTGGAATGGTTTTAGCTCCTGAATAGAATGAATATAAAGAAGAAAAATCAACCATTTATTTTCAGTGTTCAATTTCCTATACTTGACCGAACAACACAAATGAAAGAACATTTATGCTTTTATATGATATCCGCATAAATGTATGAATCCGTAGATATATGTGGTTCAAAATGGATTTGCAAGTATTTCATATTTCAAATAGAAAGTCAATGTATCTAATCAATTACTCCTAATGTTTCACATCAGAATAGTGTTAGTTGGTGAAAGTGACTTCGGGGTCAAGAAAGAGTCACATTCATTTGGGCTATTCGCTCAATTCCAATCGAATGCAAGAGGATCTAATATCGTATGAATTGGCAATCAGAACATATATGGATACAAACCAAAACAGGGAAAAACGATTCATTTTTGTTGGGCCTATATCTTTTTTTAGGTTCACTAGGATTCTTAGTGGTTGGAACTTCCTGTTATTTTGATAGGAATTTAATTCCACCTGAACAAATCTTTTTTTTTTCCGCAAGGGATTGTAATGTCTTTCCATGGGATCGCGGGTTTATTTGGCCTATTTGTGGTGCGCAATTTTGTGGAATGTAGGTAGCGATTTTGACCTATTCGATAGAAAAAAAGGAATAGTGTGTATTTTTCGTTGGGGATTTCGTAGAAAAAATGGTCGCATATTCCGTAGCTCCCTTATGAGAGATATCCTATCGATCACAATGGAGATTAAAGAGTGTCGTAGTCTTGTCCTTTATTTGGACACAGATGAGGAAGAAATTGAGTGGAATTGGACTGATGAGTATTTGACTCTACGAGAAATTGAACAAAAAGCTGCCAAATTGGCCTATTTTTTGAACGTGCCACTTGAAATATTTTGAAACGAACTAAAGTGAAGAATCAATATTTTCTCAAGATGGGGGGAGGAACTTGCAAATTTCACTTTTCATACAACTACAACTGAAGTTTCTTCATTTTTTAATACTAGAAAAAAGTCTAATCCAACTAACTAATCTAATAAGTATAGATATAAATTAATCAAACCTATCCGAACATGTATTTCTTAATTCAGAATTCATCTTTTTAGGGCCAAGATTTGGAATTGATAACCTTTTCTGGTTAGACGATGAATCGTTTTTCGAAAGAATTAATTGATCCAGGGGATCGTCTCGAAACTCGATTCGTTACTTCAAGTGGGTTTTCGAGTATTCATCGAAAGGAGCAAATGGAAATGGTTCAATTTGCCCAATTGAGATATCTGGAATAATATAATCTTGATTTCTTTTTTTGTCATTTTCATATGAAAAGGACCCTTATTCTATTTTTATAGTCCTTCTAAATCCAAAAATGCAAATTATTACACAAAAATAGGAAAGGAATAGATACAGAGGTCAATACTTTGTTATACAACTCGTGCTTTAGAGAAATATGAGATCAGATAGAGTCGACGAATGAAGTTGGTTAATTAACAATTCAATTCACAGATCAAAATGAAAAAAAAAAAGCCCCTCTCATATCTCGCATCTATAGTATTTTTGCCCTGATGGGTCTCTTTCTCATTTAATAAATGTCTTTTTCCTTGGATTACTAATTGGTGGAATATCAAGCAATCCGAAACTTTTTGAAATCATATTCAAGACAAAAACGTTCTAGAAAGATTCATAGAATTATAGAAGAACTATTCCTATTGGACGAAATGAGAAAAGAGTACCCGGAAACACATATACAAAAACTGTATACAGGAATACACAAGGAAACACTACAACTGGTCAAAGCACACAATGAATATGATCTCCATATCATTTTGCATTTCTCGACAAATGTAATCCGTTTCGCTATTCTAAGTGGTTATTTTCTTCTGAGTAATGAAGAACTTGTCATTCTTAATTCTTGGGTTCAGGAATTTTTCTATAACTTTGACACAATCAAAGCTTTTTCTATTCTTTTAGTTACTGATTTATAGATCGGATTTCACTCGACCCATGGTTAGGAACTAATGATCCGTTCGGTCTACAACGATTTTGGATTAGATCATAACGATCAAATTATATCTGGTCTTGTTTCCACTTTTCCAATTATTCTAGATACAATTGTGAAATATTGGATCTTCCATTATTTAAATTGTGTATCTCTTTCACTTATAGTAATTTCTCATTCAATCAATGAATAAAGAACTCATTTGATCTCATTATATCAATCAGAATCTTTTTTCGTGTATAAAGAAAGAATTTGAAATTGGACTTCATTCTTTATACTTCTATCTGTTATATGTTCAAGGTATTCGTAGGGAACTATATTAGCTACCTATCTAATTTCTTGTAGAAATTCTGAGATCAACGATTAGACATGCAAAATCAAAAGACTTTTTCTTGGGTAAAGGAAGAGATGATTCGATCCATTTCTGTATCGATCATGACATATGTAATAACTCGGGCATCTATTTCAAAAGCATATCCCATTTTGCGCAGCAGGGTTATGAAAACCCGTGAGAAGCAACGGGTCAAATTGTATGTGCCAATTGCCATTTAGCCACCACCATCGGTTGTATCAAACAAAAATAATCCAAGAGAAATGGATTTGTGAAGAAATTTTGATTGGTCATAAGATGGATTAATGACAAATTAGTATGATAAGATTTCCAAATCTTACTATAGCAGTTATGAAATGGAAACATGTATATAATATAGAAGCTTGCTTTATAGAAAAATTTAGCAAATTATTCTATATCTGTCAAAAAGGCTTCTGATCAAGTAAAAACTCATTAAAGATTTGGAACCAACTCATTAAGAAAATCCTAAAATGCTGTCTTACCTTCATGACGAGCAAAATCCCCAAGATCACAATCCATGAAAATCCATAAACCTGAAAAATACCTTGCATTTCTTCAGATGCTCCAGTAAGAAGATATGCAAGCCCAACTAAGAACACATCAGCAGATTATATGTAAAGAAGCACGTACCATCACACTTTTGGTATGTTTTGTTATATTCAAGTGATAGACAAGTCCATATTGGTAGATAAAAAAGCGTAAAGCAAGCACTATTTCTGTAATGATGCCACGCTTTCCAGTGTACTTAAGATGTTCTTGCTCCTTCACCCACCATGATTCCCAGCTTTTTTCAGGTGGAACTCCAATTCCCCCGCGATTACCAATCCATTTATTCCAATCATTCCAATCATCAACAATCTTTTGCCACTCAAATCCTGAAGGATTAAACAGAAAAGGGGCGAAAAGCCAGGTGCCAACCATAAACCACATAGAAACAGTGATAAATATGTATGCTACTGGACGTCTGTATGATTGTCCAAATATCTCATATATGACAAGCAAAATCATCAATTCAAAGCCCTTGACAAAATGACTGCGTGAATATAATCTATAATTATCAGCAAATTTTGCATGGAAGACAACGAATCCACGGCCTGTAGAACTGTATTCTGTACCTCCATGGAGTATTGTCCTCCCATAATAGTGTGTCTTGGTTCCCAGGGAAAAAGTAAAGAACACTGAGGCCAATTGCAACTGCATAAGAATAAACTCACTAAGTGCTTTACGGAATCCTTTTTCAAGACCAATTTCCATCACCATAGGCAGAACAATGAGAAATCCAAGTTGCACAAAAGACTGGGAAGCAAGAGCAACTTGAAGAGGCTGGTTGTGGATGAACTCTCTCCCAGCTGCTAATGCTTTATCAAGTCCACTAAGAACTAGATACAATCGCCCATAGAGAAATACATATACTGTTAGCACAGTTACCTGCCATTAGTTAAAATGTGAAGTTCAGCATCCAGCCAAGAACAAATTAGTAGACAAAAATATGCATAATTATCTGAAGGCCCAACTCTTGATAAAGGTATCAAATGATTATATTGATACAACTATGCTTATATGTATCCATGTAATCATATCACATTAGTCATTTAACAGAAATTGGAGAAGTAGTTCAGTCATACCATTGTACTAAAGTAGAAACCCACAGTGGTGAAGTAACATGACAACATTCTAAAGAAATCAAAACGATGACCGAGCCTATATATGTCACGGCTCAGTGTTTGCTCCCCATTCCCATTTGCTATCTTTGCCTCAAAGAGAGAGATCTGGTTAAGACCCACATATCTTCCCTTACCAACTTGCATGTATTCATGATGAGTAACATTGCCTTCACGAAGAGTTGAGTTAAAACCTGCATAGAATCTTTGATAAATTAGGAAAAATCATTTTTAAGATTCAGATTTGAGATAAGTTATTTACTTGCCTGCAAACATGTCTTCACTCAGATTGATGATCTTGGATGCCTTGCTTACACCACCCCTTGTAAGGTGGAAAAGTCTATCAAAAACATCTGGATGACCATAATGAAACCGAACCCTATGCATGAAGAAATCCAATTATATAACCACGGAACATACTAAATGTAATGCTAAGTTAAACAAAAAATTAAATAAACTATTTCAAGGAAACTTCAACCAGCGCTTACAAGTTACAAATAGTAACATCCTTATGCATTTTGACTTGTCAGAAGTTGTGAAGTTGCTATATCGACCTACAATGTTAGCACATTATTGTCCAGAAGTTAGGAACTCAAAACTCAATGGTGAGACCATTCACGAAATTCCAGTTCCCAACAAAGGTAGCAGGAAATGCCACTGAAACACTTGTGCGTGTGACTAAAGGTTTAGATTCCAGGCACTTTGAACAGAATTAAACATTTAACTTTTTAGATCAAAAAGTTTAGACAAAATGACGAAGAAAACTCATACACTAGGCCTGTTCTGAAGAAAGAAGACTTGCAGTGGTGTTTTTAATTTGCTTTTATCCATCTTCTAACTTCTGAACCAATCTGCAAACTCTCCAGAATTTTCTTTTTGCTGGGCCAGGGGTTTTTTTTGCGATTTTTTTCATCCAACTTAGTAATAAGGAGTATCTAAATTATTGATTTTTTTTTTAAAAAAACTAACTTAAACCCTGCTCGATCGGCGCCTCTCTCGTTATCTCATCTTCTTCCTCATTCCTCGCATCCCGTCGGCGGCTCTCTCGGAAGCTTCTTTGCATCCTGTAGGCGCCTCACTTCTCCGGCGACGCTTTCCTATTTTCCGGCCAAGTATGTTCCGACGATCTTTTCTTTTTCCGCCTCACTTCTCCGCGATCTTTTGATTTTTCAGAACAGCTTAGTGGTTCTGGAATTTGATTTCGCTGTTGTTGTTCTCGTTTGATTTCAGAACAGCTAAGCTGTTTTGGTTTTGATTCCAGAAGTTGATAGAACGATAGTATATTTGTATTGTCCTTGTTTAGTTGCGTTCATTACTTCAATTTGTATTGTGTATTTGTGTGCAAGTGCAACATTGTTTATATTGTGTAGTAAATTATGGAGGGAAATTCCGATGAAACGCCTTATGATCCTTCTAAAGATCCTAAACGGAAACCGAATTCAAAGGATATTGGTTGGAAATATGGATATTGGCCGGATTTAAGCAAAAGACAATTGATTGCATGTTCACTTTGTGACAACCAATTGAATGGGGGAATCACAAGACTTAAACAACATTTGGCAGGTGGTTATGGAGACGTGAAAAAATGTGATAAAATCACAACGCTGATAATGAGAGAAATGCATGATGCCCTTGCAGCTAAGTGGAAGACACCATTCAGTTTGGATGATGAAGAAGAAGCAGTGGCACCAGTAGACCTATCTACAGCTTCCAACTCCGTGCCAAGCTCGGGAACAATTTACAAGAAGAAAAAAAAAAAGACTGTTATCCAGTTTGCAGCAATGTCAAGTGTCACACTCACAATCCACATCACAAACCAAGATTGGTGGATTGCTACAGAGAACTCCATAAGAAATTGTGGATGAAAGACACTCTAAAGGTCCTAGCCAACAGACCATTGAAAGGTCTTTGAAGACAAAAGAGGCTATTGAAAAAGTTAACATGTATGTAGCCAACTTCTTCTATGAGAATGTCATTCCTTTCAATGCGGCAAACTCAAGAAGCTATGAGTTGATGGTTGAAAGCATAGCACAAATTGGATCGGGCTACAAACCACCCACATATCATGAGTTGCGGGTTCCTTTATTAAAAAAGGCAAAAGAACAAACAGAAGATTTAAAGCGCAAACATCAAGAGATTTGGGAAAGGGATGGATGTACTCTTATGTCAGATGGGTGGACAGACAGACAGAAGAGGGAGACAACCGATAAATTTTCTTGTAAATAGTTCGCATGGGACTATTTTTCTTGGCTCTGTTGATGCTTCCAGTCAATGTCATGATGCTCAGATGTTGGCTGACTTACTTGAGAGCAAGATTGAAGAAATTGGCCCAAGTAATATTGTTCAAGTTATCACAGATAATGGCGCCAACTATAAGGCAGCGGGGAGATTGTTGGAGCAAAGATTGCCTACACTGTTTTGGATCCCTTGTGCCGCACATTGCTTGGACCTTATGTTGGAAGATGTGGGAAAAATGAAAGAATTCAAGCCTACAATTGCAAGAGCAAGATCCTTGACCACATTCTTTTATAGACGTGGTCGCCTTCTTGATGCGATGAGGGAGCACACTAATGGACATAATCTTGTTAGACCCGGGGCTACTAGATTTGCAACTGCATTTCTAACAAGAGTTGCAGCGATTGTTTGTAAGTCAAGATTGGTTTGATTCAAAATTGTGCAAGACCGAAGCGGGAAAGAAAATTTATGACTTAATCCATGCGGTTAAATTTTGGGAGGCAGTTGAAGATTGCATTAGAGCATCACAGCCTCTACTTGTGGTTTTGAGGATAGCGAGTGGTGATGAAAAACCCGCTATGACAGAATTAGCCGCGGCAATGGGTGAAGCTAAGAGGAGGATCAAACAAGTCTTAGCCCATAAATCCACTTTGTGCAAGAAAGTCATTGATATCATTGAAAGTCGATGGGAGCGTCAAATGGAAACACCATTATATGGTGCAACTCTATTTCCCAATCCGGGCAAGTATTTTGACATTAAGAAAAATGATGACATGTACTCGGGGAAGCTACGTGAAGACTTCAATGATGTACTTGAGAAATTAGTGGCGGATGATACAATGCGATCAAAGATACTTCTAGATGCCGATATGTATGATGAAGATCGAGGGTCTTTTGCAAGAGAGATGGTAATTAGAGAGCGCTCAAATAAGATTCCTCGTAAGTATATTGTGTATTATTTTATTTATTAATATTTATTGTCTTTACATATTTTTAAATTTTAATATTTTGTATTTTTAATGTTAGTTGAATGGTGGAAATCCTTCGGTGGGCGTACTCTCGAGTTTTCAAAGTTTGCAAAGCGCATTGTTAGTCTTTGTTATTCGTCCTCCGGGTGTGAACGAAATTGGAGCACTTTTGAGTTTGTAAGTAACTAAGTATTTAATGCTTTTTTAGTACTTTCTTAGTAGTTATTACTTATTATTTTTATTTAATTACTTTTCTTTTGTATAGATTCACACCAAGAAAAGAAATAGATTGTTGCACCAAAGATTGAATGATTTGGTGTATATCCAATACAATCGAAAGATTGCCACGAGATTTCAAAAAGTTCGTGAAGGTGGTAAAAACTATGATCCACTAGTACTTGACGATTTTGATTGGGGGACAAATGCGTGGTTCAACAATGATGATGGAGAGGATGATAGAATTCCTTTTGAGCTTGTTGATGAAGCCATTGGTGCTTCAAATGCCCTTGAGAGTCGTAATTTTCCAAGGAGGCGTGGAGTTAATGAGTTTGTCACTTATAATCGACGTCATCGTGGTTCTACTTCTACTTCAAGATTGGTGGATGAAAATTCAAGTGATGAAGGAGAAGAGATATTTCCAAATGATGATGAAGACATTGAAGATGATTTCGGGCTCAAACCAACTCCTCCAATGGATAATACCCCTAATGAAGACATTGAAGATGATTTTGATAATCTTTTTTAGATTGGAGATTTGGTCATTGTGATGACTTTAGCTACTTGATGTTTTATGGTTCATGCTATGTGAATTAGATTTTTGTATATTCTATGTTTGCTACTTTGCTACTTTGCTACGTGGGTGGTTTGTATATTCTATGTTTGCTACTTTGCTATGTTTTATGGTTCATAACAGTTATGTTTATTACTTTACTATGTGCAATGTCACAAGTGATGACTTTCAATGCTATTATTATTTTTATATCTTTTTTAAAATTTATATTTATAATATATATTATATTGTCGATATATCGCGACGCGGACGATATATCGGTCGCGAAACGATATATATCGATATCAAGGTTCGCTACCGCGAATTTTTTTTGGTCGCGATAATAAGCATGAGCCTGTCTGAATCCTTCACATTGTTTCAGTTAGTTGAAATTCCATTAAACTACTTTATTAAAGAGCACCAAAATATTTGTGATTTAAGTCAACTGAAATGTGTGGAAGGATGGAAGAAGCCAGTCCTAAGAAATAAAGGCCACACTTTTTCATATCTGACTCAAAAATAGGGCTAGTACGGAGGAAATTTACTAAGAAATAAAACATATAATGTAGAATTCATCTTGCATAGAGATGGATACCGGCACAGTGCTTCTTTTCTTCCCTTAAAACAAGTTGCAAATTCTGAATAAAGCAATTGTTGCTGCAAGGAAAACATTACTCACCTCAAAGGATTGGCCAGTACCCGCTGTTCAATAGTTACAAAACTCGTCTCCTGGTTTGACATAAACCAAGCAAGAGAAGATACACTGCCTCAATTGCAAGCACTAAGTTAGTATCAAGTGTAGTAGCAAAAAGATAAAACAGTTATGCATGAAGTGAAAATGAGCAACCTACCTGCCAGTAAATATATGCTCTCTAACTCCGAGTATTGATGGACACCGTACACCATCATGTTTTTTAAGAAATTCTTGCAGCAAATTTCGCATTTTCAGTGCTTCCTCCATGTAGTGTTCCTACAAATGGATATCTAAGCATGTGTAGCAACACAAAAGTGCTCAAGAAAAAAATAAGTCTTCTACCTGGTTCATATCTATAGTCTGTAAACCTTCACCGCGGGTAAAAATAATAGCATGATTCTGATTTTCTGGTTTCCCTTCACCCAAGATGGCAGGACCTGGAAGTTTAATGCGATAGATTACCTGTTCATTAAAACAACACAAAGGTGTTAACTAGCTCTACTGATAAAGGTCTTTAATGTTGATAGAAAAGGTCTTCAGCGTTACCCTTTATTATGCATGCACATAAACAAATCTGGCAAAGTGGATAGAATTGGAAACAGTTATATGATCAAATGGTTATTCAGATACTGGAGTTTATTTACCTAGCGTGTCTACTTGTGGGAACACCCTCACTCCTGTGCCTTTTCTGAAAGAGGATGTTGAGTCCATGGTTTAAAATACCATACCGTACCGCCCGATACGGCCGGTATTTACTGGTTTTTTTAAAACCGATATACGAGATACCCGGTATAGGATGGTACCGGGTATCTCAGTTAATACTGCCCGGTATGGGTGGTATTTTATGTCATACCGGGCGATACCGCCCGATATGACGCAACGGCTCTTTTTAAGAGCCGTTGCTACAGTACCCGACAGCTATTTGGGGCCAAATTTAAGGCTATTTGGGGTCTCTATATAAAGACCCCAAACACCTTATTTCACCCCCTCATTCTCCTCTCATCTCCCAAACTCTCAATTCTCTCTCTAATATCTATTTTCTCAATTGTGTTATTGGAGTTATTTTTAACAGCAAAAAAGAAAAAAATTCACGGGCCAGTATACCTTTTTCGTACCGGCCCGTACCGTGTGTCAATACGTTACGGTACCGCCGGTCACTGACCGAGATCGGTACCGGTACCAGTATTTTAAACCATGGTTGCGTCTCAACTCTCAACCCGAACCAGACTAATAACGAACATGTATTCTCTCTACTTTAGCAAAATGAAAGAAACAACAAGGGAGAAAACAACTAGTTGAGAACAGCTAGTTGAGGGCTCACTATATCATCCTTATTAGAAAAACATGATTCAATCTCGCAAGAAAAGAAAAGACTAAAGTAGGTTAAGGTGGAGGGACAGCCAATGATTTAAGCATAAGGCACTCGATTTTAACAAAGGATTTAAGAACGGATTTATGGAATGATAAAAGTGAGAAAGGATTTCGGATTAATCTAACCCTCCCTCTCAATATATAGATGACAATTTTATTGCACATATTGGGTGATTTATTAGTTGAACAATCTCTAATTTACACTCAAATCAAGCAAATATAACCTAATAGGTTTACCTGGTCAAGATTGGGCACTGGCTCAGCAGAATCACCAGCCAAAGCAGCCTTAACCAATGCAGAATAATAAACCTTTTCATTCTTTTTTGATCCATCACTGCTAGGTTCTTCAACCTCGTCAATATAAGCAACACGAAGCGATGGGTACCTGTCAGCCAAAACAAGATATAGCAAACACTATGAAAGGCTTATCAGGCTCTTAGATTAAAACCTTCGAAGGTCCTACATTTAGATAGTTTTATCAACTAAAAGAAAGATAATAAAATCCTAAAAGTTAAAGTGGAACTCTACCAACCACATTATTTGTCATTATTTAGGCTAGTCCATTGATTATAATAAATGATTTAAAGTTAAAGTGGAACTCTACCAACCAACAAAACATCAAATTATCACAAGGATTTTGTTTTTGCTCACGCCAAAGCATAATGTTAACACATACGTCGTCATGAGTCTTAGAATATCCTGTGCACGAGGATCCCCAGAACGCTTCTGAATTCCATATTGCTGGCAGGACACTACATAGGTGAACTTCATATCAGCTAGAGCTTGGCATTGAACCCACAAGGATCTTTCAAGTTTTGGATTTTCCTCAGATGTCAATTCTATTGCTTTATAACCTTCCATGAGGTCTGAAAAGAACCATGATATTTCAATTTATATTACATCGATCACCGAAAAGTGGTGGAAACTGGAAACAGACTCAAAGAAAGAAACAGTTAGTAGAACACCTTCGTCTTTGGCCATGTCAAGAAAAGCTTGAAGTTCCAGAGCTTTTCGATAATACATCATACCTCTAACTGGAATTGAAATGCATCAAAAAATTATTAAAATGTGAATGTGATCAACACAAAAATGCAATACAAAAGAGTGGAAGTTAATTTTATTGGGAAATGGGAAAGGGCAACGTATCTACATGTCATAGCAACAAGGATGTTACCAGTTCTCGTCAATGTTTGGCCCCGATATGATGCCCAAAGCCGTATATCTTCTTCCAATTCATCATAATTTTCACAAAGATCATCTTCTGTGTCGCACCTAACACGCTCCAGGAAATTCGTCCATTCATCTACAGCACAACAATGAAGCAAGCAGAAACTCAAATGTATGGATTAGCCACAGGAATGTAAACCAATCAGAATATCCAGAGAATATATCTAAAACATAACAGGAAACCTGGATAAATTTTCTGCAGATAGAAAAGAATAGAAACTCCATCTTCATTTGGCTCCTCAATTTCTTTCAAGGAAAAAAGGACATCTTCCTTACAATAGGGAGTCAAGACACTGCAGTAAAAAATGCACTGTGGTCAATTCCCCATTAAAATAATATTAAATACAACAAATTCCAAAATAACATTTTTGCATTGTATAGCATAGAGGTGGCAATGGGCCGGGCCCGCCCATGGGCGGCACGGGACCAGCCCGGTTCCGAGCCGTGCCTGACCCGGCCCGAAACTGGGCCGGGCACAACCCGTCTGTGCCCAGGAGATGGGCTGGGCTCGCCCCCCGGGCCCAAGGCCGTGCTCGGCACGGCGCGCGGGCCGAGCACAGCACCCCGGATCTGACGCGCATCAGGCCTGGTCTGGCACGTGCCGACCTAGGTCTGGCCAGAGCCACACCGGATGAATTAAAAAAAAAGATTATTATTTAAAATCTCCTATAAATATTCTATCATCTTCTTCATTTTTTTATCTTCATTCTCTTCTCCAACTCTTTCTCTCATCTCTCAACAATATAAGTTCATTTACAATCATTCTCAAGAACTTTTTAAGTTCATCAAAGATTCAAGATTGTTGCCAATTTTTTTTAATCTTTTAACTTTGTTTCGTTGATTAGTATAATATTTATACTTTTTATATTTTTAATTTTTACTAATGGCGGATAGAGATTTCTCAGGTTATTCTCTACAAGCAGGATCAAATATATTAGAAAATTGTCTCCTAGTACTCCTACCACTCAACAAAACCAAGACATAGACATAAGTTCATCTATTAATTTATGTCCATCAGGTAGAAAAAAAAAGTATGACATGGGAATATTTTGAGAAAATTATTGAAGCTGATGGCACCATAACAAAAGCCCGGTGCAAAAAATATTAAAAAATTCTTTCGACTTCAACAACAGGAGGAACTGGTCATCTTTTACGTCATGCAAAGGGTCATGACAATCCAGTTACACAAGCTCAACAAATTCTTAATTTATCTTCTTCTGGTTTAACAAGTTTTTCGTATAATCATGATTTTCAACGTCGAGAACTTACAAAATTAATTGTTCAAAGTAAATCTCCTTTTAGTTTTGTTGACCAGCCAAGATTTTCTACTTGAATTCAAAATACTTTAAAACCAAATTATAAAAAAATTACTCGAAATACAAAGAAAAGTGATGTTTTAAAATTATTTTTTATATATAGAGAAAATATAATAACTAGTTTTCAAAATAATAAATCAAAAATTTCTTTAACATCTGATGTTTGGTCTAGTCAACGTACTACTAATTCTTACATTTGTGTTACGGCACATTGGATTGATGATAATTTTATTTTGCAAAAAATAATAATTAGTTTTAAAGTTTTTGAATATCCACACACTTCTGTTGTCATTTTTTCTGCTATTAGATTTGTAATATCTTTCTATAATATAAATGGAAAAAAAAATTCGATTAGTTTTGATAACGCTAGTAATAATGATGCTGCTATTCCTCCCCTTAAACAATTATTTAAGTCAGTATTAGAAGGTGAATTATTTAATGTTCGTTGTGTTTGTCATATTCTTAATTTATGTGTACAATATGGTTTTTAAATTAGTAAACATACATGTAGAAAAAGTTAAAGATGTTATTAGATATATGTGTTCTTCAAAAGCAAAAGCACAAGAATTTAAAAAATTATGTCAATCTTTTAATAAACCATTTAAAAATTTAATGGTGATGTTATTACTAGATGGAATTCAACATATCATATGTTTAGGTCTACTACAAAATATCAAGAGATCCTTACAATGTTTTACAATAAAAATGTCCGGTGATAATGATTGATTAGTTGCTGGGCATATTACTCAAATTTTATAACTTTTCAATAAAGTTACCGAACAACTTTCCAGTGTTTATTATTCTTTTTCACATATAGTTTTTATTAGTAAAGTATTTTCTTCGCATAGACATCACCTTTTATTTGCACAAATTATTTTTTTAATGAAATCTAAATTTAAAAATATTGATCAAATAAACCTACTTTATTTTGTTTAGCAAAATGACCCTAGAAGGAAAATTGATGGTTTAAATATGTTTTAGATGATTATTATAAGAATATGGAATTAAATAATGTTAAAGAAAAAAATCTAGAATTTCGAATGGGAAAAGGTACAAAAATGCCCCTATAGGTAAATGGTGTTAGTTGAGAGACAATGGAGCTGATGTGGCTGATGACTGGGACTGATGACGTGGACATCTGACGCGCATGTGGGCCAAGATGTTTTCTCACGGGTACTAAAATGCCTCTGACGTTTTCTCACGGGTACTAAAATGCCCCTAACGTTTTCTCACGGGTACAAAAATATCTCTAACATTTGTTTTCGACCTAAGATACCCTCAGAGATTATTGAAAATGATATAAAAATGACATCAGACTAACTTTTGTTACGTGAGACTTAACGGGGATGTTATGGATGCTGACAAAAATGTTGACTTTAAACGTGGCGCATATGCAGAGAGCAACTTGTCACGCAATCGTAGGAGTGAATAAAAAAATCAAAAATTCGGTTAATTAAAAAACCGGTTTGAAACTTAACCAAATTTTGCAGTTTTCGATTTATTATGAGTCACTTACGTGGCAAGTTGCTTTCTACATATGCACCACGT
The DNA here is from genome assembly GCA_034359265.1 of Canna indica. NCBI lineage: Eukaryota > Viridiplantae > Streptophyta > Magnoliopsida > Zingiberales > Cannaceae > Canna > Canna indica. The sequence goes on along the minus strand of CP136898.1, from coordinate 4,383,688 downwards.
GTAAAGTCTCAGATAACAAAAGTTAGTTTGATGTCATTTTTGTACTATTTTCAATAACCTCGGAGGTATTTTAGGTCCAAAACAAACGTTAGGGGTATTTTAGTGCTCGTGAGAAACGTTAGGCGTATTTGTGTACCCGTAAAAAAACGTTAGGAGCATTTTAGTACCTGTGAGAAAACGTCAGGAGCATTTTAGTACTCATGAGAAAACATCCTAGCCCATATGCGCATCAGATGTCAACGTCATCAGTCTCAGTCATCAGCCACGTCAACTTTGTTATCTCTCAACTAACACTGTTTACCTATATGGTCATTTTTGTACCCAATTCATAACGCGAGGGGTATTTTTGATCCCAAAAAAACGTTAGGAATATTTTAGTACCCGCGAGAAAACGTAAGGGACATTTTTGTACCTTTTCTCATTTCAAATTTATTGAATTCTATATTTGTATTTTACGCTTCAAAATTTGGTGATACAATTATAAATAAAACATCTTCTAGATTAAGACATGATAGTGAAAATAGTATTAATTCTCAACTTGGTCGTAGGATAAAAAAAACTAAATCTATTAATTTCAATGAATTCGCTTTTTTTCTAAATCATAATCATTCTAAAGAAATAGATGATAATGAGATTTTAGCATGATGAAAAAAACAAGAAAATGTGTAACATATTGTTTCCATCATGACACGTGATATACTAAATTTTAAAACTATAAAAATTCAAATTTAAATATTTAAATATTCGGGCCTGCCCAAGCCCGAATGGGCGGGCTCAGGCCCAGGCTGGGCACGGCCCGGAGGTGGCCGGGCCTGCCCGGGCCTCGGCTGGCCCAGGCACGGCCCATTGCCACCTCTACTACTACTATAGCAGAGGGAACAACTGTAAACAAATATAATGAGTGGGTATAAAATTTTTAATGAACCTCAAACAAAAGCAGTTAGAGATTACTATTTTTAGCTGAGGTTTGTGAATACTTATCAAAATAACCTCAGAAACATTTTGCATAGAGACAAAATAAGAGCATTAATCCAATAATGCTGAGGAATATTATTTTTCCCTTCAAAACTATACTAGCTCAAAAGATTCAGAGACTTAAAATGAATGTTCTACAGCATGTCAGGAATCATATTCAAAGATCGTAAAAACATAGCGGTGAATTTTACACAGGAAATAGTTCAATTCCCATTTATTAGTTTGTCCCTTTACTCACATAGTAAGATCCAAAAATATAGGTTATGAAGATATGGGAAGGGATGCATCAGTACATCAGCACAAAATAGTAAACCATAACAGTAAATGTAGCTGTGCAGTGACTATCTGATTTTATATTATACAAATTCAAAATTTCTCATCAACTATTGAGATGATTCTAGTGATCATATAATTATCGAAACAAAACATGCTAAGAAATTAATATTACAGTGACGTTGACTTACGAAAATGATAACATGTGACGGACTTTAGGTGCATCAGGCATATTCATGAATAAAGAGTTGCAGAAGAAGGAGATTCGCCGTTTTGCATCTAGGTTTGATGGCACATCCATTGCAGATTCTTTCACAGTGAGCAATAGATGCAGCCTTTTGATCTAGAAGCATCAGACCATGATTAACATGACCCATCAAACCAACATATCAATACTAAGAGCAGAGACATACATTACAAAGAAGACTACCTTCTCCGTCCAAGCATTTGATTCTGGTAAAGGAAATTTGATAGCTCCAGCTTTCGCAAATAACTGAACTTGCGGATCCAAGGGTGTAATTCCCTCATGCCCACCCTGGTTAGAATCTACAATGCTGTAAAGAAGTTTTGCATTAACTTGGCATCAGTGCAAAGAGTAAGATCTCTGTTCCTGTCCTCATATTTTCTTTTTCTATTAATCTTCATCTTTCTTAGATGATTTGTAGATTTTGATGTTTCAGATCAAAAACTGGTTAAAGAAGGAATCTCAGTAGAGTGAAAACAGTCAATCATATTGCTTGAACTCTTGAGTTTTAATTGACTACAGTTTTTCATATTTTCATAGCTTTCTGACTGTAATCATCTGCTACTTGTGACTTTTGTCCTATCAAATGAAGTTTACCTTCATAATCAAAGCTCTCATTCACATCACTATAGATGATTAGAGAAGCAACTACATAAATCTATTATATAGTCAAACCATATGGACTGCCTAAGGAAACACCCTAATGGAAACTGCAAGGGCCTGTTTAGTTGATGAAATGGATTAGACAAGGAATGGAATAATTATTCCTTTGTTTGGTTCACATAAGGAATAGACAATGAATAGAAAGAAAAATGATCAAAATATCCTTCTTAAAAATATTAAATAATACTCAAAAAAATAAATTATATTATAATTTATTCTAATTCATAATAATACAATAAAAATATGAATTTATGTAAAATAATTTATAAAAAAATAGTAATGTTATATATTGGAAATGTTAAAGTCCCACGTTGGTTAAAAATATGGCCAAAATAGCTTTTAAACAGTTTGGGCAATCCTCTCCCCATGAGCTAACTTTTGGAGTGAGTTAGGCCCACTAATTTCTTAACATGATATCAGAGCCTATCCAGTGGTTGATATTGTGTCACCCGCAGATGTCCAGTCCTACAAAACTTCACACTCCAGATGTCTAATCCTGGGCGTGAGGGGGGTGTTAAAATCCCACATTGGTTAAAAATATAGCCAAGATAGTCTTTAAATAGTTTGGGCAATCCTCTCCCCATGAGCTAGATTTTGGGGTGAGTTAGGCTCACTGATTTCTTAACAAGAAATATATTTAAAAAATCAATATATTTATAATATAAAGGATATATTATATTATTTTAATAGTTTGATATACATCAATGTTTTTGTTTTAATTTAAACTATATATAACATATGATATTATTATACAATAAAATATATCATAATTTTAATTTTAATATAATATCATAATGATATTATGCTCCAAATTAGTTGAAATTATTTATATATTTCGTATTTATTAAAAATATCATATAAACATATATGTACTATATAATTTATTCTATGTAATTAGGATGAACCTTGATGGGGCATAGAGGGGGAATAGGAATAGTTATTCGTTGCAACCCAATAAATGAATAGGAATAGAGGAGAAATACATCAACCAAACAGGCCCTAAAGAAAGCAATTAAAAATAGAGAAAAACATAATCTGAAACCATATTAATCTAATTTCTAGATACATTATGTACTACCTAATACTCTCAACATCAACTCCACAAGAATTCTGCAGTTCTTCCCTTGTTCACATTTAATTTATTCTCTTCTTCTCAATATGAGACTCCTGTGCACCTAAACACATTATGTTGTAGCATGTCATCATTATTGCTATATTAACCTCTTATATATGGAAATAAAATGTGATCCTTTATAGGAATATGAGCTAGTGACCAAAGGTAAAGTAAATCAAAAGACAGTTTTCCATATAATTTCCAATGCACATAAATTGACTTGTAATTAGTAATCAGCTCGCATGAAAGGCCACTAATATCTCTTACACTTGAAGCTCTTCATCCATAATATCCCTTGTGACTACCTCAAGCATGTCCTGAAAATAAATGATAACCTGGTCTCTATCTTCTTCCTTATTAGTCATCTGGCAGAACAGAATATGATTCAACACCACAGTGACCAAATAATTGAATCATTAGAATTATCTTAAATGCCTACCAGCAACTTAATCAACTCAATAAATATGTTGCACAAACTGGGAAGATAGCTCATGTTCAGTTCATCATCTTTTTTGGATTCTTGCTGCTTATCATCTTTTATGAATTCATCAACCTTGCTGAAAATTTTGTTGACAACCCTACACCATGCATTGGCAAACGAGAAAAATAATCATTTGAAGAAAGTTTTGAGACACAAGTTAGGGAAAAACACAATAAAAAACAATTAGCCTACCCTTTTTCATGATAACCATCAACTAAATACTTAATGATGCTTTTAAATGATACATAGCATTCCTGAACGGCACAACTCATATAAGGATCTGCATTTACTCTCTTCTTCAGTTCATGATACTTTCTGTTGCTATCTTTGGCCATGTCAAGTGCTATCGGGATCTAACACAAGTAAAAATATGCAGTAAATTAGCAGTACAAACCTTGCACCAAATAATCAGAGAAGGGGAAACAGAAAATTATTATGGCAGCCATACTTTGCTAGCAAGTAAGAAGGGAGGCCACTGGATAAGTTTCAGTTCATTCAATTCTCGATCAGCAGTGTACGGAACAAGCAACAGATCCATTTCTCTGACTCAAATAACTTCAATGTTAGCAAGTTTGAATGTAAATAGCAACTTATTCTAACTGAAAACAAATAAGTGTGTGTGGTACTTGTTGCTTATTAGATCTTCTTCTCGGAAACTGGTGATTATTTTATTCCACATTTGTGCAAACCTTGCTTCCTCTTTCTCATTACTAGTAGTTGGTATCTGAAATAACCAGCAAAGAGAATAATTTTCGTATGTATGAAAAAGAATGCAAATGTAAAAGTAATTCAAAATAAGAATCTACATGCAAAAAATTTCAAACTGTAGAAAATGCATTAAACCTCCTCAAATTTGCTAGAGAGAGTAGCTCTTAAACCCTTTTTTCCGCTTGCTTCAGATTTTTCCCGTGGAATTAAGTGAACATTAAAGGCACCAGGCAGGGATTGAAATCTTGATCTTATCATTCCTAGCGTGCGAATCTGAAATGCAAGAAACATAGAAATTAGAATAATAGTATCATAAGGCAAATAACCCTTTCCTTTAAAAAACATAAAATAATACAACTTCATGAACATCATATCTGCAGAGATATAAAACAATTATAGTAATATTATATAGAAATAATTAGCAATAGACTTTATAATAAGGATCATTCAACTAATAATAATTGAACTTGCACCTTCATGAAATTGCACCATGCATGTTAGAATATATAAGTTTAGCTTGAACTCTTTCCTAACTGATTAAGCTTTTGAGATAAGTTGTTCCCCGTGCAAACTCAAAAATGGTATTAGAGCAAAGCTCACAGTTCTAGACTCAAATTATTATTACTTCCTTTGCTTAAGTGCCTAGATAAACCTGTTTGACCAAGTATGTTACCAGCAAAATAGGTTAGCACTGCTTGATTAGCATTCATTATACTATACAGACTGATATATCAAATGTTTCAGTGTTTCAGTCAATGTCCTACTTGATATTTCAGTCAAGTTAACAATAAACTTTGCAATCAAAGAGCACTAAAATTGAGTTTTGAATAACGAGAAAGGTGGTGAAGACTTGAAGTATGATCCAAGAAAATTTGCCAAGAGTCCAATAGGTCAACCTACAAGATTTTTTTACTCTTCCTAAATAATTTTTAATGACAATAATAGAAAACCAAAATAAGCCCAGTCTGTCATCTGAAGCTACTATTAATGCCAGACTCATCAAAGTCTAATATCTAAGTAAAATATGGCAGATTGCTTGCTAAGAAAGCAATTCAGAACCACATCTAAGATTTTTGAAAAATTGCAAGTTCAGTTGAAAAAAATGGAAGCCTACCAAATACAGAAAAACCTCAAAATGAATAAACCCAACAATTGCAACCAATTGCTTATCTCCGCTAGAAAAAAAATGTCTTCAAAAAAGCATCCAAAGGATCCTGAGGAAGCACCTAGATAAATTTGGCATGGAGGAACATGAATTTTAAATAACCCAATAAAATATGCAACTAGCTAAATACACTCCAGATAAATTTCAAATATTATCAGTACAAAGTTGAAGTCTGATCCTGGGATGGAAAACCTCCCAAAAATGAACCTAATGGAAGCACCTAGTCGACTTGCTTCATGCAACTGTTAAGCAATCACTTCAAAAACTGATTTTAACAAAAAGCCAGTAGTAAAAGTAGTTTAGAAAGCATGCAATGTGCACCTCTCCCAGACGACGCCAAGCTCCATATATACCACCAATTAATGTTGAAAATAAAGCATACCAGATCTGAGCATCCATGAAGTAAACCTAAAAGAACAAGAGTAACAGGCTGAACAAGTGGCTAAAAATAATATGATGTAGAATCAAATAGAATCATAACCAAGAAGCATACAAGAATAATTGGAGCCCAAAGTGCAATCACTATGCCAATGTTGTAGTTGGCTGCAGATAAAACACAACATTAAAAGTATACCAAGTAAAGAATATTCTGAATTAAGTGCATACCTCTTGGAAAAAATTCATGCCATTGAAAAGATTTTATTGGCTCACTCATGATATCTTTTGTTGGTTTTACAAGAGGCTGGATCTGCAATAAAGAAAGAACTTAATGAAGATATTAATGCTGACTGGCAAAGATAGGTAACCTACTTAAAAGCTCAAATTTAGTTTACTTTGTCTAAGATTCATATCATACAAGTCCAAGAAAAACGACTCGATAGCAAACTGTCTAAGCAAATAATGACAAGTGTACCTCAAAATAGTAACTGAAAGCCAACTTTGTAGCTATAAGAAGCACCCAAAATATTGTGTACCTGAATAATGAAAAATGGTATTGGTGAAAATAAGACCGCATTATAATGAAAATCAACAATAAAATATTCCTACTCATACTTGAAAAGTGACCACGAACTCTCACGCATCCCCCTTCCAACAAATAGACGAGGCTGCGAATATTGCAAACAAAAACATCCCATCTTCACTACAACTTAACTCCCTAATTGAGAGCGCATTAAAACAAAATAACCATTTACAATGAGCAATAATTACCTGGGACCACCACATAATCAATGTAATTATCTTATAGTTTGAACGCTCAAGAAAATGCCTCAGGAAAGGGAATAGAAATAGTACTGCGGATAGTATATTTGGTGATAGATAAATAGCAACAGCCAAATAGTAGAGTGAGGGAAGATTATGACCATCCCCAAGCCAACTTCTGATTGTCCTTGCTAAGCCAGTAGGATTTTTCCAAGAATAGGCATAAGTAACTGGTAAAATTACCACCCATGCAGCTGCTGAAATAACCTTAAAAATATATCTCAGCTTAACAGAAGAAGACATCATCCTTCTTGCTTTCCAGCTAAAGATTACATCAAGAACAGCTGAAAAATTATCATTGCGCAAATGTTAAAGGAAGAATAAGGATCAAAATGACATAATTTACAGACCATGTTTTCATTGGTTGCTAACCAAATATTTTTGGAGTTTCCACAAGAAATTAGCAAAAGGTTTGAGGAATCAAAGAAGGCAATCAAAACAATGAATATAATTCTCTCAAAAATGTTTCTGAGACCAGGAAATTATCACCAAAAGTCTTCAAAATGCCATGCTTCTGATTTATTAATAATAAGTATGAAATGGGTAAATATATGACACAATTATTCAAGTTTTTTCAGCATGGACATAGAAAAGAAAATCAAAACACCAAGGATGGTCATACAGTTTTGAAACTTTGATGTGAAAAACCTTTAGCACAGGTGTTTTGATTCATTTTTGCCTGATCCACTATTGCTTTATAGCACTCCCAGAAGTTGCAATAAAGGATCACTAGCTCCCAGAAAGAAGCAAAAAATGTAACCAAGTATGACTTCACATTAGGAGAGGTCTTCAAAATGACACTCTCTACTTTCAAACAAGGAAACACTTCATCTTTTTCATTTTTTCTAAATAAACTCTAACAAGCATATATGAAAAAGAGCTGACAAATTGAATATCATAAATTTAGATTGAAGTATATTCAATACTTTCCACAACTTCTAAAATCATTTTCCATCACCCTATCTGACTAATGCTAATCAGTCACATTCAATAAATCTATTTAGTAATAATAAGAGTAACAACGCTACCAGAAAAACTATTTCTAAACTTCTAACTAAGAAAAGAGAAATTTATCAAGTATATAGATGTTGAACAATCAGACCTTGACCCAGCTTCAGTATTGCAGCAGTTATGAATATACTTAACACCTTCTTAAATACTTCCACATCAAAAATAGCACTTGGGCCACCATTCCAAGCAATTATCACCATGGCCTTAGAAAGAAAATAAAATCCATTAGAAAAGAGAATAGCAAAGAAGAAAAAGTGTGTGACGGGCCTGACAAGTCTAACAGCAACAAGAAGCACCTGTAGGCATAAAGTAAAGAAGATCCACATTCTATCAAAACTTCGAAATATATGCCAGAATGATCGTATTTCAACAAAATTAATCTTTCCAATCCACCGATCTAAATTTGATTGCTTGATGTCCTGAACAAGACAATTAAAATCAATTAAGTTCTTGATTTTTCATCAAGTTTACAGAAAAGAAATAATGACAAATTTTGGCATGTCCTAAATTTAAACAAAAAAAAATTAGTAATTTTCTGACACCATGAAGTAACATAACAGTGGAGCTATGAGAAAAATGATAATGTTTTTCAAAAATGCTAATTGGAAAGCAGATTAAAGAAAGGCTATACACAAAATGTTAATAAAGCAGAAGAAATATGCAGGGGTTTAGAATTTGATTTACAGCAACAATATCTCTCATTGAGATACTTTCTAGAGCTTTAGAAGCATTATAATTTGATTTATATGCAAGGAAGCAGCTGGTGCCTAGTAACTTGAGATGTGAATAACTACATGGGATGAAATCCAAGATCATGAGATAAAGGTAAAACTATTCAAGAGAGCGGACTCAATAAACAATTTAATATATTTTTCAGACACAACAGACCATGGACCAAGCAAATCTGTCGGCAACATAGAGAAGCATAGCCTTTGGCTAAGCACTGATGCATCATAGGGGCCAGCAACTTTGTTCAGTTGTTAGAAACTTAGAATATGATAGGAAATAGAAGCCCTTAGCATTCTACTCGTGCATTGTACGTAAAAAAAAATATTCAAAAAATTAAATTATTAAAAATATATATGCATATATAATTTATACTTATTTAATATAACTAATTCACTAATTATCAAATATTGTAATTAATTTAATTAATTATAATTATAATTGTAACTATAATAAATTAATGACTATAATTTGAATTACATATTAAAATAAGATATTAAAGTTATTTAAATAATAACCATGATGAAGATTACATTTTATGCTATTAAAGATCAATACTTAATAAATCAAGATTTTACCAATGCAAACTTATACCAATGGACGCACTCATCATGTTAGCTAAAGAAATACTCTCGGTTTTAAAAATTAGCTAGATAGACCTAAAAAAGTAGTTAAGTCATCGACCACTTGGTTTTGACCTAGATAAACAGCAGGGGACAACTATCTTAATTTTAGAGATCCCCCAAATGTTCCTCACCAACAGATACAAGGGACACCTATTTTATCTTGGGCTAATATTTTCAGAAATTTGTGAAAAACATAAAAACTTTATGATTGTTGTCAAAACCATATACACTTTGGAATATTGTCAAAACCATAACTTTTTTCTTCAAATCTCTTATCTCTATAATGCCTCTCAAATATTCTTTAGTAACTTTGGTTCATCCCTAACTCATTATGGGTAAAAGTATATATGTTATTCACATTTTAGATTTGCATATAGTTTCATGTATTTAGAATTAGTAATTGGGTATAAATGTTGTTTACTTGAGAGTTAAGGACCTTCATCTAAATTCGCTAACTCATTATATATAGGCACAAATAAAATGTAAATCACTTTTTTAGTTTCCAAGTGATTTACGCATTTAAAAATACTCATCAAATGCTTGTGCATGAGTTCGTTCAAAGTCCATAACAAATTATAGAGGTATAAATAAATTATTATTCACATTTTTATTAGTCACCAAATAGTCTACAATATTTCTTGGCCCAAATCCCTGAAGAGAAGAACCCAACAGTTAAGGAGCATCATGGGAATTTATAAAAAAATTATAGTTTTGATAATATTCTAAATGTGTTTATGGTTTTAGCTAGGGTTGAGCATCGGGCGGGTCAGGTCAATACCCAACCCAACCCAATCGGGTATAAACCCGAAAATTTCAAAAAATTTATACACAACCTGACCCGAATAACCCGAAAAAATCGGGGCCCGACCCGATTAACCCGAATTCGGTTTAGAAAAATAAAATTTAAAAAAATCATCTTGAAAATGGTGATAAAAAAAGATGAACAATTGTATTAAAATTATGACTCAAGTAGTTCTTGAACTCAAGACCTCCTAAACCTTATCTCCACCCTTCTAACCACAAAGTCAACACCAACTTTTATCAATATATACAACATATATATATATAACTTAAAATCGGGTCGGGTCGGGTTAAACATGGTTTTCACCCGAACCTGACCCGAAATAGTAAATGAAAATTTTGAAAATGCAACCCCACCCGATATACCCGAATAACCCGACCCGGAATGAATTTTCAGGCTAGTTTTTTCGGGTTTTTCGAGTCGGATCGGGTTTTGCTCAGCCCTAGTTTTAGCAATTAACCATAAAAGTTTTAGTGATTTTGGCAACATTGCCCATCTTTTAAACCCTTTACTATTTCTTATTATTAATTTTGAAAAAAAAACTTTAACTATTATATTTCCAAAGTTAATAGTATAAATATTCTAACCTGAATGTTATTACTTTAAAATAAATATAAAATATTGGAAATTTAATAATTTATATTTACATAAATATAAATGCAACTTATAATTTATTTACTATATAATTGAATACAACTATATAAATATAAATGCAATTTGATTTATTAAATACATAATAACACATACTTAAGATGTTTTGAATAAAATACTAAGATTTCAGATCAATAATATTTTTTTAATCGGAAACTAATACTATTATTTGTAATCATGATTAAATGCTAATTTAAATTTATAATTCAATATAATCTAAGTTAAATTCTAAATTTGCATGCATTAATTGTGAAATTTTTGGCGGGAAAATAATTAACAAAATTGCAACATGTGGCAGTTACTTTATTTACTGGTGGAACAAATGTTATATATCATATAGCTTATTAGAGGTTACATAAAATTTATGAGATGCAAGTATCAAGTCTTTCACCAAATTAAAGCCATGAGTAGAGTCTCTGCAGGGAACTCATTATGCAGCTAGCAGTCAAACATATGCACTAATTGCTCATTAAAATATCCACGCCATGGTGCAACAGAAGAAAAATACTTAGAACAGTACACTGGATAAATACATAGTTAATGTAATACCCCACTTTAGTCCCACATCGGGAGTATATTGGATGTGGTGTTGACTTATAAGGCTTGATGGGTGTGCTACTATCAACTTCAGCTTAAGCATTTTAATTGGGCCAATAGGTTGGCCTATGAAATTGATGAGTCAGCTATCTCATCAAGCGGGTTGTAACAACAATCCAAGGAGATAGTAATGTCATCTGTGAGTTCCAATGATCAATTAGCTAACATATTAACTATATCGTTGAGAGGTCCTAGGATAACTTACATATGCATCAAGTTTGGTTTCCATAATATTTTTGCTCCAACTTGAGGGGGAGTGTTAGGGACCTAAATGTATATATGTTGTCTCTATTGTACCTATATACAATTTTATCCTTTATATATTTCATGGTAGAGGGGACTACCAAGAAGGAATTTTATTTTCCCCTTATTTTGCACACCCTCAATCTACCCAAAAACCTAACAATTCCATGTTTTCACTCGGCACCTCTCATCTCGTATCTTGGTTGTGGTTACAAAGTGTAATACCTCAATTTAGTCCCACATTGGGAGTATATTGGATGTGGTGTTGGTTTATAAGTCTTGATGGGTGTGTTGCCATCAACTTCAGCTTAAACATTTTCATTAGGCCAATAGGTTGGCCTATAAAGTTGATGGGTCAGTTATCTCATCAAGCGGATTGTAACAAATGGTACCAAATCAAGACCTAGTCCTACGCATGGTGAAGAAGCCTATGTGAGAAAGGGCTGCCCATGTGATGGGGTGGAGCCGCTACTAGGCTAGGCCTCACATGCCGCCGACTTGGGTGTGATCTTGGGCTATGTGTTAGACTCGAGTTGGATCTTGACGATGACGTCAAGACATAAGTTAGGGAGATTGTAATACCTCAGTTTAGTCCCACATCGGGAGTATATTAGATGTGATGTTGGTTTATAAGGCTTGATGGGTGTGCTGCCATCAACTTTCGCTTAAGTATTTTAATTAGGCCAATAGGTTGGTCAATGAAATTGATGGGTCAATTATCTCATCAAGCGGGTTGTAACACAAAGAGGCAACAAACGCAAAACATTACTAAACTAAAATTTATTGTCTAGTGTTGTGCGACATGTCCTATACGTATTGATACTGACGAACAAACTCATAGTAATCAAAACTCATCGAAACAAGTAAGAGATCTCAAATATGAAAAGTTCAGTTTTCAAAAAAATCAATCAGCCAATGATGGTTTTAATTTATCATAAAAATCAAACAGTTCATCTAATTATCAAATAACCTCCGGATATTTTTAATCTAATATAATAATCCAATATATATAACCAATTAGACATTTCCAAAATCATCACCACAAGGAAAGCTCAATTTGCATCAATAAACAATCCAAACATTAATTGGAACCTCAAATATGCCATCTCATCAATAATAGATAGCTAAATTATTGATTACAAAAAACTAAAATCATCAATTAATTTTTACCTCCAAGGACGAAAACATGTAATAGTTAGTAACCAAAACCAATATACACAAAAATTACTATTGATCATTAATTTAATTAATACTATATGGCTTGTTTGTCTCACGGGATACGATTTTGATCGAATAACAATTTAAATAGAATTAATCAGGATGAAAATTCTTGGGATAGAGCTTGTATCCTAACCCACATTTATTTCGATCTCAAATAAGATGATCTGATAAGGCCAGATTTCCAAGTTTTGGCTTTGGATAAGGAAATCAAATAATAATAATTCAATACTTGAAATCTGACTTTACCAACTTATCATTTTAAAGTTATGAAATTATGTTTAGATAATTAGGATTAGGAGGAGGAGAAAGTGTGTTTCTTCGCAGAAGAGAAGAAAAAAACTCGCTCAATGAGAGGAAGACAACGTGATGGACAATTTCAGGAGCAAACCCAAGAGGCACACACGGGCGACTTGGGGAGAAAACGCTCGTCGTGCTTCAATATTAAAGTGCTTTAGTTCCCACTAATTTCCTACATTTTAATTCCCATCCCTGCTCGGGGATATCTATATCCCACTTTAGCTGGAAGTAAATCCAATTATATCTATCTTTTTGAAATCCAACGTCGGATATCCTATCTGCCCTCTAAATCCTGCAAAACGAACATGCACTAATACTATTCACTCATTCACTCCAAAATATCAAATAGGTTTTCATCCAACACGTCTAACCATATTAATATGTAATCATCTCAAATCTAATTTAAATAATTAGACAAGCTCCATTTTCCAGCAATTTGCTATCCTTTCCAGTAGGGGTAGTAGGGGTGGCAGAAATGGGCACGGCACGATAACTGCTGGTCGGGCCAAAAAATTCAGCTCGATAAGCTTATCGGGCCAGGCCGGCACGATAACGTTGCGGGCCAACGCAGGCCAGCTCTTATCGGAACAGGCCGGCCCGTTTGGCCTGTTAAATATTAAAAAAATTATTTTCAAGTCTAGTTTAGTGCTTTAAAATTGAAGGTGAAGTTAATCCAAGGAGCTTTTCATGTGAAATGTCATATTTGGTGCATATTTAGTCTCTCAAACATTTTAAATTAATTTTTTAAAAGTTGTTAGCAACTATTTAGTTGATAAACGGGCTCGCGGGCGTGTCAGGCGGCCCACGAAATATTGCAGGCCGGGCCGGGAATTTCCGGCCCACGGAGTTAGCGGGCCGGGCCGGCACGCTACCTTATCATGTCGGGCCGGCCCGTTTTGCCACCTCTTCTTTGATTTGAGGCTTGATTTATACTTGATTCTCACCTAAGTTGCTGATAACTTGATAACAATATAAGAATGTCGACACAATTTTACTATTTTCTCATTCTTCATATAATCTAGATATATTAAACACTTGGCAATTCCAAAATCGATAATAGAACAAGTTCATAAATGTAGGAATGTGGACATGAGCCTACACCCATATGCAACCACCATAAGCTATGTAATGCACTAGGCGGGCAGAGAAAAGTATTAGAAGAAAAATGAAACAGCAAAAGGCTCAGCTATAAAGTCAATCCAATATAAATATTGCAAGAGAAAAAAAAAGGAGTCATGCATGAGATAAATTAGGGTTTTTTTTATGATCGGCCAATAAAAAATAGCAAATAAGCAATAAAGTGAAGAATCATTAGAGAAACATGTGAAGAGTTTTGTTTCATAGGGGTCAAATAATTGACCAAGTAATTAATGGAGGGGAAGTGGTGACTTTTGAGGAAATGAAATATAAACGGTAAGATTTATCTATTATCATTGACCAATCACAAATTGAATAAATAAAGAGGAGATTTGGATGGATATTATATAGAGAGGTGAAAACTAAGATGGGGAATTTTGAAATGTGAAATTGTAATATAAAATAGAAGTGTAGAAATTTTAGAGATCGTTAAAATTAAAGAGTGGTGCCCAACAAAGAAAATATGGAAAAAAAATATCTCATGATTGGCTCCACTTTAATCAAATAAAATTACAATTAGGCTCAAGTGAGATTTGTTCCTACTAAAGTGCTAAAAGCCTTGAGTGTTAAGAAAATAAAATGTGTATATACTGACAACTCAATTCTTCCATGAGAGTTAGAAGTTAAATCAGTAAGGATTATCAATTACCAAAAATGAAATCCTCATGGAAGTGGTTCATATAACAGTTTGATCTCATGACCAAAAAAAATTGTAGATTGCATATGATCAATAATTCTGCAACAGACAGTTTAAACAAAAAGATGAATAAAAAATACAATTTGACTGAGACCATTACAAGGAATTAGACCAAACTAACGATTTTTACTATTGAGGATACATCACAAGTTGATTGATGGATTACATTAAGGGTAAAACATAAGGATCCAAGCAATAGAAATCAAGATCAAGATTCAAATCTCATATATTTTAGCACTTTGATGATAATTTTATAACATATTATCATGGATCAAAAGAATAACAAACAAAAAGAAAAATCATGATTGATTTAACATTATCTAGTCATCACAAATTAATTGATTTAAGCATAGATCATCAGCAATTTTTGACCAAATTCAACATCCTATAGTGTAAAATTAGCATTTTTTGTAGAAAATGAAAAGCTTCGTTTTCTGGTTGGTAAAGGCGCACAAGGTGTTCATTTCATCCCATAGTAAATCAGTCAAGAACAAAATAACGAAAGGAATAATGGAATTCTGATATCCAAGAAGTTAAGAATATAAATACATAGGTTCGCTCCTTCCCAACATCTTAAGTTTTGCGGGAGGTTGGTCGGTCAACCCATTCTAATTTGGCCGCCCATAACCTTCCTAACAGTTAAATTATTTGGAAAAGTTGATCTTATTAAATTTTAACACAATTAATTCAGAATTTTTCGGTGCAGGTTTGACGACAGTGTCTTTTATTTTCTGCGAAATATCAAACTATGCATCTTGTGCTAAGGCAACATACAAAAGAATAACATATCAACTACTCAGGTTACTGAACAATGTGCATACTACACATCCATAAGTGTTCCCAGGAGGAAACGATAAAAATAAATAATTATAGAACATTAGTTCATTAGACAAATTACTACATACCTAAAAGTCTATCTATATATAAAAGGAGAACCCTATCAATGGTTTTCAGCCAAATGTCAAAAGGAAAGTAGAACTTATCCACGTGGATCAATTGAGGTATTAAGTTCTAAACTCCATGTTTTTAACTACACTTAGTGATTAGTGATTAGTGATGCTTCGTATTCTTGGTGATGCTTCGTATTCCATGCTATAAATAAGTTTTATTTGAAATCCATTTTTAATGTTAGGATCTTATGTAATAATAACAACAAAAAATACTCTTTGATCATTATTTGTCAATACCATATTCCATAAAATTAAACTTATGTGTTTGTTTATATTTTATATTTTAAATTCTTGATAATTAAAAAATCTGTGAATAATAAACAGAACAAAATATAATTATTTCAAATCCATTATTAATATTAAGGTTTGAGGTTTTAATGTAATGATAACAACAATTTCCAACATAGTAATGATGACAGTTCACAAAACATAAATTATTGTTTTTAACGTTTTCGTTTATTTATATATTTTTATTTTTTCTATCGATATAAAAAATAATTATAAACATTAAAAAAGAAATCTATGTAGATTTCAACGATCAAAAAATTAAAAAAATGTAAAAATAATAATGTTTTAGTGGATAAATATCAAATATAATGTAGATATAAGATAACAAATTGAAAAGTTAGAAAATAAGATATTTAAATTATTTTAAATTTCATAAATTTCTTTGGTTTTGAAATACTACATTAAGTTTTCTTCAATAACAAACTCAAAAAATGATATTTCAAAACCCAAAAACTAACTAATATATAAAAAATTCAATAAATAAAAATTATTTACAATTATTAGTCAAAAAATAATAAATACAAAATTAAAAACATCAAAAATAGGTGCATACGGAGAAAATTAAAAAAATCTATATAAATATATTACAGTTTATAATATAAAAAGAGTAATTCATAAGTATTAATAAAATGTAAATCTAAAAACAACATTGATCTTTTAATAAGAAAATATTGATGATAAAAAAATACTAATAATGTTTTAAATGATAAATAAAATAAATCATTAACAAATTAAATTATATAGTCAGATCAAAATTATTAAGAAATAAATAAATAATCAAATAGAAAGCAATGAGTATAAAACATGAATAGAAATTGATTAATAATATTAATGAGTGCAGTAATTAAAAATTATAATTTAAATAGATTATGGAATAAATAATTGATAATAATTTTTTGAACATATAGAAATTTGTGTTAGTAATTATTTATAAAAATAGTTAAATTATTAAAATGACATATTAAAGAAAAATAGAATAAAACCAACCCTACCAACACACTTGTGTGTGTGTATATATATATAAGTTAAAAGTGTAACTTCAATATTTTAAATAAAAAACAAAATTAATAATTAAGATAATCAAATTAAATGGTGAGATCAAAAGGATGGAGAAAAAAGAAAATAGTCAATAAGAAAGTAATGAGTATAAAAAAATGAATAGAATTTGCTTAATCATATTAATAAATACAATAATTAAAAATTATAATTTGAATATATACTATGGAATAAATAATTGATTAAAATTATTTGAACATATATATATATATTTATGTTTGTAATTATTGATAAAATAGTCAAAATTATAAAAATTACATATTAAGGAAAATGAGAGCTAAACCAACCCTATCAACATATATACAATTATTGATTAGTATACATAAAAGTTTTAAACTACACAAATTTTTCTTCGCTTTATAAGGAAAGGAAATGTAATTGAAGTTTAATATGTAATTTAATGACACATATTAATAAAGTAGAATTAATTGTAAACCTTAGAAAAATTTTGATGAACTTGAAAACATGGTGATTAGATTAGAAATTTAAGAGAGTTAAAGATAAAAAATAAAATTAAAAAGGTAAGGGTATAAGTGAAAGATCAAATATGGAGAAAAAAATGTGGGAAAATTTAGGCGGAAAAAATTTCAAAAGGCAAGAGTATAGGTAGAAGATCAAAGAAAAAAATTGGGTGGAAAAATTTTGAATGGGAAAAATTTAGGCGGCCTTGACAGTTGACATGTTGCTTCCTTTTATAAATAAAATTCGATCACAAGATTTGGATATCGAATTTTGGAAGCAAAGATAATTTCAGGTAACAATGCTGGTCAGAAGGTTCTCATCCCAAGGATGACACTCACAACATCTAATCCAAGATTGCCCTTTAAATTTCAAAATCGACAATTCGCTTTGATGATTTCATATGTAATGACTATCAACAAAAGTGAGGATCAAGCACTATCTAAGGTGGGAATTTTTTTGAAAAAAATGGGTATTCACTCATGGGCAGCTTTATGTTACAATTTCTAGAGTGACAAATAGAAAAGATTTTAAAATGTTGATATGTGATTGATTGATTCTGAAGATACTGTACAGCAAGAGATAGATACTGTAGAGCAAGAGATGATGAATGTTGTCTACCATGAAATTTTTTGAAATGTATAATAAGTGTACACTTTTTATATTAAGTGACTATATCATATATTTAAACTTTATTTTATGCTTCCCGCGCAAAGCGCAGGTGTTATACTAGTAAATACTAAAATTAAGACACATTTTCACATCTGACTTTATTCAAGCAAAAATGAATTGTATCAAAAAATATTCATAGTAAATTGAGATGAAAAAGAAATGAGAAGTAAAAGGGTAAATTGCTTAATTTATTTTATCGTTCCAACTTTTTAAGAATCTATCCCATCTTTTCCCTTCTTCACATGTCTATCCTATGGTTTGTGTTTACACAACGTATCCATCAAGTTTTTTGTCTAACTTACATGGAGAGCGTATGAACAATAAATTGAAAGTTATGTACTTTAGCTCCTCGCTATCTATTCGAGAAGTAAGACAAAAAAGAAGAGCTCATAGATGTACCTTGGGTTGATGAAGAAAATCAAAAATTAAACATAAAAGAAAATAAAATTAAAAGGAAGAAAGCAAAGATTTACCTAAGACATTGATCATTGACGAGATAAAATAGAATGTGAAGTTGATGAGCACTTGCAACCATTGATACAAACAAGAGAGCAAAGAAGAAAAAGAATGTTGTGCAACGATCTTTATAGCAGCAGCCAATTTTTTTAGTTGAACTTGGAAAGGGAGGGACGTGCTAAAAAGGGCTGAGCTTGTTGGGGGACGGGGACCTACAGGACTGGTCACCAAAGCCAAATTGAGGAACTGAGAAACTAAACCTCAAATTAAATGACAATAAGGTAAACCAAGAGGACAAAAAGAAAAATCATAGCTGTTAGGCTTAGGTGGCATCAAATGTTCATTATTATGGCTGGGTCAAGTTAACAATGTTTAGATTTTTAAAACCAAGATAAAAAAGGAAAAAAAACTTAACAGGATGTGGTATAAACCCAAACCATAGAATAGATATGTCAAAAAATAAGACATTTAACTACTTTTTAAAAAAAATTGAAATCGTGTCATATATTTACTAATTTAATCCAAAAAGAAAAAACATAAATGACATACATAAACACATCTTATATAATATCAGCAACTAGAAAAGTATGATCATGAAATTTACTCCATTCTTTTTGTGTGGAATTGCTTCAGGTGATTGACAAAAAAAATCAGCTTCGGCTCTCATAGGCCAGCCTAATCGAAAACAATCCACAGACCTACAAAATGGACAAGTTGATATAGTTCACAAATAACATTTATAAATATAGTTTAAGCTACATTTGTATCTAGAATTACCAAAAATATTCATTCAGATCATCATAATTCCTCCATTGTGAATGTCTTGATTTTTCTATCTTGCTCCGCTCAGCTTCCTGCATTATAACTATCATATCACAATCAACCACATGGTAAAGAGATTCAACCAAGGAAAAGTAAATAATACCTTTGCTATAGTTCGGTAAATTGGAGTTACAACTTCTTTCAGAAACGCTTCTTTATCACCACCATATGCTAGCTTTACGTTTTCACCTGGCATCGGACTTACATTGCCAGCTAGCATTCCATATAGCTCAAATGCCATCTGGAAAATGGTGGACAATGAAAATTACCATCCTCCAACTGCATAATGAACTACACAGATGCCATGCTTAGACATATTTCTGTCTTATGTTTTGCACATAGGGATTTTCTGAAACCAGACAACCTACAGACAAGGAAACAAAAGCGAAAACCAACTTCCTATAACAATTACAAGCCAACTAACCAGACAACAAGTGTCATTACGCCAACTAACCAAACCACAAGTGTCATCAGGTCGAAATGGATCACAACTTATATATCGTGAAGAGATCATTTTTTTTAACTAATAGGCTACTATTATTTGGAATTAGTCTAGAAATGGAAAAACCTTCAGCCAACAACTCAGCACTTATCCGCACACCTAATTACACCAATTCTGACAATCCCCCAAAACCAGATTACATATATATATGTAAGAATATCTGCTTTAAGGTAAGAAATCGTGTTCAAATAGACATTACTGTGGCAAGTAACTGGTACTGATCACTGAAGTCAACTATATATTCAAAACTCACATCAAACAACTGAATGACTTTTAATATGACTGTTAATTCTGCACTGAGCAATTTTCAAATCCTTGCAATAAAATGCTTCATAAACAGTTCCACGCACTTCGTGTACAGTTTGTTGCATTGATATATGATATCATCCTCTCTAAGAAGCGAAAAGAGAAGAGAGTACATAGGAGCAGTTATGACATGACAACATATCACAGATATTATGCAAGTGTTCTGTGCGCACAAAAATCTTAATGCTAGTAACCACATACCAACTGAAGAAAATGGCATTCTGAGCAACTTCAAGATAAGGTGATGTACTCAAAGAAATAATGATAGCGCAGAAAACAGGACATTCTGTTATATTAACTTCATATAAACCATACAGTATGGAATTGTAAGGACTAAAAGGGGGCAATCCTGGTGAATGAGGTTCCGCCAATGCAGGATCTGGGGAGGATCATTTAATGCAACCTTACCGTAGCACAATAAAGAGGTTTCCACAACTCAAACCCTGGTCTCCCAAGTCAATGTACTAAGCACTCTAAAAGAAACTAACTTTGCATAAGAATTAAAAACAAACAGCTCAAAATAGACAGCCTACATGGTGATAGATGTAGCAAAGGCATTCTGGCATAAATCTCAAGTTTGCAGCTTCACCCCAAATTAGAAGATAGAGGCCCATATACAGTAGCTTGCGCTGCTGCACTTCCTGTTGGCTAGTTGGCAACCTGAAGTTTTCACAGTTCATCAGACACCCCAAACCAGTGGAAGAATAGCATTTGAAATTCTAGAAGAAGAAATCATAATGCTTGAGATTTTTCCTAGCTGTATATAAATGGAGAAAAGATGCCACTGTAAATGTTTACAGATAAAATAAAGGAAATCTTCACCATAGACTACTCTTCCGATTCAAGTACTTGCACCACTTTTTGTAGTTCTTAAAAAGTTTCTTCATGGCTTTGGTCAATGCATCTTCATTCAACTAAACAAGCAACTTCCCAAATATTAGTATAACCCAGATAATATAGAGAAGAACATCATAATACTATATATGTTATTGGAGGCACATTACATATAGCTCGGAATAAAAACTAAGAAGAGTACCCTAGGTTGTTCATCAGGCTTTGGAATTTGACGAATGTGAAGATTTGCTAGTAACAAAATCAGGTGCTCTCTTTGATTAGAAACGTTATCCTCCTGCATGAATTAAGAAACATATAACTTCATCAAGGGGATAGAATGAAAAGGGCTAATAACTGGGTTAAGCCTCATCAACAGAGTCAAATGTCGCCAAAAAAACACAGTGCACCAGAGAAATGAAAATTCTGCTTGTCTTACCTGAAATCCAAACATATGTTGAAGCCAATCTAAAATATCTTCATTAGGTTTCTTCTTGTGATCCTTAGGCCACGGAAGTCCCCTTGTGTTCCGAAGGGCAAATACGGCAGCTTGAATCTAAACAAAGAGAAATATGGCATGTTAGATGCACACTTTACCAACTGTCCATGCAATTGATTCAAAATCTAACAGATGAAAGTTAAGGCTAAAACCTCAGAAAAACGCATGATAGCTTGATTTTCACTATCTGGATCAAGAGGAAGAATATTGTAAGGACCCAGAGTTTTAGTCTTCTCCTCAATTTTATTATGTGCTTCCAATATCTGTTTCAATTATGAGCATTATTGGAAAAAAATTGAAACATAGCAAATTTCAAAAGCATAGAAAAGTACAGCAAAGCTTCTGCAAGGAACCCTACCAGATGAAAGGAGAAATGATTTTAATAAACTCACCAATAATGCAGGCTCACTTACCTCAGGTTCAACTTCAAGAGATTGTGTCTGGTTGACAGCTTTTAAAACCTCAAACAAAACAGCAGCAGTTTGATATGCTTTGGTAAGTTGAGCACTATTTGGAAGAAGCGAACATGTCATTGTCTACATAACCCTGCCATTCAAATAACTAAATAAAGCAACTTTAACATTTTGCTCACCGGTCAGCTTTATCAGCAGCACTTTGGAGTGCTTGGATATATTTCTTATAGTAATTACGGTAGAAGCTTTGCATTTCCCGAGTATCACTTCTTTGGACTCTTCCCTTAAGAGTAGGATCATTTTCCTAATAACATGGATAATAACATATTAAAACACAATCACATAAATACAAATCCAATTCTGCATTAAAAATGATAAGGTGGTGACATTCTCATACATGTCAGAATACAATTGAATGGGCAATACACCTTACTATTTGTTTCTACAGTATTTTTCTGTGCATTGTTCTAGTTTGATTTAAAATTCTGATTAATTGCTTAACCACGAATTTATTCACTAAAGACAGAGCATGTGAAGAGGACTATGAGTCTATGACTAAATTTCCTTCTTAACAAAATAGGAAGTTGCTCAATATGGAATAACTTTTAAATTCTAATGTTTCCTAGCGTAACAATATATAGTCCAAACATGGTTTAAAATACCGGTACCGGTATGTACCGGTACCGTACCGACACACCGGTACGGGCCGGTACGAAAAAGGCATACCGGCCAGCATGGTTTAAAATCTCGGTACCGGTACCAATTTCGGTCACCGGCCGGTACCGGTATATACCGATTCCGTACCGTACCGACACACGGTACGGACCAGTATGAAAATGCATACCGGCCGGGTTTTTTTTTTCCGTGACATACCGCCTGGTACCGCCCATACCGGGCGGTATATGGCATCATACCGCCATATACCGCCCGGTATACACAACATACCCGGTTTTTTCAAATACCGGATATATCGTATACCGAAAACCTAAAAAACCGGTAAATACCAGACTTACCGTACCGTACCGACCGAGATTTTAAACCTTACCGGCTAGTGAACAATTTTTTTTTGTTTTTGTTTTTGTTTTTGCTGTTAAAAATAACTCCAATAACACATAATTGTTTGGGATCTTTATAAAGACCCCAAACAGCCTTAAATCCGGCCCCAAACGACTATATAGCCATTTGGGGTGTTGTCGGATACTGTAGCAACGGCTCTTGCATCATACCGAGCGATACCGCCCGGTATGACATCAAATACCACCCTGTATGGGCAGTATTTGATAAATACCGCCCATACCGGGTGGTATTAACTGAGATACCCGGTATCGCCCAATACCAGGTATCTCGTATACCGTTTTTTTGAAGAACCGGTAAATACCGGCCGTATCGGACGGTACGGTATTTTAAACCATGAGTCTAGATATATCTAGGAAACTGCTTGATGAAAGAATTATATTTTTCATACTTAGGTGTGATGTATGAACATAACAGACTAACAACTAAGATGTAGCAGTAAGACACTTAAGATATATATGAACATTAGTTAAGAAAAACTAGGAGGAATGTTTTATTAATTATTTGATAATAGAAGCAATTACATAGGGCTATTATATAGGCAAACCATGTTAATTACTGACAGAAACATTCCTTACGTGGAATGCCAAAGAAAGCAAGAACCAAATGTAAATCTAAAAGGAAACCACCCACAAGAAAATCAACTTAATTAATCTCCTAATTAGATTATGCATTACTTAATATTCTTAACATCGACTTTAAACTCAAGACGGTAGACTGTTTGAGTTTGGAAACTGAACATTAGTTAAGAAAAACTAGGAGGAACATTTTACTAATTATTTGATAATAGAAGCAATTACATAGGGCTATTATATAGGCAAACCATGTTAATTACTGACAGAAACATTCCTTACGTGGAATGCCAAAGAAGGCAAGAACCAAATGTAAATCTAAAAGGAAACCACCCACAAGAAAATCAACTTAATTAATCTCCTAATTAGATTATGTATTACTTAATATTCTTAACATCCACTTCAAACTCAAGATGGTAGACTGTTTTGAGTTTGGAAACTAGAAACTCCCAAAAAAAAAATCAAAGGTTGAGATACAAGATAGAATAGGATTAAGAGTTTAAGACATCCGGATAATTGAAATACGTCCAAGTTGAAATGATATCTTGCACATGCACGAGCAGAGGCAAAGACTTGCAAGAGGGGCTCATTGAGAGGTACACAGTGAAAAGCAATGGCCTGCTCCAAAATGCCCAAGAAGCAAGAACCTAATAACCTGCTTTAGATACAGCGAGCTGGATTAACCTACAGAGACTTTCGGCATAGAAGAGACAGATACACCAAGGCAATTACAAATTAATATCTCCCTCATAGTCAAGCCAACTTGGGCTTGAATCATAATCCAAAACATAGGAGAGCAAATGTAAAAGAAAATAGTAGGGTGGAAAAAACAAAAGGTTGAGAAGAGCGAATTAAAAATAACAAAAACTTTGTAACCTTTGTTTTTCCTTTTCTTTCTTATTTTCGTATCACATTGTTTGTCCTTTTCTTATTCATGTGTTCAAATCAAGGAAGGAAACTAAATTAAATTGTTCCCTAATTACATTTTTTCTTACTAGATATTCTCGACAATGAAGTCCTATTCAAAAGAAAGTAATTTTATCAAAAGAGATGGTGCATATGATATACATTGAATAATAATTGAATGAAAAACCCACATGCATACAAGGAAATAAAGTTCATTAGATGCTTAAAATAAATTTGTGGTTCAAGAAAAACATACCGTTTCTAACCTTTGTAATAGGGCAGTTTTAAATTGGCGGACACCACGTCCACTCGAGGTGGGATCCAAACGATGAGCTTTCTCAAAAGCATAAAACCGGCCTAATTGATAGCAGAAATTGTCAATTGTATCTTAGAGTAATTATGATAAGTATCCAGCTCAAGCATCTATAACAACTAACATCACACACCACACAAGTGAAATATTAAAGAATATAAAGATACTACCATATTGTGGCAATATTGTGTTTGGAAGGTAGAAGACATTAAATATTTCCTATGAGCATTGAGCGAAGGAGCAAGACAAGTCATAAGAACATGTTACATGAGCAGCATTGCTTGTTAAGAAAAAGCAATTAAAATGTGGGACTGAGTGTGTTTGATGTTCTACCAAAAAAACAAACAAACAAAATTGAAATGCCAGATAACAATTCTTAGCTTTAGCTACTAAGGTATCTCATGAATTGCTTCTAAAATGAACAGCTAGAGCCTAGAGGCGACCAAAATTTTCAAAATATTTCAACTAAGCTTGCACTACGCCCAACATAAATTTTTAAAAAAAAACTCTTTCCCTTTTATTTATTTTTTGAGGGAACTAATCAGATATAAAATAAATACTTTGGTGGACGGAAATACCAGCACATATATGCATGTTAGTTAACTATGACAGTTGTGGAAATTAATTAGATATTGGTTAACTGAACTTCGTTACACCTAATAAACTATGTTGGTTTAACATAGAATTGTACCTCAAAATTATAGGGCTTTGACAACCAACATTATCCACTTGTCTAATCTCACAAACATGCATCTAAAGCATACATAAAATTTTACTATATCGTTAATGAGAATAACGATGGGTAAGTGGGATTTGTAAAGAAGATATAATTAAATTATATATTATCATCCGTAAACAACTAGGTGTAGCCCAAAAAGAATAAAATGAGAAAAAAAATAAAATGAGATAATATGGACATGTACACAGGAGACTATGTAGATGATAGGGTGAATTGACTATGATTAATGGTAGGAGGAGGTGTAAAGAAAGGCCTAAGCAATGATAAAAAGCCATTTAAATGCCCAAGTATAACTAAGACATTTGGGTTTACACAGTGCTCAATGATGGGATAAGTATCATGAAGTCAATCCAAAATAGATGAGATTATACAACTTGTTAGATTAATGTTTCTCACATTTGGTGCTCCACATTTTTCAGAATGCTGTTTTTTTTTGCAAAGAACTTGTGCAGGTAGTTACATCAATTTAAACCCACATGGATTGGTGAGCTTGATCTCAGTGATAGCAGTAGCAAATATGTATGATCTCCAGAGCCTCGTGGAAGAGTAGAACGAGAAGAGACCAAATATGGCATCTCGCCCTCACACTAAACTATGAGCTACTTTATAGCTTACTGATGCCAACCGATATCATCCACCACCCAACAACATCAGTGCTAAAAGTAGTGCGCACATATAAGAACCGAGAAAACCTCTCTTCAGGAGAAGTTTGACTATCCTTCGAATACTTTAAACTAAACAATTGGTATTCACTTACGAACGTATAACCAGCAACAAGAATCATCCAAGTCGGGACACGATAACCTAGCAGACAATAAACATCAGAATGAACTTACAGAGATAAGCAACACGGGGATTCTGGGACTCAATTTCGTTGGCGACTCGAAGAATGGGAGCGATCTCGACGATGGACGACGGCACGACCTCGCTGTCGAATGACGACTCGCCGAGGATACCCATTGTCTGCGCCCGGCTTAACCGCCGGGGCGCCGGCGGATCATCCGGCGCCCTTCTCGACGAAGACATCTCCGCCAGCGCGCTACAAGAGCGCCTGCCTCACAAACAGCAAAGACGGTCAGTGACGTGAAGAGGCAGCTGCTGGGGAGCTGATAGGAGAGACTAGAGCTCGGAATGGGGCAAGGGTAGGGTTACCTGGAGCTTGGAGCAAAAGTTGGGCAAGGAGGCGGGGAGTGCTCAAGGGAGGAGTAGGGACGACGATAAACCCTAGGGGAGGAGGGAGAGGAAGTGATCGCGGAAGGCGTTGGCAGTGATGTGTGTGGACTTGACGCGACGTTTGTGCATAGGAGAGTAAGTAAACGGAGAGTGAGCGGGAAGAGTGTGAGAGGATCACGGTGACGGTGCGATGGACGGTGGAACGGACAAAGCGGAGATGGAGATGGGCCTTCTTTTTGGTGGGCGCTTGAGCGGAAGGGGAATGTCTGTAACTTTAGCGTGACATCGCCTAGTTCGCCACCAATGACTGTATCTACTTAACCAATTTATGCAAAACGGGTCTCATTGTTCGTTGAGCAATTTATCGTATCCGATTTTTGAGAATAAAAATTTTCAAAATCAAATCTGATGAATAATTCTTAAATCTAAATTGAGTAGATCGAATCATTTTAGATTTTGATCAAAAAATTTATATATATATATATATATATAAATAATTTAAATTTATAAAATATTTTTTATGATAAAAATAAAATATTAAAGAATTAAAAAAATATATTTTTCAAATTCTCTGTATTAAAGACTTTTGTACAAAGTCTATAAATTTAAATCAAAATTAAAAATTATAATATATTTTGATGTAAAATATTTTTCTATATTATAATATCTCTTTTGTATCATTAAAAAAAATATTTTATGAATTCAAATATTTTTTAAAAAAAAAATTGAAGCTATTATAGACTTTGCACAAAAGTCTCTAATGTGTTAGAGACTTTTGTTTATAGTAATTTTATAATTATAAAAAATAAAATTTAATTCAAAAAAAAATATGTGATATAAAAGATGTGCTAGAGTCTATCAAAATATTTTACTATTTTTAATTAAAAATTAGTTTCATAGACTTTGGACAAAAGTCTCTTGCATTAAATACTTTTGTCCAAAATCTATAATAGATTTATAATTCAAAAAAAAATAATCAATAAAATATTTTTTAAAATATAAAAGATTGTTGTGATTAAAAAAAATAATAATTTTTAATTTAAATTTAGATTTATAGACTTTATGTAAAACTCTCTAATGATTTAGAAAGTTTGAAAAAATATTTTTTAAACTCTAACATCTTATTTTTATTATAAATATTTTATATATATATATATTTAATTTTTAACCAAAGTCTCTAATTTGTTAAAGACTTTGGCCTAGGGGTAAAATAGATATTCGATCCACTCAATTTCAATTTTGAGGATTACTCATCTTTAGATCCGATTTTGAGAATTTCTCATTCCCAAAATTCAGATCTGAATTTTTGTTTTATTTTTCATTTTTGTATAGTTAGCTTATTTTGCACAATATAATTGTAGTAAGATGGAAATTTAATTGAAATAAAAATCATCATAAATTTTTCGCCGGATAAACCTATATCATTTTCTATGTTTGTTTTGATGCTAGATAAAATGATTGAAAAAAACAATATTTCTAAACTTTGTAATTGTTTTGGCTTCAAAGAATAGAGTCGGGTGTTAAGAATTTAATGCATACATCTAAGAACATTGTTGAATTTAAGATTGTCATTTGTGGTAATATGCATACCCACCTCTCATAAAAGACTATGTGGATTACTAATAAAAATCGCATTATTGGTAATTAGGGGGTGCAAATGAGTCGAATAGCTCGTGAGCTACTCGGGACCGAATTAATGAAAATTCGAGCTCGACTCGATCTTATCGAGCTCGAGCTAAGCTTTACACATGAGTGAGCTGAGCTCGAACTAGCCAATACTTGGCTCAAGCGGCTCGCGAGCCTAATCAAGCTTATATATAACTATATAAATACTAATATTTTTAATCAGTCAAACATCAACCCGAGTTGAATCTAGCTTAATAGAACTTAAATGAGCTCAATCAAGCTAATAAAAAAAAAAGTCTAAATGAGTCTAAATTGGGCAAGCTCGAGTTGCTAGAGCCTAGGATTAAAGTTCGATTGAGTTCGAGCTCAACATTTATTAAACGAGCACGTGCAAGCTCAGTTTGGCTCGGCTCACTTACACCCATATTGATAATGCTGTTGCATAATGCATATCAAATGCCTACTAAGTTTTTTAAAAAAAGAAAAAAACTTGCAGGTTCTATATATATCTTGGTTTTATTTTGGTTTTAGAAATTGATGTTTTATACCATGTCTACTACATCAGAAATAAAAAAAATAGCTGCCGGTTGTATACATAATAGTTTATTTTAATTCTACAACGACATATTTTATTTTTCGTGTGGCATTTTAGCTTGATTTTCTTGTATCCTAATTCAATATTTTTTAGATTAATATTTTGTTTCATTTGACGCAAATTCTTTTAATTTAGAGATAACATCTAAAACTTGGATAAAAATTATTAAATATTATTTTGAAGAAGGATCAATGCCTAAAAAAATATAAACTAATATAAATAATATGCAGTAAAATTTAGTATGTATTCATGATATGTAGTAATGTATTATTGCACTACAACAACATTAATAATAAACTAATAGGTGTTTGGATAAACGATAAATTTTATTCATTATCTATTTGATGTTTTGATTAATAAAATAAAAATAAAAATTATATTATGTCATATATTTTATCATATCAAACGAAATAAAGGACCATAAGGTTAATTATTTTTAAATTTACATAAAAGCATTAATTTAGACAATGTCCCCCGATATTCACAATCAAAATAACTAGTTAAATAGGATTTAATAAAGAAACTAAATCCAAAGAAGACCACCTCCGTTTTTGGAGAAAATGGTAACATTTTTTTTGTTCAACAACATCTGTTAGTTATTACCCAACTCTAAAAGAATAATTTTCCTTTCACCTACGAGGTTGCAGGATATCCACAAATATACTATTTAATGGAAAATATAGAAAACCAATCTGAAAGGATTTATGAGATACAGCAGCTGTTAAAAATTAGATTAACACAACGAACGACAGGAATCACATACTCAAGCACTTTATTGCCTTTTTTTTGGAATCAATCAGGGCATTAGTCCTCTCCTAATTCATAAGAAGAGGAGAAACGACGAGATTTGTTGCCTTGCCGAAAAGTGGAAGGATTATTGGACATCTAAATTAGGTTGGAAACATCCACAACGAGAAGCACAATTAGACGGCTCAATCCACGCCTGTCATGGATGCGCCTTGTTCAGAAACCACAAGAAATCATCAGCAGAACAGCGTAACCTGAATAGTAAAAAAGAATGATGAGAACTGTGTAGACATTGATCGTTTTGGCAAATTTGCATCAGTCAAATGGACAAAGCTTAAATATCTAAAATTTAGCGTGCATTTTCCTATGAGTGCATTCAGGCATGAATCCAAGAGCAATAAATAAAGAGATGAGTTATTAACAATTTTGAAGAGACATATTTGAGTATCACGGATTGGTAAATAACTGTTAACTACTTGTCCAGAGTCCAAGTAAATTAGAGCAACAAGATACCACTTTACCATGAAAATACAAGTCTTTTTTCCTATTTTCTTTTGATGTATCCACATAGTAAGACTGACTTTTATGGTCAATTGCCTCTCTTTTATATTCCTTTTATAAATATTAGAACTTGCTAATGCTCAAAGAAATAAATTGTTTTCCATAACCATATCCAGACGACATGCTATGGACTTAATTGTAGAGCTGTCTTTCCAATCAGCAATGAAAGTTCAA
Organism: Canna indica; assembly: GCA_034359265.1. NCBI lineage: Eukaryota > Viridiplantae > Streptophyta > Magnoliopsida > Zingiberales > Cannaceae > Canna > Canna indica. The sequence continues at coordinate 4,353,123 of CP136898.1, read as the reverse complement.
ACAATTACTTCTAATGTAAACCATCAATGAAGATTAAGAAAAAATAGTTGTCCAAACTAAAAGGTTCCGTGCAGAAGATGCATATGGCAGAACAAAGATCTATCTTAAATCCAGAGGTAAGTTGGATGTTCTGAAAAAAATAAAAGAATACATCACATTCTTATTCTTAAGGCTTATATTTGCTTACTGGGCTAAATTAGCAGTTCTAACTACATACCCTGTTTTACATTCTTCATCCAATTGCAATTTTGCATGCCTGACTGAATTCTTAAGATTACCAACTTCAAAGCCAACACTTATCATTAAGATCAAGGGAAAATTGCTATGTTTAAAAAGTCTTGGCTCCAACCTATGTATAGCCCAAAATCACAAATTCACAATACCAAGATTTTATATTTAGTCAAGCTAATGCTGCCAGCTTTATAATTTATCTGATTTACCAAAGTAGAGTAAGTTTGAGCCAATGATAACTGACAACTCTAACTTCATGATCTAATACATCTAGGTAATGTTTTTATTTTCCATTATCTATCACGGCTTTTATCATCCCCCTTTCTCTCACGAGGTAAATTTCAAGACAAATAATAGTTTGCTGGAGTAGTTTGGTTCATTAACATATTTAAGTTACGATTATAGGAGTCCAAATGGACCTAAACTATATAACTTAGGGTCAATTTAGTTTATTCCACAGAAGTAGACAAAGGAGGAAACCATAAATTGTATATGAACTTCTATGATAAAGGCGTTGGCTAAGGAATAATAACTGTTTGTGCATGCTGGTTTTACATTCCTGTTCCTCGTCTACTACTGTCATTTCAACATCTAGTTTCCCTGTCTTTTATGTTATCAGTGCTAGCAAGAATAAGATAGAACAAATCAAAGTTGGGACACAGGTCTGATCTCTTATTCACTATTAATCTATTATAATGCTCCTGTTTTAAAAAAAATCATTGAGATCATTTAGCACAAAATGTACCACCAAATAAGGATAAGATTGCAACGATCTAAATTGCCCTCCAGATATTTTGCATGTAGACAACTTCCATCAAGTTATATGTATGCATGAATAACTATTGCTTATGAACAAAACAAACGTATTCAAAGGAAAACATGTTCTGGATATAGAGTGAATCCACAAGCAACGAATCTAATCCTACGGTGGTGCCTTTTTATCTTAACATGGTCAATCTTGGCTAGAACAAGATATGAACTAATTCAAATAATGCAAATGCAAAGGTGTGATCTCCAGACTCGACTTCAACAAGATCAACAGGAATGATAACAACAAGGAAAAGAACTTACTTTTCACTCGAGACTGCTTCCAATGACTCTTGCCCCGACTCTATCAAGCTTCGCTATCGTCGCACTTGCCTGCAGATTTCCATCCCTCAAGAATGCCTCTACCATCCGAGACGCAATCTTGTTTCCTTTCTCCTCGTCATCAACAACTGCTACAGCAGTTGGACCTGCACCGCTAATGGTGCATCCGAATGCACCTGCGTCCATCGCCGCCTTTTTTACACTCACCATCCCAGGAATTAGAGGCGCTCTCCTCGGCTCCACGATCCCATCGGCTGCCAATGCCGAGCCAAGAACCCTGACGTTACCCTGCACCACAGCCGCCACCAAGGCGGCGGCTTGGCTTGAGTTCCGCACGTGATCCTTCATCGTGATATTTGCGGGCAAAGCCTCCCTCATCTTCTTGGTCGGCGCCTCGAACTCCGGGCTCACGAGCACGAAGTAGATGTCCCTGTCGGCGGGGAACTCCAGCTTGATGATCTCGAAAGGATCGTAGCTGCGGATCAAGACGAAGCCTCCTAATATGCACGGCCCGACATTGTCGGCGTGGTAACCGCTGACCTTCTTCTCGGACTCGAGCCCGGCAAGAACGAGCTCGTCAGGGGAGAGCCGGCCGCCGAAGAGCTCGTTCACAGCGAGCGCGGCGGCGGAGGCGGAGGCGGCGCTGGAGCCGAGGCCGCTGCCGAGGGGGAGGCCCTTGTGGAGGGAGAGGGAGAGGCCAACCGAGCGGACACCGAGCATGCGCATGGCGGCGATGCCGGCGATGCCGGCACAATTCCAGCGAGGGTCGCGGTTGAGCCTGGAGGCGGCGGGGCAGCCGGATATGTCAGTGATGGAGAGGGTTCCGGGGGCGACGGCGGGGTCGACGGAGACGGTGACGGTGTCGCCGAGGCCGCCGCCGACGGCGCAGCCGAGGAAGTCGAAGCCGGGGCCAAGGTTAGCGACGGTGGCGGGGGCGAAGGCGGTGAGGGATCGGAAGGCGGGGGAGGGGTCGGCGTTGGTGAGGGTAGGGGATTTAGCGGCGTAGGAGCACCGGACGGAGTGGAAGCGGGGGAGGGACGGAGAGCGACGGGTGAGATGGGCAGATCGGGAGGGGGACGGGGAGGTTGTGTGGAACGCCGCCGTCGCCATTGCTGGTTCTGGTTAAGGCAGTGGATGATGGGCGAGTTCGATAGAGTTTTAGGTCGGATAATAACACTATGTTTGGATAACTTTGAGCAAGGGGTTTGGAGGGGGAGGGGTTTGAAGGAGTTTGAAGGGTTTTGAAGGGGGAGGGGTTTGAAGGTTTTTGAAAGGGTTTTGAAAACCTTGTTTGGTTAAACTTCATAAAGGGTTTGGAGGGGTTTGGAGGGATTTGATAGACCGCTATGCCCTCGTTTATAATAATATATATTTTTGTTTTAAAGATACTTTTGTAATTTAACTATTTTTAATTCATTATCTCTTCAAACCCCTCCAAAACCCCCCATTTTGGGAGGTTTTGAAAATGGATTCTATGAGGGGTTTGGAGGGGTTTGAAACCCCTCCAAATCCCTCCAAACCCCTTAAAAAAGTTATCCAAACAGGGTGTTTTAAACCCCTCCAAACCCCTCTCCCTCCAAACCCCTCCGAAACCTTCCAAAACCCTCAATCCAAACATAGTGTAAGAGTCGTCTTCTTTACATTAGTGGGGAGGTTCTGCTCTAATTTTTTATAATATAACAAAAAGATGTTGATAATTTTGTTGCAATTTGTACTTGTTGCGATTAACAAATGGGAAACACTTTTAAGCGGATGAAAAGGTGCTTTCTATTCGGCCCAACAAATGAATGGTTGTGACCCAACAATGAAACCGTATCTTAAGGAAAACATTTACGAAATTTCCTAACGTATAGGAATAAGAAAGGCTTAATTATGTTTTTAATCCTCAAAATATTATATATTTTTTTGTTTGATCTTTCATTTTTAAAACTTTTCGTTTAGTCTCGCCGTTAATTTTTCGTTAACTTTTGATGTTAAGTGTCAATATGAAATGTTAATATGGACTAAAAAGTGATCAAACGAAAAAAAAATAAGATATTGTAAAAATTTATATGAAAAAAATAAATATTTAGAAAATACTTTTTGCTGGTCCATGCAATCATCGTAGTTTTACTTTGAATTCCAATACTTGGTTGTCATGTTTCAGACAAGGGAAGCAATAATTTTCCAGTCTTCGTAAGGAAGCCGAGTAGTGTGGAAACCTAAGAACGAAGCACTAATGATTAGGGTTACATTTTCCCCATTCCATGTTGGACTGGAAATTCGAGTTTAATTGGAGTTCTTCGATGCAAATGACATGCACTTGTGACTTCTTTCTTCTTTGAATTCCATGTCACGTACTTGATTGACTAAAGCATCAAGTTTGGAAGGCATCTTTTCAATGTAGCAACATGGAAATCTTGTGGAAAATAACCCAATGATTAATTACATAATAATTACCTCAACGTATCGCATAAATTAATAAAAATTTATCTCTTTTAATTTTAAGAAGAATTAAAATTATAGTTTACCAGATAAAATACTACATTTAATTAATTAAATCCACTTTATTATTATTAGCAATTTCAGAAGAGATAATGCGATAAAAAATGGAGCCAAATCCGATAACAGAAACGTTGATTCCGTCAAATACGCCAAGAGTCAACATTCGAGAGTAAGAAATCCAATCAAATCAATACCCAAATCAGTGCAACACACAACAATATTATCCATCCATCATATGGACGACTTTGATCACGACTCAAATTACAAATCAAGTCAAGAAGCGATCGATTGACCTCGTCCACCACTAATTTGTCTTCGCCCTTCTATTCAAATAGCATAATAATAATAATAATAATATATGGTGCAATTTTTATGACTCGGCCCAACGCACTGATTCGGGCTGATTCCGGTCGATTCAATTGAACCGTTCCACGAATTGATACCGTGGGCCAGTCAAGTAAATTATTACAATATTAAGTACGCACAAGACAAGCTGCAGGCAGCTAATTTTTCTGATTAATCTGGTTCATTACGACAAAATACGCTTTTTAGGCAATTAATTATAGGCAAATAATGAATTAATTAATTATTAAATTGGACCGCAAAGCCGCGTGGTAACAAAGTCGTGCTTCTGGCAACACTTTTAATTAATGTTTTTTTTTCGTGTTTGGTTAACCATTGTTTTGTCTTAGCTCCTTTAATTCCATCATTTATTTATTTGGAATCAGACGATGTCCGAGGATTCGGATGATGGCATCGATTCACGGATACCAACATTATCTGTTTTTATTGAGCTAAATTAAGATTACAACATGATGCGGGAAGATGAAAGCACTTTTGGACTTGGCGTAAATGATTCTGGACTTTACAAATTGGAGTAGGTTTAGGGTTTAGATTTATGTGGATCTTTTGTGTATTGTTTTCTTGTTGGGTAATGGTCGATTTTGGAAGTATGTAATTAGAAAAAGAGTGTTTAGGTGACAAATGAGACATATTAATTGTCTTGTAGTTGTATTTTTCGTTTATTAAAATTATTTTTCGAAATATAATATATGCATAAAATTCATCAATTTATTATGCTTTCACGTAACATTTAATTATGTGTTGATAGAAAGTCATGTAGGTACTATGACTTCTCCCAAGTTTACTTTTCTCTGTTTCAGTTGTTAGAAAAGTAGGAAAAACATAGAAAATTGTACTTTTTCATATAGCAAAATGCATGAACTCATTTATTACCATCAGCGGAGTCAGAAATCAAGAAGGAAAAAAAAAATCTAATTATGTAATGATCTACTTACATGCTAATAGAGTTGCCCTAGACAGCAAATTTTATTCGAAGACATAAAAAATCTATTATTTGAACTTCTATACATTCTCCGGACCTGAAAGTAATTTTATGTGAGGATACCCTACAAACTCACGTTTAGTTAATATTATTTTCAATTTTGGTAAAAAAAAATTGATAATATTTTTATTTTTATTTTAAGATACGAGGTACCATATATAATGGATAAATTTGATTTTCCTCTTATATATTAATACAAACTAAAATTTGAGGGAGGCCATTACTCTCCTCTCCTTCGCATGGCTCCCACTAGTGCTTACATGAGTTTTGCATGGAATAAAATGATTATTTTACTTTTTATTTCGTAATATAAATTAATTTTATATTAATTATATATCAATAAAATAATTATACAATCATGCTTTATACATCGATATAATAAAAATAGTAAGTATTTTGATCCATTAATTGTACTATAGAATATATACAAAAAATATTTGTCTATATACACCAACATTGAAATATTAATTTATAAATAAAAAGTAATTTAATTATTTTGAATAATATTTTATAAAAATTATTCATGTCAACCAAATATACTGTAATATAATGTCAATCAAAAACTTTATGGTATAAAAAGTACAAACTTTTCGAGCAATTATTTATATCAATCAAACACATGTTTGAGACTTATTGATGAAAAATTAGTTAATAATAAGTGTACTTTTTTTACCAAAATTCACTTATCATTTCAACCAAAAAGAATAAATATAATCAAGTGGTAGGTCGGGGAATTAAATGCTCTTTGTAGTTTGCAAAAGTATTTGATTTAATTGGTTTAATGTTTGTGCTCAACAGGTGATTACGTTCCTTGCCTTGTGACCCAGGTTTAATTCGAGGATTCACGAGGTTAGGGAGCCTATCTCCTTGCCCTTGTGACCCAGATCTTAACTTTTATCGAAGCCTACTTCAATAATTCCAAGCTTGAGGGTAATTATTTGTAAACTCGATCCACTGCTATTTGAAATTCTCCATCACAAGATCCACTTAAAATAAATTATGATGCCTCATTTTTGAATAACGCATGTGTGATTGGTTTTGTAATTCGTTCATCGGATGGTCAATGTTTATTTGCTGAAAATGATGTGATATCTGGATATTTAGTTATCTTCTGGAGGCCTTGGCTATTAAACATAGTCTCAATTTTGTCTTGGAGCACTCGCTCCCACGATTTCAAGTATAGTCGAATTCCAAAACACTTATCTATGCTTTGACAAATCGAATTGAAGTTCCGTGGCAAATTAGCTCGATGGTTGCAGATATTTATTTTCTTGCATTATAATATAATTTTGATAATTTTATTTTTTTATTATTGAGAAATAAATAAAACTGCCCATTGGATAACAAATAAGGCGAGATGTTGGCATGATATCTTGGTGTGTCCGACCGTCCGACCTCCTGAATTAGAGGATATTTTATATCTGAACCTTTTTAGCTCTTCCCTGGCAGACTTTTAATTTAATATTGTATTTTTGGTATTAAAAAAACAGGTGATTACATTATGGTGACCCCCTAATATACGTCAAGCTAAAGTTCGAGAAAGTGCCCATGCATGCATTGGCGTGATGGGCATTCAAGCACCGTCCGATTCGCTTTACGATTGACGTCAACGCCTATCGGAAAGCACGTCAACTGTGCTTGGCTTTCAGTGCCATTTTCAACGCGTTGAAGAGAAATCCAAGCAAATTTAACAAACAAGATTATTACATGCACTACAATTATAGGAAAACTTAATTTGAATATATTTAGTTTAATCTTTCGAATCTAATTATCTCGACCAGAAAAATTATTTGCATTTGAGACACATGTACATCTTCATGATCATTAATTTAGCTATTAAATTATATATTTATAATTCAGTTTAATCTATCCATTTGATCGAGTATTTTGTCAGTTCAATTAATTGTAGATTATTATTATATTTAAAAATGAACTTATATTTTTTTAAAAAAAAGGTTATGTAAAAACACAATATTAAAATATGGGCAAACTGAAATCAATTAACCATAATTAATGAATTCCTCCTCGCCTAAAAAGTTATATATAAACACACATATGTAGGCATATATGACGTAATATTTAAGTCATCTTAGTTTTATGAAACATATAATGAAGTCCTTGACTTATATGATTCGTTCCGTTATAATTTATTATACTAAGACCAATTGAATTCAACACTTTGTAGCAGAAAATGAACAAATCAAACGTATACCTGCAGAGCGTGGACCGGGTTTTCCGCAGCAATCCCAGCATTTACTGACCCGGGCGGTTCGATCAGGTCACAGCCTGGGCCCTTGGAGAGCAAAGTCCGTCTACCCTACCGTATTAAACATTTCGTGCGGACCGGATGACACAAGCTTAATTCCTTTATTATATTAATTAAGTATCAATCGCAGTATATCAATAATTAATTAATTAATAGTTCCTCGTTATTAATCAACCGATTACTTTGAATCAAATTAATATTAAATTAATTAAACCGTCAGTGTTATTCCTACGGTCATTTATATTTTCTTATATTCTTGACCCAATTATGCGGCCTATATAAACCACTCCCCATTGCCGCAGATTTTGGCATCAAAGACAGAGTGCAAGCGAAGAAGAAGAACAGCGAAAAATGGAGCTCGATCTCCCTGGTTTCAGATTCCACCCCACCGAGGAAGAACTCCTCGACTTCTACCTCAAGCGCATGGCTTGCGGGAAGAAGCTGCCATTTGAGCTCATCTCCACCATTAATCTTTACCGCTACGATCCCTGGGAGCTCCCGGGTTTGGCGAAGATAGGGGAGAGAGAGTGGTACTTCTACGTGCCCAGAGATCGGAAGCAGGCCAACGGCGGCCGCCCCAGCCGTATCACCGAGCGCGGCTTCTGGAAGGCCACCGGCTGCGACCGCCCCGTCCGCAGCGCCGCCGACCCCAAGCGGCTCATCGGCCTCAAGAAGACGCTGGTCTACTACGAGGGCCGCGCGCCCCGCGGCTCCAAGACCGACTGGGTCATGAACGAGTACCGCCTCCCCGACCCGCCGCCGAGCTCCGCCGACGCGTCGTCGCCAAAGGTACGATATCGCACTGTTAATTAATTGTTTTGGTTCTCACGAATTAACTCGGAAGTTTTGAATCATGAATTTTGCGTTGTTAATTACTTATTTTGTATAATTAAATGCAGGAGGACATTGTGCTGTGCAAGGTGTATCGGAAGGCGACGTCGATGAAGGAGCTGGAGCAGCGCGCGGCGGCGATGGAGGAGGAGACGACGATGACGACCGTGTCGTCCTCGCAGAATTCCGGGTCAGTGGCGGACTCGTCGTGGTCCGACCAGGCCGAGTTCTTCCAACTGAACTCATCGGCCCAGCTGGTGGATGACATTATAGTCATCGAGGACACGGCGGAGGAAGCAATACCGCCGCCGCAGGTGCCGCCTGTGACAACGGAGGAGAGACTGGACGAAGTGGATGTTTCCACGGAGTCAATGGCGGATTACTCGCCCGCGTGGTGGGCGCCGGAGCAGGATATCTTCGAGCAGCTGAATTCTGCGGCAGTGCCGGCCGACGAATTTATTCTGTTCGAGGAGACGAAGGAGGAATTAGAAGAGGCAACGGCGACGGAGGCGGCGTGCGGGTCGACTCGGCGGCCGCCGAATCTTCCGGAGCTGGAGGTTCCGAAGCAGAACGGGTTGGAGTGGCTGCAGGACCCGTTCCTGACTCAGTTGAGGAGTCCATGGATGGTGGACAGTCTCTGGTCTCCTTCTATTGCCAGCATACTTAACTTTTAATTAACACCAAATATATAATTAGTTGGAAATTAAGGAGAAAAGGAGAACTGACAGAGAAAGAGTAGACCAAATGGGCGTTCAATTATCACATCATGCCGCGGACGAGGGCACTTCTGATGTCAAAATCGCAATTACTGATTTGAAGGGGAATTCGGATTGAAAGATAAGAGTTCAAGAAGAGCTGCCCCCTCTTAATTAATATATATATAGAATGAACACATTTCCCTAGGCTGTATTACTATATCAGTATGTTTGCTTCGAGGATAGAATTGAATAATAAATGTTGATAGATTTATTTTATTTTTTATAAATCCGATATATATATATATTATAATATTTTATTTTTTAATTAATGTGTTAAATAAATAATGAATATTAATTCATCTATTGTTATATTTTTTTCTACTCTATGAATGAACATGCACTGTATATATGCATTTTCCAGCCTACTTGATGTCAAATCGTAAATGCTGCATGAAATTATTAACCAATTGATTTTTAGTAAATTATAAAGATTTGCATCTAACTTATGTATACATCCGTCATTCAGATTAAGATCTTTGTTTAATTGATATGGAAGGTAACCCCTTTGAGTGAATTAACTTTCTATGTATATTAATTACGAAGTAACGAAAAAATGTTCAGTTGGCATTTGGCAATAAGTACTTTGAGTCCGAGAGCTCTGCGAGGGGTTTCTTGACACATGTACGATGGATTTCACCAGCATTGGGTACCTTAAAAATTAACCGGGACGCTTCTTTTTCAAACAATGCATGAGGAATTTGATACACAATGCATGAGGAATTTGATACACCATGACTCTCTCTCTCTCTCTCTCTCTCTCTCTCTCTCTCTCTCTCTCTCTCTCTCTCTCTCTCTCTCTCTCTCTCTCTCTCTCTCTCTCTCTCTCTCTCTCTCTCTCTCTCTCTCTCTCTCTCTCTCTCTCTCTCTCTCTCTCCAGTGGAATCAAATTGCACCTGCTTTGATTGGCATTTAACTAATTAAACTCATTAAACTTTCATTAACTCTCCCTCCCCGTTAACGAGTGCAGTTTTGATGGAGCCACTGAACTTAGAGCAATAATGAATATATATTGCAAACGAATGAACTTAGCATTTTTACTTTATGTTCAGTATTAATGATCTAAGTTCAATATTAAAAATGACTAGATTCAAAATTTCTATAGAGCCGGGCATCATAGAAATGTTTTACCGGTTAACTCTCTCCCATATAATAATAAATAATCTTTTGTTGATCTTTCAGCTGCAGCTTCAACGAATCGAAGTTATTGCTCTAATGAACATCCTGACTAGGCTTTAAGAATATGTTAAATTTGTCCATGAAAAGGGCCCTACGTTGAAAGAATCATGGAGAGAAAGACTTCTTCACCAACTAGCAAGAGCATCCTGTAGATGGCAATACTTCAGCACTTTAATTAGTAAGATCTTTCACCCCTTAATATCTCATGAAGAAGTTTTTGACCAAGAATGTCTCATGATGAAGAAAGAGTCCTAATCTTTCATTTGCTTCCTTACTAAGATAAAAGAGGATATAAGGTGAGAAAAAGTAAACAGGGTGGTATTTAGATGAGTGATGAAATTTTTTCATACTAATTAAAGGACACCTTTTTGATTTTGTATCCTCATAAGGGGGATCTTTCTGATTGGCTTACTTATTTTGTCCCGCGCGTCAACGATATTCATTGCTTTTTAGCAATTGGGTAATAGTAGAAAGGAACACCATTCGAAAATTATATGCAGTGACAAAAACCTAGGGAAAATTGAATGAGCTCGAATATTTTGTCTGCTGGCACTGCATCTTTTTTTTTTCATTTACTGTGTAAACCAGGTTGAAGAATCATCTTTCAAAGTAGATTTCCTCCATTTAACTGACTCATCTTTTGACACTTATGCAGGCTGGACATTGGTGAAGTGGTGATGGAAGAGATTTGGATATTGAAGAATACCCAAGGTCCTTGCTCCGTAAGCAGTGTGTCAAGTGTCTTGGTCCTGTAAGATCTCTTTCCTTTTTAGGTACCACTTTGCTCGATTGTTGAGCATCAAAAGTATTACTGAAGACAGACTGATTCTCCCTGTAATTAGTCAAATATGATTGATTCAATGTTTGACAAAGTACATAGAAATATTCTGAAGATGTGAAGTTGCATCACATGCAGTAATTAAAGCACTTCAAGCAGTAATTAAAGCACTTCAACCACCATGAGTTATTGCTGATAACACAGCCATCAAAAGAATTAATTTCTGACACTAGAGGAAAAAATTGAACAAATTTAGGTTATTTTCTTTCTTTTTTGAACACCACTTCAGCTGGAAGTAAAGAAACAAAATGGATTTTTGTCACGAGCACATCGAGTGGATTGTATGCTGGCCAGGTAAACTAATGAACTCTTAGGTTTTCTGAATCCATAGTTAGAGTGACAGTGAATCATTAACATGTTTAGTTATGGGTTTCCTTAATCCATAGTTATTTCTCTGCCACTGTTGACAGATAATCAATTAGTATTTTTATATTATTCCTTTTATTAGTAGGTTTGACATGTTTTTATAAAAGGCATATAAGATAAATGGGTAAGACACATACAAAATACTTTACGTTATTTTAAAATTTTAAAATATCAATATTTAATTTTTTCCTTTATGTGTTATAATTTTAACTTATTCTTATAAACATATTGTTATATTTCCTATGTGTACATTTTATTAATTAACATTTTTTATTACATAACAACATTTTATTAACAAGATACAATAGTTTTATAATGCGTATTATTCTTATTATTAACAAATATTGTTAATTATTTTTCTGGATTAATAAATATGTCTAATATTTACTATTGTTATTAATTATTAAATAATACTAATGTTATCAATATTTTCTTATCAATACTTATAAACATTTATTTTATACTTAACATTTTAGTAATAATTTTATAATAATGTGATATATTCAAATAAAATATTATTTATAAATTTTAAATCAAAATATTAATATTTTTCTTTTTCTTTTTTTATTTAAATAATATTTATATATATTTGCGCAGTGCGCGGGTTCATATTTATATTTTGATTTTATAATTATATAAATTATATTTAGTTAATATTTATTATTTTTCTCTATACTTATAACTTTTCATATATATGATATTTATTGTTATTCTTAATTATTTAAATATAAATATTGCTATTTAAAGTACAATTTTACTAAACTAATTTTAAATAGTTATTGTCATATTTATTTAAATTATATGTATATATAATTACGCAATGTGTGAGTTTTCAACTGACCGTAATTTATTTGAGAAATAGATAATTAATTGAGAGATAGATATATATGAATGAGAAAAAACTAATCAAGAGAGAGGGAGGTTAGATTGTGAGAGATACGTGATTGGGAGAGAGAGAGCAATAATTGTAGTTTAAAAGTCAATTAAATTTTTAGTTATTAAATGGTAGAACGAAAAGTGAATTCATTTGTGCTCGAGTGGTAGTAGCATATGTGTATGTTGCCTAGATTTGGGTTCAATTCCTAGTTGTAGCGCTTTGTGCGCCTTTTTCACGTCTTTGTACGTCTTGTAATACATCTTGTGCGTGTATTATCACGTTTACGCTTTATAATGAATGTGTTATAAAGTAATTTTTTTTTTAAAAAAAATGGTAGAACGAAAATAATATATTTAAAAATTGTAATTTTATCATGTTAGTTGTATTATGAAAGTGTTACATGACACTTTTGAATATTGATTATATATACAAATTACACCGATCTTATTTGAGATTCAGTGAAATTATATTGACATCTCATCTATTTGTAACTTTGTCTTGTGATTCTCTGAGTTATATAAAAAATTACACGAACCTTTCCTCCTAACGGAAACTGTTAATTAGTTGACTATCTATCATGTGCACTGCACATACTTACTAATAGTATTTTTGAAATATTTGAAATATTTACTTATTTTAAATGATAAAAATATCATATGTTATTTAACTATCGTTTCTTCATATTATTACCACATAACTGTTTAATATTTTAATTTTCACGTTCAACTAGCATTAATTTTGTGAAAAATGTTAAATAATAAAATAACTTCTTTCAATGTTTTATTTTAAAAAATTTATTCGATTATTTTATACACGTCTTTTAATAATTTTTCAGCAATAAGTATAAGAGAGAAATTATATTACTAATGGATTTTGTTTAACACAGTTAGCTGCAAGGAAGGTGAATGTCTTATCACAACAAGAAAATTTCGAAATAACGACGTTTATTTTTTGACGTCTGAACAAGCGTCGAAATGTTTAAGGACAGATGCAAAAAAGTTTAAAAATATCGACGTCTATATGTAAAATGGGAAATATGGCGTTTTTTCGCCGAGAAAGGCAGCGTCGAAATATTTCGACGCCAGCGTTTCGACGCATCTGGCGTCGAAATATTTCGACGCCACATTTCGACACAGTGGCATCGAAATATTTCGACGCCAGATGCGTCGAAACATTTTGACGCCAGGTGCGTCGAAATGTTTTCCCGCGCGAACGCGCGGTCGTCGAAGGAAGCATCACGGGTTGAATATTTGAACCCGTGAGCGTACGGTAAGCAGCTGAAATTTTATTTCAGCTACAGGACCGTACGAAATTATATATATATATATAATTTTTTTAATTACTGCTACAGTTCTTTAACTAAATAAATATAAATTTTACCTATAAATTTCACATTCACCGCCTAAATTTCTTCCTCCCGCGCGCCTACTTCTTCTTCTTCTTCCTTCGTCTCATCGCTGCCGCCGATTTCTTCGTCCGATTTCTTCCGTCGTCGAATCAGCAGGTAATTTCTTCCGTCCGATTTCTGCTCCTTCTTCTTTCTTCGTCCGTCGCTGCTCCTTTTTTTTTCTTCTTCTTCTTCTTTCTTCTTCCGTCGCTGCTCCTTCTTTTTTTCTTTTTTTTTCTTCTTTCTTCTTTCGTCGCTGCTCCTTCTTCTTTTTTTTTTTTTTTTTTCTTCTTTCTTCTTCCGTCGCTGCTCCTTCTTCTTCTTATTTTTTTTTTCTTCTTTCTTCTTCCGTCGCTGCTCCTTCTTCTTCTTCTTCTTCTTTTTTTCCTTCTTTCTTCTTCCGTCGCTGCTCCTTCTTCTTCTTCTTATTTTTTTTTCCTTCTTTCTTCATGTCGAAGAATTCGTAATTAACTATTTTTTTTTTCTTTCCTGTTCATCTCGACGAAGCAACCGGCGGCCGTAAATTTTTCTCGTCGAATCAGCTCGAGATCCGACTCTTATTCTCAAGTTAGTATAAATTTGATGTTATGCATATATATATATCTTTAGATTTAAGATTAGTTATCCTGTTTAATTTTTTTTTAACTATGCTATCATGCTTTAGTTAGCATAATTTAGATACGGCTAATTATCATGTTATATTATGCATGTTACTGCTTTAGATATTAATTTAGATATTATGCATGTTAATTTAAATATTATGCTTTAGTTACTGCTAACTATGCTATCATGTTATATTATTACTGCTATCTTTAGTTAGATATTATATAGTTACTAATTAATAAATACTATATTATTATTATTATTATTTAATTATTATCACTAATTAATAATAATAATAACATTATTATTATTACTGTTGTTGTTATTATTATTATTATTATTATTATTATTATTATTATTACTAAAACTAACTTATTATTATTATTATTATTATTTAATAATAATAATAATTATTATTACTGTTATTATTATTATTATTATTATTGTTATTATTTATTATTATTATTACTGTTATTATTATAAATACTATATTATTATTATTATTTAATTAATATCACTTATTATTATTATTATTATTATTATTATTGTTATTATTATTATTATTAGTATAACTGAATTAATATTATTATTATTATTATTATTATTATTATTATTTATTATAAATACTATATTATTATTATTATTACTGTTATTATTATAAATACTATATTATTATTATTTATTAATTATTATCACTAATTAATATTATTATTATTATTATTATTATTAGTATAACTGAATTAATAATATTATTATTATTATTTAATTATTATCACTAATTAATATTATTATTATTACTGTTATTATTATTATTATTGTTATTATTATTATTATTATTATTATTATTATTATTACTATTTATTATTATAAATACTATATTATTATTATTAATTAATTATTATCACTAATTAATATTATTATTATTATTGTTGTTATTATTATTATTATTAGTATAACTGAATTAATAATAATATTATTATTATTTAATTATTATTACTATTATTATTATTATTATTATTATTATTATTATTATATTATTATTATTATTATTATTATTATTTATTATTATTATAAATATTATATTATTATTATTACTGTTATTATTATAAATACTATATTATTATTATTATTATTATTATTATTATTACTATAAATACTAATTATAATTATTACTATATTAATATTATTGACATTAATACTATATTATTAATATTATTATTATAAATACTATATTATTATTATTATTATTATTATTTAATTAATATTGCTAATTAATATTATAATTATTACTAATTATTATTATTATAAATACTATATTATTATTATTATTAAATATATTACTAATTAATATTATTATTATTATTATTTAAACTTATATTAGAGTATATAATTAATTAGAATAATTAAATTTAGAATTCATTAATCTTGTCTTGATGGACTAAATTTCTTGCTTCCAACAATGAACTTTTTATTTAAACTTCTCAATTTGATATTTTTATAATTTTCTACCCAGAGCTTAGACCCGTTCGAGAAATATTTTTTGATTTTATAAATTTTATTGATAAAATTTAGTTGTAATATTAAGTTGAATACTTATTTCGATATGGAGGAATACGTATTCTACTTAATATTTTACTAAATAATATCAATAAAATTTATATTTTTCAAATAATAAATCTCGAATTGTCCCTTATTGGACAATTTAGCAACACAATTATTAATATCGTAAATTTAATTTCATTTGATCACACATGTCAATGAAATATCGGTTGTATCTCTTTTGTTCTCCGGTACGCTTCAGAAGTTTTGCGTACTTGGAGAACTAAAAAGAGATGCTGCCGAAATTTTCAGTGACTTGTTGTGATTAAATGAGATTATAAGTGCGATATTAATAATGTGTTGCTGAATGGGATAGGACCAACCCACCTATATGACTATACCCTTTATAATAACATTGAAATTCACAAATGTAGTCAAAGATGGATAAAACTTGGATGTCAACACCTCAATCATCTAAAGCCTATGCGAGAGGAATGAAAAATTTTATGCAGTTCGCAATTGATAATGGATTGGATGAAGATGGCACAATGAATTGTCCGTGCAAAAAATGCATCAATAGGAAATATCATAAACCAGAAGATGTTGAAAGACACTTAATATGAAATGGAATTTTACCGAGATATACCATTTGGTATTACCATGGTGAACCTTTATATCCGACAACAGAAGCACAACTTGATATATCAAACAGAGCTGACGCATCCCATCAACTACATTCTCATAATGATGAAACACCAATTGATGTCAATGATGAAACATCAAATGTTAATCTTGATGAAGCTCCAAATGCATTCGAACCGCCACAAGAATCTTCCCAACATTCTATGATGGATGATCTTGATGTTTCTCTGTATCCAAATTGTGTAAAATACAGTAAATCATCATTTATCATTCAATTATATCATATAAAGGTTCTTAATGGTTGGTCTGGAAAGTCGTTCTCAATGTTGTTAGAATTGTTGAAAGAAGCTTTTCCAGAAGGCAATACACTTCCATCAACGTGTTATCAAGCAAAAAAATATGTTAAAGATTTGGGTTTATTCTATCAAAAGATACATGCTTGTCCAAATGATTGCATTTTATACATGGATGAAACTGCGGAAGCATCAACATGCAACATTTGTGGATTGTCTCGATGGACTTCCTCTTCAACTAATGATGAATCAACAAGTCAGTTAGAACGGAAAAAAAACCCTGCAAAAGTGTTACGATATTTTCCACTTATTCCAAGACTGACTCGTTTATATATGTCATCGAAGACAGCAAGCTCGATGAGATGGCATTCTGAAAGACGCACCAAAGATGGAATCATACGACATCCTACTGATGCAGAAGCTTGACAAGCTTTTGACAGAAGATATCCAGACTTCGTTGTTGATTCACGTAATGTTAGATTGGGTCTTGCAAGTGATGGATTTAATCCATTTCGATTAATGAGCACAACTTATAGCACTTGGCCCGTTGTATTGATACCTTATAATATGGAACCGTAGGCATGCATGAAGAGATCTTCAATCATGTTATCAATATTAATTCCAGGTGCTAAGGGACCAGGAAATGACATTGATATGTACTTACAACCTCTCATTTCAGAATTGAAGCTATTGTGGAGCGGAGTAACAGCATTTGATAGTATCTCCGGCGAACAATTTACTCTGCGTGCAGCTTTAATATGGACCATTAATGATTTTCCAGCATATGCAATGTTATCAGGTTGGAGCACTAAAGGACGATATGCATGTCCCATATGCGGTGATAAGACAGATTCTCGTTGGCTTAAATATGGAAAAAAACATTGTTATTTAGGCCATCGTAGATGGTTGTCACAAGAACATCCGTTTCGTCAGGACATTGAATTATTTGACGGGACAATAGAAAATGTTAATGCACCAGTGTCAGTTGATTCAAAAATTATTTACGAGCAGATTCAACACATTAAACATGTTTATGGCAAAACTACCAACACAAGTAAAAAGCGCACTCGAAATAATTTGGGTAGTGAGTCAGAAGGCATTAATGCAGATACACAAACTCAGCAAAGTTTTCAGAGGACCGATTTTGAATTATGGAAAAAGAAAAGTATATTTTTTGAATTACCATATTGGCAGCATAATCCATTGCGCCATAATTTGGATGTTATGCATATTGAGAAAAATATATGTGATAATCTGATTGATACTATATTGGATATTGATGGAAAAGGGAAAGATAATTTAAATGCACGATTAGATTTGCAAGACATGAATATAAGACATCATTTACATCCAATATTATTACCAAATGACAGATATGATATACCCTTGGCAATTTATTCAATGTCCACTATTGAAAAGGATCTCATGCTGACATGTATCAAAAATATGAAAGTGCCCGATGGATATTCATCAAATATTTCTAGATGTGTGAATCTCAAGGATCATAGATTACAAAACTTGAAGAGTCATGATTCACATATGCTGCTTCAAGATGTTTTTCCGCATGCATTACGAGGAATTGTGCATAAAGATGTTCTCCTCATTGTTAAAGAGATTTTTGCATTTTTCAAAAAGTTATGCAGTGCCAATTTAGACCATTGTGCCCTGGACGATTTGCAATCACGTGTGCCTTTGCTCTTATGTAAAATGGAGCAAATTTTTCCACCGAGTTTTTTCACTATTATGGTGCATTTGATGATTCACCTTCCAACAGAGGTGAAACTTGGTGGTCCGGTTCATTACCGTTGGATGTACCCAATTGAAAGATTTGTTTTATTTATATTTGTCTCGTGGTCCGCATGATTTACCTTCCAACATGAATTTGTCTCGTGTTCATAGGTTATTTATGAGATATAAATCTCATGTTCGAAATAAAGCACAACCAGAGGGATCCATCGCTGAAGGATATATTGCTGATGAATGTCTTACATTTTGTTCTCGATATTTAAATAATATTGAAACGGTGTTCAATCGACCGCAAAGAAAATTATGAAGTTGAAAATATTGAAAACTACTTATTTTCTTCTGGTGGTCGATTTATTGGCAAAGCTCGCATTAGTACGTTGGATTTAAATGCGTATGCACAAATGCACATATATGTCTTGTTGCATACTCCAATGATTGAACCATACAAAAGGTATCAATTGTTATTAAATGTCTCCATATTTTAAGTTATTTTAAGATTATTGGTGTAATTTTTATTTTATTGTCTCAGGCAATTTCTTGAAGAACAATGTCATATAAATAATTTATCAGTTCCATCAAATGCTCAACAACAAAGGTGGATCATAGAGAGATTCGCATTGTGGTTACAAGATAAAGTATCAGAAATGATACAAAATAATTGTGATGCTTCACTACTTGCGTTAGCTCAAGGTCCAGTATCCGTAATTAAAAAATATGATGGATTGATTATAAATGGTTATAGATTTCATACCAAGCAACGAGAAAGATTGCGTAAAACACAAAATAATGGTTTAATGGTTGAGGCTGACAATCGTCAATATTATGGAGTTCTAACGGATGTAATTGAATTGGACTATCGTGGGATATTCAAGGTAGTTCTTTTTCGTGCTTAATGGGTTGATATAAGAAATTCACGGGGTTTACGAGTGGATGAGAATGGATTCACATTAGTTAATCTTTCTCGATTATTTCATACCGGTGCATTTCTAAAAGATGACCCGTATGTGTTTTCATCACAAGCAAAATAAGTATTTTATATGTAAGATCCGAAGAATAATGAGTGGTCGCATGTCATAAATGTATATCCTAGAGATTTATATGACATCGGTAAATGACTTATTATTTATCAATATTATTTATATAATTTGTTAATCTTTATGTATTTATCAATATATAATATTATGTTATTATACAGGATGTCAAGATCAAGAATAATTGATTCTGAGACTCGCGAGGAGGGTGAGCTTAGCCCCGAGAGTGATCGTCCTGGGTCGTCACAAGGACGAATTCACAGACCTTTCTATATTTGGAGTTAGTTTTTATATCATTATACATGTGAACATTATTTATTTAATCAAATTTATATTAATGTTTTCTGATGTAATTTAAAAACAGACATTACAACACAAATGCAACATGAAGGGTCTCCATATTTTACAGCTTCTTCTGTGTATACACTTAATCCCGACCAGTTAATTATGGTCAATTTTTCTGATTGGGGTCAAAGTCATGATGGCGGCCACAGATTATACTCACGTTTTATGGGGTTACTAGTGCGTGATTCTACATTCTTACCATTGACGCCTGACCCTTGGAATCAAATTTCTTCCATATATAAGAATGGATTATGGAAGCAATTATTGGTATGTTATGAATTTATATGAATTTATGTTAGATTGCATTATTTAGTTGTGTGAAATTATATATTAAATATATATTTTGGGGTCAAACTAATATCATTTATAAATGCAGAGATATTTTTTGATCCCTACTGAGAACAGGGATCGTATTTATTGCACTACTATGG
The DNA here is from genome assembly GCA_034359265.1 of Canna indica. NCBI lineage: Eukaryota > Viridiplantae > Streptophyta > Magnoliopsida > Zingiberales > Cannaceae > Canna > Canna indica. The sequence goes on along the minus strand of CP136898.1, from coordinate 4,332,845 downwards.
CAGCCTTCGACAGAAAATTTAAAAATTATAAACTTATATTAAAAAAATATATTTTAAAATTGAAGAGTCAAAAGAGGAAAATCTTACACGTCGACCACGAAATGTTAGTAGAGAATCATGGATAAGAATGGTCGATTATTGGCATTCTTCGGCTAGTCAGGTAAAAATTTATATTTTGATACTTGCAATATTTGTTTTATAATTATAATTAAATATGACAGGCTGCGTCTGAACGGGGTCGAAGGGCAAGAAGTGCAACTCAAGATTGCATACATACTACCGGTGCGACCCCTTACATTCAAAGACGTACTGATTTTGTAAGTAGTTTAGTAAATAATTTATAATTTATTTGTTTTTATTTTTAATATCTTTTAAATAATTAATTTTTATTTATATTGTGTGAAGCGACGTACACATAATAGAGAGCCCAGTGAGCTCGAAGTGTATAGAACAACACATCTTCGTAGAAGTGGACGAGGATATGTACGCGAAGAAGCTGCTCAATTTATGGTATAACACATCTACGAATGAATTAAATTAATATTTTTTAAATTTATAAGCTATTTTTTGAAATGTAGACCACCGCCGAACAAACACTTAATGAACGACTTGAGACTAATCCAACAACAGAGCGAGTTCAACTCGAGAACCAAGTATATCGGGAAATATCTGGTCCCGAACATCATTCTCGAGTTCACCTACAAGGGATTGGAGTCACACCAAGTCAATTTTATGAACGGCATCGACAATCGTTTGTTGCATCTTCCCACGATGCAACATATGACGAGCTTCGACGGCAACAAGAGGCTGCAATGAAAGAAATGCAGCAAAAATATGATGCTGAGATGAGGGAGGTTCAGCAAAGACTGAACAGAATGGAGCATATGTGGTTTCAACAATAATTTAATAATTCATCGTCACGTGGACTAAATCCAATTATTAATCAAGCTAATATGTTTTCCTTGCCAATTGATTATGTATGTATTTATTTAATTTATTTATAGTTGATATTTTTAGCATTGTAATAAATTAAATATGTTTTTTAACAGGATCGATTATATGTTCCTGAAAGTCTTCCTCATGAAATATCGTCGGCTAATCTCGGAGAAGGTACAAGTAAAGATCCATTTCTAAACTGTAAGTAATTTATATATTGTCATACTGAATATTTTAATTAATAATATTAAAATTTATATGCTTATAATTGATATAAATGTATAGATAGAGATGTTGATCCGTATAGAAAAGACGACGAGGAAGAACAAGAAGACGAGGAGGAGCAGGAGGAAATGGACGATGATGAAGATTAAATTATTTAATTTTATTTGTAAATAAAATTACTGAGTATTGTTTAAATCAAATTTTGTATTACTCTTCCAATTAAATAAAATTTTGAATTTTGATGATAATTTGATTAATTTTAAATTAATTAGCTAATTAATATATTAATTATTGATTATGAGTAAAATTTATTTAAAAAAAACAAAAAAAAAAACGGTTAATTAGCTTAGCATATTGACGCCTGTTGAGGCGTCAATATGCTAAGCATATTGACGTCTGTTTAGACGTCAATATGCTAATCATAACGTCGTCGTTTTGAATACTGACGTCTCGTTTCGATCGCACACGTCGTCGAAATTTAAATCTTTACGCCTGAATAGACGTCAATATTTAAAATTAAGCGGAAGGTTTTTGACACGCGTTTTCGACGGATTCTCTGCCGTCAGAATGCAAATATTTACTCCCTCCGACGTCAAAATTTCTTTATAATCTGCCGTCAGAATTCCAACGATGTGTTGTAGTGTATGGACAAATAGATAGGATGTCAGTATAATTCTACTGAATTTCAAGGGAGATTATTATAATTTGTGCTATATTATCTAGTCATTCTCGTTATTAATAAGAATTTGTATTAATTTTTTTAGAAAAATATTTTCCTATTACCACTATATATATAATTTCAAATATGCCCCTCACTTTACACAGAAAAAGGTCTGAGTTTACCTAATTAATTAGTTAACGAATAGGTGGAAGATATCACGCGAATAACGAGGACTAATATTCTAATGCTTAGAAACAATTATAACATTATATCCAGCATTAAATTAATGAAAATTAAATCAAATAATTAATAACAGGAATATTGACCAAGAATTTTTATATATACGTACGAGACATGCTGCAACACAATGTCAGCATTTTATCAAACAAAAAGTCACCTTAATGACCCAATTCATATATCATATTCGAGTAAGAATAATTAGGAAATAATTTAGATTCCTTTGATTTTTGTACATTATCCCAGTCTTGCATTGTATTCCGTGCCACACTTTTAAAACTCGAATCGAACTTTGAATTTGACTATATAATATATATTTGACCATCCAACTCAGATTCAATTGATCATCCGCATCAAATAAATACCATATTGTTCAAGTTTATATCTGATAGACTGAGCCGTTTGATCAATTCTTTACTCGATTTGATCATTATTATTTTTTGTTCAAATTATTTTTAGGGTTAAACAAAATTCATAATTAATTTCAGTCCAACCTGCTTGAATGAATCCACCCAGTTCAATTTCAAAAACACTGCTACAAATACCTGACACTCTACAATAAATATTATATGTCCGGATTAATTTCAGTTTGGCCCAGTTTGTTTGACTTCCTAAAATCTAAAAACAGGAGGGCTAAACTGGAAATTAACTATTTGCTGCAGTACAAATGTGGCAATATGCACGCGAGACCGACAAATTAACGGCCGGTTGCCACATCCACAGGAATGCGACGAGAGACGACCTACCCAAACTTAGACCGAGACAAAGCCGTGGCGCACGCAAGCGGGGTCCACTCTTTGTCTATTTGCACTGACTGCACCGAACTCAACTCAATTTCAATTTTAATTCCCTCAATACAACTTGGTTTGATTCATTCAATATATTTGCACGCCCAGCTGGCACGGGTTGGAACGGATCAAATCTCAATTTCTCGCCCGGTTGCGACCCGGATTCGGATAATTAACTCCAAGACCTAACCACACTATGACTGTTTCAAATTCCATGGTCAACATTTCCACTTAATTCACGAGAATACAAAAAGTCCACTGCATTCTGTATACAGTTAGCGAAGTCATTAATTTTTAGTTCAAGAATCTTGAATCCGACTAACAAATGATTGATCGCGACAAGAACTACAGCGCAAGCTGTCGCAATCTTCTCTCTATATAAACCACTCATCACATCTCGGCTTCCGCTCATCTGCAACTGCACCACTGCAATCGCACAGGAAGAAGAGATATCGATCGATCGACGGATTAATGGATCATCTTCCTGGGTTTAGGTTTCATCCCACGGAGGAAGAGCTCCTCGACTTCTACCTCAGAAGCAGGGTGCAGGGGAAGAAGCTTCCGCTCGAGATCATATCCACCGTCAACCTCTACCGCTACGATCCCTGGGAGCTCCCGGGGTTGGCCAAGATAGGGGAGAGAGAGTGGTACTTCTACGTGCCGAGGGATCACCGGCGGCAGGGCACCGGCGCCCGCCCGAGTCGGACGACGGAGCGCGGGTTCTGGAAGGCCACCGGCTGCGACCGCCCCGTCCGCAGCGCCGCCGACCCCAAGCGGCTCATCGGCCTCAAGAAGACGCTGGTCTACTACGAGGGCCGCGCGCCGCGCGGCTCCAAGACGGACTGGGTCATGAACGAGTACCGCCTCCCCGACTCGCCGACGCCGAAGGTGCGGTTCTCTCCATCGGCTATCGAGTCTCGTGTTCGGAAGTGCGTTCGAGTGTTTGAGCTAATTCTGATCGTTTCGTGTTTGAATACAGGAGGACATCGTGCTCTGCAAGATACACCGGAAGGCGGCGTCGATGAAGGAGCTGGAGCAGCGGGCGGCCGCCATGGAGGAGGAGGCGGCGTCGGTGTCGCAGAATTCTGGCTCGTACTCGTCGACGGCCGAGTTCGCCTCGGAGTGCTACCAGGAGAGCTTCGACGATTTTGTCGTTACGGAGGGTTCGGGTTCAGCGTCGGAAGGCGTCTTCGTGGAGAACGCGAGGGAGGTGGCGGAGAAACAGGAGGAGGAGGAGGCGCCGACGAGTGATTCGAGCGGGGTGGCCGTGTCGGGGGCGAGTTGGCGACCGAGTCTGCCGGAGCTGGAGGTTCCTGAGAGGAACGGGTTGGAGTGGATGCAAGACTCGTTTGTGACTCAGCTGAGGAGCCCCTGGTTGATGGATTTTTGGTCTCCTTCTTTTGCTAGCATACTGAACTGCTAACTAAATTTAAATTATACTTAAAATAATCAGTAACATACAATAAATTAATTTCGCGGTGTTCTTTTCTTTTATACTGAATTCAATTTGATTTGTTGGATCAAAATGAGGAACCGAGTGCTGATCAGAAGAGAAATAAATGAAGATATGAGAGAATGATGCCTTGGAGTTAATTTCAGATTAACTCATGTATTTTCTTTCATTAATATATCTGATTCTTCCAATTTATTTTGTATCAATTTATTTATCTACAACTTAATATATATTAAGATAAAATTAACTGCATAATATGAAGAACATTCTGAAAAAAATCCACAATAATCAAATTACGCAAGTTTGCCTGTTTTGAAACAATCTATTTTTGGAAATTGTGATACTTGTCATGTCAAAACCCATCTGTTTCAATCTTGAAGACTTTGTTGCATTATTCAAATAGAGCTGCTCTTGTTTGGCGTTTGCCTGACTTTATAGTAACTTTTTTGACTAGATATTGGAGATTAAAGTATCCCTAAATTTAAAGAGTTGGGGAAAGAACAAGGAAAATTCTTCTTAAATTCTTCTTGCATTTTTTGTTGGCGTATACACAAGTTGACTCGTGGACGGATTGTTGCAGTAGATAAGGGTGAGCAAGATTTTCTGATTCATCGAAATTGAACCGAAATTGATCGAACCAAATCCAAATTAACCGAATCAAATTTTTTCGGTTCGATTTTCGGTTATTTTTTTTTAGTTTTTGGTTTTTGGTTCGGTGAATTTACCGAAAAAATCGGTTTTAACTGAATTTATTGAAAAAATAAAAAAGACCATTTTACCCTTAATAATTCACTTAATTACCTATGTATCCCTAAACCAGTAAAGCCAACAAATATCCAATAACCCGACCCACTTACCCCCTCGCGCCGTGCCCGACCTAAAACCCTAACACCCCCGATTGCCGACTCGATCACTTGAGTACTCGAAATTTGGCATCGGTGACTCGGCACTCCTCCCCCCCCCCCCCACCAAATCGCCGGCGCGAACGCCTGCGAGGCTAACGCGGATGCGCACCCCAGTCGTCGGAAGGCTGCAGTCGCGATCCCCTTCTTCTTGCCTCCAGTCGGCGACAGAGGCGTGCGGCCTGGAGGAAGAGGAGGAGGAGCTGAAGAGGAGGCGGCGGAAGTTGCAGCAGGTTGACGACGTCGGTGAGCGCCATGGAAAGCTACACAAGAAGAAGAGTTCGGTTGGTTAACCGAACCGAATCGAAATTTTTTGATTAATTCGGTCGGTTAACCGAAAGTTTCAGTTCAGAAAACGGTTAACACATTTTGTGTTAAATTGGTTCGGTTAACCGACCGATGCACACCCCTAGCAGTAGACACATTTTTTTCGTTATACAGATCAAATATTAATGTAATGATATTTTTTATTAAAAAAAATATTATCTTGACTAGTTTTTGGTAAACTTATAAAGAGATCATTTTTTAAAATGTCTATCCCAAATAGACCAAATGAAAAATACCCCCTTTTTTAAAGATCGATTTATTTAATGGTAAAAAAGCAAAAATCTCTTCTAAATTTTGACCTTTTTGTAATTACCCCACGTGAATTTTGAAATTAGACAAAAAAATTAAATTTTATAAAACTAATAAAAATATTATTTCGTTAACTGACTATTATCTATTTAACAGAATTTTTTAAAAATGACACATGATAATCTTTCATTGATTTATATATGTTAAAAAATAAATTAAAAAATAAATTGAAGAAATAATGAATTAGAAATTAAGAAATATTATTATAAATTTATTTTCTAATTAACTTTCTTAATAATTAATATTTGCTAATTAATTAATTAATTTTTTAATATCTAGACCAATAAAAGAATGTCATATATCATTTTAGATAGATTTCGTTGAATAAATAATAGTGAGTTAAAGAAGGAGTATTTTTTGTTAATTTTATAAAATTTAGTTATTTTTTATGTAATTTCAAAATTCACCAGAAATAATTATAAAAGATCACGAGATGAGTTTTTTATTCTTTACCGTTTATTATACGATTTTTCTTTATTTTTTTCCAAAAATTATGTTGTGTTTGTTAGGCAGACAAGAATTCCACGAAGCTAATAATTGTTGTGCAACTTGCTGCCATAAGTTATTTATTTTTATTAAGTATGGTGGATCATTTATTGTCTGGTAAGAATTCGTCCTCGGCCTACGTGATGTTACCCGAATGCCTCGTGAATCATAAACAATTCCAACACAAAGTCTTAGTTCAATAGATTACTTCCAACATTTGACTTTTATTTTATTCTCTGATGGTGCCAGTAGCAAATCAGAATCGAAATATCCAGACTTGTTCTCCATGGAGTTCGATTTGATGATTCTTTGTGACATCGTGTAACTTTCATTCAACAGTTTCTGTGGAAATACTCGTCATAAATCCAGTCTGCAGCAGGAAAGTCAAAAAGCCTAGGAAGGCCCAATGTTTGACCCTTTATATGTAACGGAAGTGATCAGGTCAACTGTTGTATTGTGAAGCTTCGCCGTGCCTGGGTCTTTTGAAGTATGAATCCCCGGAAGGACCGCCGCCACAAGAGAAATGAGGGCAGAAAAAATGCATTCATTAATCAATTAGGAGCAGTATTTCTAACGAGAAGGCTGCACATAGCTTACGATTGTACAAAGCTGAGTAGGGAAGAAGAAAACAAAGGTCAACGGATGAATGAAAGCAATAAATTAGTTAACAGATTATTATAGTTTCAGAAAAAAAATTTAAACTGCATCATGAATATCCTGGTGCACCCGGCAAATCAGTCTGCCTCAACTTATTAATCTTCAGCAAGCAGTTGCCTCTTATGACCACAAACTGGAATGGCTCTACTTCGCTGCAAGCTTTCATGTTCTGGTTTCAGATGCTACATAAACGAAGCCCATCAGAACAACCAACCTGCAGTATGTCACAGTCACAATTCATTAGGCCTCAGATAGACTTCTGTCTTGTTGACTAATGACCTAAATCAATGAAGTAATTAATCAACTAATGTACCAGAAAATATCCATAATGGCTCAAGCTTTTGAACATTGAATAAAATTTTAGGCTGGATGCTAATCCATTCTTTGCTGCTGCCATAGTGATCCTAGAGAGATTGCATGGAGCATTTGCGGTGAAGCAGATACAGCGATGGCCGAACGAGCGAAGCAGAGATTGCAGCAGCATGAAATACCAACAAGTACAGCAAACTGATAACTGCATTATCCACTTTGACCTCATTCACCTTACCTACTCCGTTCGATAAGAACATACTAATTGCTGAGGAAAAAAGATCCCATGTATGACTGCAAATTACTTTCCTCTTAACTTCAGATGCTCACTGGATGGTATTTGACATCTCAGTGAAATATAAGAGTAATTTGCAGTAATACATCTGTGTGCCTATCACTTCAGATGATTAGTAGCACCTATCTCCTCCCACCAGCAGGTTAATACATCACCAGGAACGAAAATTTTGGTCACCACCAGTCGTCAACCGCTCCAGAAGTGCTGCATAATCCTATGAAACTATTGCATTCTCGCTCGTCAGCCTATTTTTCCTCCTTGATAATTCATGTGGGTCTCGTATGCTTTTGCGAAACTAGCAGCATAGGTTTCCATAGCTTCAAAGATCTGCTTCAAACTTAACTGCAAATTATCAACAGCTGAACCTTGATGCAGTACACGTTCAGGTAATGAAATTCCATTCTCCACAGAGATCAGTGCTAATTTATTTTTATGCTTGAGCATTATTTGCTCATCTCTTTCCATTAACCTTAGATTGCTATCCATATCTCTATTTGCCAGTAACCTCTGCCGCTGCTCAAAGTTGTTCTGTTGCCAGATATTAAAAACATTATGAGCAAAAGCCTGCATTGCATCAACAGAATCTCTTTCGGATATCATATCCATACTCTGAGACCAGGAATTGCAGATGACAAATATAGGAGGTGCGCCCAATCTTCCGGGCGAGAAGGGAGGAACTCCATCATCTGTTTCCTCAGGCACATAATGAACACCTTTCACTAACCAACCATTCAAGGATTTGACATAGCTCCTTTGAGCAGTAACCCAAGCAGAGAAACTGGCAATCAAATCCACCATGCTCATCTCCAATTGTTTTATTGCATCCATATGAACATCAGTAAGCTTTACTCCATTCACAATAGAATCAAGGTTTTTAGCTTCAGATATTGCTTGACATTGAACGTGATGACATTCCGACATAATTGTCCACATTCTACTAAATCTGAAATGTTAAATTCATGCACAAAATAGTTCATCATACTTCATAATAGATGGAAAGAGAAAAATAATTCAAGTTAAATGGTGTTATGGTATTCATATGAAGAAGAAAATAACATTACAGATCATAACTGCAAACTTATGGCAGCTCAATAAAACGAAGACAAACCTGATCTTAATATAAGCATTAAACAAAAGAACATAAATGCAATAAATGCAGTGAGAATGGCTACTGATCATTGTGAATACCATACCACAGAAAAATGTAGGACATATCACCTATTTAGTTATATGATAGAGATTGATATACAAGTAACAGAAAAGGATTGTGTTTGTCATATTGAAGAAACAACTTTAGGATATTTGACTACATATAGAGATAATAACAAGTTTTTCTCTCAGTTTTTCCAGATCTGCATGAACTTGCGTCAGGGGCATATGTCAAACTAAGAGTTCTATTCACATTCTCCACTTTTTTCATGACATAGAAGACTAAGGAAGCAAATATATACCAGTGGGAATCACAACACATACAAAATGCTTATTTCCAATATAAACAAAACAATTTAAAAAAATGAAAGTATGTAACATAAGTACCGCAGCAAGAACCTGCACATTTTTAATATTTTGATCACAATGACTTACCACTAATAGAGAAGAACAGAGACACATAGAGATACAGGCAAAAATCTATATTATAACCCTTGCACATAAGCAAGCTCCAAAAATACAATGTAACTAACAAAAAACAAAAAACAAAAAACAAAGCAACATACCCTTGGATAAGTTCAATCGTTTGTGGCCATAATTCTCCATCTCTTAGCTGACTGATTTTACTTGAAATTGTGTCTACAACTTTAATGGCTATTCTTATCTTTGTAGACAGTTTCCGCATGAAAGTTCCCACTGCCTCGAGCTTTTCTGCCTCCGCACCCCTTTCACTCAAATGCTTCAATTGCTCGCGCTTTCTATCATATAGAACCCTCATCTTTTCCTCAGCCTAAACAAGTTGAAAAAAAATACACGTAAGCTACACAGCCACACATACGTCATTACCACTTAAGCACTAGCATTTTAGCAGGGTTTTATGTTTCCTGGTCAATTAATCTAAAGTTTTATGTTTGAGATATGATGTAATTAAAAAAAGTTAGAAACTATTATCAGAGAAATGAAAAAAACATGCTAACAGATTAAAATGTTTTGCAGCTATGGCACAGACTATATTAGAATTGTGATCAGAAAAGGATATAACTTAGAAACAACTCCTTGCATTTTTTTTAACCTCTTAACAATTTTCTTATGATTTGCACACAGGCTAGACATTGTAAATCAGTTAGGACAAATAGCTGCCCTAAATCTATCTGTTGGTTTAATTGTGCACACCGTACTCTAGAAAAAGAAAATTATTCCAAAACAAAATCAATATTAGAAAAATGCAAGCTAGTTATCCCACGTACTAAGTTACTAACCATGACTTCCTCAAGCAGCTTTTTTTCCCAATTGTACAGCTGCTGCAAGGTCGAAGAAAGATTGCCACAGTCCATTGCCTTATCTTCCTCAAATACCAAAAGATCTCCATCTTTTGATGTCGAGAGAGGGGACAAACCACATATCATCCTTGCAGAAACAGCTTAGAGGACAAAATGTGCAGGAAAAAAGAAATAAAAAGATCAGAGTTTGCTCCACAAGTTCCAAGAGCACAAAGGAACATTCAGAAATAAAATTGCAGCACTATCTCCCCCACCTTTATATACAGAATTCTTCCGGTGATATAAAAACCTCCCCACTTCAAGCATCTTGGCCACCTTATCAGCTGACTCAGATGCCCGGTCAAACTGGATTTTTATCTCCTGGGCGATCTCGTTAACATCATGGTAACTCCTAGAAACTGTAAATCCCATTGCATTGTTCTGGTCCTCTGGTTCAGTCACCACACTATTCTTCACAACATGAACCTCTTGCTCCGAGCTACTCCTTTCCTCCAATGATGTCGTCTTTTGATAGGGATCCTGCCCGGTACTTCCAATGGCATCCTGTTTCAATCCATTGTCATCTTTAGCTGTGTACTCTCCGTTTGCAGCATCTGATGAGGAAACTGCAAGCTTTGAGTCGCCATAAGCTTCCTTGACGATCTCCTCCTGCTCATCTTCCAGATCAGGGATCCCTTCCTCCTCCCTCAACTCCCTTGAGCTTTTTGAGCTTCGACTAGACGCATATGGATCGTAATAGCTATCGTACGAGTCGAATGGATTCAGAAAGTCCCACGATGAAGCCCTGGGGGGCGAAGGCGGTGGCCGAGCCTCCCTAGTAGCAGCGGTAGAAGGACCAACAGCTGCTGCCGCAGCTGGTTCGATGTTTGGAGGTGGCAAAGAGGACCCAAAAAACCCGCCACCCAAGTCACTTCCGTAGCTCATGTAAGGGTAAGCAGGATATGGGTAAAAATTCGAACTTTGAGGAGGATAAGGTTGGCCGTAGTAAGGGTAAGCCATGGGAGGATGTTCATTGACAGAGCCGAAGCGTACTGGCTGAGAGCTCGGTGGCTGTTGCTCGTAGACCACCGATGCCTCTGCCGGGCGGTTCCGAGAGTAGTTAAGGTTGACGTAGGTCGGGCCCACGGGGTCGCCACCCGCGCGGATGTGGTGAACTGGCGACGCCCCCTCCGAGTGGAGTGGCGAGTCGTCATCCGAGCCGGATTCGGAGGGGCGGAAGTGGATGTGCGAGCCGGAGTTGGAGCGGGAGCGGGAATGGACGACGAACCCAGCGGCGGGAGGCGGGGAAGGGGTGAGTTGCGGGAGGTCGTCACCCTTTCGGTGTGCGGGGAGGGGGAGGACGGGAGACGCCGGCGGCAGCGCTGGCACGCCGCGGAGGAACGCCTCGAGGGCGCCCCCGACGGCCCGCAGGGAGCGGACGTAGGCAGCGTGGGCATCCGCGAGGGCATAGCGGTGGCGGATAGCGTCAGCTAGAAGCATCGAGCGCTCCCGGCAGAGAGCCACCGCCGCCTCGTCCTCGAGCTTGGAGCCCCCGCAGCCCATCAGGGAACAGCAACAGCAACAGCGACAGCAAGCAATGGCAATAACTCCACCGAAACCAACAAGAAAAGACGAAGCCCTAGGAGAAAAGATCACATCAGTAGGCTCCTTCCTCCGGAGTAGGAAGCAGATCGAGAGCTAGGGACCGAAAGGAGGATGAGGAGGAAGACGAAAGCGTAGAGGAGCGCATACCTTTTTCTGGGGTGCCAGCGCGGAAGGCGTCGTCGGGACCCGGACAGGAAGTACTACTTTTTACTCAGCGGCAGTGCAGGATGAGAGTAGGCAAATGATATCCGCTTCACCGGCGCGGGGCTTTTGATGGCGGAAACAGGAATGGCGTATTCCGGTCCCCGACAAGATCGCTGCATTCTACTGTTGGCTTAAAAGGAATAACGATGCCGTATTCACTATTCACCACCATTATACACTTTTGACGGCGTATCCGCCGTTAGTAACGGTAACATTTGCCAGCTACGATTTTTAAACCATTATTTAATCGTGTATTTATGGCTTCATTCTCTTATAAAAATATTATACGAATGATTTTTTATTTACCACGTAGTTTTTAGTCGAATCATATCAAAATATATTACTTGAACCCGTCAAAAATGTAAATTGGCACATATTTCGGATTAACTCCGCCATTTACAACTGTACGAGTAGAAAGTAGAACCTACGTGAAAGTTACATAAACGCCATCGTGACGACAATTAAATTCCGTCAGGCCACTGTTCCTCGTGTCGGGTCTGTTGTCCGGTTCCGAGTCGGATCGGCGCGTCCGTGACTCGGATTCGCCGATTCCTCTGTCAGAACGGTGTCCAAATTACAGTAAATACAAATAAAAAAAGGTCCAGAATTTCTTGACCGCGAGATCGATCGATCGTACACGAACGTTAGAAAACAGTACAGCGAGTTCAATCGAGTCGAAAGCTTTTACCGCGACGTGTAAATATATAACGAACGCAGCATTTTTCTTGTAAAATGTAAAACCTTAAAGCAGGACTTTTGGTGGGACCTCCGAGAAAACAATAGTCATCGGGAAATGGAGTGACTAAATGCACAACTCGGCGAGCGCCTTAAAAGAAGACCCCGACCATGGTAGGCGAGTCAGCAGTCACCCCGGGGCCCTTTAATTTAATCATGGCATTTGTCCGCACCTGCATGTAATAATACAAGCGAGCTCTTCTTTGGAGGTGATATATGCGACTGTTTAGTGTTTACCGTGACCTGCTGAGCCTGTCATGTAATTCCTGGTGAATGGTGATGTAAGAATTGGCTCAGCATCTCGAATCGTAGAAGATGAAAAGATGAATCATGAGCGGCTCAGGAAAAAGGCTGCTACGTAATGTAACGCGTATCGTGTACGTACGTGGTGCGCTGCGGTGGGCCAGGGTGGCAAATAATGAAATTTGGAAGGGAGCGAGCAGCAGCAGGACTGCAGGTCGCAGGAGGATGAAAATGGAGGCAAACTGGCATGTGTGGGTGGGGGCCTGCTTTTTTTATTGGTTGCTCTTCCGGTGCAAGTTTACAATGCTCGAGTGTCAGAGATCAAAAGCGATATTATTATTCATTTGGGAATCTGGCTGACAAGTTCCCTGCATCATCTTATCAGCATTCATTTTTGATTCCCTGCATGGAGATAAGTATAACTCCAAGGGCGGTCACGAGAGCAAGCCACTCGTCGATCGACGCGTGGCGGATGGCGCTCGTGGGCCATCCGGTAGGGTAGCTGCCACGTGGTTGCCTGCTCGATCGGCCTCCGCCACGTCGTCGCTTGGAAGAAGGCAAGCAAAATATATTCCCAAAGAAAAAAGAAGAAAGGGAACCGAAAGAAACAAGATTTGAAGCTCATCACCGCATAAATGAATGGATTATTATTAGTAAAAGAGACGACAGCACATGCCTGCGCCACCTCATCGTCTTCTCTCCGTCACGCCACGTGCCTGCATTATTCTTAATAATTCGAAAAAACTCGATCTTTTATATTTATCACAAAATAGAAGGGTTAATTATAAGAACTAATTATATATTTAACCATTTAATGAATATACGTATATTTCTGGGCACACTATCACGTGCATAGCATGCTTCGCTTCGCCTACGTGCGTGCATGCATGCATGACACGTACGTCGAGCGTTTCTGTCACTCTATACGAAACTATTTCGTCTGAATTAATTAAGCTGCATGTCCGATTAAATTAATCGCAAATTTTGTTTTCCTATGCCATATATAATGTTGTTGTTTATGACATGAGTAAAGTTGATTGGGAGGAAGACAAACACAAAGGACATGAAAGGAGAAGGGAGAAGGAGGAGGAGGAGGAGGACCACCAGTCACATTAATTATTGCTGCATGCATGAACTCATCAAATTCATTCTTCGCCCTTTTGAAGTGCCCAAGGAGGGCATCTTCCTCAATCATCTGCCTTTCATACTCTGCAAAGTTGGGGATATACGTACATTACATTCTTATACTCCTCTGTATCAATTAACTATCAACAGGCAAACAAACACATTGCGATCATTCAACACAAAACTAACTACATCTTTTCCTTACAAAACATATCACTATATCGATCAGTACTGTACAAATTAACTTAGTAGACAGCGAAAAGCTCCGGCCGCAATCATTGCACTCAACAAATTAAACCCAGATAAATCATGTAGTTAATTATCACTCCATGCATGCATGACTGCATGTTATACATGCATGGTACAAGATCATGCACATGCTCCATGTCGTCTCTCAGCCAAGCATGCATCCTCACTTTGCTCTTGTCATTTGCTTTTGCTTCTGTAGCTGTACGTAGCTTTTCTCTACTAAGTGCGTTCCTGCAAATGAGTCATTTTGTGCCTGAAGAGTGAAGACTGAAGAGGATAAATTACAGCTTGTAGGCGAGGCGACTTTTGAGTTTTGAGAGCATCGCGGCGTGCAAGCTGAGTCAGCATGCACAGCCTAGCTAGCTAGCTAGTGCAGCTCAGAAGTGGATCCACGTACCTGTGTGGGGGCACCCCCACGAGATCCACTGGATGTGACCCTTGGCGCATTGCAAGCCCAGTGGCTTGCCTTCCTTCGACAATCATCCAAATCAAGAATGCCTGCAGATGTTAAATAAGGTGGTGAAAAGTGAAAACCTATTCTGCTTTTCTGCAGGAAATAATAATATCAATTTTCATTCCTGTTGTGATAGTGCTACTACATCCAATTGGTGGGGCCAGACAGGGAGGCCCCACTGCTAGCTCGAGTTGCTCTGTCCTTTCTTTTTTATTGCTCTTCTTTTAATCTTTTGTAAAGCTGATCATTGATATGATTATCAAGCCCATGATTTGCCCTACGGAACAGTAGTGACAAAAGAAATGCATAGTATCATTGCATTATAATTCCTGGTGTGTGATACTCCTGGTTTTGAACTTTTCATAGCTTCCTAGAAATGTGTTGAGATTTATACAAGTATTTGCCAGCTCGAAATTGTTTGAAATCAAGCTCTCTGCTTAAAAATTAATCGGATTTGGACACTGATAAAGTAATAAAAAACGACGCTGACAACACCATCGATAGATAGCACATGCAGTTCTCAAAGAGGACTAAAGTTGACAATCCCAAAGCTGAGAAGGCTTTAATTTCCTACCTTGGGCCAGCTGTAAGGCCCGTGAAAACATGGGCTACCCTACAATTACAAGAGATAAACCTGTTCTGTGGATTCTGAACATCTCCTTTTTGTTATCTTTTGACTTTTACTTTAATTTTTAAGTTTGACCACCATGCCAAGTTTTAACTAGCCAGGGAGTATGCACTGACCTCTAGGTTTGTGCAGTCAAACTACTATGTCCTCTGGGTCGGCGGCGGATTTAGGATTTTTGAGTAGTGCAGTTATTTTAAAAAAATAATAAAAGAAAAAAAATTAAAAAATAGTCGAACAACCGTCAACCTCCATGATAGTTAAAAAATAGAGATTACAAAAAATTAGATTCTAAATCTTAAAAAAAATAGATAAATTTTTTAGTACTAAATGCATGATTATTTTAATTTGACTAGTTAATTTAACTCTATTTACGTGGTTGATAGGCCTAAATTTAGTTTTGATTAGGAGTTATGTTGCATTCTAGATAGGGGTTGGGTTCGGCTATTTGTGTTCGACAAGAGTTTATTCTCTCATGCTATTAGTTGTTTCAATTCATCTGTATGGAAATCACCCCTTTGGTTTGGATTCTCCGGATCATAGTCTTCCTCTAGTGATTACCGAAGGTGATCATATTTGGGATACCGTTTGTGTTACTCATTTATCTATTGTAGTTTTTAGACAATGTGGAAATTTGGGAGTACATGTATAAGTGTGGAGTTAGTTGTCAGAATGAACTTAATATTTGGGTTGTGATTTGTATCCCATTGTGATTTGTAGAACTTCTATTCTTGAATGAATTCATGTTGTAAACTGGAATATTAGTTTGATTCTTGATTCTAGGAATGCAACAATTAATGAGGGAGTACTTTGGTAGATGAAGATTTTTCTGAATTCTACTCTTTGAATGGTATCCCTAGCTACCTGGGTGGCATCTCTTTTTCTAGTTCCTAACAGCTTATCTAGTTGTTATACTTGAGTTATTTTGGTCCATCTGATTTGAAAGTACTCAAATCTTAATAATGTATTCAAATCTTAGTGCATTCACGTGATTGCATGGGAACTAATGTGCATCCGCCGCTGAGTCTAGGTATTCCCTCATAGGAGTGAACCTAGAACTTCACTAGAACAAATTCTGTTTTAAGTTCACTCATTTGCATGGCTCTATAAGAATTTTTACTTAGCTTGACAGATTCAGTTTGGAAAGTAAACTAAGTATATATTCACATAGTAACTTATCAAGCCTCCCCAGATTATCACATATCCGTTAATCCTCATAAATAAGCTTGTTTTTTTATCCAGCTAAATAAGCCCTAATTGAATTTGAGAATTTGAGCTCATACATAAACGAATTCGACAAGTACCTAATCTGTACCAATCATGATGGTGCAGCTTTGCAACCGACCAATGTAACTCTGAGAATATCTATCTACATGGCAACATGAACTTGTGTTCATCAAACTCTTCACAGTTCTACTTTTTAGTTCTTAATAAATTTGGGGTGAGACTAGCTTCCCTCCCTTTTCCTAAAATAAAAAGGGAATAAGAGGAGGGTCAAAGGATACCCTACATGTTTTGAATCTCCAAGCACCCACCAATTTGAGGTAGACCATGACAAGGCAACTTCACATCCTAATCTAGACATGGAGTACACTTGTCATATGGCTCTGCTGCTGTATCTCAACCCTCATCAGGAGGATATCTTTCCATGACTCTCTTCTTCAGCTTATAAGTAGAAGGCCTCAATGCCTCCTGTTGTCAAGTTACTCACATCCTCATCTTGTGCTTTAAGCCAGTCAACAAGCCATGCTTACCCCAAAGAGACTCCTTGAGATGGCAAGGAAGTGGCAGAAGAGGGCAACCTTGGGGAGGAAAAGAATCACATGGATGATTAACAAGGATGCCTCTCCAGATCAGGTCACTGCAAAAAACACACTGGTTGCAGACAGAGGCCATTTTGTGGTGTACTCATCTGAAGGGAAGAGGTTCATGGTTCCCTTGGCATTCCTCAACAGTGGGGTGTTCCAAGAGCTCCTAAGACTGGCAGAAGAAGAGTTCGGGTTCTCTGGTGATGGGCCTATCTTATTGCCTTGTGATGCTGTGTTCTTGGAGTATGTCTTGTCTTTGCTCAAGAGAAGAGGCTCCGAAGACGCGGAGAGGGAGATGCTGATCTCTGGTTTTATGAGGCATTGCTCAAAATCTGCAATGCGCAGTGTGGAACATAGTCAGCAATTAGTCTTCTGATCACCCTCATCGAGTTGGAGATACTAATTATGTATACTTGAGAATTTGTGACATTGCAAATGGATGTCCAATTCTTGTTTGTGGAAGAAATTAATAAATTTGATCATTAAATACACAAATTAGCTTCTGCTTTCGTGCATTTTCTGCAGATCAGTGCTCAATTCCTGTCCTTTTCTGTTGCAGCAATACTTCAAACATGAAGTTGTGTTCAAAAGAATGTTATCTAGAGAAATTGAAATTATCTAATAAATAAGTTTTCCATCTCATGATGGTTAATCTCTCAAACTGAAAATAATTAATCATTTTAAGCTGTACCGAAAAGATCTACCGGAAAAGAGTAAGTTTCATGATAATATCAAGTATATCCATAACTAATGAACACATGGGTCTGTAGAGCTCCATAGGAACATATGAAACAAAGCCATAAAGCCATGAAGCAAGTGCTATGATGCAGCATAAATGACAATTTTTTTGATATGCTTAAATATGTATAAACTATTCTTTTTAAAGAAGAAGAAGAATAAAGGAAATGAAAAAGACACAATGAAGGGAGGTAGGATCACATGCAGGTGGACCTTCCAGATTATAGCTGAAAGAAATCTCTGGTAATTGCATCAGTAAAAAGCTTCTTGCTTTATGATGAACTACAACAATTATGTAACAACTGAAAAAACTATCGACGTAAGTCACATAACATAAGCCCCTTTTAGGAGAGTAACAGATATGTTTCTACTAAAAAAACAGTTTCTTCCAGCAAAAAGGCAAGAGCTCAATACTGCTATTGCAAGTAGCATTCAAAATTCTACAAGATACATCTATTGAAATGTTAATAGACTGGACCAACATGCCAATAGGTTGTTTGATATATTGCTAACCACTAAAACATCTCACATCACAATTTGAGATTTCTAGAGACGGACCGACATGTCGGTATAGGCTAATTGATTGCTACAGACTGCTAACTCACTGCTAACCACTCAAACATCTCACACCATGATTTGAGATTTCTTTTGATTACACCAACATGTGGATAGGTTGTTTGATTGCTAGAAAGGAGAACTCACTGCTGACTGCTCAAACATTTCAGACCATGACAATGCAATCTCATATATATCAAAATCCAAACATGCCATGTTCAAGGCTTTCTCCTTGTTCTATAAGCACATGGATTTGCGCTATCTAACACAGTTGTGAAGATATCAATATACTGTCATCTACAAGAATCTCTAGCCTATAAGTAGACATCATCCATTACTCAAGCATGTAAGAAACCCACATTCCCAGCAGCCTAATTTTCATTTCTATTCTGAAATTGGTGTTTTCATAAAAGCAAGGAAAGAGGAACCACTAGGTTATATGAAATTGGTAACGTAATACAATATAATGTAACATTCCAGAATTATATTCTGAAATTGGCGTTTGTACAAAAGCAAGGCAAGGAATTACCAGGTTATATGAAATGAAAATGGGGAAAAGTAGATTTCTCATTATGCCACATGACTCTTGTGATCAGGTGCTTAATAATGAGAGCATTCGATGCTTTTCATTGAGGGTAATTTGATGTACGTATATTATTATAATTTAATATTTCTTTTAAATGTTTGAAACTTAAATATGTAAAACGAAGTTATGAATCGTGGAGAACGTTAAATTTGATTGGATGATCAACTTTCCCAAAAACTTAATGTTCTCGCCCGAAGTCGGGGGTGCTACAAGCCTCCGCGCTGCAGTTTCAGTAGTAACCTGCAAAGATACTCCGACGCTCAAGCAAGAGGGAATTCCATATGGTGTGTATGGAATTGGAACAAATAGTATACCTTATTATGCATCATGTATGTTTTTATGAGACATGTCTGGGTACTCGGCAAGTATGTCTCTTGAAATTTCGTGGGAATATGCCTTGAATAGGTCAATTCCCATCTCACAAATCACATATTTATTATTGTCGAGTCCTTGGTGATAAATGCAAGATGTTAATATCCTAGTTTGATCGGGTGGAACCCTGGACTGAGTTGTAGCTGGTTTTATTTGGGTCCGGCTCATGAGTTGGAGCGCAGTTACTTTATATCGTCATATCCCCCAAACTTGATCCAAAATCATGTAGACTTCTCGTTCCAATATCGTCATAGTTACTCTCTATCCCAATTCGCCTCCTTGCTTGAATTGTTGCGACAAGCCATCCCGTGGAGCCTTCCAAATCAATTCCCACAAAAGGAATGCAATGTGAGTGCGAGACCAAGTATAATAATAGGTGGCTCACTGGCTTTGCTCATATAACCAAAGGAAGATTGCCTACCTAAAAGTAGGGATGTCAAAGAATTAGATATAGTGTGAACATTACATCATAAATGCATCAACGCTGCATATATTTAACATCTATATATCTGCACCCATAGTCGTATCTGAACCACATTTTATAAACTAATTTAACAAAACATATAAAAACTTTTTAATACAAATTAGTAAAAAAATCACAAAAATACTATGAAATGAACAATATGTTGATTAATCACTTAATACTATAAAAAACTTACAAAATAGATAAACGTATAATATATTGTATGTATTATAATTTATTAGAGTATTATTGTAATTATATATATTGTACGGATGCAATATACCATCACATTCACATCTGATATGCATTCGTGTCTAAAATTATATCCGCATTCATATCTACTTTTACGATCCGAAAACAAATCAGATGTCATGTAGATGCGTCTTTTACACAAATATGGTGGATAAAATTACCCGCCTACTTAAAACCCTAGAGCAAGTACTATCCTTTCTTGATCAGTAACATATAAGATCTCGATTGATTAAACCCGATCCGTTACGGTCGCGACAATAACAAACCCCATTAACCCGTTTTCCGAACCCCTTCTCACCCGCTCTCGCGGCTCGTCTCATTAGTCGTCAGCCACTCAGCCGTCTCTCTAAACCCCAATCCTCGCCGCTGCCGCCGCAACCGAGCGCAACGTCCCCGTCCACGGTTCTTGTAAGATTTCTCCATCGATGTTCAAACTTTGATCTTTATAATCTGCGATATTCTCCTTCTCCTTCTTCTTGGCCCCTATGGACCGGAATCAGTGAGTTGAGAACTTGTTATGGTTTCAGAGTTGGGGAGGTTATTAATTGGACAAGGAAAAAATAAGAAGAAAGTAGGTCAGGGGCACGATGAACAAGGACAAGATTTTTAAGCTGGCAAAGGGATTCAGGGGGAGGGCAAAAAACTGCATCAGGATAGCTCGGGAAAGGGTGGAGAAAGCGCTGCAGTACTCCTACAGGGATCGACGCAACAAGAAGAGGGATATGAGGTCTCTCTGGATTGAGCGCATCAATGCTGGTACACGGCTACATGGGGTATGTTATTGTTTGCTTTTACTGACGGTCAAAATATAGATAATTCAAAATTCGTATTGCTCGCACACTTGGTGAACCAGCTAGAAATTTTGATTTTAGCACCCCCATGCTCTTAGTCATGCATCTTCAAATTTTAAGCACTTCAAGCTTGTCGCCCTTACATGACTTTTTTAACTAGTATCATACTGATCTTCTAATAAGATCTTTGAAGAGTATGGTGTTGAATGAAACAATTTTTTTGTTTTGTTTACATTCTTCCAACTGCAAAGCGCCAACAGAGAGTACTGCATTTGCAGTACTCCTAAGTAGTGTCATTGTGTCAAACTAGTGACTGTATGAACTGTAGGCCAAAAAAGTTAGAGAGAAAATGGGAGAGGCAGAGGATATTAGGTTGTAGACAGGGTGCTTGTGCTTACTACTCTCTCAGTGAGATGGTTGTAAGCGGTTTGAAAATCCCACGCTCTTCATTAATTGCGCATATTTGTTACACTGGCATTCTAACCCAAAGTGACATCAATATGTTTAACTTAACCTTAATAAATCATGCTTCAGCTTGACTTTTCTAGATCTCTAAACCCACTCCATATACTGATGGGCTAGACAGGCAATTAGCATAATCAGAGATAACAGTAATACCAGTTTAAAAGTGGTATGTACTATATTGCTTTCACAATCTGACAGATAATTGTTTAATCTCCACCTTTAACAACCACAAATATCTAATATAGTACATATCCATACCACTCACAATAAAATTAGATGTAATGGATCTAAGCTCTAACACAATGGATTTTGCAATGAAATAGATATAATGGGAGTCTACAAAATATATGGCTGAGCATGACTTGTGCCCTCGTATTATATCTAGATAGTTTTTCTTGTTCAATAAATAAAAAAGAAAGAATGTAGTGAAGCAGGGAAAGACTTGAAAGTTGAAAATTTACACTACCAAGAGGGAATCTATGAATGTTGCATTCTTTTCTCCGACTTGTTGAATTGCTTACTACATATATTATTACATGTGATTTGTTTCATCTTATTTTTGCAACTGCTCTTCTATATACCTTATTTGTAGTGAGGATCATCTCTATACTAAAAAGAATAGAAGAAAAATCTCATACTGTTAGATTTCTCTAAATACTCTCAGTGGTTGATTGGCTGTAGCTGTTTTCAATTATAACACTTGTAATTTTAGAAGTGTCCATGGTACCATTCTCTGACCTCTAATGATACTTTCTCTAAATAGTCTCACTGGTTGATTGGATCTAGCTGTTTTCAATTATAACACTTGTAATTTTAGACATGTCCATGGTACAGTAAATTCTGACCTCTAATGGTTCTTTCTCGAGAGATGTTGACTGATCTTATGTGTTTTTGAACAATGCAAGCCTCCAATTAGTAGTTATCCTTTTCCTAGATCAAATGCCAAGATTTTCAACTTTAAGCTACCAATGTCTTTCACATCTATGTAGCTGATTGTCTAGTTTCAATTGAATGTAGTAATGTACTACCTCATAGGATGTGCTGTTCGGATCTTGTTAGGGATATTGAACCCCAGAAATTATTGGTTAGAAAATGCTCTATTCATCGGCAGATTTTGCACAGTGCTGTTTTGTTTTATCTGTTTGAGATCTTTCCTCTTAGGTAGTGTTGTGAGATAAAATTTCATTGGTAGGCTCTCCAATATATATGAGAGATAAGAGGTACAACATACAAAAGGAACAAAAGACAAATTTATCCAACTTAAGTAAAAAGAAACATATGCCAACACAAGTCAAAATAACAAATGTTAAATTTTCTAACAGGTAGACTCAATTTTTGGTTTGAAGCTACGTAGTCATATCAAGCCAACAAAATGTGGAACTATCATGTAAAAATAATGAGAGAGTACTTAATCCCGAAGCTTGAGTTTCACATTGGTATTGGAAGCACGAGGTTGACTTATGTGGCTTTAATTGAAGGTCATGTTTTAGAAGTTATATCGCAAGGTGATATGGATGCTATCATGTTTGTATATTTAAACCACTGAGTAATGCAAATCTCACCTTTGAAAAAAACTAACACATGCTCGTCATATTTGAAAGGGTAATTACACTGACCTCCCCTGAGGTTTAATGAAATTACACCGACCTTCCCTCTATTTGTAATTTTATCTTGTAACCCCCTTGAGTTTTGTAAAAGATTACACAAATCTCCCCTATAACGAAATAAGATTACACAAATATCTCATGAGTTTTGTAAAATATTACACAAACCTCCCCTAAAAAAAAATTACTTAGGGGAGGTGATTGTAATTTGGATAAATAGAGGGGAGGTCAGTGTAATTTCACTAAACCTCAGGGGAGGTCAATGTAATTTACCCTATTTGAAACTTATGGACCTTGACTTAGCACTATGGATCTTTGCATCCATATGCCAATTAAATTACTAATTTGATCTACTTCACTGCAGATTCATTACCAAAAACAATATTCATTGTATTTTTTGTTTTTGCCAGGTGAATTATGGAAACTTTATGCATGGCTTGATGAAGGAGAATATCCAATTGAACAGGAAAGTGCTATCAGAGTTGTCAATGCATGAACCATATAGTTTCAAGGCACTTGTTGACGTTTCCCGCAAAGCATTTCCAGGAAACAAAGCTGTTAAAAATGATAGTTCTTCCATTGTTGCATGAGAGTGTTGCCGTTTCGTATTATTCAGCTGAACCTCTATTGTATGTACTTTCTCAACAATAGAATTGAGATTAAGATTCTATTCATCTGAAATATTCTCTGTGCTTTCTGAATAGAAAAACTGAGAGTAAATTTTTGTCCATCTTCAGCTGACTATTAATGCCATTAGGTTGGTCTGAATAATACTATGTATATGGATATTTGATTAGAAACTGCTTGACTTGGAAGTTGGAAGATTTTCATTGATTAAGCATTCAGATACTTCTCCAATGTGTATTGGCAAGTGTGTTTAGTTAACTAGTAATTCAGTTTTTATATACTCAACAAATCTATAAAGTAGTAAAAAGTTGAAAAGTAAAAAATATTATCATTTTCACAGAATGATTATTATATTATAATTTATTGATCTCTTGATAGGGCATCATCTTTTACTTGCCACTTTCTTGTGTGCTTTTAAGCCTAAGAGCTATTAGATTTATTCTTTTTGAAAGGACAGATAAAAGTTCGAAAAAATTGTTAACTGAATCCTTCAAAACTATTTATATCTTTTAAAAAATAAAATACAAAATTATGTCATATCCCGATAATTTTTTTGAAATAAAGAATATATGATAAAATTTTAATTAAATAATCATTTTACGATAACAAATGACGAGGAGCCAATATAGAAATAAGTCATGTACACGAACCTAATCCTAGTTAGAGGAGGTATATATTTAATTTACCTAATATAGTATATAAATTGTAGATGCGAGTGCTGACTGGATCTCAAAAAAATTGGACGATAAATTCTTATGGAGCAAACATTTCTTCAACTTAATCTTCGGGTATCGGGTTTGGATTTTGTAAGACATATAATCCGAAAGAACCGGGCGAAGTCATTTTTCCTCCAAAACCCGCCTAAATCTGTGTAGGCTTCTCGTTCCACTATCGACGTCCGTCCCAATTCTCTGCCCTGCTCGAATTGCAATCTCGCAGAGCCTTCCGAATCGACTCCCATGGAGGACGGCAACGCGAGCGCGAGGCCGCGGAGAGCGACGGGGCGCCTCTGCTCCATCTGTAACCAGAGGAAGGCCGCCCTCAAACGACCTAAAACCCTGGAGCAGGTACCACCCTTTCCCTGCCCTTTTACTTTAATGGCATTGCTAGTGTACGAGAATCCTGAATTGTTTCCTGAGCGGAATTATTTCGGGAAGAGAGCACTTTTATGTCTGTCATTCATGAGGTCCATGGTTGTTAGAAAGGCAAAACTTTTTATTCTATTCAAGTGTTCAGGTTTGTAGTGTTGACACTTATAATATTTAGGAGCTCCCAAGTTCAATATGTTAAGTAGGTGACTTCGGAGTGTATGATAAATTTGTACCAAGATTCATTCCTTTCGAGGAAAATGACCAGGAAGATGCGATCTCACATGACCTAGTAAGTCATAAGGGAGAAATACGCATGGCTCGTGCAGAAACCCAACTCCTGGGCTGAAGTCATCTTCATGGGATAAAAATATGCTATCTCAGAGAAGAAAGAGATGAGCAAATATGTAATTGTGTGCATTTACACTTATGAGCCAAAATGCTATTATATTGACTGATGGTCAGAGTTCCCTTCTCCTAAAAAAGGAAACCTTCCAAATTTGTCCTGAGGGATTAGATCATTTCTGATGTCGTACTGCTGGTGGGATTTCCATTGCCTCTTACAAGTTAAAATATTTTGTTTCGACTATAAGTTATAGTGATATGCGGCACATGCCAATCAAATAAATCTTACTTAATGTAAGATAGTAAAAACCCCACTTGTTGAAATGCAATGTTCATGGGCTAGTTTGTTCTTATGTTGTTTCTCGTTAATTGGATATCTCCCTATGTGTGTTACTTTGAACAATGGAATCGTTGTTGTAGCTGAGATGATTGGATTTGGATGTTTTAGTGGATAATTGACATCAATGATATTACCAAAACGGAATTCAACACTAGTCAACATTAGCAATGTGTAAGATTGGGGTAGAATTATCAAAATGTTAGGCATATACTCAGAAAGAAGCATCTTCAGTAAGTTTCACGCTGAAGTGAGTGTTTAAGTTTGAAGACCTGTCTGACCTGATAAATACCTCACAGACCAACCCCCAGTGGCTCGAACAAGAAGTGGTTACATTTTGCTTCAACACATATTATTTTTCAGTATTACATATGATAAAGTACTTAGAAGAACAATAAAAAAATTAATTAGTGTTTTTTAGATTTGTAGGGAATGCTTCTACAGTGTTTTTGAGGATGAGATACATAGCGTTATTGTGGACAACAATCTATTTAGACCTGGTGAGCGTGTTGCAGTTGCAGCTTCTGGAGGGAAAGGTAATGATGGTTTTTCTCATTAATGATGATGTGGTGCATCATTTTTCTTCTAACTTTTTTAAAAAAATGAGGAAAGATTGCATTAGCAAGATATTTTTGTAATAGCTTGCATTTGTTTACATTTCTTATTGATGGTATACTAGAAAGCTAGGGCAAGCTTCACAGAACTAAGCAATGATGAAGGCTACTCTTTTTTTACTGAGCTACATACCTTTTGTGCATTAAATCCCAATTTAAAAGTTCAATATTCATCTCATCTCAAGGCCCATCTTTTCTTTCTTAAAAATTATCTCATGTGGATATGTTTTTTTTTTTGAAAAAAAAATAAGTGCAGATTCAACTGTTCTTGCGTATGTCATGTCACAATTGAATTGCCGGCACAACTATGGTTTAGATCTCTTCCTCTTATCCGTTGATGAAGGCATTACAGGTTACAGGGATGACTCACTTGAAACTGTTAAAAGAAATGAAATTGAGGTGCCCTTATTCTCAAACACTTGTTTCCTTTGCATTGCACATTAAATATTTCTTTTCCATGTTGATTTGTTCATGTTTTTGTTCTTATTTTAAGCTCCTTGGAGATACTGTTTCATGTGGGCCAGGCCTAATTGCAACTTTGTCAATTTTGGAGTACTTACATTGCATTTATTAAATGCTTGAATTTCATGATTCTCTTAGTTGATTTAGATCATTCAATAATTATTTTGTCTTCTTATAAAGAAATGTGCATCTCTTTTGGATTTTAACCTAATAACCCAATATTACTTCTTAATGCACTAATTAAAAAATGGGAAATAAACAAAATTTGACAAACTAATGTATGAATTTATACGCATGCATCTAACAAGGACCCTTGAAATTCTAATAATCATAATTTGATTGATGATATGCACAATGATGAACACTTCTTTGGTTACTTAATTCCGTCTATTGTCACAGTATTATTGTGCTTAAAACCAGCTGTTGGTATGCATTGCTGTCGCATGCTGCCATAGTTCTTGCAAGGTACATAAGTGTGAGTGCGCATCTGCATTTTATCATTGTATGAATACCTATGCCCCTTTTCCCCTAAAGATCACTACTGCATATTAATCATTGGATGCACCATTATACACTTCACTTTAGATTTTAGGCTGAAAAATTAACAAATTGTCCCATCTTTTCTACCTTTTCCTGCTCCCATCTCTTGCATTTAGCATAGATGGAGAAGAAAAAATTGCTAGACAAACTTTCAACAAATTTCGTCTATCAGTTTTGTATATAAATATCTATATATTTACATTTATTTTGCAGTATGGACTGCCACTGAAGGTGGTTTCTTATAAAGATTTGTACGGTTGGACAATGGATGAGATAGTGAAGACAATAGGCCTAAAGAATAATTGTACTTTTTGTGGAGTATTTCGTCGTCAGGTATCATAGCTTTCCTTGGGTGGAGTAAGCATTGCAAATACTTATTTCTTGTAATGCTATTCTTGCTTGCTAAGCTTTATATCTATTATAGTTCAACTTTCACTTGTTCTGACAATTCTGTAAGTTGAATCCTGGAAGATAATTGCATATTCTTTTCATGCTCCTTTTACACCATATATCAATAGTCTATCTTGTGATTATGCACTATTTAGGCTTTCTTGGCTCCTACAGGCTCTAGATCGAGGTGCCGCATTAATGGAAGCAGATAAAATTGTTACTGGTCATAATGCAGATGATATTGCTGAGACTGTTCTTCTGAATATTTTACGGGGTGACATTGCACGGTTGTATGATTTTCAGATTTGATTTACTGCTCAAAGTTCTATGTGAAGAATGTTCACAGTTTGCACTTTTGATCTTTTAGGTTGAGTAGATGTACTTTTATAACTACAGGTGAAGATGGACCTATTCCAAGATGCAAGCCTTTCAAATACTCGTATGAAAAAGAGATTGTTATATATCCTTTACAGTGGAATATTATTAATACATGGTCTTATTCTATAATTCTTGAGCTACTATTTCTTGCGTCAAACTACCAAGCTAACCATACCTTAACAAAGTGTAACGTATGCATACTTCAAAAAGCTGGATTATTTCTCCACTGAATGTAATATCTCATTCTCTCTCTTTATTATACTTGCACAGCTTATTACCTTGTCTCTTTTAGAAGCAGAATGCATATATAGACCTGATGTGACCTATTAGGAAGATTAAAGTATTAGCAATACCGGTACTTCCAAATTAGTAACTGGGTTCACATTGTGAATGTGATAATGGGTGATGGGTCATGGTTCTATTTGAACCGAGACTGCATATTTGACTTGGCATCAGATTTTGCATGCTGGCACAGTGAATAATATTATTTGACCTTACAGTTCTGGGCTGTGACCAACGAAGCATTGGGCATTTATGCTTTCAGTACTTTGGTCTCTCCTTCTACATTTATTGCTTTAGTACAGTGATCAATTAGGTTACCATAAAAAAATGCATGTCATATATGCACTCAAGAAGGAAAACACCTCAATGGTACCTGATATCATGGTTTAAAATACCGGTACCGGTATGTACCGGTATGTACCGGTATGTACCGGTATTGTACCATACCGACATACGGTACGGGCCGGTACGAAAAATGCATACCCGACAGATTTTTTTAATATTTTATTTTGTTGTTAAAAATAACTCCAATAACACATAATTGATCAAGAAAATACTTAAATTTAAGATTCAAATGTCAAATACATGAATACAATGTTTAAAATGCGGACAAATGAGGTCCGTCGTACTCGTACATATCTTGGGGACATACACGACTAAGGTCAACACCGTAAGTCTCCAATGCCCATATCTGGAAATGATCCCATGCCATCATGCTTTGGTATCCATTAAACCATATACCCATCAGTGTTTCTTTGTTGGCAGTTCAAGAACTAGTCCATGTATCATCAATTGAGTAGGTACTTGATACAGAGTAGGTTGATTCAGAAACTTCTTGCAAGCTACTCATCATATCGTGGTGGTAATCTTGCAAAGTTGTCGGTCCACCTTCTCGACGCCGGCCTCTCTTCTCGTACACCTTAGTTGTTCCTTCGGTTCTCGCACCGTGATCTTGATCTTGGGTGGAGTGGTCGAAGTATTGCTCATTCGTCCACAGATCGACAAGTGCCGGTGTTGATGGCACGACGATGTCTTCTCCCCTAGCTCTATCATCGTCATCATCTCCTCCGTCTTCTGTGCTGCTACTGCTATGAACCGAGGGCTCGTCTTCTTCGTCCTCTTCCGCTTCTGCAATCACGTCCAAAGGATCAATTGGTCGTTTCCCTTTGCCTCTACCTTTGCCTTTTGCCTTTGAAGGTGAAGGTGCTGCCTTCTTCTTTCCCTTTGATTGTGAAGATGGAGAGTTGAACGTGGATCGTCGTCTTACTTGTCGAACTCGTTGAGAGTCCAAGGGAGCAAAGGTCATGTCCCTCTCAAGATCTTGACCGTTCGTGTCTTCTGGTTGGCTCTCAGATTCAATAGCATCAGATATAGTTGGTGAAGGCCGAGGTGGTTCGCCTGGTTCATCAAGAAGAGGCGGGTCAGTCTCCATTGCATTCCACCAATCAATTATTGGGTCCGCATCACCTTGGACGAACTCGACATTGAACGGATCTGCATGTGAAATATCTCTATCTTCGTTCTGTAACGCCCACATTCGAAGTCGCATGTTGTAATGAACATATACCGGGCGTACGAAATGCGGTTGCGTGGCTTCGTATGAATCAAGGCGAAGATCGACCAATTCATCTCGCATGCACTTGATGATGTTGTTTGTGAGAGGATGTGTGTTGTAATCTTTCGAAGAGTTGAAGTTTCGGTTCCAAATTGCAACCACTATTCGACCGCAACAAATTTAAAATTAATATTAGTAACGGGATTTTATCTTTGATAAATAAATTGACAAAAAAATTCTATCTACCTGGACCCATAGTATCTCGGATGGAGATTGCAAATGAATCTCCGAAATTGCCAGTTGCATCTCGAAACCATTTTGATTCATTGAGAGCTTGTGCCGCTTCTCGGTTGGATCCCAACATTCGTTGTATGACATTGCGGAGGGGATATAACAAACTATCGACTGTTCCAAGATCATATTTGTATTGGTATACAAGACTTAAATAATACCTTATAAAAAATTAAGCATAATGAATAAGTAATTAAGCATAATGAATTAAATTTAAATAATTTCCTAATATTAAATAAAAAATACCTGCGATGTGTATGTCACAACCCATTTGATTATCCCATCTCCGGAAGATAATTTCGATGAAGTGCTCATACTTGGCAGGAGAAATCATAATCTTCTTGATTTCTTCTTGTGCTTGGTGGATTTAGTGGAACATTAACATTATCTCGATGAAGTGGAACCATTTGAAGATGTCTCTCCCCAACTCCCACTTCTTCGTCTTGCCCCAAGCATCATCTATGCGTGGTTGCTTTGCCGATGGAGGAGGAAATGCCATGGGATCAAGATCAGAAACATTAACATTAGTTTTCCTACCACTTGCTCCGAGGTTTGTGAAGAATCCATAAATGCCTCCTCTGCTGTTAGGTACCCTCATGCTAGAACTCCGTCCAGTTTGAGGACCAGAGGGAATTGAACCACTTCGGTCCATTGATCCGGCAGCCGAAGTCGAGCCGGTGTTGCTTGTGCCACCGCTGCCACTGCCGCCCCCATACTCAAAATGAGATCTGGGATAGTACATCTGATCTCGTTCGAATGTAGCGTGCTCCAATGAAGTTTGGATGCCGACTTCAAGTTCTGGATCCTCGTCGTCATCGCCACCCCAAGCCTTGTAATGGCCACCGCCGACTTCTTGGGTAGCTCGTCGGTCGAACTCGGCTTGTTGAGCTGCATTCTTAAGACCCTGCTCGTTCTTGTTGGTGAGCATATCTTTGAACATCTGTCGGACTTCCGGCGGTGCTTTGGGGCATTTGACGACGTCGCCGGATGTTCCGGCCAAGTGTGCCTTCAATCGAGTGACGCCTCCACCACGACAAATCATGTTACAGTGGATGCATTGCCAGTGGTTAGCCTTCTCCAACCGAACACCGTGCTAACATGCGGGGTCGGCTTGAGATTACAACGCCATTTCAGCAGAGTTTTGGGGTGGAGATGAAGAAAGTAGAGATTAGAGAGAGAGAGTTTGAGAAAGATTGAAAGTTTAGAGGAGTAGAGATGTGAGTGGGGGTAAAAGATATGTTTTGGTGGCTTTATATAACCCCTAAAACAAGCTAAACCCGGCCCCAAATGGCGGTATAGCCCGGTATGATATCAAATACCGCCGATACCGGACGGTATTTACAGAGATACCCGGTATCGCCCAACATGGGGTATCTTGTATACCGGTTTTTTCAAAAACCGGTAAATACCGGCCATACCGGGCGGTATAGTACGGTATTTGAAACCATGTCTGATATTTTTAGCTAATGCAGGTAGAGATGATAAAACTCTATCCTTTGATGATTTAATGGTTCAGAGAAACTTGTGGCTTACTGAATGACTCTTTTTTGTGTATGTATTTCAATACTTAATAGTTAATACTATCATTTCATCAGGAATTTTTACTTTGATGCAGGCATTTATTCGCCAAATGCTTATCGTGGGTTTGCTCGTGAATTTATTAAAGATCTGGAAAGAATAAGGTAAATTCTGCATATTCTTAACTTCAAGACAGAAATTTGTTTGGCTAAAGCGAATGTATATTCATAAATTGTGATTCTTTTATAGATCTGTGCCACCAATCTAATTTAATTTCTCTCTGCAGGCCGAGAGCTATACTAGACATCATTAAGTCAGGTGAGAATTTTAGGATAGCTACATCAACCAAAATGCCAGAGCAAGGAACATGTGTGCGTTGTGGTTATATTTCTAGTCAGGTATTATATAATAATGTTCTTGTGCTGTCCTACTAAGTTCATACATTATTTCAATTTCATTCTCTCTATTGTTCTTTTTCATTACTTTACTTAATATGTTATGTCATGATTAACTGAATTGTCGATGTTAAACTGAATTTAATAACAAAGGTACCTGTTAACGGAAGGATACAATTTTTAATTAAAAAAAGTTGCTAGAGATTGCTTAAAGAGAAACTTAAGGCAATAAATATTGTTGTTCCAGTATGCTTCTACAGATACTCAAGTTGTGCATTGTGTAGCCATACATTATAGAGTAGGATACTGAATAGATCATCGGAGAACTAAGTTATTTAAGCTAATCCCATTTCTGCTGTTTGTTGACTGAAAAGGTTGGGACATAGTTTTTTCATATGCATGTATGAGATGGACACAATTCGGCTACATTAGAGTAAAAAATGAGTGGTGGGGTCATATTGACTTGCAGGGTATTTAGATAATTTGATAGAGAAGTGGATGTAGGTTTTGCATACAGACTATTATATGGTTGACGTTTACCTTTGTTGGAATGTTTAACTTGTTATTTTGGTATTACCTATTTCGCATAATCAGCACTTATGTAAAATAAATTTCATATTAGTTTATCTCGGTCAGTTGAATTTTAATGACCATCACCTTTATCCATGTTTTTTAATGTGAAAGTATCTCTACATTTTAGCAAAATACTGCTGCAGTAGTTGGTAAAGTAGATAATGAAATTTTTTAGAAAACTAGATATGTATTGTGCAACCTTATTCTTGATTGCTTTGTCTCTTTCCTTGGTTCAGTGTTACCAACTATAGTCTAATTAATTTCGATGTGGATTACAGAAATTGTGTAAAGCATGCCTTTTACTAGAAGGATTGAATCGAGGTCTACCAAAACTTGGTATTGGAAGAACAAGAGGCTCCAATGGCGTAAAGAAGCATGTTGAGCACAGAAATTCAAATACGGAAGTGTCTGATTCTAACCTAGAGAGCAAACAATGTGGCACTCTGAATTTTTGAGTAATTTCTGTCCAAATTACAATTAGGACTTAGATTACTGGAATGCTGTCTTGTGCACCACATCCCTTCCAACTCTAGTGAACATATTTATTGAACTTATGAGGGCTGTGAAAACTCTTTTCCTTGTCCTTTTTCTTTTATTTTATTAAGAGGATATGAAAATCAAATCTTATACATGCAACAAAAATTTCATGAGTTGTTTCTTATGCAAGCTAGCATCAATGATGCCAAGGAAAAGACCAATTTTTCTTTCATTTTCTTGTGTGCCTACATGCTGTGGTTGATATGTGGATAGTTTGTTGCAGTGGGTCGTTATTAATTTTTGCTTGTATCTGTTAGTATTAAGACCTTCCTCCTGCAGACCTCTCACCATGGCTGTAGCAGAGCTTTTCCCTTCTTGTCTTCCTGCAGGTTGGATGCGAACAGATAGCCCTGCTTCATCTGGGATAGGTCCTGCAGGTCAATGGTCAGCCCATGACTGTATGACGGAATTGCCTGATTACACCGAGAAATATAAGCCTCCTCCTTTTCAGGAGTTTGATCAAAGCTATGGTATTTTTCTGGGAGGATTCTCAGAACAATAATACAGGATGTTGAATTACCAGTAGACCAATGTGTTCCTGTCATGCCATGGACATCATGGAGAATGCCAAGAGTTGGGGCACAGTTTTGCACTTTATATAATCTTTTCCTTTTCCAATAAGGGGAGGCGTGGGCATGCGTCTGACTTAAGTCAGCCATCACAACACCATTGTAGATAATTATGTAATGGCGCGAGGTGACCATCTTTAAGTTGTTGCATATATTGTTATGTTTCTAATATTTGGCCAGCAACTTATGATTGTGGCTAAGCCATTGCTAATTGTAATGGCTACAGCGGCCGTCACAAATGACCCGTAGCAGCCTATGTGAATTCTAGTAGTGCAAGTTGTGGAGGATTAAGTATGAAAGTTAGGGAAAGAATCACTGCCTTCAACTATTGAGGTATATTTGGCTCATGGGTACTTGGTTTATCACACCATTATTGAGTAATCCCCTTAAATGAAGTTGTAGTTACAAGGATTTTATGTAATTGAAATGGACAAGGTAACTTAAAACAGTGAATTTGTGTGCAGAAAGTGGTTCCTTTGAAGATATCAGTGATGCATTGGCCATTGCTATGGTATAGGAGGACAATTGAACATTTGAAGAGTTGCCTTTAAAGATAAAATTTCGTACAAATAGCTTGATGATGATAGAGAGAAAGAACCTGGCACGTTCTATTCTTTGAATGCCAGTTGCAAAATGTTTTTTGCTAATCCAAGTCCAACATACCAAGTTACCAACTTACACATTCTCTGCACATCAAGCCTGCCGCAGTTCGAGTCTACAAAGGTTAGGGAATATATAGGTTTGCTCATTAAAACAATTTTCTTTCATTTTGTTGGTAACTTTTCTCACTTTTCCTTTCTTTATTAAAAGAAAAATTATGTCTTTCTACTTGTTTTCTGAAAATGATTAAGTATCCTGATTTTAATGCTTAGTTACTTTTGTTTAAGCAAGGACATACAGCCAGTAAAAGTTTTACTGTGATAACAACTTTATCACTTTGCTGTTTTGGCTATTGGTAGTTAATGACAAAAAAAATTAGTTTGTTTAGTATTCTATTCTTAGTGATGATAATACCTTGAGAAGGAAAATTCAAAGTCTTCAAGCAGAACTGGACTAGCTGTAGCCTGTATTTCGTATCTGTGTTTTTGTTATTAATTTGTTTGAGATAAGAAAAGTGTGAGTTTGTTTCTTTCATTTGGAAGCATTTTTAATATGGGATTACGTAGAGTACTTAGAATTGCTAACATTTCTAAAGAAGAATATTTGCTTTTTCTTTTAAAATGCTCAAACAACTTTGGTTATCCCTCTTCGAGGAGTTGAGAGTGTAACATTGCACTTCATAATGTTTATCACGTTTATCAATGTCATTTCCATCTAAAAGCTTAAGTTGTTTGATAAGACATGATCTCTGCATCTCTATTTTTAACAATCTCCTACTTGTATACTGGTGGGCTATACTAGATTGGCTCAACCACTCAAACTGAACTTGTGGAGCAAGTAGAGATACATTTTATTGGTGTTGAATGATGGCGAGAGGCCTCAAGGCAAGGAAGGAGGCGACAAGCTTGGGAGTGTCCAATGTAGAGGTGGCAATGAGCCTGGCCCGCCCATGGGCGGCACGGACCCGGCCCGAAAAATTTCGGGCCTGGCCGGGCCAGGCACGCCCATGCGCAAGGGACAGGTTTGTGATCGATGGTTGGCAGATCCTTCTCATTCGTTTGAGGCGTGGCTTCTTCCGATTAACTCCCAATCATTGGGACCTTGATCAGTGGAGCACCAAGGAAGCGCCTTCCACGATGCGAGTGATTCGTGTGGTTCGAACGAAATAATAGGTTGTTTTGTGTTCATCTAATTTTCTTCTCCTCTCTCATTTACCTGTAATATGTTCATCCCTCTTGAATTGAATGCAGGTTTCTCTTTTTCAAAAAAAAAGTAGAGATACATTGTTAGCGGAGACAAAATTCAAACACATGACGCCCTATACCATATGAAGTTTTTGATCAATGTCATTCCATTCAAAAGCTTAAGCTATTAGGCATATTTGTTTCACGGGACAAAGGAGGATAGGATAAGGGATGGATTTTAGTTTCTTGTTTTTTGGTACTTGGATGAGAAGAACATAAAAATGATGTTGTATCTCGTGTACACTAGATAGAAGAAATCCTATCCAACTCTCACTCTCATTTTTTATCTTTCGTTATCCTATCCTAAAATTGATGATATAAGATCTATTTCTTATGTTTTTAACACATTGTTTGAAAGAATAAAAGTTCCTTTTCAAGTTCCTCACATTGTGTTGTTTACTACTTTTGATGCTTTGATGGTTTTGTTCTTATTTAAGTTCAAGCTGGGCTCTTATGGGCCTGTTTGGTTAGTGAAATCAAGTCTGTTTTCATAATTTCAGTGAAACTGAAACCAAAACTGCTTACGAAAACGTGTTTGGTTCAGCGTTTTCATGAAACTGAATCGAAAAACGTTTTCTTAATGAAAATGAAAACATCATAATGTTGTTTTCTGTGATTTCGAGACTGTCGGTTTCGTTATCAAAATGTGGTGACAACTTTATAATTATAAATATATTTTTTATAAAATTAATTAATTTAAAAATAAATCAAAGTTTATCTAATTTTTAAAAACAAAAATCATCATTTTCAACTCAAACTATTATCTTAAATTTACAAATTAATTAAACCAATTTATATCTAATTGACTCAAATAGGGATGACAACGGTTCGGTTAACCGCACTTTTGGGAGTTAACCGATTTCCAAACCCGCTAACCGAAATCGGTCTGTTTCAAAAGTCTATATTCGAAACTGAAACCGGCTCGGTTTTGGTTATTCACAGATAATCGAAACTAAATTTTTCGATTTGGATAGAACTGGTTATCCGTTTATTAATCGGTCAACCGGTAGTAAACGGACAACCGATTCAAAGATTAATAACAAAATCGGTTTTGGATACCGGTTAACCGTAAAAAACCGGTAGTAAACGGATAACCGGTTCAAAGATTAAGAACAAAATCGATTTCGGATACCGGTTAACCGCAAAAAATCGATAACCGAAACCGAATATATAACCGGTTTCGGTTACCGGTTAACCGCGGCCCGATAATTGAAACCGAACTGATTTTAAACGGTTTTTTGTTTTTACTATCCGAAACCGAAACCAAACCACAAATCCACTATCCAAAACCGGATTTTGCGGTTCGGTTAACCAATTTGAATTGTCATCCCTAGACTCAAACCCAAATTTTAAATAACTAAATTTTCTTAGAGTTGATCTATTTATAATTTAATCAAAACTAATTTTAGACCATTGGACTTATTTTTTTTGAAATTTTATGATAACTATTAATTAATTTTTATATCTAATTAAACAAAAAAATCTTAAATTACCAATAACCTAATTAATTAAATCATATAAATATTTTATAATCATATTAGCAAACATTTAATTTTGTAAACTAACTAAACATTTAATTACTACTAAAAATGTTCAAGGAAAATTAATATTATTTTTTATAACCAAATAAATATTCACTGATTTCAACTAGCTAAAACTGATGTTGTTTTCATTAACCAAATGCGTTTTCAGAAAACCGAAAACTAGAAATCAAACCAGAAAATAGTTTT
Source organism: Canna indica (assembly GCA_034359265.1). NCBI lineage: Eukaryota > Viridiplantae > Streptophyta > Magnoliopsida > Zingiberales > Cannaceae > Canna > Canna indica. The sequence goes on along the minus strand of CP136898.1, from coordinate 4,295,903 downwards.
CGCTAACCAAGCAGCACCTATATCTTTATTAGTGTTGTTTTTGTTGACACATCTTCCTAAGCATGATGTAGGATTTTAGTTTCTTGTTTTTTGGTACTTGATGAGAAGAACATAAAAATGATGTCGTATCTCGTGTACTTGTGATAGAAGAAATCCTATCCAACTCTCACTCTCATTTTTTATCTTTCGTTATCCTATCCTAACATTGATGATATAAAATCTATTTCTTATGTTTTTAACACATTGTTTGAAAGAATAAAGGTTCTTTTTCATGTTCCTCACATTGTGTTGTTTACTACTTTTGATGCTTTGAAGGTTTTGTTCTTATTTAAGTTCAAGCTGGGCTCTTATATCTTTATTAGTGTTGTTTTTGTTGACACATCTTCCTAAGCATGATGTAGGTATAGGTTTCTTACTTATCTAAAATTTTAGACAACATAAATAGTTCCAATTGAAGAGAACCAGTAGAGTAGATGAGTAGATATGGACTCTCAATCATTCAACAAAGTAATAACAACAGGAACATCTCTAGCAAAGCTTTTCAGAAGAAAAAAGATCATAGATCTGATCAACTATGCATCTGATGTTTTTCTGGAAACTTGCGAACTGGTGGAGAGACAGGAAAAGTAACTGAAGGGGACAAAGCAGTGCATGGAATAGAATTCCCTTTTGATCCGTTAGGATCTGCATGTTACCAGGGATCATCTGTGAAGGAACTCTTCCAACTAGATTGATTAGATACTGGATTGAAGTGCTGAGTCTTATTTATTGTTTGATAAACTACTGATAAACCTTCAAGGTGCTTGCTTAGTATTTAGATGATTCAGCAGTTTTGCCCGGGTTAGTAGCCGAACCATCTGAATCTGGTTGATTGGATTTCTGTTCAGCCGTTACTGAGTTTGACTGAGAGGTAGTGTTGGTTGGTTCACTGCCGGATGAATCACCTTTTGGTGGCTGTGGTGTTGATTGTGAGGTTGGTTCTGATTGAGATTTTTGATCCAATGTAGGAGCTTCTGCAGAGTTCTTGGGGGCAACAGTTGTATTTGGTCCACTGGTAGATGAACTGGGTGATTTCTGTTCAGCCGTTACTGACTGAGTGGTAGTGTTGGTTGGTTCACTGCCGGATGAATCACCTTTTGGTGGCTGTGGTGTTGGTTGTGAGGTTGGTTCTGATTGAGATTTTTTCTCCAATGTAGGAGCTTCTGCAGAGTTCTCGGGGGCAACAGTTGTATTTGGTCCACTGGTGGATGAACTGGGTGATTTCTGTTCAGCCGTTACTGACTGAGTGGTAGTCTTGGTTGGTTCACTGCCGGATGAATCACCTTTTGGTGGCTGTGGTGTTGGTTGTGAGGTTGGTTCTGATTGAGATTTTTTCTCCAATGTAGGAGCTTCTGCAGAGTTCTCGGGGGCAACAGTTGTATTTGGTCCACTGGTGGATGAACTGGGTGATTTCTGTTCAGCCGTTACTGACTGAGTGGTAGTCTTGGTTGGTTCACTGCCGGATGAATCACCTTTTGGTGGCTGTGGTGTTGGTTGTGAGGTTGGTTCTGATTGAGATTTTTTCTCCAATGTAGGAGCTTCTGCAGAGTTCTCGGGGGCAACAGTTGTATTTGGTCCACTGGTGGATGAACTGGGTGATTTCTGTTCAGCCATTACTGACTGAGTGGTAGTCTTGGTTGGTTCACTGCCGGATAAATCACCTTTTGGTGGCTGTGGTGTTGGTTGTGAGGTTGGTTCTGATTGAGATTTTTTCTCCAATGTAGGAGCTTCTGCAGAGTTCTTGGGGGCAACAGTTGTATTTGGTCCACTGGTGGATGAACTGGGTGATTTCTGTTCAGCCGTTACTGACTGAGTGGTAGTGTTGGTTGGTTCACTGCCGGATGAATCACCTTTTGGTGGCTGTGGTGTTGGTTGTGAGGTTGGTTCTGATTGAGATTTTTTCTCCAATGTAGGAGCTTCTGCAGAGTTCTTGCGGGCAACAGTTGTATTTGGTCCACTGGTAGATGAACTGGGTGATTTCTGTTCAGCCGTTACTGACTGAGTGGTAGTGTTGGTTGGTTCACTGCCAGATGAATCACCTTTTGGTGGCTGTGGTGTTGGTTGTGAGGTTGGTTCTGATTGAGATTTTTTCTCCAATGTAGGAGCTTCTGCAGAGTTCTTGTGGGCAACAGTTGTATTTGGTCCACTGGTAGATGAACTGAGTGATTTCTGTTCAGCCATTACTGACTGAGTGGTAGTGTTGGTTGGTTCACTGCCGGATAAATCACCTTTTGGTGGCTGTGGTGTTGGTTGTGAGGTTGGTTCTGATTGAGATTTTTTCTCCAATGTAGGAGCTTCTGCAGAGTTCTTGCGGGCAACAGTTGTATTTGGTCCACTGGTAGATGAACTGGGTGATTTCTGTTCAGCCGTTACTGACTGAGTGGTAGTGTTGGTTGGTTCACTGCCGGATGAATCACCTTTTGGTGGCTGTGGTGTTGGTTGTGAGGTTGGTTCTGATTGAGATTTTTTCTCCAATGTAGGAGCTTCTGCAGAGTTCTTGTGGGCAACAGTTGTATTTGGTCCACTGGTAGATGAACTGAGTGATTTCTGTTCAGCCATTACTGACTGAGTGGTAGTGTTGGTTGGTTCACTGCCGGATAAATCACCTTTTGGTGGCTGTGGTGTTGGTTGTGAGGTTGGTTCTGATTGAGATTTTTTCTCCAATGTAGGAGCTTCTGCAGAGTTCTTGCGGGCAACAGTTATATTTGGTCCACTGGTAGATGAATTGGGTGATTTCTGTTCAACAGTTGCTGGTTTTGACTGAGTGATCACTGATTTTTGTTGATCACTGATTTTTGTGAGAGGTGGAGATACTGAAGATTGCTTTTCTACAGATGTCTCTTTAGTTGTGGGAGCAGATTTCTTTGGAACTTCAAACTCTTTCAGCATTCCAACCACCTTGACCCATGAAGGCCGGCTTGAGATCTTCTCCCACCAGTTTTGCACATTTTTCCTCGAATTGAACAGGTATCTCCACTCTTTAGAATTTGCAAGATAATGAGTATTCGGAAGGTGAGATAGGTCTGCTAGAGTGAATTCGTCACCTGCAAGGTACTCGCTCTCCCTCAGCCTATGCTCATATACATCCAAGACCTTGGCCAGCACCTGCTCACTCTGAATGATCAATGATTGGTCCTGCTCATTGATGTGTGTCATGGGGTTGAAGGCTAAGTGAAAAACAAGTGTCCAGCTCGGGGGGTTGAAGCTCTGCTCCTCTGTCTTCAGCCATTGCTCAATAGAACCCCTCTCTAGTAGATCTCTTCCCAAAAGGTACATGCTCCCTCTATCTGCATACTTCTCTGATACATAGCGGCAAATTGTTCTGGATTCTGACATTCAGGAAACAGAAACAAAAGATCAGAGATTTCAAAACCTACATGTGATCTACTGATGTTAGCTCCTGGTCACACTCTGTAAGTATTGCTCATATACATACTTTCTCTGAATATATAGCTGGCATTTTGATCTATATTCTGACTTCCAGAAATACAAAGGAAACTTTAAGAGTTACATTGTTGATTAGTTTTGCTGATGAGAATCCACAAGTGTTACCTGATATTAGCTCATAAACACAGGTTTTTATTCTAATATCAGGCATAAATGAGTGTGGTATTGGATTATAGTTCAGGTTTGAATTTTCTTCAAATTGCATTGCACTACAGTGCTAGTTTAGCGCACAATTTTTATCTATGCATCTTAGGTTTCAGTTAAGATGTATATAAGTCTCAACCTCAAACCTTTTCAAAAACCTCCAAACCTCTCTCTCTCTAAATCTCTTACTCAAATTTATCCAAACATAGTATAAATGCCGAAAATTATGGATTGCTTGAGAAGTGTGTTACCTAGTAATAATTTGCTGCCATCTTCAAAGGCTGTGACAGGAGCTCTCATAGTGGTGGCCTGATCAAAGGAAAGAACTCAATGCAATGACCAGAGATCGAATAACTTGTTAAAAGTATTGTTCATCTAGAGAAGGAATACACAGTGACAGAGAGAAGGTATGCGAGCCTGAATTACATGAAGTTTCAGGACGTGTTCAGGCATGTAGTGGCCCTCGTACATGTCCACAAGTTTGAAATCAATCTCCTTTTCGTAGAGGCAAGCAAGCACCCTGGACACATCTGGCAGCATGGGCTTCCCATAATACACCTTAACTGTTGGCGGTGGCACTATTGCTGCCATGATTCAAGATTTGCCCGAGAAGAACACAAATGGTGCAGGTCACTGCATGCGGGTGTTTTTTTATAAATAGCAAAAAGTGCATGCCCCTGCATGAAGCAAGGTACCTACTACCTGCTTCCAGAATGATTTACAAGGCAAAGAGAGCGTATGCCCAAGGTAAAAGATAAAGAGAAAGGGAAAAGAAAAAGGGAAAGGGAGAATAAACAAAGAGAATGGCTTTTGTATTTTTCAAGACCCTAAACTACACTTTCTCTTGGAGCAAAAAATCCAAATGGAATGTCTTTGGTTATAAATTTTCTAATAACTAAACTTTCGCCAATTTTCAATTGTGGAAACCAGAGGTTTATGTGAAAAGTAGAAGCTCAATTGGCGCCAGCATCCTAGTAAACGTGGATTCATTTGTGTTTACGGCTACTGAAGGTTTGTCTGCAGATTTTATCGTGTGCTTGGATATTACATCATATTTAAAACTTGTCTTGAATAACGCGGAAATTATGTTAATAATAAGGTGGATACTGCAGGCAAAATTAGAAACCTGGTTGTTAAAGGATTTGTGATTAGGAGCCTGACAAGATTGTCGTTTAAGAAGACAACAAAGTAGCAGAGGATTGTGGCATTGTGCATATCAAAAGACATTCTTCCCTGATTCCAAGGCTGATTTCTCTTCAGTCTTCCCCATTACCTTGCTTCAGCATCACACTCGATGGCTTTTAGTACAAACCGTACAGTGGATTTGTACAATCCAATAGAAATAGACGAAATTAACAAATGTATGTCTAGTAAAATAAAAAATGGCATAATCCAAACTTCCAAATCAGCCCTTGGTCAAACCAGCACAAAGGTGAGATCAAATTCATGGTTTTAGTGACGCATCTCTTCCTAGTAACTTTTCCTTCTTTACAGCTTTGCACGTACAATAAGCATAACATCTTTTGATAAAAACGATACAGGATTTACATGTCCTGTATCTGCAGAAAGCAACTCCAGAAGAAATATCCAAATGGCCACCACAATCCACACAAGTTAATTTTCCCACCAAATGAGAAAAGAAGAGGATGAACATTAGCCAATCAACCTATGTGATTAACATTTTGTGCACCATATGTTAATGACGAATCACCATTTGGAACTTGAATAGATTACAAAATGAAATTGAAAATGAAATCATTTATTGAATAACTGTATTGACCCAAACAAGAGATTCTAAATGAAGAAAAAAAATCATATTTCCGCTCGAAGGGGAACAAAATCACGAGACAGATTATTAGTTGCTAGGCAAAAACTGAATTTTGACTCTGGCGGCGGCTGTACATCACTCTCAAGTTACATTTGCATGTTAAGGCGGCACAAATGATAAAACAATGAGCATATGAAGATTATGTTAGAAAAAGAATCACAACTCCATAGAGCAGATCACAAAATTTAACACTATAATGTTTTAAGGTATTACTGCTACCATTGCCCAGAAAATGCTGCCCACCTTGATATGATAAATGCAATTGCTTCATGGACGATAAAAGAGATTCAGTGGCCACGCCTCAGAACTGACAAAAACCTACCTGATGATTTTTCCTTACGGCGATCATCAGACTCATCTCTAACCTGTTAAATCAATTAACCATTTAACTTTTAAAGGACCTGGTATAGTTTGCATATATAAAACTTAGTTTTGATGGTGTGAACCTCTTTAGCAATATGCTGAAGTGTTTCCAGTATTTCTGAAAAATTAGGTCGGCTAGCTGGGTCTTGCTGCCAACATTTTTCTAGCAACTCCGCAAGCTTTGGATGAGTATTCTTTGGTATGGTTGGTCTCAATCCCTATATAAAAAAGTACAGCATCCAGTCATGACGAGTGCATGTAAATGATGAACAAATATGAACACTTTTATATAAGCAAATTGTTACTTGGTTGTAGTGTTTTGATTAAAAACTGTTATAAATTTAAATTCTACATTGATTGAAGCACATAACTAGCTATTTCTATATACTATTTGTTCAATTATTTATGTAATGGAGACTATTCTATATTGAAAAAACCAGTCTGCTTCAACAGGTCATAAACACATAATAACCCAAGTTCTGAAGTTCCAACTATATGGGGTCAGTTATTGATCTTTTCACTCCATTGAGTTGTGCAAGGCCAAATCTCTATTATATCAAGGATATTAAAATTGATTTTTATCATTTTTTTCATAATTTTAAAAAGTCTACTTCTACACATTTTTCCCATATTAATCATGATAAATTCACCTATCCAACTACAACATGTGAAGGTTTTCTTTGGACTACATCTCTTTTTATCATTTATTGGAGCTACACCTAGTTGTTCAAGAATGATAAAAATTCTTAATCAATCTTTTCAAGTAATACTGCATAATTAATCCTCTAATTTATGAACCAAGACTTCAGTACATGCTGGTAACATTTTTGTGCAAGGTAAGGCTCGGCAACAACATAATTGTATTGAAGACAGACATGCAGGTCAAGGATTTAATGATTCTTCTCCATGGATCAACAGTGGAATCCAACATACCTTTTGAACCACGCCAACTGCTGCTTGGAGTGGCGTTAAATATTCATATGGGATCTGGACAGATTCAGAAAGAAAGCTTTAAATTTGACTGCATAAAACAAATACAAGATTGTACTGCATATCCAGAAGTTACCTTAGCCGTAAGCAGTTCCCACAGCACAATTCCAAAACTAAAAACATCAGCCTTATGATCATAGGGTTTGTGCTCTATCACCTACATTTTGGATGATATGAGGCATGTTGGTATACTGACTACTGAGATACTCAAACTTTCATGAATCAAATTAAATATTTGAGAAAAAACTTCTAGCATTTCAAGAACTAATACACAAGATACTTGATACAAGTAAATTAAATTAGATAAAATCCAAGATACTTAATCATCCTACCATTCAATTAGTGCAGCATCAACATGGGTCTCTACTTAACCACAATCCCAACTGAATCTGCAGAATCTCTAAAATATATCTCTCCTAACCTAGCTTAACTGCGTATGTAGCCAAGCTAACTGTTGAAGTGAATGTCATTACTGTAAAATCTATCCATACTTTATCATAAAATGACCCTTTACAACCAAATGCATGCCAGCGCATCTATTGAGCCATTAATTTGTTACCCCTAAAACCAAAAGGAAAAAAGAGATGCAAGCTCAGTTCGGTGCCCTATAGTATGCTGTTCATTTACTTTTTCCAGGATCCAACAGGTATTGGAGTACTAATTTGTAAAAAATAAAGGATCCATAGTCAAAAAATGAATGTGAAACAGATGCCAGGAGTAAAGCTGAATGTCCTTAGCCTATACAATCAGAAAATGACCATAAATCTACTGTGAACTGCTAATCAAAAGCAAAATGTCCTAAAAATCCATCGCCATTTTAAGTAAAAAACCAGGACCTTGAAAAGACCAGCAGCAATTCAAATCACCAGACCAGCAGCTAGGTTATTCCATAATCATCAGTGTCAAATTAAGATTTTCATGGACACGAATACTGGGATAATAATGAGGATTGAGGAAAGAACATCAAAATCCTGCAACACGTAACATGAAGCAAAATGATACCTCTGGTGCCATCCAGCGATATGTTCCTGTTTCAGCCGTCATTACTCCAGAATCAGCTTTAACTCGTGCAACACCAAAATCTGCAACCTTAACAACCTAATAGATAAAGAAGTGGATTAGCTTTCAGAAAAAGGAGGTACTCCAAGTCCAATCAATGTCCAAAACTACAGATCTCTAGCTGAAAGTAAGTTAAATTGGCAAGAAAAGTACAGGGTGACATCTATGGGTAAAAAAATAGATCTATGTATCACAAACATTTAATGTTTAAAAATACAACTTAAATTGAACATAGAAACCCAAGTTTGTTGGAAAATGAGAGTAACCAAGACCAATGAAATAAAGAGAGAATATAATCATTTTCACTTTTTTTGCAAAACTGAAGATAATCATTTACACTATGTAAGAGAATTAAACTTAATCAACAAACTTTCTCCAATGTATCAACAAGCACAAGCCTATTATAATCATTGTTACTTATTGCCAGCAAACTCTGATGAATTAGCAAGCAATTTTGACTTATTATCTTCTAATAACTAGGTTTGCTGATTGTAATGTGGTATTAGTTCCCAAGGTAAAATTGACCTTGCAAGCGTAAAGGATGAAGCTTCATATAACAATGCAACTCCGAAAATAAACCATGCATAGAGAGTAAGTACACAATGGTTTTAGACTTCTAGTAAATGACCATCAAAATCCATTTAATTAAAAATCTTGTTTTAAAAAGTTAGCACTGGAGTTTCAGCCAAATTTGCAGTTTCAGTTATTGAATCTAGATCATGTCTGACTATCATAATATCAAACTTTTAAATTATGAAAAATGGCACAATTCCAATGAATCATACTTTGTTCGAGATGGTTATTACTTGCTTACTGCTCATGTACACAATAAAAAGAAGCCATAATGTCCAACCCTTGTGACTATATGGCATATTAAAATGTTGGAACATGTAACAGCCAAAGAGAAGGCTTTTGGTAATGGGGTACAATCTTAAGTAATGCAAAAAAGTAACAATTAGGCAACATATTCTGAAATTACTTGCCTCATTCTCATCCATCAGAATATTGGCAGCTTTGAGATCGCGGTGTATAATGTTATTTTGATGCAAGTAGTTCATTCCCTTGGATACATCTATTGCTACTCGGAGTAAAGCTGGAAGCTTGAAAACCCCTTTCTGTTTATGAAGAAAGTCATATACACTTCCACCTGACATATATTCTAGAAAGAATACAGAAACCATGAAAAGAATTCTTAGGAGTCACACATCTCAACCTTTTAAAAAAACTAGTCAACATAGACAAGTTTTTTCGGACATTAGTACCCGTAACAATACATAAGCTGTGAGCTTTCGTACAAGCACCAATGAACTGCACCACATTCTTGTGACGTACCTTCCTGCAAAAAAATATGTAAAGCAAAAGCTATATCAACTGGTTAAAGAACATTTGGTAGAAGAAAGTATAACCTTAAGGTAAAATCCTAACAGTACATCAGCATAATTATAGCAGTTTCAAGGCAAGGTAAAAAGTCTCTGATTGCTTGTTTGTAAAAGAAAAGATGAATACCAATGAGTCCATGCCAAGTTATGAACTGACTACAAAAACAAGCCATAAAGTCATAATTATTTGAAATCGCCTACAGGTATCTTTTCACGCCGTTTATCTCCCTGCAGAATCTCTAGTTATATCAAGGGCAAAGAAGTGAAGGGTTACATTAGGCCTTAGATAGCCAGCATAAGGCATATATCAAGTCTCATTAATATGGATCTAAATTACAAACTGTAATACATGATCTTGGACTGTGATGTAACCATAAGACAACCAAATGACCTCAATGCCGAAGCCCCCACAAGAAGTTGCAACATGGTGCAGGATAGGACAAGTAAAGATGTTATCTCGCTTTCCATAAGTTAGTAATTTGTTGGTAATAGAAATTCCTTAGTGGTTATCAATAAGGAAAATTTCAGTTCACTACACTTTAAAAATGCCACACCAACAATAGTGAAATACAACAAAGTCTATCCCCCAAAAATATCTTCCTAAAATGATACCAGATAATTTAGGTACTAGGTAATCTCTATAAAGACTTGTATGGTCCACAAGTTACTGTGCACATGGTACTTTAAGCTTTTATATCTTTCTTGGCTTCTCACTCAACAAGATGTGTTTGTAGGTTGTATTTCAATATATAAGACATAAACATAATATTTGAAGAAGTATTTTAAGTTTGGAAGCTGTAAAATTGGAGTTGCTAAAATCCAAATGATCTTTCATGATAAACAATGTGGACAAGCATATAAAGCCCATCCAAATATGTATAATATATATGATATGATAAGTAATTATATATTAACTTCCTTAGCACTTTTCATACAGCATGTATCATTCAGTTCATTGGACAGAAGAAGAAAAAGAGCTACTGCAACAAGATAAATATCCTATACTAACCTCATGATAAAGACTTCCTGAGCAAATTCTCGTTGTATATCAACATCTACAGATTCAGGCTTTAGCACTTTAATTGCCACATCCTGGCTACAGTATGTTCCACGATAACTGCAAATAAATAGACAAATTGAATAATAAGCACCAGAAGTTATTGTCTTGAATCTTAATTTGATGTGTTGATTGATTAGAGACTCACAGATGACCGTATGATCCAGAAGCTACTTTATTTCCAAACTGAAGCAGCTTAAAATCAATCTCCCAGACATCAGTCCCATCTGTTGGTATTTGGACATGACCGGGCAGAGAATCCTCTCCAGATTTTGCATTATCCAATTGGGAGGACCCTGGATAAGATTTTGACCACCCTTGAACCTATATAGAAAGTGATAACCAACTTAAAATTTTCAGTATTACAAAAAGATGATTTTTTTTATAAAGGACCACGTGATGAAGCAAATTATTGAGATATACAAAAGGACCATATTAGAAGCCCGAAGATATTAAGATCAATGATATGTGGAAGAAATAAATCCTAAACCACATAATCCAACATTAATTCAGCGGAACTATCAGTCTATCACAACTCCTAAAGTTTAAGTATATAGATATATCAATGTCAAAGAAGAAGAACGAACATGTAACTCTTATTATTTATTGTCTTTTATTTATTAACGTCTGTACAAGATAAACCAGTTCACTTATAGAATTCAATTAATTTTAATTTCTACAGCTGAAACTAGCAGAAGCTTTGTTTCAATGAACTAAATCAATTAAATCACTTGAGAGCATTCAGACACAGAAATCATTGAAATCTTAAACATTAGATGTGAATTCAATGTTAAAGAGTTTTATGTCCTTCTAACACAGGGCTATCATAGCCTCTTTCAAGTTTGAAATATATGCCTTTATCCACAAGCTCGCCAGAACATTCCAGTGATGCCACATTGCCACTAACTCGCACTGCCTATTGCACTCCCAGATTACCAATAACAACTGCATTAGCCTTTCAGCAAATACACTAGGAGCAACATTTCCAACCAAAGATAGCCATGAGAAACCAGAATATTGCTAAACATAAACAAAACAAAAATTTAACTTAAAAGGCCCAATTTTTAGGATTGAATAAACAACTATCAAGTGATATGAAATATTCAAATAGTAATGGAATGTAATGATGTCTCAGTGCTTAACAAACTATTATCAAGTAATTATGGAATTTTATAACTTCTCAGTGTTAAACTCGTTTCTCAAGTTATGAATTCATATAGAAATCCAGTGAACGACATTCCTTCCATCATGTACAAGCTGTCTAAGTTCATTAGTGATTACCATAAATTACAGATAAGAGTACATAAATACAGAGCTCAAAGTTAAAAGTAAAGAGAAAAAATAAAATGATAGCATTACCCCCACCTTGTGAATTTCCTTTTGCAATAAGTCCCTAAGCTTCTCAGTTTCCTAGATATCAAAAAGAATAATGTGTATTATCCCTTGATGAAATTTAAAAGGAATATAGGAAAATATTGCCACTGTAACCTGCATTACAACTTAGAAAACAGATTTGTGATTTAACCATACTTCAAAATGCAACAAACAAAACAGTACAGATAGTGAACAAGTTCATTCAGTTCAAATTGAACCAGAATCAATTTTTTCATAAGTAAATAGAATCAAATTAAATTTTAAACCAAACTGAACTTATCAGTTAAATTTGGTTAAAACCGAATCTTTTATAATTTTTTAAAATCTTCACTTTGTTATGAGTTAGAGTTAGTAAGTTAAAACCAGGACCAAGCATTGAATTTTCAACGGCCATATTTTCAAACCAGGACCAATGAACTGGCAAGGTTTCTCTTGAATACATACAAACCAAACTTCCATCAATAAGCAAGCTACATTAGAATTTTCAACAGACTTAATTATTTTTAACACATAGTGCAAAGAACATCTAAATTGTACATACATGCATAAATATTGAATACTAAATGAAAACTCAAATATAGCATTCAACCAACCCCTCACTCTACATGTGCATTATTGTTTCAGAATAAAGGACCAAGATATCATTGCTGTCAAGGTATAATCTAACATACTAAAACAGTGTTCCAATGAACTAATGGCCATTTGAATAACAAAATCCTTGTGAATGACCATAGTCTTTGGTACACTCAGATCCAAAATACAAAATTCATAGAATATATCCTGCAGAACATATGAATAGTTAAAAAGCCATATGCTTTGAGGAGGATATATAATGAAACACCATATGCATGCTAGCTTTTATAGCATAGGAAGTACCTCATAAGACCAACCGTCGACAACAAAGACATCCAATGAGTACCCATCATTTGTTGAAAATGCATGTGCTTCTTGAATATTAAGGCCGAGCTCAGCAAGCAAAGAAGTCAGCTGGAAATATAAAAGCAGGCAGTTTTACAAAGAAATAGCAACCAAATTACATGAAAAGAAAAATACTAAAAACTTCAATCTAAAATTAGATTTGTCACGTAATTTGTGAACTAGCAAGAAAATGCCAAGAGAAAGAACTAACTACTATCCTTGTACAAGGGCAAGTGGAAATTGTGTATATAACAACTGGTGCTAAAATAAGGGATGGTGAATACAAAATTTTCATTACTAAATAAGCATAATATGTGTCGAATAATAATAGGAAGGAGGGTAGAGGAAGACAATGAGAGCATTTGCATGAAAAAAGAAAGAAAGTGATTCAATGCCCTTGGTATAACTAGAGATCTGGCCTTACTCAAAGCACAATGGCAACGGGAAAAAAGATACATGTAGCCAATGCTAAATAGTTGGGACTTCACAGTTCACACCTTGTTGTATATGTCAATTATTACTTGCATTTATTCTCATGGGTTATTCACATCTTGGTGGGATCATAAAAACCAAGTACCAGTAGTTCCTGTGGGGACAAAACATGATATTGTATTTACAAACCCCTGCTAAGACTTAAACACAGGGTGAGATTCTTCAGTGACATAACAGAGGCAGTTTGAGTAAAAACTATCTCGTTATGTCGATTGCCATCCCTAGCTACAAGTTCATCCGTACATCTCTTTCAAACTTAACTCGTCCAGTGGTGCAGACTGCAGAGTGCAACTATGTGACAGTTAGATGAATGAGAAAACTGTTCTTATTCCCTGAAACCTTCTTGTCTTCCCGAATGGTAAGGAGCAAAAAAGGGATGGTCAAAACAAAATGCTATTTTGGATCTTATCATTGACTCAAAATGCAGCCAGTAAAAAATCAAATGAAATTAAGATGTGTTTATATTTGGGAAAAATACTGAATTGAGATTGTTACTAAACGTATTGTGACTCTCAGGCACTAGAAACGAGTATGTCTTGGCATGAACTACGAGGTAGTGGATGCCGAGATATATTAACATACTCTTGAATGATTAGATTAACGTTGTTGAAGAAGGGAAAAACATTGTTGAAGTATTAGATCCTTATCCCAGTTAAAAGTCCAGGTAGTGCACATAAAGGTCATCTACAACTAACCTCTACATACAACTAACCTCTACATCATAAATTCTTGAATGAAATATCACATTAGTATAGCATGTGTAGTAAATGACAGCATTAGACCAAAAATATAATCATACTGAATCCACAAGATCATTCCTCCATATTAGTAAGCATGCATTAGAAAAATGATTTATAACAGATCACTTACCAAACTTAGAAGCTTTGGTCTATCATGTGTGGAGAAGGTGATCTCATGCATCGGCCTGCAACAAAATATATCAGTATTTCATAAAAATGAATAAGAGACAAATTAACTGTGTATCTACCACACTTATGGCATAAAATTTCTTTCGGACAGCCTTAAAATAGTTCACAAGTTCATAATACAACAACCATTCTCATGAAAAAGAAATATGAGATGAAGGTAACATAATGCTATCTCAAGACATTGTCAAACTTCCTGTTCATAACACTTAGCAAAGACATGATGAAATAAAGAGACATACGGGAAGCAAACAATAATTGATGCATTTTAAACAGCCTGCCTATTAGTTGATTTCTTTGTGAAGGTGACCTGATCAAATGATCTTCTCTACACTATCTCAATCAAAATATGTCAAATGTATTTTAGAGCTACCATAATTGTTTCATTCTTCAGACCAAGAATTGTTTAATTATACAAACTACACATTTTTCTGTGGCATCATAATTTAGTTATACATAATGATTTTTTACCTGCCTCAACTAGCTTTACAATCAAAGGTTTCGCTCTGACTTCCAGTCAATTACTAGAAAAAATAAGTGGCCAACAATTATCCACTTGAGCTACCTGATAAATGATCAGTGCATGAAAAAGAAATGAGCATGAGTAGTCTGATACCTAAAAGTAGTCCTGAAGGACCTGGACTCCTGGTTAACTTAAAGCAAGCAACAACCTTGATGCAACTGATTACCCAGAACTATACAAGTCCCTTCAAAGATAGTACTATAGTAGCTGTCTGATTAAAAGGTGGATAAAAAAACAGATGCCATATATTGGACATGTACTTTCTATTCTTTCACAAATATTAAACACAAATTCTATGTACAACAAGAAAAAAATCATTAGAAGATCATTCTCCTATGTTCAAGTACTAAAAGCTAAAATGCCATGGAAAATGACACTGGAAGATCATACTTCAAATAAGACCAATTTTAAGGCATTAGAACTATGGCATCAATATGTTCAAACTTCAAAAAAGCCATCAGATAAATATGAAGAGAGAAAGAGAGAGGGCATGGATTTGTATACTTTGATAGTTTGATTTAACATATAATATCAATTAGTCAAATGCAATACAGCTAGGATACCAAAGATTTGTTAGAAGATAAGTTTTCTTTAGAGTGTTTGCGCATTAAATGAAGTTGAGCGGGCTGATTATTCTATAAGATCATGACAAAACCGGCAAAAAAAAAGTTGAAAACCTGAGGAATTGTTGAGTATTTGCAACACTATCTTCCTCTTCAACTTGTTGTGTGCTGGCTTCAAGAGCAAGAGCCTCTAGATTGGGCGACGAACCAAAGGCAGGAGGAGGATGAACACTGAGGATCATATGAGCATGTAAGAACATTATTGTGAAGATACTAATATGAGTGATGGTACTATGTTTCAAAGAAAAACATGTATTAAGAAAATTTTACAATTGGAAGTAAACCAGACAAATAATTGCACCTTTGCTTAAAGTAAGTTGAGGTAGATTGAGCATCTGCTGTTCCTGGTGCATTGTTAGAATCAGAGATATCAGCCTGGTTTCCTTCAAGAACTGGAGCAACCTAAAGAAGCAATTGGTCAAGTTATAGTACCACTGTTAGTTACAAAGGAGCCAAAGAAGCATAAATAAATTAAGCTACATAAGAGTATTCAAATTCCAATTATTAATCGGAAGAATTTTCAGAAAGATAATATTCACAATAAATTCATGTTGCAAGAAAGAGGCTACTTGAAAAAAAAAACAGCAAACTAACACCCATGCAGTTCATAGTGCAGAATGTTCCTGTTATGTCATACAAACATCTGTATTGTCCTATAAGAGTAAAACATTTTCTTACTCCTGAAGAAGAAAAGGCCTCACATATCAAAACATAAAGGAATTATTACAGTTTCATTATGATTGGCATTTTTACCTAACATAAAGAATGAAAACCAGGCATACAGAATATATATTTCCATATTTAACTCTTAACACTAAACTTGAATCTAAATGTGCATGAGTAAAATCCATTAAGGCCATAAAAGTGAAGCCTGAAAAAAGTTCTGCCTTCAGAACCCAGAATGTTAATCTTTGTCAATAATGCACATCCATGAAAGTTTTATAATTCAGATATGATACAAACTGCTTATTTCAAAATATGGAAGGATGAATTATATGCAACTGATAATTGTGTATATATGCTTATAAAGAAGTATGTTTGTATGTATGTGTGCAAAAGTTCCCAGAAATTTTGTCAAACAAAAACTGACAGAAAAGCTACTGCCTGTATACCAGCACCCAATTGTTACTTTTATATTAACAAATCAGATCTTAGAAAATAGGTGCAGATAAATTTAAGTACCCAATGAAGGTTCTAAAAAGCATATACAGGCAGTATAAAATAGAGTCACTACATTAGACGTATATGGAATGCAGGTTGTATTGTGGTCTTTATTTAACAAATATTTTAAATTTTACTATATTAATCAAAGTATAATACAAATAGTTATTTGGATTAATTGGTATATAGTTCATAAGATTAAAACCATTATAGGATGAAATAAAGTAGAAATGATTGAAAAATAATATTTAATTAGTAGACTACACTAAAATAATTAAAAGGTTTGTGCCAATTTAAACAGCCTGGAGCCGAAGTAATAGTTGATCCACATTGATTATTCCATCAATCTGCAGGCTATGAGGTCAATAAGTGGTATGTTATTACCAAGCAACTTGTGGGGCCAACAAACGTATTCTAACTACGTTTGATTGTGCGATGCAGTTAGGACCGCATACTCGGACCACTTATGACCCTATCATAATTAAGTTTGATTCTCCAAACTTAAGGTGGAAAACAAAGTTACAAACCACTGGTATTCAAACCATTATAAGAATGATTTCATACAAAAATGGCTTAAGGTTTCTCAAAGTCATGTCGTATTCCCCGTTTAAGTGATGATGTGGCAGTCCACATCATATTTTTTGGGAGCTAAAACGTGACATCATCACATTAACCATGAATTTTTATACATCATCAAGTGTTAGGTCCACCTTTATTTCTAAGTTTGTTTCATAGATGTATAAAATTTGACATTCCATTATACTTTCCAAAAATTCTAACATGAACTATCATGTTATTGCCTCAACGAGGGATATAATAGAAAAACTGATCGCAGGACTAAATTGATACAAATTTAAAACATAAGGCCACAATTGGTAGAAAAAATATGTTGTGTACAAAACTGATTATTTTGGCAAACATTAGGTATTTTTGTATAAAACCCCTTATAAGTTGTCAAATGAAACCAGAAGCTAAAGCAACTCTTTCACATGCTCACTCAATATGGCTACAATCGAAGAGTAAAACTATGCTGATGATTCCTCAGCAATAGCATCAACGTAAAGGAAATGAAACTTCTACATTTGTTTTTGTGTTTGCCAAACTACGCAGAAGTTTATTCAGCTCTAACTGTAAGATAAATGTCAGTGTTCTTTATACAAAAATTCAGCTCCAATTGTAAGATCAATGCCAGCAAAATAGCCTGCAAACAATATTTCGCTGAAAACCTCGACGAAAAGGGGCAACAATGCATATCTTGCAATAAATAAATACTATTTAGTCCAACCTATCAGGCATGCATGGCTCCAAATGACCCCTATGTTTGCTAGTTTAGAGGGAACTCAATTGCTTCAGGTTAATCATAAATAAAATTCATCCGACATTCTGGCATTCAGATGAAGGAAGAGCAATTATAGTGTCTACCTGCACCAAGCGTACAGCAAAGACAGGCCTATTGGAAGACTCTTGAGCCAGTTCCAGCAACCTTTTATGCATCAAGACATCTTCTGCCCTTTCCACGTTAACATCCAAGGCATAGCTGCCACAGGGAAAGAGCCCACAATCCACATCAAAAGTTGGTTAGGGAAAAAAAACAGAATAATGGGATTAAACAAAACCAAGTAAAAAAAAAGTTTATCCGACTACTTAGCCTTTAAGTTCATTCATCTATTCATGTCCTAACTCCTAATTCTAGACATGTCCCTAATGAAACCACTTGCAGCGTTAAAAGAATATTAAAACTCGGTAAATCGGATCAGACCCTCGAACCGAGTCTATATTCAACACTTTCTTTTCCGATAAAACGTTATCAAGAACTACAAATCAGAACCAAATCCATGAGAAAGCCGGGCCAAAAGGTCAACAAGCAAGTGCATGATCCACGGAGATAAGAAAAAAGAAATGCATTTCGTCGAGACCAACGAAGGCTGATGGAAGGCGAGATCTACCGAGCTGGGAGGCGATTGAAGTGACTCCATAAACCGTCCTCAAAGACCGGGGACTGCACCTCCGGCCGCTCGGCATCCCTCAGGCGGCGGAGGACTTCGTTGTAGACGTCCAACTTGTGCCGCTGCTGCTGCTGCCGCTTGTGTGCCCGGGACGAATCCGAATCCGCCCGGCTCCCGCAACTCTCAGTCGAGTCCTCCACCGCCATTTGACCCACCGAGGAAACCAAGAAAAGCGAAAAACCCTTGCCAAAAATCCAATCTTTGACACGTTAATGTGCTCTGGTTCGAGCAAAAGTTCTGCTTTTAAGGCGGCGCGTGAATCGACAAGGCAATTGGGGTTGTGATTGCCTATTATTCACGTGAGGAAAAAGAGAAACGGAGACGCAAGGCAGATAGGATCAGCTTTAAATAAAAAGGAAAGTGATGGAAGCGGAGAACAGAGAGAGAGAGAGAGAGAAGACAACGCGAAAGATTTGAAGGGGAAGCAAAAGGAAGGTTTTTGCCGCAGCAGATCAAATATTTATTAATGCTTATCCTCTCAGTTGCCTGCCAACGCTTGCAGTGTTGTCGATTCTATCCTCGTAACGTCGGTATATGACGTATTTATCCGTTATATTCTAATATATCGTATATGTCTCATCATCTTTCACGTATCAAATATACCCTAATTAATTACTATATTTGGATATGATAATTATAATATTGATAATTTAATTATTTTTTTCGGTCTTCCCAAATAAACATGTCTATATTTGAATTTTAATTAAATATTTCACTGATAAGCACGGCGAAGCTAGGAAATTATTTCAGGATAGATAAAATATAAAATCGTATATCACAGAATCAATTACAAGATAAAAAAATATTTTTAAAAGAGGCAAATATAATTAAATACTAATATATAATATAAATTATTATATATTTTAAAGGGGAGACAAATGTCAGGAGGGCAACTGCCCCTGACAATATGTTGGCTCCGCCCCTGCTGATAAGTTATAATATGAAAGGATAATAAAGAATACAAAGAAGTGAATATGATTTTTCAATTATGTATACATCAGATATAATATTAATTTTTTTTTTATCTAATTTAAATACCAAACAAATAATAGATTAAAATTCATCATTTATTCTATCTATCTAGCTCTATCTTTATACCTTAAACATGCCCTTAATTTCAACTTACGCTCGGATTTGATTTATTTGTAATTCTAATTTAAACAAATAATTGAGATGTAAAATAAACATATATATCATCGTGGGAAAATATGTTCTAATTAAAATCGAAATCCGGTTCAATTATTAAAAATCCATTAATTGGTTTCTGATTTGACCATTTTATGATGTAACTTACTTAAACACAAATTATACTAATTTGTTACTAACATTTAAATATATATTTTTATAATTAAAAAGGGTCAAAAGTTCCAAATGATATTCAGGGAAGAGAATACTTTTGAATGAAAAATTAAGAATTAATGATTATTAGAAATGACACTCATATTCATTTAATTAAAAACCTCCCAACCAAATATAGAAAATGCTTTTCATTTTTTTATTTTTCAAACACAATGGAGTGGCCATCGAATTAGTTTCAATTTTAAAGAATACAAATTAATAAAACTCTTTTTCAAACTTTTTGCATATAATAAATATAAATATAAAAAATGGTAAATGGAATGGTGACTTGGGAGTCACCTTCGCCATCAGAGTTTGTCTCTGCTTTTGAGTTTCGACGGCAATGCATTTCAATCACATGATGTATTTTTGTACACATTTCAATTTGACAACTAAAAACATCATCATTATAATTAATATACTAAGCAAAAAAAAGGAATATAATTCATTTATCTTCCATAACAACTCCGTGGCTAAACATTTAATATATAGGTTTTAAATTCGTTCATGTATTAGAGATAAATTTTTACAAAAAAATTAGAAGAAAAAAACAATGTCGGCCATACTTTTATTCAAATAAAACATTTTTTACTGGCTAGTCCGATATTTTTAGTATTAATTAAATGACATTTTGTTAATTAAGAAAACAATTAAACAAAAATCAGACTAATTAAAGCCAAAACTGTGGACATGGCACATGGTTTTGCTAGACGACCAAGTTGGGAATTGTTGGTACTAATTATTAATTAAAATAATATAAAACTAATCCTACAAAAAACAAACAATATATTAGGCGAATATGCCATAAGCTTTATTCCAAAAATTAACTTATTAATAATTAGTTGTTGGATGCGATGGCCGATGGATGTTGTCTTAAGAATGATTAATTAATTTATTGGGTACGGATATTTGACGAATATTCCAATGATTAAGGGATGTGGTTTATTTCGGCTTTATTTAATTGCTTAACTTTCTCAATATATAATTATATAACGCGATGTTGTGAAGATTAGGTATAAAAAAACGAAGAGAAGAGAAAAAAATATTCAGATTTTATTCAAATTTTCGATTGATCCGATAAGGACGAGGAGATTTTTTGACACGTGTCATCCATATCACTCGACACATAGTAATTCACCGACATATACGTACGTAGAGAACGATGAACAATTCATCCGACAACCGGTAATATATTGTATTATATTATATATATCTTGTCATGTCTCCTCCTCGTCAGATCTGAGCTGGATGGAGTATAACTTAACCATGCAGCTGGCAATAAAAGGCGGCCCAAAAAATATTATGACTCAAGGCAAATTTTTAAAATAGAGCCTTTCATTTATTCAATAAATTAATTAAATTAATATTATTTTATTTTATTTTTAACTTGTTGAGATGAGTGTTCGAGAAAGTCAGATATTTTTTTATTTGGACTTGTGAACGACCGACCGTTAGAGGCTTAGTCACTTGGAGTCGACGAATATAAAGAAAACGAAAAGTTCAACGATGGGGCAAAAATTTTGTTTGGATAATATGCAATTACTTCAGTCATGATACATCTAATGATCCTTATGAATTATGACCCTCACGTATCAATTCCGACGAGGAATGAATTTTTCGACGGAATTCAATTATCTGACAATTGTCAAATAATACATGTCTTATGTTCATCTCTTTGCATGCTTTAATTTCTCATTTTTTATTTTCTAAAATTTTAAATCCTTTAAAAGAGGACTATAATGAAAATTAACTCATTATGCACACAAATTCATCATCAAAAATAATTAGTAAATAATAAAATAACCTAAATGTAATTAATGCAATACAAATAATAATTAAATTACATCCTAAATTAATTAATTAATCAAATCATATAACATCGCGCTCATCAAAAGCACCCACGGTACTCTTTTATCTAATCAAGAATATTATAATGATTTTTAATACTTAATCCTTTTAATTTAATTAAATATTAAAAGCGTGCTTGCATTACTTCGCATGCATTGCATGAGCCTCACCTCTCACCTTCTTTCACATGTATTAATTCACATGCATGATATCGTGTCCACTCGGGGCCTAAGGCAATTACCTTGTTGGCCTAGTGGATGAGCCAGCCTTGCTGGCAATCAATTACGTTTATCACCTTTTTGGGAATATTAACTTTAATTATTTAATTAAAATAGACTTATAATGGGAGAAGTTCATATTTGGTCATATAAATTTTATTTTGATATTTTTAGTCTTATAAATTTGATCTGTAACATAAATTTGATTATATCTGTGACGGTCCGTTAACTCTCCGTCAATGTGGACTAACGTCGTTCATACACGTCGACAAATTTGGTTTTATAATTTTATTTCAAAATTTTCAGTCATATAAGTTTGCCCCGTAGCACATATTTGGTTCTATCCATGACGGTCCGTTAACTCTTCATCCACAAAAAAATAAACGACGTTATATACGTCCATGTTGACATAGTTAACAAATCGTCGTGGATAAAATCAAATCTATATAACAGACCGACATACAGACAAGTTGGTACCATGGGCGGAGCAAATGTATTGGCAGGGCAATTGCCCCATGACATTAGCTCCCCTGTTGAATATTTACTACTATATTATATATATATATAAAAGCTATATTTGCCCCATCTCAAAATATTTTTTTGCTATGTAATTATCCCCATGATGTGTGGTTTTATATTTTGCCCACCCCCTAAGATAATTTTCTGGCTTCGCCCATGGTTGGTATGTTAAGTTCGTAACGTAGATATGTTTCATAACATATATAAGTTTGCTTCGTAACATAGATTTGGTCATATTATGACGGTCCGTTAACTCTGTCAACATGGATATATATAACGTCGTTTATTTTTTCGTGATCAGAGAGTTAACAAACCATTATATATATGATTAAATTTATATTATGTGGCAAATATATTAGACCAAATTTAAATTACGAGATAATATATTGGATCAAATCTATGCTGCCAGGGACAAATATATAATATTGAAAATTTTGAAATGAAACTTATAAAATTAAATCTATGAATGACGTTAGTCCACGTTGACAGAGAATTAACAGATCGTCACGGATACAATCAAATTTGTACAAAAATTAAAAATTTATATTAACTTTAGGCAGAATTAAGAAGAAAAAGGGAATGACAAGCAGAGACTAGAGACGGCCGACATGTTGCCGTCTGCATGCTTGCCACGTGGAGTGCAGTCGACCAGTGCGGCGAACCGTCGTTGAACCGGTCGCCCAAAACGTTGAGATTTCAGATTCGAGATGAATCAAGTCCTCCCTCCTGCACATGCCCCTATAATAAAATAAAACAGCACGCATAAGAAATTTGCATGCGGATTTAGTTGAGACCGGGTTTTTAAATCGACCGGGCGTTGAACCGGTTCGCTAATTGATTCTAGGTTCAAAAAGTTCGATTGACTGACGTCGTTCAAATTTAACCACTTAATTTCAAATTAAAACACCAATTAAATATTAATTACTTGGGCCAACTATCATCCACAAAATTTCACTTAATTATGGTTGCATTCCCGAGATTTTTCCCATTTTTCGATTAGGGTGGCATGCATGATCACATTAACTAAAATTTACCAAAAGGCAGCATACTATTTATTTTGTTGTGGTTTTCCAAGGTTTATGCAATGTCATCCATAATATTATTATTATTTGGAGAATCTAATTAATATGTAATATAATTAATATTACGCACTTAGTCATGTTTCTTATTTTTCTTACTCTCTTTATAATTAATTTCACGAGTGTATTTGTATACATAATATCTAGAATATGAACTGTGTATTTTGTATTAGATTATTTATAATCAATTTCATGTGTGTATTTATATACGCCACTATATAAATAAAAAAAATTAACAGAGGTTGATCGGATATTATTGACGTGAAGTCTATAAGGATAATTTACTCCAATTTTGATTTTAATCCATACACTTTATTTTCATTTAAGATTTGATCATTGTCATCACATGAGACCTAAACGGAAATGACGTGAATAATATATGCTGACTGAACATTACTGACGCGGAGTCTGTAAGAATCAACATTGTAAATTATGAGGATCAAAATTAAAATTTTATAAATGATGAGGACTAAAATTAAAATTTAAGTAAATTATAAGGAACAAAATTATTATTTTATTTAAAAAATATAACAGAATATTTATAATATTTAAAATATTAAAATTTAGCACAATGCTACGGTAGTTTAAAAATATTAAAATTTACGAACAAGACAGCGTACTGTTTTTTTTGTTTTGTTTAACAAGACGTTACTGGCTGTGGGTTGATTGGATTTGACAGGTTTCTGTTGGGTTTTGGGTTGGGCTTGAACAAGTATTTAGAGACCCCCAAGTTAAATGTCAGTTCTATCCCCTCTACTTTTCGCAAGCAATGCTAAATAAGTTTGCAATTGTAATCATCATGTAACAGTAATCATCGCAGTGAAATTATTTGTCTATATCTTATATATGTAGATTAGTAGATAACAGAATTTAATGATAACAGCATATCGCAGTGTTCTTCAAAATTGCTATTATTAGCTGTCATACCATACATATGACATATGAAGTGAATTGACATGGTATGTGGTGTTCTTTCTTTCGTTGAAAACAATGCAACCATATATTATTTATAAAGAAAAAAAAAGGTTTCTTATTACGAATACTAGAATATCATGAAATTGCTCAAAAAATGAATTATATGTGTAGAGTGAATCCTGTTGCTATCAAGAAATTAAAAGCTGGTATTTGTACTGCATCAGACTGAATTGTAGTACTGCACTCACAAGCTCAATATTTCTTCAAACACTTGCAATACATAATGCAGCAAATTGGACCCAAAGTGTTTCTTCCCCATCTGCCCTTCTTGTGCTGATGTTTAAGCAATACATCAAATTGGCCTAATTGATATATATTCTCTTAGTTTAATAATTAAAGCACACAATGATCTAATTACAAGTGTAAAGGTCAAACATCATTCTGAATTATCAAATCTTCCTCTCCAATTCTATTACAAGATAGTCTATATTATATGTATGTGAGATTAGGTGCCATTTTCTGTCTTTTTAACCAAAGGCCAAAGAATAAGACAAGATTCCCAAAATATCCTTGATTACCTGAATCTAATTTATTCCCCTTTAAAGTTGATATGAGAATATTGTATATCATATTTACTACTTTGGCAAGTCTCAGAAGTTTCCTCATGGTCCCAATCATGTGACCATGCATCTCATCACAGTGTTTGGAGGTTGCTTACAATTTTTTTTCAAAAAAATAAATTTTAGTTTTGTATTGTATAATTGGGTGCACAAATATATAAATCAGAGAGATTAAGGAATACCAAATTAATCAAGTTTTGTTTGTACAGGGAATTGTGGCCATCATTCAGCATCTCCTTCTTGCTACAGTTTACTTGGTCTATCACTCACATAAGACATTCATGAACAAACTTACATGGAGATATAATTCCAACACTAATTTATACCTTGCATTATGCTCTGAGAACATGCGAAATAAATATTATATCTCCATAATAAAAAAGAAAGCAGAGGTCTGCATATTTAGATTTAGGTCTTGATATATGTACAGATGCAGTGATGACAAAGCATGCAAACAATTGGATTCCAACCTGATTGAGAATTAATTAAGTGGTCAAGTTAATTAAGGAAATAGAGATCATGCACTGCACAAACTACTCTTTGTAGATGAACAGATAACAAGCATTACAGTAGTATAATTCAATTGCTCATCTACATCTACATTTATATGCTTCTCTGGGAGAAGGAGAGATGTACAAGACCCAGTAATCAGTAATGTAGCAGTCTGCTTCCTTCTCTGCGGCATTTTCACAAACACCTTCCTCCATATCCTGCATTCCTGAAGAGTGCCTGCTTTATCTCCTCGGAGCTTATCACTGCTCTCTGATCCTTGCCCTGCGCGTGAAAGAGCATCGTTAATTCTCGTTGAATGATCAAAAATGAGAGATTTTTGGTGATCAATCGATGATCTTGTATGCACCTCTGAGCAAGAAGCCTGCATTCCGAAGTCATTGAAGCAGCTCACGACGCACTGTTGGATCTCCATTCCCAGAGCTTCGAGAGTGTTGACTGTCGAGAGCAGCAGGCCGGGCTTCGCAGCGCAGCAGATCTCTATTCTCGTGTCGTCGTCTCTTCTCTCGACGTCGAACTACAAGATGGTTAGCAATGTGAGTTTGAAGCTTGTTTGTGGAGATTGAGCAAATTTAGGTTGTGATTGTACCTTGGGGGAGTTCCTGACTAAGATCTCGTTGGAGTTCAACTCCTTGAAGATGCTCAGTAAATTCGCCTGCTCCGGGCCGACGTCGATCTCCTCCTGCAAGTGTTTGATCCTCTCGAGGAGCTCCTTCATGTAGTCGATGGTGTCCCCTAGAATGGACGTCCTGTCCATCTGTTGTTTATTGATATGTCTCAGTGAGTCTACTGTTTGAGTTCGAGCAGAAGGAAGAGGAGGAGGAAAGTAATTTACCTTGCTGATCTTAGGGACGACGGATCTCAGCATGGAGAGCCGATCGTTAAGCCTCTTCCGCCGCCGGCGCTCCGCCATTAGGTTCTTGGACGGCATCCCTTCGAGCTTCTTCTTTTTCCGCTCGACGAACCCGCCAATCCCGAACAGCTGCGCCGGCGCCGCGGCGGCGGCCGCCTCCGCCTTGCACGGGCTCTGCCCCTCTCCATGAACGACCCCGAGCTCGCCGCCGTCGTCCAGCGTCGAGCGCACGGAGGAAGTCTGGATCTCCGGCGCCGCGGCGGCCGGGTACGCCCCGCCGAGCGGGGGCGCCGCGCAGTAGGCCTCGCTGAGGCAGTCGAAGCTCGGGTCGACGGGGGGCACGGCGTCGAAGGCCGGGAAGGCGGCGGGGGTGTGCTGGAAGCAGTCGAAGCCGGCGTCGCAGGCGAAGAACTCGCCCATTGCGGCCGGGAAGGAGTCCCAGGGGTCTCTCCGGAGGGAGAGCAGCTCTTCGAGGAAGCCGTGCTCGTCGAGCTCCATGGCGAGAAGGAATTAAGCAGGCGGTGCAGTGCTGGTGCAGAGTGCAGACCAACCTGAGGGGGAATCGTGCCGTTTTATATAGCTAGAGAACAAATATTCTCTGCAATAAATGCAATATAGTAAGAAGAAGAAGAAGAAGCAGCAGCAGCAGCGATGAGGTATGTTGATGGAAATGGAATTGCATTAGGGTGGTGCCTATGGATTGGAATGGAATCTCGATTTCTCTTTCATGGAAATCTGCAGCAATCGTAGGTGAGAGGATAAAATAATGGGGGGGGGGGGGAGGGCCGGAGGAGGGAGGACTGAGAGCTTTGACCCACACCGCTGTCGGAAACGAAAAGGGGCGGAGAGAGCGTGTCAGGTTCGCTGCACATGTACGTCCGCACACATTACCGGGCAGTACCGCATACTGTTGCAGGTCACGCCGGGCTATGGGAACGTCCTCACTGGGAGGACCACGAGGTTTTGTTTTGCCACTCCTCTGGGCTCCTTGTAGAGAATATTTGTTTCTTGTCTCCATCTTTAAAGTTTTAATTATGCGGTCACTTCCACGATTTTATAATTAGAAGAGCTTAACTCAAGTGTTTGTGCTTCTTGAATTAATTAAGGTGGCAAAATTAAGGATGACTAGTTAATCCAAGACTTATCTATATAAATCTAAGCTCGCAATTTCTGTGGGCTGATGTATGGTTTTCAGTGAACTAATAATCATTAATCATTAATTAGTTGGATCTCCTTCTAATACAGATTGAGTTTCTTTTTGTTGCCTAACATATATAATTTGTACCAATACATTAAAATTAATACAATGATGGTACATGAAAGCCAATGTTTTTTTTTTTTTTTCATTTGGTTTGCAAGGGATTTGATGATGATACACTTGAATTTTGTCATTTACTAATAATTTACTTCATCCTAACATGCAGCTCTGTGATGTGATTCTGATCAAAAGTCAAAACAAATGCCTGAACCATATGTGCCGACAAAGTTTAATTTTTTTAAGTGATAATTAATTTACCACTCTTCTTGAGGAAGGAGATTCGTTGTTGATGATTTGATGTGATTTAATGTGATAGTTAATATCTATCAAACATATCGCATGTTTCTTTGTCAAATTTTTACCCTTTTTTAGTATTATATTTATTATAATATTTTATTTTTTTTTAAAACATGGAGTATGTTATGAATCAACTGAACCAGTTTATAATTTATTAATTTATATTTTTATCACTCTCAAAAGATTTTCTTTTGACAATTCAAATATATATTAAAACTAAAGCTAATATGTGAGTGTAGCATTTTTAGTTTTTACTGGCATTTAATTTGGTTTCTATAGCTAAAACCAAATACTTATAATAAACATTGATGTTAGAATATATAACCTATCAGTCTCCTGAGGTCAAACCATTAACCTAATCAAATGTTTACATTGAAGTTGATAGTATTATAATTGATTTTCCCCCTAGCATTCACTTCCTAATCCAAAAAAATATATTAGTAGAAATATATTTTTTATTCCACTTATATTTATAGGTGGACTAAAAATTCTAAACTTTTATTCATTTATTTATACAACCAAACATTTATTTTTAACTCGAATTACCTTTATAGGTGAATTATATGAAAAAGTTCTAAACTTCTATTTTTAGCTCAAAAGCACTTATTTTTAACGATGGAGTATTTTGATATCATCGAAGAAAATCACTTTCTGGTTTAGTCTTGCATCGAAAGTTCGAAGGCGATTATTTTGATTAATAATATTTTATAAGTATTCTATTATCAATTTTAGCCGAGCTATTCTGATTATATGAGTGGTTCAAATTTAGAACTAATTATTTCACTTAATTAAAATATGGATTTTTTTTTTTCATATAAACCCCCCATACTTACAAACCATTTCATTTCCCAATTCAATGATATATTTGTGAGTTTGAGAAATGGATTTTTATTTAAAGTTTTAAAAAAGACAGGTGATAGGCTAGCTACTATTGGGTTGTGAAGCAGCAATGATTGGCCATTGTGGGTTTCCCAGTCATGTGAATTTAATCCTTGGAGGCTTTCAATTTGCACACAGAAGAATATGACCACAAAACCAAATTAAAAACAATGCATGTGATATTGTCTCATAAGGGGATATAGTCATACTTTCTACACGCAAACAGAGAATCTGTCACCTCTGCCAATATTTACATTTCAGCAGAAATATAATCATTTATTTGCTTAATTTGGTGCCATGTTTTCATTTACCAAAGATAATAGAAAGAACAAACTATCCATGTTATGATATATTATTCGATCAATTCGGATCAAATAAAAATGAAAGAATGCATGCATGCAAAATAGGCAGGAAGTAATGGTGTTCTGCCGTCGACAAGACATCTTCTGTTACTCTCTCTTGGTTGAGGATGTGTGCACTGTGCAGATTGCAAAGCAAAACCACGGCAGAGGAACTCCGGCCCACAATATTGCTTACCAACCATTCAATACCACCACAAACAATGAACACATTACTTTTGTCATGTTTCCCATTTTGTTAGAAAGATGATGCAGAGGAGGAGGCCACAAAACGCCACCGCTGCAGCTGCCTGCACTCTCTTTTCCCTACCTTCGGTTTCCGTGTCAATAAGTAAAAAGCAGGGAGCCGCTTCTCACTCTCTCTCAGACTCAGTTCGTATCAAACAGGGGAAAAGGTTGAGGCTTCCGTAAAGCCCGGCTATCTTGGCGTTGTCATCATTTCCAGGTTAAATAAATTAATGAGAGAGAGAGAGAGAGAGAGAGAGAGAGAGAGTAAACTTCTCCTTCTTGGTTTCTGGGAAACAAATAGCAGCAGCAGCTGCTGCTGCTGCTGCAGAGAGAGATGGTGGTGGTGGTGAAGTGGTTTTGTGCGTTGAATCGTCGAAAGCAAACGAAAGGAAGCGGGAAAGAAGGGAGGAAGGGCAAAAACAAAAGACAAGGGAGGGGAAGGGGACAACATCGCATACATCGCATTCGCATTCGCATCCTGCGACTGCGAACGCAGGTGGCGCCCAACACTGCCACGTGAACAAGTGGGCGTCATGCCGTGGCCTCGCATCGCATATATGATATATCCATCCCACTTAGAAGTCCTATTTAAAGAAGGGGCAGTATTCTTTGATTTAATTCCTTGTTATTATTCGTACTCAAATTGCTTGCACACTGAGGCATGGTGTAC
The DNA here is from genome assembly GCA_034359265.1 of Canna indica. Classification (NCBI taxonomy): domain Eukaryota; kingdom Viridiplantae; phylum Streptophyta; class Magnoliopsida; order Zingiberales; family Cannaceae; genus Canna; species Canna indica. Next base: position 4,265,983 of record CP136898.1, on the reverse strand, counting down.
TCGTACCCTTTTGTTTTGCTGTGTGAATCGGGTCTGAGACTCTGAGTTGGGTGGCGTCCGCACACTGTTGGAAAGTTGTATGAGAAAAAGAAGGGCGACGTCAATGTCTGTGCCTGTGACTCCGCTGTCCTCTTCACCCGCAAATCATAGCAATCAATAGGGGGAGGGGAGACACGACAAGGGTGCTGTAATTAACCACTTGCAAGGCAAGGTGCTGTAATTTAGCAAACTTTAGGCCTAAATTACGGACACACTAAACCCGTGGAAGATGCTCTGATTTAATATTTATTTAGGCTTAAACTTGGACGCATTAAACCCGAGGCCAGGAAGATGTTGTGATTTAACACCTTTTGAGCCTTGGATTATGGACGTGTCATTCGCACTAACGCCTCTCTTCGCCTCTCTTCCATCTTTATTTTGACATCGGTTGATACATGCGTTAAATTATGCGACTTTTGGTCACGAATTTTGAGAGATACCATTAATTAATCATGCTTTCCGTGTTGATGTTTCTCAATCAATATCACCAAAAGAAATATATGCCCTGAGAATAAAAACAATAAAAGACAGCTTTTTAATTTTTCTGCGACGATATTACACATCAAAAAATGAAAAGTAACTCTCGAATTTGCTTGTCCAGACCGATTGATATCAAGTACAAAGACCAGTCATGATTGGTAACCGCCAGGGTCAAGCCAATGAGCATAGTACACTCACTAAACATAATTGATCCGTCATAAATTCAATTTGTAAAATAACAAAAAAAAGTTACATGTCAGAGTTTACGATTCCATTTCACGTGCAAAAGTTGTGAAATGTCATCCCCAGCAAGACGACCGTGATGACCTCGGAGATGACCTCTGAGACATGCAAGTTTCAAATCACCTAAAGGTCCTTGTACAAATGTTCACGAAGAAGGTAGATTGATGTAAAGAAATACTGTATGACGTTGACCTGAAGCTAAGCATTTTCAAACAACATCGATAAATCATACACGTCGCTCTCCAGCATCAATTAAAATTTCAATCCATAGATACCGAAGCCAATGTCCATAGTATTGATCGTCTCACTTAATAAGAATACACGATCTCTTAATCTACTTGTTCTACAGTAATTTAAAACTCACATAGCGAAGCCATCCAAGTCCAACTGACAATCTGAAACTCTTAATCTACTCGTTCTACAATATTTTAAAACTCACGTAGCAGTGCCATCCAGTTGAGGTTCGACTACAAAGGCCTTGTACTCACAGCTACCTGCCATAGCCATTTGCATGACGGCCATATCCTCCTCTTTCTGGGCTTCTTCTGTAAGGTGAAGCCGGTGACCTAGACCGTCCTCTTCTGTACCTACTGTCATAAGGTGGTGATCTTGGAGGGGGGGAATAATCATGGCCACCACGATAAGGAGAGCGTCTTGGAGATCGGCGATAGCCACCACCGTAATCATCACGGCCATAGCCCCGATGATTCCTTCCACGATCACTTCGGTGACCTACAAGAGTGAAGATTAGTGGGAAAAAATAAAGAATAAATAGTTCAAGCTTCAAAGAGTTCAATGGATCATGGCCAGATGGCCCTGACAATCTAAGATACAAGTTAAACAGCTTTAGAGGGAAAAACTCACCATCTCTCGCATTGATGACACCAAGGTACTTTCCAGGTGTAGGTGTGCGTGGACGTCCCCTCCTTGACTGAAAGAAAAGGAAAAACACACATTTTATATTTGCTCCCTCACAAACTAAGAAAATCAGGACACAAAAAGGGATCTGTACAACATAATTGCTCATAACCACAAAACAGAAGAGTACCGCAGCTTAATCACCAAAATAATTATTGAAGCATTTAAGACTAAGAAAACATAAATATCAGACTACTATAGATAGCCTTGGTTGAATCCAATAATGGGTACCATTAAGTCCAACTATGAGTAGGTAATGTCCGTTGATTAGTTGTTGTGAGAGTTGAAGATGAATGCTGATGTTGTTTAGTTGGAAAATTTTGCTATGTTAAGTTGTTGATCTGATGCATGGAAAACTGATAGGCTGGCCAATCATCAAGCTGTATGAGTTAAGTTGATATTGATGAACTCATCATCTTTGATTGCTGCCAACATATCTGACGCGATGTCTTCTGAATGTAACCAAAAAACCTGAAAGTTAAAGAAAGAGAAAGCAACATGCGCTAAGCATAATAGTCAATGCAGCTATGATCCAGTCCTACCTTCTCCACTGTTATATAACGCCCTTCTAGGATTGACTGATTGAGATACTTGACACATCGCTCTGCATCTTCAACGGTGTCCATGGTAACAAATGCAAAACCACGGGAGGCACGTGTACGAGGTTCAACAACTAGGTGGCATCCAGCAACCTAACAAAAATGAAAATTGTTAATATCAGTTTACACACAAGTATTCACATTAACAACATTAATCATATAATGCTTTATTAAATAATGTGAATATATAAATCTAGAACAAACCTTTCCCTCCCTAGAGAAGTGATCCTCCAAGTCCCTTTCTGTAACCCTGGCTGACAGACCAGTTACATAAAGAGTATTTCCAGTATTTGCTGTTTCAGTCCTGAAACGCACAATTCAGATGGACATACAAAATAAAATGTCAAACTTCATTTCAATGATTGTTGAAATAAGTAAATCAAAAGGGAAGGGGACAAAAAAACCTGTCATGACTTCTGGATCGTGACCTTGTTCGAGTCCTGGGTGGAGGAGACCGAGATCTGGAGCGGGACAAACCCCTTAATGGAGATCTTGATTTAGAGCGACCCTTGTATGGAGATGGCGAGCGTGCATACCTGAAAGGGTATAGATTAAGCATATTTTGACAATTGTAAAAGCTGAAATAGTCACATTTGAACATAAATGCTTATTCTGTATGCAGATGCACCAGAACGGATATGCAAAGGGAAAAGGCACTCAGGAAATAATAATACAACCATGACTAGCATCATGTTGTTAGATTTTAATGAAGAGCAGCATACATCAAGAACAAGATGCGCGAACTAAAGAAACTATTGGTTATCAGAATAGATGCTTTTAACTTTTATTAAATCAACCTCAAGTGAATGAAATATATAAAAGACAGTTTAAACAGCCCAAAAAGTTTAGCTACCAGGAACATTTTTGGAAAGTAAAATATATTAAACTAATCAAGCAACAGTGAGGTGCAGTACTAGAAGGAAGAATCCACATCAGATAATTATATCCAACAGATACAACCATGGAATGTAGTGGACATAACCAAAGAACCATATATACATATCAGGAATCGAATATGCCATAAAGGTCTCTATGGTCTCTACAAATCCAATTAAACCAATTACTATCCCTAGAGGTTTTGATGATAAAAAAATTGGTGCATACTTTTGCTGCATGATGATGGAATGATATTATTGGTTGTTATATATATATATGTTAGCATCTGATGACCACTCGAAAGATATGTTAAACATGTAATCTAGCTGTGCAACTCTCCAAACAGGTTCCAGATAAGCAACAGTATCGCCAGTAAACTAATGCCCTTAGATTATGATTCAGGCCTTGTAATTGCAGAAATCTTCCAGAGGAAGAGGAAATAGCACTGAGAGGCTAATTAATACTATCTTAATGTGAATGGATAGCATATAATTCAAAATGCTGCAATTGGTTAAACCACATACTCACATAGCATGCAATAAAATACATGCATGTGGCATTACAGGCTAGTTGCTTATTGAGAGTCATGCTACCCACCCCCTTAGGCCTTGTTTGTTTTATGGTAAGGTATGGTTTTCCATGGTATGGTATTGTTCAATTTTATGTTTGGGAAGACTTCCAAACAATGGTCATGGTTTATGATGGTAATCTCATGGTTTGAAAACCATGAATTTTAGCCAAGTTTTTAAACCATGGATTTGGTGGTTTCTCATGGTTTGGTGAAATTTTATTTCTAAAATACTCTCAATTAAAATTTATAATTTCTCTTATGCCCTTTATTTACCCATATGAGATTAGACTTTTATTTATTGTTCTTGATCGACTTAGCCAAGATTCTGTTCACCTCCGAGCTACTACCATTTAACCGTACCATACCATACCATCTTTCCAAACAGGATAGGAGTAATTACAATACCATACCATACTATACATTACATTACTAAACCATGCCACACCTCATCCAAACAAGGCCTTAACCAAACCTACTGCTTCACCAGGTCTTGCGACCCACATCTTTCTCTTGGCCACTGTTATTCTGTCATTCACTTGGTCCATCATGGTTTGGTTCCTGATCCCTTGTGACTATCTTTGATTTCTTAAGAGACTTCACCCTACAACCACTCATCCAAACCATCTTAGTGATCCTGAAGCGTCTAATCTCCCCTCTGGGCCATTACAATCCCGCAGGTTTACACAAGACAAATAAGTTGCAATTGCAAACCATTATACCAATAAAAGAAAAATAGCAATTAAATTTAAAATTAAAATCAATTGGAATAACATTTGTGGACACAAGATTTACAATTACATAGCATTTACAGTAACATAAACTACCAATAATTATCAAAAAAAAGAAACCTAAATGAAGTACAGAGATTTTATCTCATACATGGCAAAAGTTGAATGATTAGGTGGAATGAAAATAGCGTCTGTGTCGACATCAAAACTGTTCACTATGTCACGAAAAATGGATTTTGATGTTGCAGTCAATGTAAAGATCTACGTGTCATTATTTGAATGGAAGTGACACCCTTGTTACTTGTGCGAAACATATTATGTACTTAAGAGTTAAGACAAAGAAACACATTGGAAAATATTATATTAGAGTTACCAAAAAGATTATCTCAAACAAGTTTCACAATCACTCAATCAGGTTAGAGGATATATTCACATGAGAATCCCACAATTCATATCAAGGGATGGGGGAAAGAAGAGTAAATAAGTCAAGGGTGGAGAGGAAGAGGAGGCCTTCTTTGCCTTGCTACAGCATGAGCCATCAGAATCCAATGGTTCACATCAGCAGAGTTCCATATACTATTTAAGTAACACTACAACATAAATATGGAGCACGGTTTGCACTTTTCTACTAACTTCTAGAAAGTATATCTGAGGCTTTACATGATTATGTCAAATCGGATCAATAAAATATGGCAAAAAAGAATTTGCTTATACTCAGCAGTAGTTCTATCATTAGTATTATTCCAAGTAGATAAAAATTTGCAACAAAGTAATGGCGCTACGTTAGTGACAATAAGATCCAAGATACAAAAAGCTATTGTTTGGGTGTTTCCTAAAAAATAATCAAGCTTTATGTTTGTTCTTAGCTTCTTGAACTAGGTCGACAAAAGAATCTTGAGACCAGGAAAAAATAAATCAATAACTAAGTAAACCATCCCCCCAGAAGGGCATTTTGTAAATGTAGGATTGGTTCAAGTTAAAGTGTAGCTCACATATAAACATATTTCCTTGCTCAGGTTTATCCAACCATCTTAACCCCCAAATCTAAGAATCTACTAGGATAACATATAAGAGAATGAACCAAAAGCGATATCAGCCTTACTTAACAAAAAATGACACCTTAAATAAATTGAGTAAATTGAAGTAAATTACAAGTATAAGTAGTAATAGAATATTGAGCTGAAGTCAATTGATGTTAATAATATTTATTTATGGATGCATTTAGACTCATCTATAAACTAGTAATAGTCCAATTGAGCAGAAGTGATTCCATTTATTGGGTTGAAGCCCAAAACATGATTGAATCAGAAGCATACATCCATTACACTTTAAAAGCCACATGCTTCATTTAAAGAGAAGCAATCAAAACAGGAATGAACCCATTAAGTGCCATTTTAATTTCAATACTAACAAATGCAATTGACACCTTAATGATCATTCAATTATCCTATTTTGATGGTATGAAGAGACAGAGTTAAGCTTACCAAAATAGTGCTTTCAAAAATGTCTGCGGTAGGAACTGAGGCATTTCAAATATAAACAATTTTCAAGGAGTCGAGCAAATTTAATTTCCTAAGCTCTAATATTCTAGTTGGACAATTAAACTGAATGGAAAAAAAACAGCTAAAGAACAAATTCAAGGTTAAAACCTCCTTGGAAATCCTGAACAAGAATAAGTTATGCGAAAATAACAGAACGGACCAATTATAATCCTTTTACTAGAATAGCCTATAACAACCACAACAAACACAATCGAGAAATTACAATTTGCTGAATGAGATCACCAGGATAAGTTAACAATGAACTTTCTATTGCAAACATCTGATAATGGATCTCATCACTTCATGTGTGGATGCCAGAACTCCGCATCTTACTAAAGGAAAATACATTCAAGCATTATGGAAACAAAGGAATTTATGCTTGACGACAGTCTACAACCAATGTTTTTTTTTTCTACTCAGCCGATAATACCTGAAAAGATATTGACATTACGAAGAAGTTCCATACCAGAAAGTATTTTCTTTTGCGAGGGATGACAATACTAACTCATCAACCAAATCAGCCCCTCCTCTTTCTTTTGTTTCCACCTCTATCTAATTCATGAACGTCATTCCTATCCAACTCAAACTAAAAACGAGCCCCAAAACTTGTTTGCATTCACGACATTTCTAGACGGAAACACCCCAAAGAACCTATACCATAACAAAAAGAGAACCCGCCACAAGTACCCCAAGTCGACATGCCAAAAATCAAATCATGGCGCGATCCAGAACAAGAAGCAAAAGGATCTGAAAATTAAGATTGCCAAAGACGAAAATAATATGACCCGAGAGAAGAGCGAGCTCTGCGAGTGGAAGACTTGCCTCCTGCGTGGAGAATCCATTTCGGGTGACCGAAGCAGCGAACGCGTGGAACGGAGAGGGAAAACTTGCTTGGTTAGGGTTTTTTCCTCGATGCTTTCGTAGAATGGAGACGGGGGACGGTGGTCGCGATGCGGTCTTTTATACAAGGACTACTAAGAACCCGGTTTGCTCTTAGCCATGTGCGGAATCCGCACGTGGTTGCCACATGACATGATCCGACCCAATTGGTTCAATCGGTGAATGGTGATGCCATGCCACCGATCTGTTCACTGAACCCGATACGAGGCAGCAGTAACCTCTTCTCAGTTCTCACCCGTAAATATGTGTACGAAATCAGGACTGAGTCCGTATTTGATTCCAAATCCGAATCCGATAAGTTTCAGATCACAAATCCAACGTCTGAAGTCTGAACTCTCAAAACATCCATAAGGCATCATAGGCATGCTTTGCTATCCAAACAAAACAAAAGATCTTAAGAAACTTCACCCAAAACATTACCAGCATACGTGGAGCCCTTCTTAGTCTCACATTTCGCAACCTATTTCCGGGTGTCAATTCCCACCCGCCTCACAAAAAAGAAGAAAAATTCTGTGGATCTTTTATTATCTCCTTGACCGCCGTGAGGCCCGTGATAGAACAAAGAAGAGCTCGATCGCCTTCGGTCCCATCTCTCACCATCATCGCACAATGGAGTCCGTCGCGGCATCGGCAGCGATCACCTCGACGCCATCTTCCCTCTCGTTCTTCTCGCCGAAGAGAAGTGCTCCTCGGCGCCAATTCCTTCTCCCGATCGCCTCGAAGAGTAATTCCTCTCCTTTTCTCTCTTCTTCCTCGTATTTGATTCGATCTGCAACCTAAAGTTTCTCTTTTTATTTTTTTCTGCTAAATAGATGGAGAAAATGAAGCCGATCGCAGTTCCGAGTCAGAGAGCCCTAGCCTTGTTCCTTTCATGGGCAATCGCGCTCCTATTTCCCCTCTTCCCAAGGTATTTCGCTGAATTCAGTTCCGTCTGATACGGTGATTGGGAAAGGTGTTCTTTTTATTTTAATGTATGATTCGTAATGCGTTGTTAGGATACGGCGATAGGGTTGGTTCTAAGCGCGGCGACTGGAAGAGGGTGGACGACGGGGTCGGGAATGGAAGGTCCTCCTATCCCAGCCGACTCCGATTCCACCGATCAGGCTGTTCTGACCTTCCCCTGGTCCCTTTACACCAGATCCCCCCGCCGTCGGATGCGTGTGGCGTTCACCTGCAACGTCTGTGGTCAGCGGACCACTCGTGCGATCAACCCACATGCATACACCGATGGCACCGTGTTTGTTCAGGTAGATTTGTAGCTTTTGAAGCACAGAGTTTTCCTTCTATTTTTCATGCTTGCACCGTAAAAGAGACTCTTTCTTCTTAATACTTGGTTTTGGGTTGCTTCAGTGTTGCGGGTGCAATGTTTTCCATAAACTGGTGGACAATCTGAATCTTTTCCATGAGATGAAGTGTTATGTGAACCCGAGTTTCCGCTACAAAGGGGACATGCCATTCAATTTCATGGATGCAGATGATGATCAGAACATCTTCCCCATATTATGAGCCAAATTCTATGAATTACGTAGAATTGATATCTGTATATGACTGTCTCAATGTCACTCCTTCTGATGGCAATGGCTTGTAAGTAAAATGGTTCAATATGTAGGATTAATTTGCTTGCGATGTAAATAACTATACTGAAACTTGTAGAAACTAATGGGATTTAGTTATATATGAATACATCCTGTTCATTGCTTAAAATGTTGTGATATTTATACGTAACTAAATCCTCTTAGCATTTTGTTATTGAGCTTGACTGAGTATAGAGGGAGCCTAGGTTATGTGCATATGTGTATTTGAGATGCTCTTCTAGTTTATCTTCTATCTTGATTACAATCTAGACAGAGGTCTGAGGAAAATAAGAAGCATTATAGTTTTGTTAGTCTATTCATGTCTTGCAAAGAGCTGGGAGGCAGTTCTATGCTACCTGCTTGCAATTACAGTGTGTTGTGTCGCTAATTACTACATTTGTTAGCAGAATAGGTAAAATATCTGTTAGCTAAAGCGAGAAAAAGAAGTAGTTTATTATTACAGCGTGCTGTGTCACTAATCATTACATTTGTTAGCAGAATAGGTATAGCTGTTTGCAAATTATTTCTGTTATCTGAGATTATTACATAGTTTATTAGATATTAAATTGGCTGGGTTCTGGTAGAGAGGTGCTTTTAGCCTTTTGTGGTTGCAACATGCTGATACGAATGAGACAGCAATGGTACTTTCTAAAGCCAAATGTAGGGCAGAAAAATCTCTGGTAATGCCTGAGACAATATCCTGAATTACATTTTAGATATGTCAATTGATATGTCTAGACAGCAACCAGTATTTGAAATGCTTTACTTCAGATTCTACATTGGTTCAATTATGATTTTAATTTATGATCAACTCTTTTCTAAACAAAATTGAAATTGCAAGTTCATGTGTTGTGGAATCCTTGCTACAATCATTCCATTGAGACCATGAAACCAAAGGTTTAAGTCGTGTAACCAAATTTTTTATTTTGTAAGGATAAGACTGGGCATTGATAAGTTATAAGGTGTAGTAAGATAGAAAAGTAAAATATATGCCAAAGTAATTAGATGTGATTGTCTTTGTGATAGGTTTTAAATTGACGAGTAGCCTATGGTTGCTCGTTCTGATAGGTCCTCCTTTGGGTTGTGATGATGCATGTGGCTTCTTACATTTCGTTTGGTGTTTTCTTATTCAAATGGCTAGGCATGGAAAATTCTGCATCCCTTTCTAACTTCTTGTATAGCATTATGGCACTTAGCTTATTAGCATGGTGGGTAATGACATATTTTCACAATGTTTTCCAGGTTGATAAATAGATTAACGTGTAATTCAACTTTTTGTATAAATTTTTGTGACAATATGATTCTATCCTTTCAAAAAGATATGCACAACCTCCCTAAATTTACTGTTACTGGTGGTTTTTCATTCCCAGCTTCTTTGGATTTATTTCCTAAGGGGAAAAATATTAAACTCAATTAGTCAAAATCTAATCGAACCTAGGCAAAACCTAGTTGAACCAGGTGAAATACGGAGTGTGATGACCTCGAAAGAGGATGGCACCTGATGCTAACATATGATTTTTAGTTGATGTTAACAAGGTTGCTTGGTCTTTACAATTGTGGGTTGATGGAAAAAAATTTCCCCCTTTTTTGTTGCCAACAAATGGAGAAAATGTAAGAAATTGCATGTTTTTAAAAAAGTTGTATTCTCTGCATTTACCTAGCTTCTTAGATAAGTTGCAATTTATGCATTTTTTAATAAAAAATATATTTTACACTGTATTTTTTTCCACAATTAGTTTATGCTGACACCGTCTACCATCCCTCGTATATATCTCCTCACTATTATATTCTTAATTATGATTAACTTATTGTAATATTAATATTATAACAGTTTTATTATAATTTTTATATTTTATTTTAAAAATTAAATATGTTTGTATTGTTAGTAATTTTATTAATTATAAAATTATACAATAATTACAAATGAAGGAGATGCCATATTAGTCCTTTGACGTGTACTTTGTGCAAAGTACATTTGGAAATTTCTTTAAATAACACCTTTTGAGAAAATACTTTTCTCTTATTTGACGTCTTATTAATTATGAAAGCATATAAGAAAGTATAAGTTAATGAAATCTCCTATTCAAATGAGTCTATTGGATGTCAAACTCATTTTCATTTATAAGCACACTTCAAAGAGAGTTAAATTCTACAATATGCACCTTCTGTTCTTCTACAACATTAATTACACGTAGCCACGTTCCACTAAGCATTTGGGAAGAATGCAAGTCTTTCATTGATGAAAGGGTCACTTGTCGTGCTCCTGTTCAATAAAATAGCGAATCAATTAAGATCCAACATCTACCGCGCATTAAGAGAAAGCGGTTTTCTTGGAGAAGTACGCTTTTGTATAAGCTTTTGCCAGTTGTTCTCTTGAACATACCCTTTAAAATGAATTGTTTTTCTTGTGCGGGCTTTTGTACTGTTTGGTATTTAGGTAACTCCTCATCGGCATTTGGGACTCAACTCATATTTCCGATTAGCTTCTCGGGAAGATTATAGGTGATTCATCATGACATGGGTTAAAAACCCAAGGATGAAAGATCAAGTACACTAGTAATTTGTCAATTATGGGTAATATAGTTGATATACAATAGGTTAAACGTTGTCTAAAAATTTAAAATTTAAATCTTAATATAATTACCTATTATGATTTTTTATTTTTGTTTAAAAAAAATAATACTAGTAACTCAGTGATTAGACGATTGTAGCGATTTATATATTTATTTTTATATGTCACGTGAATCTTGTAATGACAATATTATAAAATCAATTTCTAGAAAAAAAATTAGGACAGCATCAACCATCCACACAAACCAAAGACACTTGCTTAGAACATTTTTCTCTCATTGCCCTCACCCGGAAAGGAGGGCATCTAAGTCATTGCATTTAAATATAAATACATAACTCATTTAAATATAAAAATATAAAATTGCCTCCATTACCTGATGCTCATTAATAACTCATTTAAAAACTTGATTAAGCTTTTCAAGTCAAATTCTGACTGGACCAAACTTGAGCATAAAAAATTAGAACTCAAATCCATATTTAACCCAAAAAGTAAAGGTTATGCCGAACTCGAACAAACTCAAAAATAAATAAGCCAAGCACAAAAAACCGAATACTTGGCTCATTTATACACCTAGCACATATACAATCAAGGATAGACTTGAAAAATAATAATCAAATGTCATAATAAATCTTGTTAAGGAAAATAGAACGCGTAAGTCTGAAATAACATATAGAATCCAAATAGATTTACTAACAAGCGTACCCCAAATAGATTTACTAACAAGCGTACCGTACCTTTTCTTAGAAAAAAAGGTTTTATTGAGCTTATTTATGAACTCAAAACTTATGTAAAAAAGTCCTGCATGCACGTTGTAAATAATAAATTATGAAAGCTTGAACTCGACAAGAACTCAAACTAGAATCAAAGGGACTAGCTTTTTCTTTTTTTAATTTAATACAATGGATATAGATACAAATGGTGCAGCACAATTTTCGGCATAAACCTATGTGACCACCTTGAAATGAATATGCTAAGTATACAAACTAGCCCGAGATTATTCGCAGGCAAGATAACAATTCCACTGTTACAAACATCTATCACTATATCTACGCAGTTATTTAGGCATGAAATAAGCACAGTTCTTTAGGCCTTGTACATTAGTTCATGAAATAAACTGAAATACATAGAAAGGATTTTGCTGCATTAAAACTGTCTGGCACCAATTAAGCACCTTGAGTTAGATTATGAGAGAAATTCCTCAAATCCATACACAAAGCTCCTCATGATTAATACACAAGGCTTGTGTTTCATCGTTGTACCAAGCAATGATTAGTAAATTCCTTTTTTGCAATCATCTGGTGCTACCCTCATCCTTGTTGCTCATCTGTGGAGTATACTGACTAGTGGACGAGGGGGAGTACCCAGGTGAAGTTGGTGAGTAGCCTGCACTTGGACTGCAAAAGTAGACGTGAAGAAGTCAGAAAAAGAACTTTTTAAAATTATGATATAATAAATTATAAATGAACATAGAGTTACCTGTATTGCGGAGAACTCGGGCTGTAATCTGGGCCTGAACCTGAGTCAAAAGGGCTGCAGGAAAAAGAAAATAATATATCAATTGCATCCTCAAGCATATTGAAAATTTCTTAAGGAGACAACATGCAGTAGCTTACTGATTAATAATATTGCCCCTGAGACGTCTGTCATAAGAATTTCAAACACACTACATGGCTTACAAACTACTGTTGGAGTCTACCAACACCAGCTGGTTGTGAAGATCATGCATTTAGGCATGAAGACAGAATGCTGAGCATTAAGCCCATGGGTGTCTCCAAGCCAGAAGAGGCTGGGGTGAAAGTGCAGTGGGCACATGCAAGTTTGTCTATAACACTCGCTAGTCATAAACAACATTATTTCTAGACAACTTTGCCTACTGTTGAACATATGGCCTATAAAAACAGAATCCCATTTTCCCTTTCCCCTCCCTTCCCTCCCTATCCCATCTAACAAGTATAGGTGCGCAAAATCAAAATCAAAAGCCAAGGGCTTACATAAAAAATTTCTAGTACTAATAGATAAAAAAATATCATGTTATCAAATGGAAACCCCTTCTTACTAAAATAAAAAGAAGATGAATAGAATGCATGCATGTGAACTTCAAGACAATAGATCTCTACAAATTATCCACTGCTAAATGCATCAGAGACAATTAGCATACTCAAGTCTCCAAGGTTTCATTTACTATTTTTGCACAGTTCTATACCACAATAGCCTAGGCAATGTAAGTTTCCAGTGATATAATTCAAGCAAATGAACGTGAAAATCTTTTCATTGAGTCAACAACGATGAACATAAATAACTACATGAAAAAATAATTAACAACCATAGTGGTAAATAAACCTAGTGATTAATGAATATGATTTTTTTATAGAAGGCAACTGAGTAAAAGGCCACTTTTTCCAATAACTCCAAAGTTATTCAAAAAGTAATTTTCCAGGCGTTTTGACCATACATGTAAAATTTGAAAATTCAATATCAAAAGTGAAAATTGTACCTTGAAGGACTGTACGTAGGACTTGGTGGTGAAAAAGTTGCTGATGTAGGAGAATAAGATGGTGATGCCGGGCTACACAGGCAATAATAATGTAATTAGAAGAATAGGTAAAGACCAAATATGAAACATATAGCTCAGAATGACCTGAGGACAAAATAAAATATTTGAAGAAAAGTTCCTATATGAACAACACAAACAAGCGTACTTGAAGAGAAGAAAAACAATTACCTATAATTGGGAGGTGATGACTGGCCATATGGACTGGATGGAGGTAGCCTTGGACTACTTGGAGAATATGCAAGTGAAGGACTGTATTTTGCTGATGCAGGATTATAACTCGGAGATGTAGGACTGTAACTGGGAGAAGTTGGACTGTAGCTAGGGGATGTTGGGCTGTAACCAGGAGAAGTTGGGCTGTATGCAGGTGATGTAGGACTATACGAAGGAGAGGTTGGACTATATGAAGGTGAGGTCGGGCTATAGGAAGGTGAGGTTGGACTGTATGAAGGTGAAGTCGGGCTGTATGCAGGAGATGTTGGACTATAGGCTGGAGAGGTTGGACTATAAACTGGAGATGTAGGACTGTAGCTTGGTGAAGTAGGGCTGTAACTGGGAGAAGTGGGGCTGTAACTAGGAGAGGTGGGACTGTATGTGGGAGATGTAGGGCTATAACTAGGAGAGGTGGGGCTGTAGCTGGGAGAAGTCGGTGAATATGATGGACTTGTGGGAGAGTAAGCAGGACTTGTGGGACTATACCCAGGAGAGCTAGGACTATAGGTGGGTGAAGTCGGGCTATAACCGGGAGAAGTAGGACTGTACCCCGGTGAAGTGGGGCTATAACCTGGAGAAGTTGGACTGTATCCTGGAGATGATGGGCTGTAACCTGGAGATGATGGACTGTAACCAGGTGAAGAACTGGGTGAGAAGGCCATCCCACCCACATAGGGAGAAAACTGAGCATCAGTTATCGGTGAGGCACGAATATTTGGACTCAGCAAATAACTAGGTGACATCATTCCTTCATGATAAGGTGTCCCAGAAATGGGGGAACGTGATGGTGTCATTCCAAAATCTAATCCAAGTCCACCATCCATGTAACTAGGAAGTTGAAGTTCAATTGCCTGTTGCAGCATTTGATCATTCAAGTACAGAGCACAGCATCCAGTACCAATAGGCCCAAGCTGACCAAGCATAATATTTTCTGTAACTCCTCTAAGATGGTCCGCTTCAGCAAATACAGCAGCATCAAGAAGAATGTCCACAGTTTCCTCAAATGAACATCTCATCATAGGCCCAGTGTCGTTTCTATTGATGCCATGCCGTGTGATGGCCATTAGATGACCCCTGTAGGTCATTGTATCACAAAGAATAGCCAAGTGACGGTAATTAACATAAGATCCATCGAAAGATATGACCACACGCAACTCATCTAAAAGAGCTCGTCGGACAGCCTCGATGCCAAGAACCTCAATAACTTCAATCAAATGGTTACTTGTTGTCCTAGTTGCATCAACATCATCATGGCACATAACAGCCAAGAGGTTGACACCTTCTGTATCAAGCATCCACTCTACATCTGGTTTGAAACCTTCGTTCTCATCGAACCTATTTATCTTTCCTGACTTGATAAACACCTTATTGATATCAGGAATTCCACGAAGGGCCATTTCGGTCAACATGTTGCTTTCGATCTTTTTCAAGAAAACATCATCCTCAGCAGATTCATCTTGTAATTCACCTTTTGGAGCATCATCATTCATGATGCGGATACGGAGGATAAGCTTGTCAGCATTGTCATCATTGAAGATGCATGTTAAGTCATCATCAAATTCATGATTGATCCTCTCTGCAATGTCTGCCATGCTCAACTTCTTATCAACCATCATCTCACGATTCAGTTCAATGCGAAGCAGCCATGGAGAAATTTTTTCAGGAGCAATATCCTCATCAGGCATTTCATAATATGACTTAACAAATTCAACATCTTCCTCAATTAAGGTGCTCATGGGATCAGGATCGTACCATACCTCAGTTGCATGTGTAACACTGCGCAATGTTGTATATTCCAATGCACATTGTACATTCTTAGCCAGTTCTTTCTTTTTATTGACCTCAGGCCTCAAGTAAACAGAAAGAGATGGGGTTTTGATTTTCTTAGCAACATTAATGATCTCCCTCAACCTGGGAACACCAAGAGTGACGTTCTTAGCACTGACACCAGCATAGTGGAAAGTATTTAGGGTCATCTGGGTTGCTGGTTCCCCAATAGACTGGGCAGCTACACAACCAATCATTTCACCAGGAGCCACCAATGACTGAAGAAAACGAGATTCTATTTCACCAATAACCCACTCAAATGCCTCACGAGTAAGCCTATACTCTTTCAAGACCCGCTTGCTGGCAAAAGTACTCCGAAGTAAGATATTGAACAATAGAGTTGCGTTTTTCTGAGCCTCCATGCTCAAGAAATCATCTCCAGGAACAACTTTCAGCCTTTCTTGAAGCTTATCAATAGCTTCCACAATTTCCATAGGATGCATGTCAGATGGTCTTCTCAGATCAATTTTGAATGTCTTTTGTGCATTCCAGATTAGCCTCTTGAGGTTCACAGGCATAGGCAAAGTGGTATCACCTGTAGTAGCAATTTCTGTACCAAGCTGGTAACGATCAGCTTCTAGCTTCTGAACTTCAGCATCAAACACATTTCTAAACTCACGGATAGTTTTTAAGTCTTCAACATGCTCAGGTTGCATGTAGCTAGGATTCCATTTGTCATCATCAAGTTCATACCTGAACACACTTTCAAATTCCCCCCTTTTCATCTTCAAGGAATCAAACTTCTGAGACTCAATCCAAACAGCATCCATACCATCTTCTCCATATAAGAACTGAATAACATCCCCCAAAGAATTTCGAACAGTCCCATCATATTTAACCATTATGTCCTCCATAGCCTTTACAAGACGACGTTGAATGTAACCTGTTTCAGAAGTCTTCACAGCAGTATCAATTAGACCTTCCCTACCACCCATAGCATGAAAGAAGAATTCTTGAGGTGTCAACCCACGAAGGTAAGAGTTCTCAACAAAACCACGACTTTCAGGTCCAAAATCATCTTTAGTAAAGTGTGGTAGCGTTCGATCAATGAAACCAAATGGGATTCGCTTGCCCTCAACATTCTGCTGCCCCACACAAGCAGTCATCTGAGAGATGTTGATAAAACTACCCTTTGACCCTGCTGTAACCATAGCCTTCAAGTTGTTACTCTCAGATAAGCTCTTCTGGGCACTACTCCCCGCATCATCACGAGCCTTATTTAAAACCTGAAAGGTGAGTGCTGCTAAGTACATGCATCATCAAATTTTATAAAGCTCAAAAAAAGAAAAGAAAAACGACTGTGGAGAACCTGGTTCACACGATTTTCAAATGAGTCCATCATGGTTCGGCCAGGCTCAGCTTCCAATTGCTTTTCCTGTGCAAGCTTTATAAGATCCTTCACATCATTTTTGGCTTTTGAAATAGTTTCATTGATTTTCTCCATTGTAGCTGCATCAGCAATAGTGTCCCCGATTCCCATGCTAAAACCATTTTGTAGTAACCAATAATTTACAAGCCACTGTGTGTGTCCCAAAAACTTGCGAGCAGCATCAGGACCAACTTCTTCCCTGCAATAAAAAAAGTGCATATAAGTAAATTAGATACTATTCTGGTTCAGAGCAATGTCAAACTACTAGCTCCTTAGCTGATACTTACCAAATGACATGAATGAGACTTCCATTGGATGATCCTAGTGTTTTCTTGCAAAGGGTGCCTGAAAGAAGCTCCCCTTTCTCTATTCGAACTAAAGTATCTCCTGGAGTGATGAAACCAGTTTCTGCTTCTGAATGCCAAGCTGAAAATCTAATTAGGTTTATTTGCTTTGGGATGATAAGATTAAAAACTTGCTTTCCAGTCCACAGTGGCCTAGGTTTCAATATTGCAGGAGCAGGCACCTTTCCATCAAAGTCTTCCCACCACATCAAGGTGTTCATGAAGACATCCTGCCACAACACAACAAAGTAAACAATCATCATTTCAGTACTCTCAACTACACTGAAATCATGCAAAATACAAGAAACATAAACAGTAGTAGCAACAACTCCAATTCATCTGCTACAAACACCTTTTCTATAAATGTATCCCTTTTGGTGATCTTGCGACATCCCAAGAGGGTATCCTGGACAATTCCCATAACTGGACGATTTGATTGGGGCGAGACAATACACTTTGGGACCATCATTAATTCTATAACTTCTGCTCTTGTTTCAAATGATTGGGGAACATGCATGTTCATCTCATCACCATCAAAATCAGCATTATATGGAGATGTGACAGAAAGATTTAAGCGAAAAGTTGAATATGGCATTATTTTGATCCGATGCCCCATGATGGACATTTTGTGAAGACTAGGTTGACGGTTGAAAAGAACAAAGTCGCCATCAATCAAATGGCGCTCAACCTGCCAAAATGACAAAACACTTTAATACAAAGAAAAAGATAATTGAACAAAAATAAACCAGAGAACAAGGTTCAAAACTGGCCTTGTATCCGAGCTCCAGGTGGTGGTCACTGCTTTTCTTCAAATACCGAAGATCAAGTCTCTGACCATCTTCCCGTATAATGTATTTTGCTCCAGTTTTCCCCGGTGGAGGATGAGGCCCATACTCAACAAGTTCCTTCAATCTGAAGAAGTAAATAATTCATAAAAATGCTGGCATGCATAATATGGCTTATAAGCCCAGGCTTCAAATGAGAAACTAAAATACCTCTCGATATTGTACGGAGTCACAGTTTCAGGATAAGTTAGATTTAAAGCTATGCTCCAAGGAACTCCCAGTTGATCAATGTTAATTGTTGGATCAGGCGTTATAACTGTCCGTGCTGAAAAGTCAACACGCTTTCCCATCAAGTTGCCTCTGATTCGACCTTCTTTAGCCTTTAGTCTACTACATATGGATTTGATTGGTCGTCCTGATCTTTGTGTAGCCTGCAAATCAAAGACAATGGATTAATGACCAAATACAAAATGTGAAAATCATAAGCAAATACGCAACAAAGCAAATTATACCCTTGGCTGACCAGGAAGCTCATTATCAAAATATGTGGCAATATGAAATTGCAATAATTGGGCAAACTCTGAGATAATATGAGCAGGAGCTCCGTTCCTCTCTTGCCGCCTCAAATTCTCATTGTGCCTGATTATCATTGCCAACTGATGAGTTAAATCATCCTGCTCAGACATGACAAAAGAGAACATTAAGGAACATGGAAATTGACAGATCCATAAGGTTAAATCACAATCAACTTAGTGTCTTTGACTTAGCATGAACATACCTCACTTCTAGAAGAGGTATCCATCATTACAGAAGGTCTTACAGGAGGTGGAGGAATTGGAAGGACTTGAAGTATCATCCAATCTGGACGAGCATACTTAGGATTTAGACCTAATAGTAAACAATCATCATCGCTTATCCTCTTAAGAACACTAAGAACCTGCAAACAAATTTGACATAAGAAGAGACACATAAATGCATCTTTTAGTCGCTTATTCCATATTAAAGAGTTAATAAGGGTTCCTAGGAGGTACCCTTTCAGCAGAAAGGATTTGTTTCCTTTCAATGGGATCAGGAAGCTGTTCTTGGTCATCGTTCCTCCTTTTTGGAACTTTATATTCTGCAACCATCTTCATACCATCAATAGTAATATTTGGCTGCTGAGCACCACAACCACCCCTGCTCTTCTTCACTGGCTCTTCTGAATCTTGCTGAGCTTGGACATCAATATCATCACCACCAGCACATTTCTTCTTGCTTTTACAAGCATCGTATATTCTCTTCAACCTATTTTTTGGATTCCTAATCTTTAAAGCTTGCTTGAACCTGGCATCATCCTGAGATCAAGCAGAAATTCAACAAAAAGTAAGTTTGCAATTTAAATATATTCTCTACAATTCCAAATATATTACGACCCCGACGTCTGTCCCCTACCCATCCTATATTGTTTACCCAAAAGAGGCATCACCTAAATTCTAGAGATGAAAACTATTCAGATTGTCATATGAATTCATCTTGATAGTGACATCTACTATAATTCTTAAGATAATTTAAACAGGATAGGATGCACCTAAATTTGCTGAACAATGAAATAAAATCACATTTTAGGCATCTATAATGCTAACCCATACTTCACCAAAACAAACAATCCTGGGTGCCGGATAACTAACACAAACAATCCTGATAGTTCACCGGTGATTGATCAAAAATCCATATTTTAGATGCATTTTTGCAGTAGCTGAACCACTAGATATATCTCATAATTCATTTCTGTACCATCTCTGTTGCAGACTAAACCGGTTTCCCACAGATAACCTCTAGAGGACCTACACTTCACGTTGGTAAAGCAAAAAAAATACACCAGCAACACTCTAAAGTGAAGCAAAAGCATTTCTTTCATAATTAACTAAGTCGAGGAACTTCTCTACACATTGCTTCTTGCACTTCAAGTAGAATGTTTGAAACAAAACTCAGCTGAGAGAAGGCAAGCAAGTTGGTCCGACATCGAGGCTTTACCTCATCAGCAAGAATCTTGGAGCAATTGAAGCAGACGCACCGCATAATAGCCAGCACGGTTTTGAGGAAACCGATATGATACATGGGCTTCGCGAGCTCGAGGTGCCCGAAGTGCCCGGGGCATTCCGCCATGTTGGCCATGCAGGTCTCGCACTTCATCTTCCGGTCAATGGTCCCAAGCCGCGGGTCGCTGAGCCCGGCAGGCTTCGGCTTCCCGCGCTCCATCGTCTCCCCGTGCTCGATCTGCACCACCGACATTTGCCGCTGCCGCCACACATGACCAAACACCGAATAATGTCAATAAACCATCGAATCCATGAACCAGCAAAACCCTAATTAGAGCGAGCAAGAAAAGAGACGGTGAAGTGGGCGAGGGGATTACGATCTCATCTGGGCTGAGGATGCCGAACTGGACGGTGCGGACCTTGGCGACCTCCGCTGGGGAGTAAGGGAATCGCGTGTCCATTGCTGCAAATTGGGGGGTCAACTAGGGTTTCGATCGAATAAACTGAGCTTCCGCTTCCAGTGAGGGCGAGCGAGACGAGGATTTAGCTTGTTGCTCTGAGTTCAGTTCGTGGAATTCGATAAGTGGCGGGTTATTTTTCCTCAATTTTCTTTTCTTTTTGTGGAATTTGGGGAAACAGCGATCGCCGAACAAGAGGCGAGATCGCTCGCAAAGAAAACAAGCGAAGGGGAGGGGGTAGGGCTCTATTTATAGACGCAGGAGGCTGCGCCGACTTAGGGCAATGAAACTTCCGCGATAATGAGCTGTGAATCATCAACCGTCGGTACCGTGAGAGATGATCTGGTCCGTCGGATTAAGGAATAGACGGTGGGTAATAGAATCAAGACACGTGTAATAATTAACTGAGGCCACAAGATATGAGATATAAACTTTGTATTGGATCAAATTTACCACAAGATCCGATGCAAGAAGAGAAAAAATGACTTTCCATGTTGACTTACCAAAACAATATTTTAAAATTATATATATATATATATATATATATATATATATATATATATATATTATAATATTTCAAATATATTAATTTGTATATTTTACCTTGTAAACCTTTATTTTAACGCACATATTATTATGTATACTAAAAAACCAATCTAGCTCGTTATTTTATTGTTAAAATGATAACAACAAATATTAACTTGTAAAATTATTATCATATCAAAAGCTTTAGACACATATTCCTTTAAAATTTA
Organism: Canna indica; assembly: GCA_034359265.1. NCBI lineage: Eukaryota > Viridiplantae > Streptophyta > Magnoliopsida > Zingiberales > Cannaceae > Canna > Canna indica. The sequence continues at coordinate 4,244,622 of CP136898.1, read as the reverse complement.
CAATTTTCATATAAAAATAATTATTGTGTTTATTACATTAATTTCAATAGGAAGTAAATTATTTGCTATTAAAAAATTATTTTTCAGAGTGATATTTATATATCATAAAAAATAATAAAATTATTGTAATAAAATTTTAATCATATTTTGTTACTATAGAGACTAGACTAGCTCTTTAGGTCAGCCGACCAGACGCGAAAACACCCATACTCATAAATCACACTAAGATCGAACCAACTACAACTTAGTTTAGGACTTCATCTGACCAAACAATAATATCAATATCCTACACTTATCATCAAGGATTCAGCAGTAATGAACCTGCAATATAAGGGATAACCATCAGTCCATTCGGATATATCTCCTAGGATTTCACGAGATATTCTCGTCGAACACCTAGACTTGTCTCATGAATAAAATAAACATGATACACATCATATATACTCCTAGCTCCAATTTTATACACATCATCTCAGATTCTCTCTCACTTTAGTGTGAGAAGGTCTTTGCATGTTATCACTATAGCCGCGCTATACTAGGAGACATGGAGGCTTACAGCACCCCCAACTTCAGACGAGAACACTATATAATAACAATTAAAAAATTATTGGTGCTCAAACTTTTTGCTATGATAATTTTGACCTAATTTATTGAATAAACTTTGCTTTTGAATGATAAAAATAAGGGTAAATTACACTGACATCTCTTGGGATTTAGTAAAATTATACTGATCTCTTCTCTATTTGTCCATGTGTCATTCACATCCCCTGTAGCTAAGGTGTTAAATGAAGTTTGTTAGTAATGTGATTTTTCTCTTATGCCTCTTGCTGAAAAAGCATTAAAATACATGCATAAAATAATTAAATAAATATTTTAAAAATAAAAATTTAAAATAAATTATTTTATTTTAAAAATAAAATTTTGCGAGAAATAAAAATGACATAAGGGTATTTTTATCATTTAAAATAAGAAAAAAATATAAATAGTTCAAAAATATCATTTGTAAACATGTTCAGTGCACATGAATGACACATAAAAGACACTCCACTAGTAATTTTTGTTAGTAGGAAAGATCTGTGTAATCTTTTATAAAACTTAGGGGGGTTAGGTCCGTTCGTTTCGCAAACAGGTTAGTACAGAATGTACTAGTGAGTACAGTATAAGATTATACATGATAGCATAACAAATAGTCTTATGTTCGTTTTGCATGGTACTGGACATCAAATCTAGTACAGTCTTGCGTTCGTTTCGTATTATCACAGCACACGATAAGACAATTTGACGAAAATACCCTTTGTGTTATTTCTTGTTCGTTTCATTATACAAAATATACTGGACAAGATCATAAATTATAATAATAATAAAAAAATATTTATTTTAACTAACACAATAGTTATAATTCCAATTAATATATGAATAAATATAATGAAATATAATATTATATCATATAAAATAAGGAATAGTAAATTGATAAATGTGCTCCATTGATAAATGTAACAAAAATATCATTCAAAATATTTTTTAAAATGTTAACCAAATTATAAATCCATCAAAACAAATGTCAACCAGATTATAAATCCATCAAAACATGTCACTAATAATAGTTAATATAATAAAAACATAATAAAATGTCTATTATCCTAAAATCTTCCACAGAAACATCAACCTCTGATCATCCTCATCTCCAAGAAATATTTTTCATATTGTGGAATATGTGCAAATTTAATAAGCACGTCTACTTCCTCCATAGGAGTGAGACCTAATTTCTTTAATTTTTGCAGTATTGGCTTAGTAGGCTCAGGCTTCGGTGCTAACTCTTTTCTAGTAGCTTTCATATTTTTATCAAAAGCTACAATGAATTCTCTTACAGTGTCAGTTTTACGATTTCGCTTGCGAGATGGACCAACAAATGCCTCATGAGAAGGGCCAACAATATGGGAAGTAGGTATATAGCTCGCTGATATAGGAGACTCAGGTGGATGTTCTATCTCTTCATTATTTTCAATGTTAGGTTGGGTGTCATTAATTGCATCTACTCCCGTCTCAGCTCCATGACTAGTAGAATGATCATTGCCGAAAATATTTTGAAGTCTTTCAAACTCCTTAAATTCCTTATTAGCATGATTCACAGACTTAGGATGTTTCTGTTAAATATTAGAAATGACAAACGACAATCTAGTAAGTAAGTTTTTTTAAAAAAATATAATTCAAAACTAAAAAAAATATATTGTACATTACCTCTAGGTATTCTGCAAGAATGTGATCATTATCCTCCTCCACGACACACTTCTTTATGTCATTCCACCCAAAACCACTGGTGTTCATCATGTCCATCACTTCAGATAATTTTGAGGACCATCGTTTCATTTTGTTTATCACTTGTTGAATTGTGATAACAATTCCTGAAAGTCGTATTTTCATCTTTTTACATGCTTCTTCATGAGTTGCAGATTTAAATGACCTATTCTCACCCTTCATTCTTTCAACAACTAATTCTTCTAAAATGGTCAACAACATTTCATCCTCTTCTGTCGTCCAACTACGCCTACATCTTTTTACACCATTTTCTTTTTCATTTTGTTGCACCCCGGTAGTTATATTTTCATTCTTCATACCTATAGCAAAAATAAAATAAAAGACAAGAGTTGAAACAATACAATCATATCATATCCATAAACAATCAAGTACCTATTACATCAATCACAATATATTCATAACTTTTAAGTCACCATAGCTTGAGATGAAAAAACACAATAACAAAATATTCATCAAACACAAAAAGTTACAATATCATCATGTATTTCCAATACAAATAAAGTATCATAACTTAAAAATTCTACATCACAAACTAATAACTTTTACGCCTTTGTCTCAATTCATCATACATTTGTTGTGCTAAGTTATCCCTTTGGAGAGTCCATTCAGTGCTAGGCTCAACAGTGCATATTACATCAATAGGCTCTTCTCCAATTGACATTTCATCATCTAATAGTATCGTAGAATCCAATGGATCAACCTCCATGTTCATTTGTATGAAATTATGAAGAACGCAACAAGCAATAATGATACGACACTGAATCTTCATTGGATAAAATGAGGGAGATCGAAGAATGGACCTCCTTCATTCAAAAGACCGAAAACACCTTTCTATAACATTTCTTGCCCGAGCATTCCTATAGTTAAACATTTCTTCCCGATTTTGAGGTGCACGTCGACCAGTGGCTCACTCTTGAAGATGGTATCGTCTACCTCTATACGGTGCAAAAAAAACCCTCCTCATTGGTGTATCCACCATCCACAAGATAGTATGTACCTATTGGTACAATTATGATATTATTAAAAAAATAATATAAAACTCAAATATTGAGAACAACTGTGAATGTGCATACCAACTGGGACATTCAATATATGCATTTTGTCTAGTAACTGCATCACACAACACCCTAGAATCTGAAGCAGACCATTTCCAACCTGATAATAAGTACACAAACTTTAAAATTGATCGTGATTTTTTTTCTATCTTCCGTACACGCTGTTCAACTCAATGAATTTGGGTGAATAATAGGGTTTAAAATATGAAGGATAATAAGGTCATTTTAAGCCTTGTACCAAAGTAACAAGCTATTGTTACTCAAATTTGGAGTAACAAGAAAATGAGCCCGGTGTACTGTACCGAGATAAATCTTTATCCTGTACTTGGCATATTTTTATAAACGAACACCAGACAACATATGTTGTTCTGTGTTGTACCTTAAAATATTACGAAACGAACGAAAATAAAGGGGAGGTCAGTGTAATTTATTCTAAAAAGAAATACACTTTTTAAGATAAGGTTACAAAGTTACGAGAAATTACTAATAGGCCAAATTTCAATTCAGCCATGAATTTTTATCTTGTTGTTAATTAGTTGTTCAATTTATAAGCATATTACTTAAAATATTTTATTTTCAACTCAAATTCTTTCAATTCAAGTTTGTTTTAAAATTTGGATAAAACTCTGTCATGTAATATGTGAGTGTTTAGTCAAATGAGATATGTTGCATGGATTGCAGTCACACTCCGATCCATATTTGTATTATTTATTTTTGGCACTAGATGCTTATCAGCACAATTACAGAGATATTTTTGAATTGTTCTGATATTCCTTATATACTTTACATATTTATTCCTTGCAGGATCCAAAGTCATGTATTTTGCACGAACAGCAAACCTCTCCACATGTTTGCATTGTCCTCATTTGCAATATATATCATGAATAGTATTATAGACGGATGTTTCTTCATTAAGCCCATCTAGCAAACATACTTAGACAAATTTATGAATGAATAGACTAATGGATTAGAAATTATGTATTAGCAATAAGGGTCATTCTTTGTACATAAATATGAAGCATTCAGTAAGTAAAATGTGAATTTTACACAAAATTTCTCATTCAAAATGGGAAAAGAAACATCCAAGTAATCTAGGCACCATTTTAGTACCTGACTTGGATGATAATGACCTGATAATTACTTGTCACAATAAATAATATTCGTGAAGACATATTGCATGAAAAGTTAACTAGTAAGAATAAAAGTTGTTTATTTTAATATACCTACCACAAAGTTGTGGCTTAGGTGAACACCCTCGACAACAGTAGATTCTTTCCTATCTTCCCATGCAAAGATTTCGATGACCATTTCACTTTGTGCTTTATACCCCTGAATAGCTATTTGTTTCTTGCCAATAATCTCAGCCTCAGTGGTCGTTTCCGATGCTTGGCCATCATACTGTTCATTTAAGGCACTGTCAGTTAGTTCATGCCTAAGTAATGAGCGAGAACCAGCCGACTTTTTCGCCTTTTTTTTAGCCTTTGCTTGTGCAACTGCAACATGATCTAAGCATTCTCCAACATGATATGTTGAAGCCCAAAGAAGTGGGTTTTGCTTTTCATCAACAAAGCTCCTCATCATGTGGCGTACTGAATCAGTAGAAATAACAGTAGTGATGCTCAACCTGCTTCCCTGGAATGATATATTGTATATGACAGGGTAGATGTTGAAGAAATAAAAATAGTAATTATATGCTAAATTAGAACTATATGGTTCTCATTCAATTTGTCATATATGATATGATGGTCAATGAACAAAAATAGGAAAACCTATTAGCATGCTGTTGACAGATTTGCCCGAACAAAAACATGAATAATCACTACAACATTGTTATCCAAAACACAAAATTAAACTAGAAAATAAATAAGTTACAGGCCAAAATGTTGCTCAAACACTATCTTTTATGTTTCTCTCACTCTTGTACTTATTAGTTTCAAAACAACATATTCACTTTTGAAGATACATAAACCGGTGGCATCAAAAGATCACATAAGCATAACCTTTATCATCATATGTAGAAAATCTTTCTAACAAGGGTTGAAGAACAATTAGGCTTATGAGTGCTACAACAAAATCATACTTCTACCAATCATTATGCCATCTAATCAATGTAATAACATGTTAGTAAATCTAGATCCCAGCAAACCACAATAAGAAGGTAGGGAATAAATATGCTGAAAAATATGACAAATGTCAAATATTTTTAACAATACCAAAAAAGAGGACAAACAAAAATTATAAGTAGGCTATTGATTCATGATATGATAAATTATTATGCAAGATTAAAGTACCAACAAGGTCGAAAGAGTTGCCTTGCCACACCCACTTGTACCACATAAGAGAATTGTGACTGATTCCTTTTTTTCCCGAATTCTAAAGAGAGAAAATAAGATGGGAACTTCATGTTATCAAACATGCAAAATAAGTCAAAATAGACACACAAAAAGAGTCTTCCTTTTGTTAGGAAGAAATTTGGGTCTTCCTGCAAGGATCCAAAAATCCAAACGCCAAAAGAAAAAATATCAAAACGAGTAAATCCAGAAAATACAAAGAACATCAAAATTTACGTGGTTCAACCCGGCGGGGTACCGAGCCTACTCCACGGGGAGAAGATAACACTTGATTTTATTAGAATGAGGAGAAAACACGGCCAATACAAGAGCTGAATACAATTGATTAATAAACTGTAAAAGAAAAATAGTGCATGTACTCGGATATTTTTCTGCACCCCGGAATTTGGATTCCTGCTTGTGCCTGAAAATTGTGGATGCGGCGTTCTTGATCTTCTTGCTTCTGCCTGAGACGATGTGAAAGAGAAGAGAGCCGCTGGAAAAGAATCCTGCCTGAAAGATGGAGTAGATGGGAGGCTCTGAAAATTATTCGGATGTCCTTGGAACCATGTATCAATATCCTTTTATAATGGAATAGATGAGCCAAAATATTGCCGGGTCCAAAGTTCTCATAACAAGAATTTTGCAGAGCCATTTGATTGATTTAATCCAACAGTGTGTAATAATATTTAGACCAAAGAATTCGGATGAGGCTGCTTCAATTTGAGGCAAAATTCGTCCGCGTGAAGGATCGCCTGTGCTCGATCAACAAAGGCGGCTGAGGGAGAGAGACGAGCGCGTGAAGCGCGCTCGTCATCGTTGCTCGCGGAGCACGCAACAGCCTCAGCTGCTGCTGGCGCGTGCAACACGCAGGCTGGGCTCGGCCCAAATGTCCGACCCGTTTGGGCCGGGCCGAGCCCAGAGAACCTGCAGTGTTTGTTTTTGTTTTTTTTGTTTGTTTTTTTTTCTTTGATCCAACTAGCCCATTTCAGATTGGGTCGGGTTTAAAATGATTCAACCCTCACAATTTTCTTCTTTGATGAATTTTAAGCCCGATGAAGGCTTCTCCTCTTCTCCCAAGAGCTTTGTAGGGCTAACCTGCACCTTGAATCAATCTTACCAACTTCAGACAGTGTTCATATTTGACCGTTGGAAGTACTTTAGTCAGCATATCTGCAGGATTGTGAGCTGTGTCAATTTTTTGAAGCTTTATTTCTTCTTTTGAAATAATATCCCTAATGAAATGGAATCTGACGTCGATGTGCTTCGTTTTTTCACGGAACATCTGATCTTTTGACAGATGAATTGCATTATGACTGTCACTATGCATGACATGTCCCCATTTTGAGATGTTAGTTCTTTTATCAGATTCCCAAGCCAGATTGCTTCTTTAATTGCTTCTGTAATGGCCATGTACTCTATTTCAGTGGCGGAGAGGACGACAGTTGATTGTAGACCAACTTTCCAACTTACTACAGTTTCACCTATAGTGAAGATATAGGCGGTGATTGATCTCCTCTTATTAAGGTTACCGGCATAGTTCGAGTCTGAGTATCCTGCAAACGATTCATTAGTTCCACCGAAAACAAGACTAGCTTTAGAAGTACCTTGTAAGTAACGCATGATCCATTTAACTACCTCCCAATGTACTTTTCCTAGATTTGTCATTTACCGGCTGACAACACTGACTGTATGTGCTATGTTTGGGCGGGTACAGATCATGGCGTACATAAGGCTGCCAACTGCACTTGCATAGGGTACCTGTGATATGCTAACTCTTTCTTTTTTATCTTTTAGGCACAGTAATTAACTCTGATAATTTGAAATGAGCGGCAAGAGGTGTCTTGACAGATTTTGCTTCTTGCATGCCAAAGCGCTCAACCACCTGCTTTACATAACTCTCTTGAGTTATACACAAATTTCTTGCTTTGCGGTCTCGCTTTATCTCCATCCCAAGGATTTTTCTTGTAGCCCCAAGGTTCTTCATATCAAATTCACCTTTAAGGTGTTTCTTAAGCCTGTCTATTTCAGTAATATTTTTTGCCGCAATAAGCATGTCATCAACATAAAGAAGCAGATAAATCATAGAACTAGTTATTTTCTTTAAATAAACACAACTGTCAAAAGACGATCTACTGAAATCAATACAAAGCATAAACTGATCAAACCTCTTATACCATTGTCTGGGAGATTGCTTGAGGCCATAGAGTGACTTCTTTATGAGGCAGACATGATCAACTTTATTTTTCTTTTCAAATCCTTCTGGTTGTGTCATGTAGATCTGTTCTTCTAAATCACCGTGTAGGAAAGTTGTCTTGACGTCAAGCTGTTCTAACTCCAAGTCTTGTATGACTACTAATGCTAGAAGAACACGAATAGAGGTATGCTTAATCACATGAGAGAAAATATCTTTGTAGTCAATACATTCCTTTTGACTGTATCCCTTTGCCACTAGCCGAGCTTTATAGATACCACCTTCTTTGAGTTTGTAAATCCACTTGCACCCAACAAGTTTCTTGTGCGGTGGAGGTTTCACAAGTTCCTAAGTATTATTTTTCTGCAAGGACTTGAATTCTTCTGTCATAGCTTCCTGCCACTTTCTTGAATCTGTCCGATTTAGGGCTTCTTTATAGGAGGCTGGTTCTTTAGTGCATGGAGTTTCTTCTGTCACTACTAGAGCATATGTAGCAATATTTGCATACCTAGGATTAGGACGTGGTGCTCGCCTAGGTCGGTTGAGGGCGATGGAATAAAGATTATCCTCCTCAACTTGATGTTGCTCCTCCTGGACCCCGTGCGGCTCCTCCCGAACCCGGTGTGGCCCCTCCTAGACCTGAACATGTTCTTCAGTGGCATGTTCTAATGGAGCAGTGTCATTGGCTTCTATGGAAGACGGTCGAGGCGCAAGTGTAGGGAACCAGAATTCTTTGGTAGCAGGCTGAGGTGGTATTTCTTCTGGTGGCACTGTAGGTTCCTGTGAGTCCTCATCTTCTTGGTTATCCTTTTTCAATTTCAAGAATACATGTTCATCAAAAATTATATCTCTATGGATTTCTGCTTTACAATTATTTAGACACCACACTTTATAGCCTTTCACTCCACTAGAATATCCTAAGAAAATATATTTCTTTGATCTAGGTTCTAATTTTCCTTCATTCACTCTGACATAGACAGTGCTCCTAAAAATTTTAAGATGATCATAAGAGGCTGGCGACCTGGTCCATTTTTCCTCAGGCGTCTTGAATTCAATGGATGAATGAAGAAGAAGATCGATTTATCAAGTAACAAGCGGTGGATGTAGCCTCTACCCAAAAACTTTTAGAAATGTTAGCATAAGAAAGCATACTTTTTACCCTTTCTATGATGGTGCGGTTCATCCTCTCTGCTACTCTATTCTGCTGAGGTGTGTAGGGAACTGTGTGATGTCTTACGATCCCTTCTCTACATAAAAAATCTTTAAATTCTCCACTGCAAAATTCTAGGCCATTGTCGGTTCGCAGAGTCCGAACATATCTTCCAGTTTGCTTCTCAATCATTGTCTTTCAATACTGAAATTTAGAGAAGACATCAGATTTATTTTTAATAAAATAAGTTCATACATTCATGAAGTAATCATCAATAAATATGAGCATGTATCGAGCTCCTAATTGAGATTCAACCGGTGATGGCCCTCATAGATTAGAGTGGATGTAGTCCAATTTTTCCTTTACATAGTGTTGTCCTGTGGAGAATGAGACTCTTTTCTGTTTGCCATAGATGCAATGTTCACATAAATCTAGCTTAGTAAATTTTTGTTTTCCAAGTAGTCCCTTTTGTTCAAGAATTAGCATGCTCCTTTCATTAATATACTCTAATCTCATATGTCATAATTTAGTAATATCATCACCAGAGTGTTCAGAGGTTACCATAGCTGCACCACTTATTACCATTGTGTCTTTCAAGATGTAGATTTGGTTTACTTTTAGTGCTTTCATTACTGTTAAGGACCCCTTTGTGACTCTGAAAATTTCATCTTGGCCTGAATACTTGTATCCAAGTGCATCTAGAGAAGATAAAGAAATTAATATTTTTTTAAGACTTGGAACGTGCCATACGTGAGTTAGAGTCCTTGTAATGCCATCGTGCATTTTGATTTTTACTGAGCCAACACCTACTACTTGACATGATGAGTCATTTTCCATTAGCACTTCCTTACCATCAGCATGTTCATATGTGGTAAACTATTTTCGGTGCGGTGTCATATGATAAGAGTAACCTGAATCTAAATTCGTTCATCTTGAGATCTAGCATAACAAGCAAAAATAGTAAGTCCCTCTATTTTTTCATCCTCATGTGCATAGGATGCTTCCCCGTTCTGATTTTGTTCCTCATGTCTTCGTTTCAGCTTACGACATTCTGATTTGATGTGTCCCATTTTTTTGCAATAATAACACTGTACATTTTTTGACATGGATTTAGATCTGAACTTACCCCGGCTTTTGTCTCGTGACCTATTTCGTCCTCTAGTGTTCAGGGCTTCTCCACGACTTCTAGAGGATCCTATGGTAAGTTGATAGTCGATAACCTCCTTGGATACTAGCATTGTTGTCACTTCATCCAGAGTAATAGTATTCTTGCCATACAATAAACTTTCATGAAAATTTTTAAAAGAAGCAAGGAGAGTAATTAGAAGCATAAAAGCTTTATCTTCTTCCTCAAATTTAACTTCCATATCCTCAATATCAGCAAGAATAGAACAAAAAGTGCTAAGATGATTTTTAACAAAAGTGACATCAGTCATGCGTAAAAAATATAATTTCTGTATAAGTGTCATCTTACTTGTAAGAGTTTCATCTTGGTAGATTGTAGATTGTACCGACGGTCTTTTCTGATGCAACTTCTCGTAGTGCCTCATCGCATACGCTTATGTACAATGTGGCTTTAGCACTTTCATCGGCCCGATCCTTTTCCCTTTCAATGCCTTCCATTGCATCTCGCCCATGAATAGTATCCTGAAGGTTTTCTTTAACCAAAATTATTTTCATCTTCAAAGCCCACAATGAGTAGTTGACATTGTGGTCCAATTTTTGGATTTCATATTTTGCCCCTAACATTGTGGATTGTTGGCTCTGATACCACAACTGTTAGGAAGAAATTTGGATCTTCCTGCAAGGATCCAAAAATCCAAATGCCAAAAGAAAAAAAAAACCAAAACGAGTAAATTCAGAAAACACAAAGAACACCAAAATTTACGTGGTTCAACCCGGCGGGGTACCGGGCCTACTCCACGGGGAGAAGAGGACACTTGATTTTATTAGAAGGAGGAGAAAATATGACCAATACAATAGCTGAATATAACTAATTAATAAACTGTAAAAGAAAAATACTGTCTGTACTCGAATATTTTTCTGCACTCTGAAATCTGGATTCTTGCTTGTGCCTGAAAACTGTGGATGCGGCATTCTTGATCTTCTTACTTCTGCCTGAGACGGTGTGAAGGAGAAGCGAGCCACTGGAAAAGAATCCTGCCTGAGAGACGGAGTAGATGGAAGGCTCTGAAAATTATTCGGATGTCCTTCGAACCATGTATAAATCTCCTTTTATAATGGAATAGATGAGCCAAAATATTGCCGGGTCCAAAGTTCTCGTAACAAGAATTTTCAGAGCCATTTGATTGATTTAATCCAACGGTGTGTAATAATATTTAGACCAAAGAATTCATATGAGGCTGCTTCAATTTGAGGCGGAATTCGTCCGCGTGAAGGATTGCCCCGTGCTCGGTCAACAAAGGCGGCTGAGGGAGAGAGACGAGCGCGTGAAGCGCGCTCGTCATCGCTGCTCGCAGAGCACGTAGTAGCGTCAGCTGCTGCTGGCGTGCAGCGCACGTGGCTGCCAGCAGCCTGGCACGCGGGCTAGGCTCGGCCCAGATGTCCGGCCAGCCTGGGCCGGGCCGAGCCCAGAGAACATGCAGTGTTTGTTTTTGTTTTTTGTTTTTTTATTTTTTTTTCTTTGATCCAATTGGCCCATTTCAGATTGGGTCGGGTTTAAAATATTTCAACCCTCGCAACTTCAATCAAAATTAAGCTCAGTTAAACTTAAACATTCATGGAAGTGCCACTTTCGTACAGAAAAGTTATACAACTTCTAAATTCAAACTAATCACATGTAAGAAAATGAGTGGCAAATCTCTGAAGATTTATTTAATTTGAGAATTAATTTTGCAGATGAACAATTATATGAACTTATTAAATAAGAATGTCCGACGAACAATGTTGCTTACTTGAGTCCATCACCATAAGCAATAAAAATCTGCCAAGTGCTATAACCGATGTCCCGCTAATGTTAAGGCTTCAAATCGAGAACTAAAAATGGGAGAGAATAAAAAAAAGTCTCAGTGAAGAAACCTTGAAAGCATGGCGAGGCTTGCATCCCATTAACTGCAAAGTACTCTGGAGCACAGACCGCGTGTAGCGGAACTACCCGCCACCCCTCCTGTCCTCCCCATCGTCTTCCACACCTATATGGATTAGCTTTGGAGCCTCCGTCGCCCTTGAAATCACCATCGGACGATCAAAGATTTGATCTTTCACCCCTCAATCCCAACAAACACCTCCAAGAACATTCTGAAACGGGTATCAACTAGTCCGATCGAAAATCCAAAGGAAGAACAAGGAGAGATCAGCGGGAAAGCAAGTGGATGTGGGAATCAGGGACCTCGGACCCAAATAGTGGTCGAACGAATCGCAAGAACTGGCTAATGTTCTTTCATAAACTAGAGTGGGAGGCACCAACTGCCATTGCTTCCATGTGATTTCGTGTCTCTCTCTCTCTCTCACACACACACGTTGAGATGTGTGGCGACTACTGTAAGTCCACTTTCAACGATTGATATTGATTTGGTCAAAATATTTTTATCCACCGCCCACCATCATAAAAAGGGATCTTTTGGTAATTAAATTATTCAAAATTTTGGTACAATTTTTGTTTGATCGTGGGAGTAGAAATAAAACAGTTATTCTTAGTCTATTCATATTTATTTCTACTAATATTTTCCATTGTATTTAATCTTAATTACGCAATGTATTTAACCTTAATTGCACAATTTTGTTAAATTTTTAGATCACATAATATATTATTTAATTAAATTAAAGAAATTGTTAATTATGTTTTTATATTTTAAAAATGACAAAAAAAATATCTTTATTGTATTATCATGAACTACAATAAATTACAATATCATTTACTATTTCTGACATTTTAGAGAAAAAATATAATATTAATAAATTACCGTATCATTTACTATTTCTGACATTTTAAGAAAAAAATATAATATTAATATCATTAGATAAAAGTTAAATATTATTATATTATCAAAATAAAACATAACGTGTGAATAAAGTATAAATTAATATTAAGTATCGAGAATAATATATTTTTATCATTTAATCTATATTTTTTATCTATTTTTTATAGTAATCAATTAATTTTTGATCTATTTATAATGCCAACTAAATAATGAAATAACTATTTTATTGTTCATCTATTTATATTCTTCTTGTCTACTTCTATTTTTTTACGTATATTATTTCTGATTTCTTTCGACAACTAAACATATCTTTATACGATAATAACAATTTTAGAATAATTAAATTAAACTGCATTGCTATAATTAAAGATGTTATCTAATTGATCTGTCATTACTAAACATAAACATGTCGCTAGATTATTTATTTATATTTTTGCAGCTTTAGCATATGCTACTTCCAAAAGATAATATATGCTTTTCACCAAATATTTTATTTATTAACAACTTGTATACACTCAAGCATCTTTAGATTATAAAATATGGTACAATACCTATACATACCCATACTGATCAATTACTGAAATTAGTATCAGTACATGATTTTGAACCATGATCAGTATTCCATTAGAGTAGATGAAAGCATATAGTAACGGTTGTACTATTACTACCATAAAATGGTCAACTATCATGCATCACGTGCATTAATCAAATAGTCTTCATTCAAGCAATGTTATTTTATTATTCTCTTTCATCGATTGCTTGGAATACAAGCTATCCAACTAACAATATATATACTATGTCATGCCAGCTGTAACCAACTTAAATCAGTAATTATTTTCATTATATTTCTGAGCACAATATAAGTTTTAATTATAAATGTGTTGCTTTGACTATTCTATAATGTTATATATCTTATTAGGAGATCCAGCTGTAAAAATCCAAGTAAATTAAGGATTTATAATAGGTCACACCTCTACGTTAATGCATGTAACATGGGATGATCTATTTGTTTGCATCATGCAAATACTATGTCAAATAACCACAATTCTATGCAAGATAAGCAAAGGGACTATTTTCTGCAAACGTGTTAAAATAGTGTATATATAATATATATATATATATGCTAGAACAGAATATAAATAATAAATCAGCTCTCCTCTCCTTCATTTACATCATCACTGAGGACAGATCATGGTAGTGGTCTTGGCGCACATAATTTACTACAAGCATGTTAAGTGTAACAGGGGAGTTGGCAAGCATGGCCCATCATCAGGTTCATGTGGGTGTTGTACAAGGAGCAAGAGAGTTGGGAGGCAGGGCGATCCCACCCCCTCTCACAGACAGACCGGGGCCTCTTTGCAAGCTCGCCCTGCTAACCAGGTTGGAATCCAGGAACACGACGATTACGGTTATGTCATCGTGGAAGTGGCGGCGAATCCCGCGATCGATCTTCTTGAGGTCGGAGTATCTCATCTCCCGTTTCTTGGCTGCTTCTTGTAGTGCAGCTTTGATAAGACGCCGAGCGCTTCCCTGTAGCCATTGCCATGTACAAAATCATTAAGCAAAACTGGTGATGCTGAAGAATGGTAGTTTCATCATATGCTTAGGCCTTTAACTTCGTGATATACTAAGGTTAACTATATAGATATAATTGGAAGCAGGTGTCCTCTAGGTAGGGTCAATGTAAGTATAAGTAGTATTAGCCTTGCACGACAAAGGGGTTTGTTGCTACGACTTGAATCTGATCTCCATGTCACTACAAAGCAATCTTAATGCAACTGCAAATATGTAATATACAAAAGATGTAGTGTGCTTTTGTTTTCTCCCTATATAGGTTTAAAACACTCGATCACACTCTAACTCTCCAAGTCTCCATCTTCAATAATGTGACATCTTCTATAATGCTTCTCAATATTCAAATTCTATGGAAAAAATCACAGGAGTTTCAAACTAGTATTGGACAAATCAAGATTGGAGTTGGATCAGTTCGATGCTGTAAAACTTCTTTTTTCTCCCACATTGATTATAAACTGCTCCAGTAAATCAGGTCTTTGCTTAAGCAGTTATTTATGCTTGCAATAACATATCCACAGCCAAATACCAAAATTCCTTTTGATTTTATAACATCCAAAGTCCACGCTATCTTACATCATAAAAGTTGGAGGTTAAAAATCTTCAGTTCTTAAGTGGTGCTCAAATAGTACACTAGTGCATGATGTGAAAGCATCCAATAGTTAACTAAAATTGTATTTAGACATTATCAGTATGTCACCAGCTGTATAATCTGAAGCATGGCCACTAGTTTGATCAGAGGAAACAAAAAAGAACCTCAACTCATCCAAAATAAAGCAATGTTAAATAAGAAGAATTAACTTTGAAGTGCAAACAGCAAACAGTTATCACAGTAGAGAATAAATTTTCATACATGAAGAAAGATGCATGCCTCCTTAACTGCATGAAAAGAATGCTAATACAGTTTGGAGATAGAAAACTTACAGGGCGAGGGTTGTTATGAACAATATCTACAGCTTCCTGGTTGCTGAGATGCTCCCATAGCCCATCAGATGCAAATATAAGAAATAAATCTTGAGGTTGCAGTGGTTGCACAGAAATAGATGGTTCTGAGCTGAGTATAGGTTTTTTGAAAGTTTCGCGTAACCTAAACTTTGTATATAATGGTTCCCGGTTAAATTCTGCTTTCTTTAGGTATACATCACCGATCGACCTAGAAACCTAAACAGGTGGAGAGGATGCATTTAATCAAACATAAAATAAATTAAAATAGAATATCCACTCAAAAACAAAATAGCATCTGATAATTGCCTAAAACACAAATTCAATCGCAAATACAAGGATAATCAAGAAAAATATATGTTAGTTGCTTGGGATGATAAATAAAATAACAGAACTCATGCCAATACATAGTAATTTGGCAAACTTTTTAGCACTTCAAAGCCCATAATAGTAAATGTTAAGTTCAAGATAAAAGGAAAACAAAGACACTATTTGATATTTCAAAATAGGATATTTTGGGAAATTCTTATTCCAAGTTTTTGGTATCTTAGAAATCAGGATTATTGCCAATAATAAGTTTTTGCTATTTTGGAAATTTGATTCATAATGGTAATTGAAACATCCTAGTAATTGCAAACATGCTACCACTTTTTGGATTTTCAGAAAAAGGAAACCAAAACTCAAAATGTCCAAAACCCATTATCTAAATGTCTTTCTAATCTTGGATCACTTAATATGTGCACTTAGGATGATTTTCATAAAAAGCAAGAAGTGTTTAGTCACTAACTTAAGGTAGAAGCTGGGAGCAAAAAAGACCAAGCCAATGAAGTAAATAATTTCGTGCACTCAATGTTTGCCTCTATCCAAGGTTCATTTAAGGCCTTCTTGGTAATATACAAAGACAAGAGCAATAGATTGCTTAATAGCTATTTGTTGAACATTGAAAGTGGCAGCCAAGAAGCAAGCTACTGTTTGGATTGCAAACCAAAGCATGCCTTCAGAGCATCACGAATCAGAAAGATGTCACTTTAGATATGAGCATGAATATAAATACGTGAAAACATATGTGACAAAACCGATTCCATCTAACTGTAAATTAACCATAAAAGAAAAATTCGGTGTATTAAAAACCTGGATTAAGCCCTTCACACGCCAAACATTGTGCTTTAAAACAACAATTTGTTTGTCTTCTGGATGCATTGACTGCAACTCTTGTCTCACAGATTCAATTCCTGCATTGTGTTCTGCTGACAACTGAACGGCCAAAACATCTCCAGTTGCTTTAACAAGTTTCCCAAGAACAACACGAGAGTCCCCAAGATTAGCTGTATATAGCATACCACCAGAGATTACACCAACCAGACAACATGAGCCAACAGCAGCAAGCTGAGGTTTTATAGGCCATTGCTTGGTAACCAGAGACATAAAACCTTCTTCTGTAGCTTGATATGCCTTTCGTATTACATCCACTGACATGGACTGTTGTTCAGCTGCAAATCCTGTAAAATCAACTTCAATTATTTATATGCTTATAAACTGACAGGAAATTTGTTGTTAAATATATGATGTGCCAGATCACATCCCAAAGTGAAATAAGAACTATAGTTCTGTAACTTTCTTGGAAAACGTAATTTAACTATTAAAAACTTCTTCACTGCCCATAAGAAAATAACAACTTAGAATAGTGAAATCGAGAAATGCAAAATCATATGGAGATCACATCAATTGTGCTTTAAATAATTTTAATGCTTCCTACAGTTTTTGTATGTGCGTTTCAAGTACTCCTTATCGTTACATCCAATGGTGGTTCTTGTCTCTCTGTGTGTGTCATTTTAATTTGTGAATTTGAATTGTTATAAAGACAAAATACAAGAGTTGAGTGAACTAGCAGATGCCACCATTACCAAACAAGATTGTAGACAGAGAATGCTGTCTGTGTGTGTGTGTGTCATTTTAATTAGTGAATTTGAATTGTTAGTAAAGACAAAATACAATAGTTGAGTGAACTAGCAGATGCCACTATTACCAACAAGACACTGAACAGAGAATGCTGAGCTTCACAGACTAACAAAGTACAAGTCAACAGGTTTAGAACATCACAGGCATGGTTTCACAATGAGAAGTCAAACTAAACTACCAATTCAACTGCTGAAAAATGCCATATACTACAGTGATCATCCCATTGAAGTTGCATTTTGACTAGTTACCCGAAAACAAAGCAAAGGAGGATAAATGATTTCTTAACTGAACAATATAACTTCCTGTTTTACTGAACTTGGTATACTACTTTATTTTGTTAGCAGTAGCTGCTTAAGAACTAAATAAAATGGAAGCTGCAAAGCATACAAGTCTATTAAGCAGTTTTGGAGATAAGAGCTTACTCTTAAGATGCTGAAAGAGATGATCATTGATGTAACGGGACGTTTCTGGACCACCATGACCATCATACACACCGACAAATGTACCATATGGCCCTGATTCTAGTGAGCTCAGTGACCCAGACTCAATCTGGCATTGGTCCTCGAGCAGACTGTTTGCTTGGACCACTGCCATGGAGAACTCCCCATTGATGTGCTGTCCACTGTCCTTATACCAAAGAAGCCCATCCTGCTGGCCTACAGCATCAGAGCCTGATGGCAGCCAGCAGGCCCGCAGTAAGTTCATCAATGCTGCTAACATCCCTCATCTCATCCGGGCTCGCCTTCGAGTTCTTACCATTTGTCCAGAATCTAACACGCAGAAAACGCAATCTTTCTCCCCTGAACCATACAAATTCGCACGAACCAAATCAGTGAATACATAAAACTATTACATCAGCAGAAACTACTCAAAATGGTAGAAAACCTTCAAAATAGCAACTTTTCTTATTTAATAAATTAGAAACTTTATCGAGAATAAGGTGCTCCGGCTAATTAACTAAAAAATAACTCTTCGACTTATCAATAACTTAGCTTAAAGGAAAAGAATACAAAGCAATTTGGGCACTTCAGTAGTCCACACAAATCCAAAGCCACAAATAAAATCAGAAGGAGAAAACAGGTTACCTCTACAAATTCAAGTCCTTAAGGCAAAGCTAAAGAATAAAATTTCCATAATAAGAAATTATCATTTTTTTAGGCACGGAATCGAAGAAAAAAGTCTGTATCATAACCAGATATCTACTCGATAATCCTTAAAAAATCATCTTTATCAAATCACATCCTCTCTCGTAAACAAACCTTCCCTGAGAATCCCCCCAAATCCAACGCATCGGAAAAGAAGAGGGCGATAGGTAATAAATAGACAAAAGGATCACCTTTAGATCGGGATTTGCTTCAATTTTATACGATCGGCTGATTGGAGACCTCAGATCTGGAGATGGCCACGGAATTCTTCTTATAAGACTTCGAGAAGGAGCGAATAGAAACTTGAGTTTTGCTTCAAGCAGCGGATTTGGAGGAAAAGGAGTCTCCTTTTTATCTCTCCGAGACGGTAAGAAAAAACCCAGCAAAGAGCAACTTGGGCGAGGCCAACACCAACAACAAACAGACGCAGCGATGGCTCCACCGCCAACACCACGAACGCCGCTCGCGCGAGAGAGAGTTGGGGAAGAAGAAGAAGAAGAAGAAGAAGAAGAAGGGGAGAGATAGGGAGAGAGGAAAAAAGTACTTTTGGGGAGACTCGAGACACAGATAAGCCGAGAGACCCGAGACGAACTCCGACATTTATATAGCATTTTTACACTAAACTCCCGGAGAGTTTTAAATTTTAAACAAAACCCTGGGTATTTTTACCATTTAATGTATTTTTTGAATTAATTGAACAACTCTTGTGCTTAAAATTAATTAATATCTGCTTGAGAATGACAAACCATACATTTTACCTAATCAAATTCGATTCAGATTTTTTTTTCTCTTATCCCAATTCCACTTAAATTAGCTTAAATAACATTCAATGATTCAAATTCTCAAGCACTCAGGTAAACATACTAAACTTAATGCTACGTTTGCTTCGTTAAATATGATTGAATATGATAGAAAAATAAATGAAATAGAAAATTATTTTCCGGTGTACATTCAAATACAATATTAATTTCATAATATTTTAATATTATTTTTTTTCTAATCTATATATTAAATAATAGATTAAAATTTATCACATTAGATTAAATTTAAATGCCTTTAATGTCACGAGGTAAGGCATAGTTCTACTCTTTCCAAACTTAACTCGCTCTAACTAAGGTCATTTTACTTAAATCCAATTCGAACCTAATGAAATAGATAGAGTAATTTAGGTATCCAAATGAACTTGATCAATTGTCATTCTTATATATACTACAACTACCATGTGGAATGATTTATCTTTTTCTCCTCCACCTTGTTCATGTTTCGTGAACCACGACTTCTTTACCTCCACCCTATATTTGGTAAACCCCGCAAATCCGTGTCGGGCCGAAGATATCGGGTCCGCTAGGCTCGGCAATGGAAAGTAAACGGGTCAGCACAATAACGAAAAGTCAAAATCGAGCTAGTGGGCCCAAATCGAGCTATTAGCTCGACTACTTGATATTTCGATAACGGGTCATATTAATGGTTTTAAAATAAAATTTCTTATTAGCCTATTGAGTCGAGTCGGGCCTACATCATCTGTCCCCCCGACATGACCGAATAATTATTCGGGCATTATCGGGCAGCCCGATAGTGTCCCGACACGATAAGGGTCGCTCCAAGCACAATTTTTATTGTGTTTGTCTCATGTCGAACTATCAGGTCAGGATGAAATTTGATAGGCCTGATATTTGGCGAACTCATCATTTTTCATATTCCAATAAGCATATTACCATTTATGATGAACTCCTTTTTTTAACAAAGCTCTTTTTTTCGTCCTCTTTCTTAAAATCTTTCATAAATAATTCCTCGTCAATCTTCTCTTCTCGAAAAATGAAAACAACAACAAAAAAGAAGGAAATGAATCACTTTACATGGTTAAAAAATCTTATTTGAAAGGTTATTAACTTAAAGCCTGTACGATTGGCGGAAAATAATATGAAAAGTTCTACTTTTCAGGAAGTAGGTTTTTTCTTTCTTATTTAGTTGGCAATAAGTGGGGGAAATATGATAAATACAATTTCTTGCTAATGACATAAACGGGGGACATGACTGGATTTTGACTCTTATCCCCTATTTGTTTTGCAAAAATGAGAAGGGACAGAATTTTAAATCATGTTCGGGACAAAATTTTGAGCCCTTTTGGTGTACTGAGAAAATTCTCGGTACACCAAAATAGGGCGGAGGACTTCGAGGCGAAAAGATCTCATTGCCCTCAACTAAACAAGGGTCTCTTGCGTCATACCCTTGTCGTCTCTTGCGATCTACGTACTTTGCTACGAAAAAAGGTAAAGGCGGCTGATTTCATCTCCTCTTGTCGACTGCGTTTCCTGCTCATCATCCTGTACAGGTCTCTCTCTCTCTCTCACATACACACACACATTCGCCCCCTAGTGCAGCGGCGCTGCCAGTGCTCTTGTTGAGGAGAAGTGCAGCGGTGCCAATTGCTGAGGCGGATGCTTCGGTTGGAGTAGATCTCGCATAACTTCAAATTCTTCATATTTTTCTTATGCTTCTTATTGTCTTTGAGGCCTCTATGGGTCTCTTCTCTTCTTTGCTTTTTCAAATCAAGTTGA
This sequence comes from Canna indica, assembly GCA_034359265.1. NCBI lineage: Eukaryota > Viridiplantae > Streptophyta > Magnoliopsida > Zingiberales > Cannaceae > Canna > Canna indica. Next base: position 4,223,460 of record CP136898.1, on the reverse strand, counting down.
AATCTCTGGCCGGCGAATTTTTCAAAGACACCAAGAAAAAATTTGATTTTTGAGGGAGATTTGGAAGATTAGCTGCAGATTTTAGGTGATTTCTTCTAATTTATACATATGTATTCAGATTTGAAAAATTAATATTTATTCTACTACTCATCAGAAACACTTCATCCAAATTCTTGACGAAATATGGCAAACTCAAAATGAAATATGCTCTTAGTTGGAGGTAACAATTGAAGGGAATAAATCTCTCTTTCTGTCATTCCAAATTCTCCTCTACTATGATTGCAAAAAGGACATGAAGAAGGGATGCCAAGTACGCGTCCATGGCTCAAAGTCAATGCTTTGTCTCAGTTTTGATGTAAAACAATAACAAGGACAAAAATTTCTCCAAAGTGTCTCTTTGCTAATTTTAGTAATAATAATTAAATTTGTATCAAGAAGAACAAGTTGGTAGTCATCTCCATCCTACACTCCATTTCTTTTCAGTGAGTTAGAGGATTGTATTATTATCATGCCTAGCATTCTATTTTATTGTCTCGTGAATTTTAATGATGAGTGTAATGGTGATCTTTCCGGTGAATGTGATGTTTTTAATCATGTTTCTTCTCATGAATTTTTGTGATTGATCAATATTTTGGTGTGTGGATGCTTTGCTAAGCAGCTGAAAATATTAGTTCAGATGATTTTAATTTAGCTATTCAAAAAAGAAGAAAAAGAATGTGTACAATATTGTATAATTATTGATTTGATGCACTCTTCAACTTCTTCAGCCTCTTCAGGTGGTGATTGTTTATCATTGAACTCAAACTTTGGCTCTCCTCTCGAAATTATAGCATTAGTGGTATTCAACTATCAATTTAAAAAAGTGATACTTTTAGGTTAATTAAAAATTAATTCAAAACATATCAGTTAAATTAAAACTTCACTTAACTAATTAGTTGAAAACTCCACTTAGCAGTGGTATATAATTGAATATGAGCATTAAAAATATACACGAGTATTTTGATCATTATATCATGTATAAGTACTATGTTATAGCGAAACAAATATAAGATAGAACTAGATATTGTGTTTTATTCTTGACGAAACAAATATGATATAATTATTGTTCATGACACCTGGTATTTGTTCTTGTTTGGTGTCCTGTGACGAACAATTTACGAATCAAACGACCCCAAAGTAACTTACCTAGCCCCTAGGTAAATTGCACATTTTGTGTTTATTTTTTTTATAAGTATACATTTTTGTCCCTAAAACCTTATAATATTTTTTTGTAACTTGCATTTTTGACTAAACAGCTCGGCATCCACGTCAATACGTAGATCTTATTAGTGCATAATAGAACAATGTTTTAATTAACATTCTAGAAGCTTTTTACAAAAACTATTATAATATATAAAAGTAATATACTATTGTTTTTTTGTAATTTTTATTGTATAAAATATCATGTATCCTTTTTATAATACCATGATTTATAATAGTTGATATAATATTATTTATATTGTAATTTTTTATTATATAATACATGTTTGATTGAATTATTTACTTTTCAATAAGTATATATCAAATGATTAATATATTATTTATTTGTTTAATTCATAGAAAATGATCAACCAAATATTACTTTGGTAATTCGCTAAAAATATACGCGAAAAATTAATTTATAGAAAATACATTTTTTTTAAAAAAAGTCGCTTCTCCTACCAATCAAACGAAATAGTGTATACATACTTTGTTGCATATATATATATATAATGGGTATATAGGACTAGGGGGGTTGCATGGATATCAAGTCGATTGGGTAGGTTTCGAATAGATTCGAATTAAATTCGGATGGGACACAGGACAAAAATTTAAGAATGGATTAAAATCGATTTTGATTCCGAGTCCAACACATCGGGTACTCGAAATCGAAACCGAAACTAGTATTGGTACCCGGAACATGTACTCTGGAAGTTCCAGAGTACAAGTTCCAACAACCTGTACATTTACATGTTGTAGAACAATTCCAACGAGGTATTCTATTGGAACTTGTACGTTTATAAATTCTAAAATATATTCCAACAAGGTACTCGAAACTGGAATCAGAACTTGTGATTTCAGATAGAGTTCGATTCCAGGTTTCAACAAGATAAAGTTGGATTACAACATAAAAATAAATATCCTAAAAAATACAGGGTATCCGAATTTGCTCACCCCTATCCATGACTGAATCGTAATAAACCACATGACTGAATAGTTTTCTAGCTACTAGAACCACTTTTTTAAAATACTAGAATCATTTTGGATATCAAATTTGGATGGCTAATTTTTAAATGATTTCAATTCATCCGCCTATAAAAAATTGAATAGCCAATTCATTGTCATCCCTATTTTTATTTGATAATATTATAAATAATAATTGATATTTATATAATTCAGATCATTGTGAGGCCAACTTCAATCATTTCCATTATACAAATATTATTTTTACCATGATTATGAAATACATATATAACTCAATCAAATTTCATTTAAGAAATTGGATACAACTCATTGTCCCCAATTATTTGCTCTGCATCCAGTGCTTTTATTTGATCCAAACAGTACCACTTCTATTCTTATACAACAAGATATTAAAGAATAGACAATTATATCTCATCATGTCAATTGCGTGAGAAAAGAGGACTTAAAACTAAAAAGCAACAATAATCTATGCTAAAAATCTCATGTTTATAAACTTTCGGAGGACTGTTCCTTACAACCGCAACTCTTTTCGGGGGGCAGAACATAATTTTTCTCGCACCTTTGAGTTACGATAAACACCCTCTAATTTTACACTATTTTTCCTTTTCCCCCCTCTTTTCCAGCATATTTTAACTTCTACTAGCCGTCAACGACGATCGTCTTACACGTGTCTAAAGCTGGCACGTACAGTTTGACTTCGTGAATAATTATTGTTTGCCAACCACTGTTTACCATCGGAATCCGGTAACTTACACGTGCCTTGTTCGGAGAGGAGCACATTACACGTGTGCAAATAATCTTACAGAAAATAATTTAATTACCAGATAATTCCCGAGCTTATCTAATGATATTTTGGCGTGGATTTGGGTAGGATTGGGAGCCGATTAATTCGCCGGGAATCCGGATTTGGCCCGGATAATTCCTGAGCTTATCGTGAAGATGGATTTCGAGCGGATGAAGCTCCCGAGACTAGAGAGCATGGACTTAATGAAATTGAGATGGTCGTCCTCCGTTTTAATGAGAGACCTTCTCTTTCCCTATCCTTGGATAAGGACATTGGGCAAGCAAAGAAGGATGGCCTGCCCTAGAGAGGCCCCCTCCGCCCTTAACTTTGCTTTCTGCTTCGGTGTTTGAATTGCATCGAAAGCCATTGCGTGCGTAATGCATTCACTGTTCCTCTGTCTCATCCAACAGTAGCGTGGCGATAGGGGATGGATGTGAATATAACAGCCCATAACGTTACAAGGAGAGACAAGACTGCCTTCAAACTTATACGCCTCACCTAAAAGTCCAAACTATCTGCTCCTTGTATTCTGGCTTATCACTCTATTTCATCGGATAAAACTAATAAGAAGAATAATAGATCGACTTACAAATGAATTTTAGTCGAAATTAATACACTAAAATATTAATACACTGCCGTCCCTGCACAGATTCAATGCATGTGGTTTATTTTAGGGTAACTGGACTGGTGCATGTTTTAGATGCGAGACCTGCAACAGACATCCGGACCGGGCCCACGAGTTTGACTCGGCCATCCCCTGTCAACTCAAAACAGGCTACAGCAGTAAGCTGCAGGACCTGTAATGCCTGTCAGTCTGTTACTATTTGTGCGTAAAGTAAACGGCCTACGTGATTGAACCATCACCATTCGTGGGCTCGTGGCTGGAAAATGTCAAGGTCAAATTCCACGAACCGGGCTTGGCCCTTGGGGTTACGTGGCGCTGCAAGATTGATTCGGATAATGTTGCCAAGAGTAGTTTTATGATGGCAAAATTAAAGGAAGCCTGGGCTGGGCTGGCCCAAAGTATTAGGCCGAGGTCTAACTTAGTTGGTCCCGGTTTGAACCCGATCGTAAACGAACCGGCTTCAATAAGCAATTTTGTAGTTAAACCGGTCGTAATAAACCGGGTCAATTAGATACTTCTGCGTATCCACGTTTGACCTCCTCCTCTCCCAATCTTCTTGCTGTCGCAAGGAGCGCAAGAGATCGGCCATGGCGGCGAGTGCGGCACTTATCCTCTTTTCCCACCTCACAGTAGTCGTCCTTCTCTTCTCATGCTGTTTATCTTCTGGGATTCCGTCGAAGTACGATGGCTTCTCCTACAGCGGCGGGGGGGAGGGGTGGGAGGACGTCATCGTGGTTGACGCCTTCCTGGACCCGCTCTGCCCCGACAGCAGGGACTCGTGGCCGCCGCTGAAGAAGGTGGTCGACCTTTACTCCCCGCGCCTCGCCGTCATCGTCCATCCCTTCCCCCTTCCGTAACTCCCCTATCTCTCTCTCTGATTGAAAAAGTCAATCTCTTGATCTTTTAATGGTATTATAAAATTGATCAACGGTAGCACTGTTGATATCGAGAACTCAAATGTTAAGCAGGATGCAAAGTTCATTTTTATCAAATTGAAGATCATAAGACAAAAATTATTTCATTCACACAAATTTGTTATGTCATATGTTTATCTTCATATTAAACATGCGCACTTAAAAAACATCAGGTAGTATAATTGGTACAGATAGTGAGCTAATTTTATCGGAATGAAAATTCAAAAGGTGCACTACCAATACAGTCAATACTACCACACACTTTAATTATGCACATGCTATGAACAGAAGCATGGCATCGGGAGAAAAAAGTTGTCATTTATCAGGGTAGACAACTAGACATGTTGATCTTAAGGTATTTCAATTGCACCTTTATTATTTTTGAACTTCAATATACTCGACTTTGGCGCAAGAATGAGAGATGATTTATGTCTAATTAGCTATTGGTAGGGAATGTGTTATGTTCAGTTTGATAACCGATTGTTGTCTCTATAGTCAATGAAGTTAATAAGGGGCATAGTAAAGCTAAACTAGTGAGTAGAGAAAGACTGATCATCATGTCAGCACCAAGCAAGATATAGAAATCAATCTCTCTTAACATTCTTTCCACTGTTTGTTTTTAGTACTATAATCAGCTCTCATTGGCAGGGATCCATTGCAAAAAGACTGGTTTATATTACCCATCTTTTGGATACAAAATAACAACAACTACCACTACAACAATAACAAACTATATTTTGTGGATAGAGATATAGGTTGAGAAATGTAATATCTTCAACTGCTGAGTTCCTTTACTTGTTCTAAATTTTCTCTTGAACTCTTAACATCTTAAAGAGATAATGACATACCATTTTTTTTGATAAAAAGTGATGCCTACAGACCACACAATTCATTTCAAGAGATTCAAAAGAGGGATGAGATAATGACATACCATGACCAACAAAGTAGTTCTAGAAGTTAGGCTCTCATTTTTCTAAAAGAATCTCCTCTTTCATGATACTCATCAATAGTATCTCTATCTTTTGTTGTAATGGTCTCTTGTTATCATGTTTACTTTGTCTTAGTTTCTTCATCTTCATGCCTCCAGGATTTGCATCATTGACTCTTGTGTATCTTTCTTTTTTCTTATCCTTAGTGCCTAGTGCTTAGTTTTCTCACCATTCATATTACGATAACTCTTATGCCTGTAGCAATCAACCAAATATCTTCAGCAGTAGTGACTCTAGTGCAGCTACTAAGTACTTTGGTATTTATTGAGTCTATACACTTATGAGAGGAGTACAAATGCCATCTATATTGTTAGAGGTGATGGCTTATTTTTCCTTTGTGATGGACAGAAGTAATTATATCCTAGAGCAGAGCTTCAGATATTATTATCTCTACTTTAAAGCACCAGCCCTCATATAATTCCTTGCACATGTTTCTCAACTCAGGATATACATTTATAAGTACTTGCATTAATAATTGTTTGCAGTTTAAAGACTGATTGCTCTGCTAGTGTAGTAATTTTCATCCTTTAAATTGCAGTTACCATAATAATGCCTTCCTCGCTTGCCGTGCCCTTCATATCGCAAACAAGCTGAACACATCATCAACATTTCCATTGTTGGAATTGTTCTTCAAATATCAGGTTCAATGTTTTCAATAAGGATAATGATTTATTTGGTGGATATTTTTATTGCAGTTAGAAATAACACCTCTGACAAGTATTTCTCCAATTTGAGATGGAGAAAGTGCCACCCTAAATATCAACAGGAAAATTAAACTATAGGCAAAGGAGCTTGATTGCATAGGAGTCAAAACAAAAAAAAATCATGAACAGCTATAGTCTTGAGAAATCTTCAGCTTTTAAAGCTTGCGTACTAATTAAAGCTTACTGAACAGGATAAATTTTCTAATGGAGCGACAAAAAGCATGCCAAGAACTGCTATAATAGAGAACATGGCTGAGCTTGGTGTTGTGGCAGCTGGAAACTCCATGTCTGAGTTTCTATCAGGTTTTAGTGATACTACAACGGATCTTGCAGCAAGAACCTCCTTCAAGGCAAGCTATTGAACAAATCATTCATTCAATTAGCCTGCTGCTTTTAGTTAATACTATTTTATGTATTCTGCAGTATGGGTGTACAAGAGGGGTTTTTGGCGCACCATTCTTCTTTGTGAATGGATTTCTATTGCCTGGTGGTGGATCAGCCCTCGACTTAGCAACATGGAAAAGCATCATTGACCCACTAGTGGAGAAGCAACAGGTACAGGAGAAAGAACTAGCTTTTTCTTTCCTACTGTAGTCTGTAGGCAAAAGTAATTTAAATATGATGACCCTTTAGTATGTATATCTACTGGCTTAAACTGCTGTCATATACAGATTGTACTATGTCACCCTTATCATAAAGTTATGGCAAGCGCCAATTACAATGGCTTTCTATCAAGTGAATTTTTTGCTTGCTATCCATGCATGTTGCTTCTCTTGCTTGCCTAGCTGTATACTTTAATTATTTTGTGTAATTTGATGAAAACAGCTTAAGCGTTTTGATTAATTTAGGGAACGAATGCAATTAGATTTCTATTTCATCATGGAAATTCCATCACATTTTCACTTGAATCTCATGATTAAAAATGGGAAACCAAAAACAAGAGAATTGTTTTTATTTTTGAAAAGTTTGTTTATTAGTTCGAAGCATTTATCAAGAAAATGGATTAGTGTTATGTGTATAACTCTGAGGCATTTGTCAATAAAATAGATAAAAATCATCTTTTGAATTTATGCTTTTATTTAAATATGTTGAAAACATTTCTCATATGGTTTATAAGAGAACTTTAATTCAACTATAAAGAAAAATACAACTTTTTGCATGAATTTATTCATGTGTATTACTTTATTTAAATATGTTCTGCATGATTTGTGTATTACTTTATTAACTATACGATGTTTGTGTTATAAGAATATATCCAAATCAACAGTGTATCCTCATTCATAATTTATGTATTATTAATACAATTTATGCTTGACATTTTTCATCTAATTCCTAGGAAAAAAAAACACTTTCCATCTAAATAAATTATTGATTCGAGGAATCCTTTAAAGTTTAAACTAATAGAAGACAAAAGAATCTCAGCATTCTCTGCCAACTATTATTTGCATTATTCTCTTGTTTTGATAACAAAGTAAAAGGAAGGAAAAAATAAGAACACAAATCTATTGACTTATCACAAATCACAGCTCGGATAACAGCACTAATGATTAGCCCAATTGCAACATTAACAAAGAGACATTAGTAAGGGAGTCTACTCACACGCACGAAACCTCCCCAAGACTTTCTCCTTCTTTTCTTGTCCTCTTATATCTGTGGGCCCCATTAGTAAAAAGTTTACCCTACAAAGCCTACTAGGATGGTAGACATTTGGGGGTTATTATTTAAACCCCCTAAAAATTAAATTCTTCGCTAGGGTTCTTATCTTACCAGAATTATATTTCAACAACAATAAAATATTAAAATATAATTCTTTGTCGTAATTAAATAGAGCTTACCAATTTGCCACCAACTGTGCTATTCGTCCGGGGCTAGATCGCCCGTAAATCTTGTACTTTATTGTATAATTAATTCTTATTCTTATAATGAATTTGTTAACGTCGGAAAAAAAAATAAAAAATAAAAAATTAGAGCTTACCAATTCAACCCGATGACAACAGCTATTACACACTAATTAATTATTATTTAAATATAAATGGAATTAAAATTTATGAGTTGACGTTGACTTTTTTTCTTTCTTATCTCTACACGTCTTCAATTCCATCTCCAACTCTCCTATCAGGTCAATGGCTTCCTCCGCCGGTACCGGCGGCCACGTTCTCTCAGCCGCGAGATTCCTCCTCGCCACTATCCTCACGCTGGCGCTCACGGCCGGTTCTCCAGCCGCCGCCGCGGTCGGTTTCGAGTTGCACCACCGGTTCTCCGACCGCGTGCGGGAGTGGGCCGAGGAGCGCCGCGGCGCCGTCGACCACCAGGTCGCGCGGTGGCCGGACAAGCGCAGCGTCGAGTACTACTCCGCTCTCGCCCACCACGACAGCGCCCTCCGCGGCCGCTTCCTGGCGGGCGCCGGCGCCAACTCCTCGGTCGACGAGCTGCTGGCGTTCGCTGCCCGCGGCAACATTACGTTTCAGATCCCCTCCATGGGATTGTAATACGTTCTCTCCGCTATCTATCTCTTTTTTTCTCGCACAATCCGTAAACTAAGCGCTCGATGTTTTGTCTGCATACGAATGAATCCATAGCTTGTATTATGCGTTCGTGGAGTTGGGGACGCCGAAGGAGGAGTTCCTGGTGGCGTTGGACACAGGAAGCGCCTTGTTCTGGGTGCCATGCGATTGCTTGCAGTGCGCGCCCACCAACGACATGAACTTTTACGGAGTGAGTCTTCAATCTTCATGCCTTGCGTTCATGCTGCATCTGCTCGATCGTCCATTAATTGCACCTTCTACGAGACTACAGGTGAACATTACCTACAACATCTACAGTCCGAGCAATTCCTCCACAAGCCAAAGAATCCTTTGCAGCGACGCCATTTGCAGCGCATCTTGCACCGGATCAAACACCACCAGCTGCCCTTACCAAGTCGCCTACGCCGACGGCGGCACAACTTCCGGTGTATTGGTTGAGGACATCCTGCACTTGACCACACAGGATTCAACTCCGCAGCACACCATTCAAAAACCGGTCATACTCGGGTAGTAGTCTTGTTAATTTCAACCCTCAATTTGTATATAAATTTCGATATATCATGTTAATTAATCTTGTAAATTACACTCTTCAGTTGTGGAAGGAATCAGACTGGTTCGCTGCTGCAAGGCGGAGGGGCAAACGGCCTCTTGGGGCTCGCCAGGTCCAAAATCGCAGTCCCCAGCATTTTGGCCAGCGATGGACTGGTTTCTGACTCCTTCTCGATGTGCTTCGGGGGTGACGGCACCGGCAGACTCGACTTCGGAGACAAAGGTAGCTCGCAACAAGAAGAAACGCCATTGATCAGTAGCAAACAGTTTGGGTATTTATATAACTACTCTCGTTTAAATTGAGTTCTATATATATTTCTTACCAACTTAAGCTTTTAATCAAAATAAATACTCACATTTTGCATATATCGTAGTGGTTTATATGTTATAACCATAACGGGAATGGTGATCGGGAATAGTTCGATCGCCGAGTCATTCAACGCCATCGTCGACACCGGCACCTCCTTCACATACTTAACTGATCCGATGTATACAAGCCTTGCCGAGAGTGTAAGCCATCAATTTCGATCTCGTTATTGAATGCCTATAATTTTTAATTTGATCGAAAAATCATCTAATTATACGTCTTCCATTTTAAAGTTTGATTCCCAGGTAAGTGAGAAACGACGGCTGATAAATAATTCCGACCTCCCTTTCGAGTACTGCTATGATTTAAGGTATATATCAGACTGATATTATAGATAATAATTAACTGATTATATATATATATATATGATTGCTGATGACTTTAATCTTTTTCTCAGTCCCACTCAAACATATTTTCTTCTTCCTAAAACAAGTTTCACGACGATGGGTGGAGGCAAATATCCTATAAATGAGATTGTTATTCAAGTTTATTTGCAGGTAAATCATATATTGATGCATGTGCTCATGCTATTAATTAATTGATTAACATTAATTTAAATTATTTGAGTAAATTAATCAATCAATGATGTGCAGGGCGATTCATCACCATCAGCGTATTGCCTGGCTGTTATCAGAAGTCACGATGGATTCAATATCATTGGAGGTAATTAGCAGCTGCATTATTTTATTTCCTCAATGATATTTAAAGAAAATGAAAAAGAATTATGATCCTGCACGCAGAGAACTTTATGAGTGGGCTTCGTCTCGTCTTCGATCGCGAGAAGCTCGTCTTAGGTTGGGAGAATTTTGATTGTAAGTATAGACTATTAATATTAAGTTTAATGTGAAGTAAATTTATTGAAATGTAATTGCTTTTATATATTGATCACCGTGCATACATTTTATATATTTTTCAGGCTACAACAAGACGTCGAGCACATCGGCATCCTCCCTTTCAGAATCTCCGGCTGCTCCGCCGGCCATGTCGCCGGCCGAATCCGGCCGGAATCCGCCGCCGCAGATTGGCAGTGGCTCTTCGAACCTGGATGTGTTGACGAGCAAATTGGCGTTGATGGTGTCTCTGCTCTCTCTGGCATTCCTCTGATGGTGTTCCTCTTTTTTGCTTATTGGTTGGAATTTGCTGCATAATAAAAATATATCGTTTATGTTATTTTGAATAAAAGTGACATTTTAATTTTATTCTAAAAAAAATGCTCTTCTTCGATTCCCATCAAATCAAATCCTTAGATATACATAGAATAAAATCCAATTATATTAATCTTTTTTAAAATTTAACGCTCAATACGAACTAATAGGATTCGAGGATTTAAGAAATCCTTATAAGCAAATACTGTGCTACTCACCATTGATGGTAATATTTTGTATGTTTTCTACAAATTTAGGGTTCAAGTTCTAGTACGATGATTTATTATGAATTCTATTTTTGTTAAAAAAAATGGTTAAACAAAAATACAGTAATATTTATAAAATTGAAGACTTCAATAAAAATTTATAGTTATATATTAATTTTAATATTAATTTAGTTTTTTTAATTACATAAATATTTTATTTATGAATGATTCAAATAGAAAACTTAACAATTTAATAACTAAGATGAAATATACTATTCTATTGTCTCATCTTGAACTATTCAGTTGGATTATGTGGAGCATTCGAAATGTTTGGAATGAGTATATTTTTAACTCAATTTTCTCTTCTACCAAAGCGACTCTACGAAAAGCTCTTCAACATTGGAACTCTTCTCGAACCATGTTATATACATATTAAAAGCAAAATGCAAACAAGCCATGTGGCATTTTCACCGTCTATGTTTGCTGACTTGACATTTTTTTAATTTTTAAGAATTTTTTATTTTTTTTAAAATTTGCTTTCTTAATTATTTGCATTTTTTTGGTAACTGATATAAGTGGTAATTTTTTTTTAAAATCTTCATTTAACTGCTTACCCACGAACACAAAACACATTATGTATATGTCAATTTTCCTTCTTCTCCACCTCCTCCCGCGGCAATGAGGGAGAGCATGATTCAAGCGATAGGGAAACTACTAGAGGTACATTTCTTCTTCAGCGATAGGGAAACTAGAGGTATGTTAATTATCATTTCTTCTTCTGCTGCTTCATCATCACACCAATGATCAAAATTTTCATTATGAATTTTCTCATCTCATTTTTAATGGACGACGTTGTTGTTATTTACTTATTTCCTCCTCTGATCTCATTATGAATTTCTCATCTCATCTTTAGCTCTGTGGTAAGTTTTTTCTTTATGATACAAATTTTATGTTCTCAAGCTTTCGTATTCTTTTTCTTAAGAAAATTGTAGATGTGAATAATAGTGTAAGATTTCAATTTTTTTAAGTAAGATCTATATTTTATACTTCATTTCGACTCCATAGTAATCATTCATTGGCACCTTTTTTTTTCCAGCATTAATCATTTTATCTTCTTCTTCTTGCAGCAAGAAGCTTGCTCCTGCTGCTTGCTTTTGAAGCTTTCTCCAGTAGCAACTTCCATCTGAAAAATATCATTGCTGTCCCTTCCTTCAGTATCAAAGCAAGCGTCTTCTTCAGCACCACTACAAGAAAAATAAGTATCAGTGAGGATATTTTGTGACGGCTAAAATTCGTCACAAACTGTGACAGATTTATGACGAATTTGTCATGGCGTGAAATGAACTTTTTTTTTTCAAAACAGTGATGGAAAATCCGACACAATACGATTCCGTCACAATTTTTTTGATCAATTTGGCATAGAATTTTTAATAAATAGCATCAGTGACAGAATAGTGACGGATTTCATTTCCGTCACTAATTTTTCGACACTAATCCATCACTGAATTTTTTTCTTCATATCCGTCACAAATCCGTCCCTGAGCCACCACATAACAGTGACAGATCAGTAACAGAAATAGAATTCCAACACAAAATTAAACTAAGTATTAGTACAATAAATTTTATCATGTTTAGTCCCACGTGGGTTAAAAATAGTTTTTTACTTATTGTTAACCATTATAAATATAATTCTTTTAGTCTCATATGGATCAATTTTTTTCTCTCATAAGTTTCTTAAATTTTATAAATTGACACCTCATGAGACCAAAAAGTTTACTATCATGCTATCTTTTATAAATTTATTAAAAATATTATAAAAGTATAAATAATAATATAATGTAATATCATTATTGATTATTATAATATATTATAATATATTATTATATTATTACAATATACTATTATATTATAAAAATCTATAATATATTTTTATCAATATATTATAATTAATATCATAATTAGTGACGAAAAATTTATTTTCGGTCATCGACATCAGTGACGGATTTTGTGACGGACACATCCGTCACAGAAGAACAAATGAAACATTAGCCACGAGACTTTCAGCAACGAAATTTGTGACGAAAATTTCCATCACTGATGCTATTTAGTGACGAATTTTTCCGTCATTGATACTCTGTAAAATTGATCCACCACATACTCTTTAGTGGGCCTTCTCTTCAAGAACAAATTGTGCCTTCTTTGTGATGCCTACGGCCACCTCCTTGGCCCATGGACTAGCACAACGAGGCTGCACTCTACGCCCCCGGGTATCAATATTGTTGGCCTAAGGTTTTCTACCTTGGTCTTAATATCAATTTTGATGATAAAAAATATGGAACTAATATTTCATTGAGAAATCTTTCAGGTTCCATATCGGTTAGTGCTCGACGTCCGCAATCGAAAAAATCGAAGAAATCAAAAAATCGGAAGGACGTTGGTCGACGTGCTCGAATTCGTCAGGAAGCTAGCGTTTAGGTTTAGGGTGTCTAGTTTATATTGTAAATCCTTTTTATGATGCATAAAAACCCAAAAACCATCCCCGAATCTTAAAACATGAAAACCCGAAAATCATCCTGAAATTTACTAAGCTTAGGGAGCTCATTGGAGGGCTATATGACCTAGATAATTTCTTGACATAAAAAATGACGGTAATTATTCCTTGGGTTAAAATTAGATAACGATATATTTTTTAGGAATTTTTGGAAGCCCTTAGCCTACCTATTCCCGACTCGAAAGATTAGAAAATTTTTATTTTTCGAAATTTTGTACTAGACTCCAAAAATTAGATTTTGATTCTTAAGGATTTTGATTTTTTAGATATTTTTATTGAATCCAAATGGGTGGTAATCTTTATATAACATTTATGTTTTAAAATTATTAACTTTAAGTAGGCTTAGCGAAGACGAAAATCAAACGAGCAGAAAAATAAAGCAAAGAAAATTGCTCTGCCCAGGTTCGGTCGATCGGTCGGTCGACTGAATGGTGTTAAAAAATGGCACTAGCCATTTTGGTCGATCGATCGGTCGATCGAACAACGCCAAAAATTGGCAGTGGCTACTTCGGTCGATCGACCAAGGCCAAAATTTGGCAGTGCGTGCGTCGGTCGATCGATCGGATTGCGGATCATTGAACTCGCGACTCATTCGGTCGATCGAACAACGCGATTAAAGCAACGGTCGCGGGCGGTCGATCGGTCGATCGATCGACGATCGATCGGCAAGCGCCCGAACGACGAAAACAATTAGTTTTTTGCCCGTTGAGTTGTCGTTCGGTTAAGGGGTTATAAATACTCATCTCCATCCTTCATTAACCCTTCTTAACAATTGATCCAAGCTTCCATTGAGCCAATTCTTGATCATTCTAAAGCGTTCCTTGAACCATCCTTTTGATAACCTTAGTTTCCAAGATACATTATTGATCTAGTCTTCAAGATTTATCGATTCATCATCTCAAGGCATCAAGAGGACTAGAGAGTATCTTTTGGAGCTAAGTACTTATTATTTGATTTATTGCTCCAATTGTTATTGTATTTTATTATTTATTTCATTGTAATTGAACTTGTGTAAACCTAGGTTGCTAGGTTTGATTGAGTTGGTGGTTGTCTTGGTGTTAATGCTTAAATCCATCGGTGTAAACGTAGTTTGCTAGGATTAGTTCTTGTTGTCCTTAGGATTGAGGTGGGAGAGTGCTCTCGGTAGGAAGACGGAGACTTCCGGGTGTGGAAGTGCCTTCGGTGTGAGAGCGGAGACTCTCCCCTGAAAACATCCTCATTGTAAAGAAATCAAGATAATCTAGTAAACTTAGTTTGAAAATCCTAAGCGAGGTGCTTAGGTAGTGGAGTAGGCATTGGAGCCGAACCACTATAAATCAATGTGTTTGCATTGCTTCCTCTTGTGTTTGCTTAATTAGCATATATTACTTTGCTTCCGCTTGTTATTTAATTTGTTAATTGCCTAAGTAATTGACTAAACGATTAAAATCAGAATTAGGTGATAAGATTAGTAAACATACTATTCATCCTCCTCTAGTGTGATCATTTCACCCAACAAATATATTCAAGATAAAGACTCTCAACATATCCTCTTATTGATATATATATATATATATATATATATAAAAGATCGCGTCGATTAATGGGTTGATGCGTGATTTTGCTGATTTAATTAGATGAGGATTTTTGTTAATTGGGTTCTGGGATTGAATGTACATTGGACGCGTATAGTAAGAATGCTTGCGGTGGTAGATACATGTGTTATTGATCATTAATATTATTTACGGGTTGAGGATATATCTATTTTTTTAATTACTTTTAATATTATGCTTTATATATTTATGGGGGATATATATATATATATATATATATATATATATATATAACTTTTTCTATTATACAGAGATTATGATTTGAGATGTATAGTTAACTTAATTTGTTTGAATTTGTTTGAGATGATTCTTGATATTGTTTTTATATATTTTTTATTAGGTTATTGCAAAAACTCATGATAATCGTTTGATGACGACAATTATAATTTTGTTGCAAATTTGATAAACACATACAACCACATGTAGATGCGCTGCAATAATTTTTCACATGTTATTCATTCATAGTTAACTTTTTTTTCATTATATTTTTATCCATAATTTTTTATGATAATTAAGTTTTATAATTTATTTTAATTTCTATTTTTAATTCTTTTTGTATTCACATATTTTTAAAGTTAAATAAAATAATGTTATGTTGACAAATTTGATTTAATTCTATTTTTTAAAAATATGTCATTTTAATAATTTTAACTTTTTATAAATAATTACAATTAAAAAAGTTTATATATTCAAAATATTATATCAAATTAGTTACTTCAAACTCTATTCAAATTATAATATTTAATTATTACATTTATTAATATAATTAAACAATTTCTATTTACTTTTTGTACTCATTGCTTTCGATTACACTACTTATCTTTTCTCTTAATCCTTTTGATGTTACTATTTCATTTATTTCTCTTAGTACTTTATTTAATTTTTCATTTAAAATATTTTAAGCATTTGATTGTTTTTCTTTATGCATTATAGTTCCATTTTTTTTCTTATGTAAAGATTAATGTTGCTTTTTCATTTACACTATTAATACTTATGAATCTTAATTACTCTTTTAAGATTCTAAAATGTACTATATATATATTATTTTATTTCTATATGGATTTATTTTTGATGTTTAAAACTTTATATTTGTTATTATTTTGAATAATTATTGAAAATAATTTTAGTATATTGAAATAGTTTTTATATTAATTTTTGAGTTTTTGAAATATTAATTTTTGAATTTATTTTTAATAGTATTTCAAAACCAAAAAAAATAAGTTGTTTAAAATTATTATAAAAGAACATATAATATCGTATCCAATTATATAAATATTATATATAATTTTACAAAATTATTAAATTTATACTAAATTTATTTATTTATTCATAGTTATTTAATTAATATTATATTTATATATATTTGCGCAACGCGCAGATTCTCGTCTAGTTTTATTGAATATTTCAATATTTTGTATCTCCTTATCCTTCCTCTTAGAAAGTGATGTTGTTGTAATACTTTTCTACGTTATGTCCTTCATTTCTAGCGAAACTTACCATATTTGAAAAAAAGAAAAAAGAAAAATACAATTGCTTGGGATACTAGTAAAATAAAATTATTTATTTTTATTACTAATAATTTGTGAAAATCCTCCTAAATGCTTAAAATGTATCTATAATTTTAGAGAAAAAAATAAATTTAATGTGATATCAGGCAGACATTAGGCCTGGATTTCAAGATCAAACATTTTCTTAATAATTTCTTATATTGGGCCCCACCACATGGCATCGTATTCGTGAGCATGGACAAGTTAACTGATCCATTAGCAATTTTATTAACCGATTCATTAACAATTTTTTTTTCAAAACTAACAATCATAAATTGATCAATTAACTTCGGTTAATCGTCGTTATGATTTCGATTTTTATTATTCGATTAACTAATAAAAAAATTTAACCTATAAATATGATAATATTACTATGCAAACCACGTGATACCAAAATTCAAAATAACAATTGAAATGTTTATGATACACAACTTTAGTCAATGCATAATAACAATTGAAATGCTGATAGGTTATATGCATCTCACAATAAATTGATCAATTAACTTCGGTTAATCGTCGTTATGATTTCGATTTTTATTATTCGATTAACTAATAAAAAAACTTAACCTATAAATATGATAATATTACTATGCAAACCACGTGACACCAAAATTCAAAATAACAATTGAAATGTTTATGATACACAACTTTAGTCAATGCATAATAATAATTGAAATGCTGATAGGTTATATGCATCTCACAATAAATTGATCAATTAACTTCGGTTAATCGTCGTTATGATTTCGATTTTTATTATTCGATTAACTAATAAAAAAATTTAACCTATAAATATGATAATATTATTATGCAAACCACGTGACACCAAAATTCAAAATAACAATTGAAATGTTTATAATACACAACTTTAGTCAATGCATAATAATAATTGAAATGCTGATAGGTTATATGCATCTCACAATAAATTGATCAATTAACTTCGGTTAATCGTCGTTATGATTTCGATTTTTATTATTCGATTAACTAATAAAAAAATTTAACCTATAAATATGATAATATTACTATGCAAACCACGTGACACCAAAATTCAAAATAACAATTGAAATGTTTATAATACACAACTTTAGTCAATGCATAATAACAATTGAAATGCTGATAGGTTATATGCATCTCACAATAAATTGATCAATTAACTTCGGTTAATCGTCGTTATAATTTCGATTTTTATTATTCGATTAACTAATAAAAAAATTTAACCTATAAATATGATAATATTACTATGCAAACCACGTGACACCAAAATTCAAAATAAAGGTTATATGCATCTCACAATTGAAATACTTGTCTAATACTGTGAAAAGGATTTAATTGAAGGAAGCTAATTCAATCTTCCACGTACAATATACAAAGATTTATAACACGATGACATAAAACAGATTTATTTTTTCAATAAAATTAATTAAAGGAAGCTAATTGCACGCATTATGACATAATTCAATCATTATGTGACAGATTTAACCGATATTGTGCAACATCATTAGAACCTAAATGTGCAGCATCAGTAGAGAATAAATGAGAGAAAATGATTTTAAAATGATAAGAACTTATAATTTAGGGATGCAAGAGAGAAGTAGAGGAATATAGCAATTCCGGCGATAGAAAAGAGAAGAGGCCAATTGAGAGATGGAGATCCAATACCACGACGAGAAGCGGAGAGGTTGGGGAATTTGATTTCGTGCGTGGAAGAGGTGGTCGGGTCGACCGAACACTACTGGAAAAATGGGCATCAACAACGGCTTGCAACGACCCGATCCGTTGCAAAGTAGCAGTGACAGAAAAGCACGTTGCTGATAATTTAGCAACGACGCTGCAACGGTCGATCAGGCCGTTGCTAATAACACTATCAGCAACAGCTTTGCCACGGACAACGGGCTGTTGCTGATAACCTTATTAGCAACAGCCCGTGAGGCAGTGGCAAGGCCGTTTGTGACAGTCCGTGATATCAACCGCTGTAGTATCTCTACCGTTTGTGACAGGCCGTGGCAATTCAATCTCTACCGCAGTTTGTACTTCTGTGATATCAACCGCTGTAGTATCTGGTGGGACTGATGTCTGAGTAACTGGCCGATCAACATTATCATTCAGGTGAAATTGACCCCCAAGACTATCAAGTATCATAGTTCTATAGGGATTAGATTGATTGGATGAAAAAGCACCAGCAGAGGAAGATTCACCATATGTTTGAACGATAGGATTGTTCGACGTCCCGACTTCACGTGACTCCCCGTGACAAGTCCATAGAAAATATCTTGGTGCAAATCCTTTGCTATATAGATGCAGATTGACAGTCTCCCGATCCAAAAATCGTCCATTCAAGCAAATGCGCCACAGACATCGAATTTTATCATCGAGGCTAACGAATTTCCGATTCGAATAGGCGAAATTTAGGAAGTACGTTACGCCTAATCGAAACTCATTCGTTAAAGCTCCACGATCAAGACGTCGGTACATCCAACTTCGATCAGCCGACATGATTCTGTCAATCAATGACAATTTCTTTGGTTAATGCCTTTAGATGAGATTGTCCTATTCCATTCGGAATTTATGTTATTCATATTGCACTAAGTACTTCTTTTAATCGCTAACTTCATTCTAAATTTCGGTAGCATCTCCCTATAGTTCTCCGAATACGCATATCATTTGGGCGTGTATCAGAGAACAAGAGAGATGCTGCCGAAATTTAGAATATGTTAACGGTTAAAAGAAAAACGTAAGTGCAACACAAATAACTATATTTCCAAATTATTCAATCAGGGACAATTTAAGGATTGTACGTCGTATAAAAGATCATCTACTTCTTTTACACGAACATACAACCCCCAAACAGATCTAAGTATTTGCTAAATCATATTCGACTCGTCGATGCGTACGTGAAATATATCAACTCGTTGGATGGATGATTATTTTCTAAATGTTTCGAGTCAGTTCGAGTCCATAGTGGATAATTCCTACACGAGTCCAAATTAGATGATTCCGGCGGGAGTCCGAATTTAACGATTCCGACGCGAGTCCGAAGTGGACGATTTTGGCGCAAGTCCGAAGTGGACGATTCTGGCGCGAGTCCACCGAGGACTACTCCGGACTAATTAACATTTTAACTAATTAATTAATATTAATCTACAACATTTTAACTAATTTAAATAATTAACCTATAATTATTAATCTAAAATATAATATTAATCTAACTAAATTAATCTAAAAATTACTCTAAACTCTAACAATTAATCTAAAAATTACTCTAAACTCTAACAATTAATCTAAAAATCATAACAATTAATCTAAACCCTAAAAATTAATCTAACAAATTAAACAATTAATTAAATAATTAATCCAAATAATTAATTAAAAATTAAAAATATATAAAAAATAATATTATATAAGCATTTTTGGCGCCGGAATCCAGTGTCCGGACACTGCATAAACTATCGGCCATCGACCGAAACCCTACTTTAAGGGTTTCGGCTGGCTCTAACAAGGGGGTGGAGGTCGAACGGGAGGCGGCGAGAAATACCTCGAATCGAACGGGAGACAGAGATCGGAATCAGAGGTCGAGGACGGGACGACAGCGTCAGAAGAGAGCAGCGGCGGCGGACAGAGGAAGAGGAAGAAGGGGGCGGGCGCGATCGCGTGCCCTATATAAACTTATCAGCAACGACTCACTTAGCCGTTAGAAAGCTGTTGCTGATAAGTTAATCATCAACAACGGCTCACGTGTCCGTTAGAACACCGTTGCTGATAATTTAATCATCAGCAACGACTCACTTGTTCGTTAGAACGCCGTTGCAAATATCAACGGCTTGAGCGGCCGTTGCTGATGGCCGTTGCTGAAGAACCAATTTCTAGTAGTGGAAAGAGGAGAGGGAGAGATAGGAGTCAGGGATGTCGGGACAAGGCCTCACGGGCATGAAAGCCACGAGAGAGATTCCGACGGAAGAGGCAAAAGGATCTTATAACATGATTGGGTTGGCACATGAAGAGGAGAGGGATAGATCGGGGGTCAACGCCGGGATGAGGCGTCACGGGGACGAATGTCATAAGAGAGATTGCGGCAGAAGAGGCGATCGACATAGAAGAGGGGAGGGAGAGATTGGCATCAGTGGCATGCGCCAAAGGATCTTATAACATGATTGGGCGATCGACATAGGAAGAGGAGTGGGATAGATCGAGAGTTGACGCCACGACGAGGCGTCACAGGGACGAATGTCATAAGAGAGATTGCGGTAGAAGAGGCGGTTGACACAGAAGAGGGGAGGGAGTGATCGACATTAGTGGCATGCACCATGCGGGAGAAGGAGTGGTGTGTGGTTGTTGTTCACTTGTTCTTTACATAGAGGCGTTTGGTACATTATCGTTTGAGATGGGATCTAGATTACTACATAGATGAGTTACAACTTTTAAAATTATTGGTAATGTTATATTACCATGTTTCGCATGGACTGTAATATCACCACTAATTCACATTACCTTGTTTGCTATTCAAAAAAGATTACTGGAAAACTTATATTTTTGACTAAAATATCATCAAATAAAATTGGATAACACTGTACTTATGATGCTCAAATATAAAAATAAATAAATCAAATAAATAATAAATAAATAGGCGAGGAGGGCACAAAGGGGAAGAGGTAGCAGCGCGCGCGAATGAGCTGAGATGAGAGTTTTTTCTATGTTAATAGGAGGTATTTTTTTGTTAAAAAACAATAATATTATCATTTTATTGGTAATCCACATAGTCATCCCTTCCTTGGTAATGTGGATTATCACTTGAGTGATAATGTATATTACCATGGATATCTAGATTATCGGTAATATATTTCAACCAAACGCAGTAATTTGATGGGCCCAAGTAATTTTATTTCAGATTACTGATAATCCATCTGGATTACCTCATACCAAATGCACTCTTAGAATTTCAAATTAAGTCTTAACATTTAAGTTTTTAATTTATTGATAACTTATAAATCATTATTTATTATAATATATTATATATATTAAAAAGGGATATATAAACTCAATTTTGGTCTCTATATATAGTTTCACCGTTTTTTTGTTTTGGTCCATATAGTTTAAATTTTTTTATTTTAGTCCATATAATTTCACTCTGTTAAAATTAATTCATGTCGTCACCCCAATAACTAACGGTGTTAAATATTATCCCACGTGGCAATCCTTTATTGACATAACAATTAAATTAATTTTATCCATTGCCACATCATTTAAATTATGATTTTTTTTTTATTTTCGGTTCATATATTTTCACGATTTGTTGATTTCGGTCCTTATATTTTAAATATTTTTTTTATTTTAATCCTTATATTTTTCACAATTTTTGGCAGTAAATCAAGCCAATTGTTGAACATTGCTTACTTGTGTGCATTGGAGATCGCGGGATGACACCATTTGCTGGCTGAATGCCGATTAGGCCACACAATAATGTCTGCCACTGAAAACAAATTAAGAAGAAGATATGTTGCTCCAAGAAAAGCTAATTACTTATTGAGACATGCTTTGCAGGGAAGAAAAGTTGGGGAATCAAATACAAATGAGTTATATATTTTAGTTATTATATATGGAGAGACACATCGAGGTGGTGGCCAACTGTGACTAGTACTATTGGTGGCAATCTCTTATAAGTTGCTTAGAGATCTGGAATTTGAACACCAATAAGATCTCTTTTGTGTGGATTTTCCACTTTATATGATTTGTAATATTCTGCCGTTTGTGGAAGTGATCTTGGATGTTTATCCAGTCATGTAATTGATTATACCCTTAATTCTCATTCTAGAAATGAATTTGCTATCTTTGACAATAATAATAATAAAAAAACATCAAGGTGATGGCCTCGTGATATAAAGCAAAAGAAATAATATATCAATTACAACATGTTCAAGGCAAAAGGAGTGAGCAAGCTAACAAGAAGAGTACCTAGATTGGACTTGATCCTTTTGTTGAGCAAGCTGAGATGCTACACTGTGATCAAGTAATATAGCACTGCAGGATTGGGCGACTGCTGGCTTTCGCGAGCAGGCGATTCCTTCCATGAGCGGGCGATGGTTTCTGTCAAGCAACCGATGGCCTCCGCGAGCAGGCAATTCCTTCTAGGAGAGGGCGATTGCTTCTATCGATTGGGCGATGGTTTCTGTATGTCGAGCAGGCGATTGGGCAATGGTTTATATCTTCTTCTAACATGGGTTCCGTGACTTGCTGTTTGGGCGTTCATGTTCCCTAATCCCCTCCCCCGAAACCAGTAACAAGGAGATAAAAGTGAAGGAAAAAAAATACTTACTATTCGAACAATATATAAATAATGGAGCTTCTTGATTAGGCAAAATTAATTATTGATTACGAATCTTTATCTTCTTCACTTTGTTCACCATTTTTTTTTCCAGAGCAATATTTTTTCCTTCAAGATTTTTAGGGGTTTTTATGGTTTTTGATGGATTTATAATGTGTTAAGCAATATTTATTTTAAATGGCATGACAATATATAATTTAAATGACGCGGCAATTAGATAAAATTAATTTAACTGTCATGTCAACAAAGAATTGTCATGCGAGATAATATTTAACATCGTTAGTTATCAGGGTGACGATAGAAACTAATGTCCTAATGGAGTGAAATTACAGGGACTAAAATCAAAATTTTTAAACTATATGGACTAAAATCAAAAAATGATGAAACTATAAGGATCAAAAATTGGGTTTAACCCTATTAAAAATTATGTTGAATAAGTCAATCGGTTAACTAAAACAGGTGGAGTTTTTTACTTTGCAGATCGAATCCAAATCGAAAATTGATTTTTTTTTCAAAAATATAAATCGAAATTGAAAAAACCATTTCAGTTTCGAACTGATTTTTCGATGAAAAACCAATTTTTCATCCCTAATACCAATAGGCACCGTGGAAATATCTTTTTCCTCAAAGAGGACATTTCTATAAAACTATAGTTGCGTGCTTGTTTTGTAGAATAGGATTTCAATCGGATAGGAATTCAATTGAAATTAATCATGATAAAAATCTCGTGTGATAAGCTTATATATGTCCTATCCAGCATGCTTGTTTTGTAGGATAAGCTCCTCGTTTCGCATGATAGGATTGCAATCGAATAGAAATTCAATTGTAATTAATCATGATAGAAATCCCGTGAGATAATCTCATATCTTATCTAGCGTTTGTTGAAATCTTGGATAAGAAAATATTTCGAAATCTTGTGTTTGTGTTCGCTTTGGAAAAAGAATTGAATATTAAAATTTTAGTATTAATAATTGAATACTTAATTTGATTTTATCAACTATTATTTTAAAAATTATGAAATTAAATTTAAATAATTATTATAATATAATAATAATAATAATAATAATAATAATAATAATTTTTAATAAAATATTCTTAAAAATTAAATTAAAATTTAACTTAAATAACGAGAGAAGAAAACAAATTCAAATCTTTAATTTCTAAACCCTCCCCCCCGTGAATATTTTTATCCCCATTAGAATATGAGATGGATCCGATATTTTAAAGTTGGGATATCTTTATACCCACGAAACAAACGGCCTAACGCGCTGCGAAAGGTTTAATAATGATTTGATTGAGCGAGTGAAACACGTGCATCTTAATATAACAATATTATGCGACAAGTGCGTGCATACGTATTTTAATTTCTATCACGAGTGCCATAATAAATGCTCCATAATGGGAGGGCCGAGTAGATTTGTCGACCGAATGAATCTTCAAATAATCTTAAAAGTATCCAAAAATGAGGTGCTTAGTATCGCATTGATCACGAGAAAATTGATGGAAAAGTTGTCATCCGATCGTAAGCAGTATTAATTGCTGCTGCATCAGCGCTGACCTCACCATCTTCTTTACATACTCATCTTCTCGGCATTCTCATCATCATCAGCCAATTCCCAAAACAGTACATTAATGGAGGCCTGCGAAGACATTGTCATCGTCGGCGCCGGAATCGCAGGGCTCGCTGCTGCCCTCGGACTCCACAGGTAACTGCTAGCTAATTTCGTGAGCGATTTGACTTCAAACAACTCAAATCAATTGACGTAGGTTGGGGCTTCGGAGTTTGGTGCTCGAATCATCTGACACTCTCAGAGCTTCTGGGTTTGCCATCACAACGTGGACTAACGCCTGGAGAGCCTTAGACGCCCTCGGCGTCGGAGACTCCCTCCGATCGCAGCACCTCCGGCTCGAAAAGTAATAGCATGCGCGCAGCACCTCCGGTGCTCATTAATTTCATCCTTTCCATAATTCCTACATAAATCAAATCTTATTTTTCAATTAATTAATCTCAGGTTGATTGCTACATCTACCACCTCTGGATCCGTCACCGCACAATTAAGACTCACAAAGCAAAGCAAACAGTGAGTTGCAGTGACTAGCTAGCTAATAACATCTTCTTGATTAAGAATCTAATTCATTCTCCTCTGCATCAAGCAACGGCGCCGAGCACGAAGCTCGATGCTTGAAGAGGAATCTGCTGGTAGAAACCCTGGCGAAGGAGCTTCCGCCGGGCACAATCAGGTTCTCATCCAAGGTAGTCTCCATCGAGCAGGTGGGCAAATCGAACCTCCTCCGCTTAGCAGACGGATCGACGATCAAAACCAAGGTAATTAATAGTATTTGATTACATTAGAAGTTATATCGAAGCAAATCTAACTAGTAATCATCGCAATGCAGGTGTTGATCGGGAGCGACGGCATCAACTCAGTTGTGGCCAAATGGCTGGGCCTCGAGGTGCCAATATTTGCCCGGCGGTACGCAGCAAGAGGCATCACCACGTTCCCCGACGGCCATGGCCTCAAGCCGGAGTTCGCGCAGTTCTTCGGGAAGGGCTACAGGGGCGGGATGGAGCCTTGTGATGAGCAGAGCGTTTACTGGTTCCTCACTTGGACTTCTGATCATGCCGAAGGTCAGTGATTAAACTAGTCTTGTTTTGATTAATTTCCATCTGATCTCTCGTCGTCTTGTGCAGATAAAGAAATGTGCAAAGATGCGGCGAAGGTGAGCCAACTGGTGCTGAGCAAGCTGAAGACAGCGAAGGCGTCCGAGGAGATACTGCACGTGATCAAGAAGAGCGAGCTGAGCAGCGTCGCCTGCTCGCCGCTGCGCTACCGGTCGCCGCTGAGCTTGCTGCGGGGGGAGATGAGCAGAGGAGGCGTGTGCGTGATCGGGGACGCGTTCCACCCGATGACGCCGGACCTGGCCGAGGGAGGATGCTCGGCGCTGGAGGACGGGGTGGTGCTGGCCAAGTGCCTGGGAGAAGGACTGATATGCGGCGGCGGGGGGAAGGGAGAGGATCAGGAGCGGAGGATCGAGAAGGCGTTGGGGAAGTATGCGGAGGCGAGGAGATGGAGGAGCTTTGAGCTGGTGGCGCGGTCTTACTTGGTCGGAGTGCTGCAGGAAGGGGGGAGCTGGGCCATGAACGCGCTCAGAGATCGGGTGTTGTCGGGATTGATGGCGAACATGCTGCTGAGCGAGGCCGATTTTGACTGCGGCAAGCTGGATGTGCAATCGCTGTAATTTAACTACGTGTTGGGATGACAGATTGCAGGATTTACAATGAGTGTAGTTCTAAAAAAATAGAAATAAAAATAAATAAATAAATAAATAACGAGAGTAGTTCTTATTTAAGACTATAATGAGCAGGCTGAGGCAGGAGTTCTGGGTGGACGGCGGCGGCGCTGATCTCTCGACGGGAGAATATCCGTCGTCTCCGGATGGCAGGCATTACTGTAATCACCGGCAGTGGTCGGCGGTTCAGGTGGTTGTATGCGGCAATCACAACTTCCTTATTGCCTTGTGCCGCTCTCCTCTCCGTCGCCGGCGTCTCATGATGGCAGGCGGCTGAAGAGGGTCCGCCGGCGTTTCCGGATGGGCGGCGGCGCTTGGGCGATGGCTAATGTCGACTGCATGCATGGGGCGGCGGTTGCAACATGAAGAAAACTAGGGTTTTTCTTCGTTCTTGTATGCTGTTACGTGAGGGAAGAAGAAGAGTTTAATGGGTCTAAGTCTATTGAGTTTGGATCCAACACAATGGATTCTTGACCCATTAAGACACCCATTCATGTAATAATAAAGCTTAATGATTTTAAGTTATTTGATCTGTTTTTCTTTTATACTTGTTTCTTATTGTTTTAAAATTAAATGGATTTGCATCCTTAAACCCGGATCCATGTCCCTCTTTCACCCGATCCGCATTTTAAGTGATTTCGGTTCAATTGGGTTCATTTCAAAATTTCGGTTCAATTGGAAATGGTTCAACTCAAATTTAATGTAGAGTTGGTCCGGTTCAAATAAATTGAACCCGGTCCAATTCCTTTATTTTGGGTTGATTTCAATTTATGGTTTGGTTTATTTTGATTCATATCTGGTTTATCTTCTGGTCCGATTCAAATAAATTAAAATCAGGTCCAATTTGATTTAATTTTGGTTCATTTGAAATTTCTCATTGGTTTAAAGTTGGTTCAATGTTGGTTGGGTCAACTTAGGTCTAATTTGGGTTTTAAATTTAATTTCTTTTAAAATTGCATAAACTAACCGAATCTAAAATTTCATGAACTAGAAGTATTAATATTTCTATGATTGAAACCAATTAGCAGTAAATCTTTTTATATATTGTGTTAAATCATGTTATATGAATATAATTATTTACTGCTTCAATTGTTGTATTGATAAATTATGATCTTGCATCTCTTTGTCATATAATGCTTGTTACATTAATTAACTATGTTATGTTGTAGTTAATTGTAATGCATATTATAAATAATGCCATGTTATTATTTATGCAATATTATGATGTCATGTGACCCATAGAATTTGACTAATTAAGGAATAACCATAACATCCTTAGTTATGTTAAATTATATATTAGGTAATTGATCACATAATTTAACTAATTGATGAGTAGCCACATCATCTTTAGTTATGTTAAATTATATATTTGACAATTTTTAGGTCACATATAAATATATATGATATCAAATTATAATTAGCTATTTAGAGTATGATAAATCTCATCCCACAGGAATTTTTGTTATACTTATATAGTAAATTAGTGTGAAATAATAGATTGTTTTTCCTAATTAGCCCACAGGTATTAGGAAAAAATATATAATTTGTTAGTTTCACATAAAGTCTAACATGAGTCCTAAAATAAAAGCTTAGCCCACAGGCAGTTTTTATTGTATTGACCTATGTTATTTTTATTTCTTTCTTATTTACATTGATAAAATTAGAATCTTATATACCTCTATTTAGACTATGAGCATTAATATATGATTTAAATATGAAACAATTTAAATTTTTTAACTACTCTGACTTTAAGACTATTTTTCCGAACTAACTAGGGACAATTATATAATCTAAAGGGAAAGACTCTCTCATTTAGGATGCATAAACATATATTACACTATAAGAAAAGATGAACCACCTGCTAGCATTATGGTTGAGGTCGTGTCTTATGAACAGTGGGAGCAATCCCATCACCTTATCGATGTTCATACAAATCACACTTTTCTACTAGTTTTTGTGATTCTGTTTGGGTAATAATGTAAGGAATCTACTGAAGACTATAAATAAATAATTTGAATATTCAGATAAAGTCCTTATCAACACCTTAATGACTAGACTGTCATCATTAAGGCTCACTAGAGTAAGAGGTGTGCATGAGCACATCATGTAAATGAAGAATATAATGACCTTACTTAAAAAACCAGAGGTTGATATGTTTGAGTTTTTCCAAGTTCATTTTATTTTGAACTTCTTACCAGCATACAGAGCCTTTAAAATCTCTTAAAACGCACATAAAGAGAAATTGTGAGTTAATGAACTTCTGACCATCTGTGTACAAGAAGATAAAAGATTGCTCGCTGAAATGGAAGGAAATACACATTCAATCTCTTGGTTTGATTATGAATCTAATATGGTTAATATTTATTATAACACTTGGTGGATTGATCCAGATTCTACAGTCCATATTTTCAATACCTTATAAGATTTTCAAAACCA
This sequence comes from Canna indica, assembly GCA_034359265.1. Lineage (NCBI taxonomy): Eukaryota > Viridiplantae > Streptophyta > Magnoliopsida > Zingiberales > Cannaceae > Canna > Canna indica. Next base: position 4,194,699 of record CP136898.1, on the reverse strand, counting down.
CATGAAGCTAATAGGAAGTGAGTATTGCATCTATACAGGAATCAGAGTGCGCTCACACGCGAAAGTCGTTAGAACATGCAGGCTTATTTTAAGTTCTGATTTTATTTTGTATAAAAAAAAATTTATTGAGTTGCAAGATAATTCCACTAATAATGCATTGCATGTTCAATAAAGTGCGGGTATTAAAGAATGTGTTATAGATGAAAGCTCTTTTAGGTTATAACACCAAAGGTCAGGACTTACATCCATTAAGAGAATAAAAGAGTTGGTAAATGAAGGAGTACTTAGTGCTTTGGATTTTACTAACTCTGAGACGTGTATAGACTGCATAAAGAGAAAGTAGACTAACATGTCAAACAAATGTGCTAATAGGAGCTCAAACATATTAGATATTAACATATAGATATTTGTAGTCGAGACATAGACTCATAAGGTTAAAAGTATTTCGCCTCCTTCATAGATGATCACTCACGCTACATGTATATCTATTTGCTTCATAGGAGGAACGAAGCACTCGATGCCTTTAAGGTTTTCAAGGCAGAAGTGCGAGAATCAAATAAAGTTCGTGAGATCAGATAAGGAAGGTGAGTATTATGGACGATAAACTGAGGATGGATAAGCACCTTGGTCCATTTGTAAAATCATTTCAAGAGCATGGGATAATTGCCCAATACACCATATCGGGATCTCTATATCAAAATGATGTTGCAGAAAGAATGGACCAAACATTATAGACATGGTGCGGAGCATGCTTAGCAACTCCAAGCTTCCTAGATCTTTGTGGTCTGAAGCCCTTAAGACGGTTGTGTATATATTAAATCGAGTTCCAACCCAGACTGTTCCTAAAATGTCATTCTTGTTATGGAAATGTTGGAAATCGGGTTTGCAACATATGCGTTTATGAGGTTGTCCGTCTGAAATAAGGGTTTACATCCGCAAGAGAAGAAGCTAGACCCAATAACTATCTGTAGGTATTTCGTTGGATATACCAAAAAGTCTAGAGGGATATAAATTCTATTATCCATCTCATACCACTAGGTTTGTGGAGTCAAGAAACGAATTTTTTTTTAAAATAACATGATTAGTGGGAGCGATTAATTTCAGAATTTAATTTCTGAGAAAGATCATTTGGAGGAGTCCAATCCTAACTCAAGTGAAAGATTGATTGTTATTCTCAGTGCACCTCTTCTAGGTGTTCAACAATCGATCATTGAGAATGCACAACTAGTTGATAATGACCAAGTAGATCATGGTACTCAACAATTACCAGACAATGTTGAGTAACCAATTGTGGAATAGGCTCCTGATCAAGAGCTTGATGACACAACATTAATGAAATCTACTAGGATAAGGAAGTTAGCTATTCCTAGTGACTATGCGGTAAATCTACAAGAGTCTAACTACAATTTTGAGCCCAAAATAATCTAAAGATATTTTTCACAAACCATGAGTTGCGGTCAATCTGAGTCATGACATAATGCTACGAAGAAATTAATAGATGAGTTTAATGGCATCAAACATGGTCTAGAATCTTGTCGAGTTGCCTTAAGATTTAAAGGCCACTGGTTGTAGATGGGTCTTTTAAATCAAAAAGGTTTCCCTATGCAACATCGAAAGATATAAGGCTAGACTGGTGGTCAAAGAATTCACTTAAATGGAGAGAATCGACTACACGAAGATCTTTTTCTCTTGTATCTAAGAAAGATTCTTTTCGTGTCATCATAGCATTTGACTTGGAATTGCGTCAAATGGACGTGAAAATGACATTCCTCGATGGATACATAGAGGAGAAAGGTTTATATGAAACAATCTAAAGGATTCTCCTCTAATAACAGTGAGCACTTGGTTTGCAAGCTCAAAACATATATGGATTGAAACAAGCCTCCCGTCAGTGGTACTTAAAGTTCCATGAGTTGATCTCTTCATTCGATTTTGTCGAGAAACATCATGGATCAATGTATATATCACTTGATCAGTAGGAGTAAGTTTTGTTTTCTTATCCCATATGTGGACAATATTTTACTTGCAATCAATGATAAAGGGATTGCTATATGAGGTGAAACAATTTCATCTCTAAGAATTTTGATATGAGTGAGACGTCTTATGTCATTGACATTAAGATCCATAGGGACAGACATCGAGGCATTTTAGGTCTATCTCAGAAGATCTATATCAATAAAGTCTAAAAGAGATTTCAGATAAAAGATTGTTAATCGTATGTAGCACCCATTGTGAAAGGTGATAAGTTTAGTCTTAACTAGTGTCCCAAAAATGTTTTAAAAATAGAACAGATGCAGAATATTCCACATGCTTCGGCTGTCAGTAGTCTTATGCATGCTCATGCTTATATAAGGTCCGACATAGCATTTGCTATTGGAATGCTAAGCAAATTTCAGAGTAATTCAGAAATAGACCACTGGAATGTTGCAAAGGAAGTGATGAACCTTAAAGGTACTAATGATATCATGCTCATGTATAGACAAACTGATAACTTAACTCAGTTCGTACCTTATTTTGAGGATACCTCACATGGTGTGTAGTTAAGGAGCTTCATTTCGGGTCTTGGAATCGTGGATTCCATTACTAGACCCATGAGGATATACTATGACAATTCAGCTGCGATTTATTTGGCTAAAAGTAGAAGTCGAATCAAGCACATCGACATAAAGTATTTAGCTATGAGTGAACGTATTAAAGAAAATTAAGTGGTCATTAAACACGTTCATGCTGAATTGATGATCGTCGATCCTTTGACAAAGGGCATGCCGCCAAAGGATTTCAAGGATCATGTAGATCGAATCGGACTTGGTCCCATCATGTAATTATTGTAAATACATTTTTGTCTTTAATAAAACTTTTATTTAATTTGTTATTTCTCATTTTATGGTGTACACATATAGTTCGAGAATAATAATTTTGTTGGACCTAGAATAAACATAGGATTTATTCATAAAGTTATTTTGGATTGAAATATATCGTGATACATAGAAGATAATACTTGCTCAAAGAGTACTTGTCGCTATGATTCGTGTGTTTTATTCCATCTAAAGTAGATATGAGATTTTTGGTGTTTTAATATATGGACCAAGTGGGAGAATATTGGACGTGGCATTATAAATGCATGGTCCACATCATCATCTGATGTGGACCACATATGTTCATGTGTATATCCTTATATGGTCCACATATTTTATATTTAATCATTTTACCTATGTTTATCTCAAACCCAGTTCAAGTCTATCTTTCCACATTTGATGGCAAGGTGCGTATATAAATAGGTCGGGATACTCATAGGTCCTCAGACTCATTCCTACCTTTCTACACCATCTATTGAGGGTTCTAAAAAGAGTACTGAAAAATCTATTGAGTAAGGTGCACATGAGCAAAAAGGGAATCGGAGCAGCGCATCAACATGATATCAATGGCAGGAGGTTAGTCTCGATCATACGCTTCCGCAATTTAATATGTTTATAAATTTATGCATGTTCTATTTATGATTTCATTATGTCATCGATTAGATCATATTGTGTTTCTATAAAATCTAACACCCTATTGTTTCCCAAATGAATTTGGTGGATTGGTAGCATCATCACATTGACTGTTGCATTGCATTTGGAATTTACTCAAACTAGATTGCTCGTGGCTTTGGGCAATCAGATCAGCACGGGTTAATGGGCCATCTTTTTGACAAATATTTTAAATTTATAAAAAATAAAATCTATCTAACATCATAATTATATAAGTTTGATATAAACTTAAAATTGACAATTTTGAAAGTGATTATTTTTAGATTAAAGTTGAGCTAAATATGAATTTATGTGATTTTTTAAAAATAATTTAAGAATATATACAATAATTAAATTACTTAGTAATTAAATTATATTTAGCTCTCATATTAATAAAATCATATTAGCTTTATATTAAATGACTTCATCCTGAAGTTGCCTTTTTATTATGCAAGACATGTTAATATTTAATTTAATTTATTAATCTACTATTTAAAATCAAATTGATAAAATTTGTCATATGATACTACAATAAATAATTAACATTTCGACATCAAATCACTATAAAATTTCGATGCCAACATAAGCCAAAATGTGCATACAGACGATAGCAAAAGCGACGAAAGGTAGTGGATAATGACGAGGGCTAGAATCTGACATGTCGACGCCTGAGTATGTGTCATTACAACAAACCAATCAAATTTCGACGCCAAATTAGTAGTATTTTTCAACACTTACGTCAGTCGAAATATACGTTGAGACACCTGCAAAAGCGACGAAAGTGGGTGAATAATGATGATAGTCAAAACATGACGTATCGACGCCTATGCTGGCGTCGAAATGTCTGAAGAAAAAATATTAAATCGCTAACATTTTAAAAAAATAAATTGTCGGAAGAATTTGATCATTTGAAAAAATTATATATGAAAAAAAAATTAAAGTAAAAAAAACTTGTATTAATCAAAAGAAACTTTGATATTACAAGTGGGGGGCAAGAGGAAAAAAGAGAGAGGGGAAAGAATATACCAATATTAACCGACAACGTTAAATATAGAGTTTAACCAAGTTGGCGCCTTCAATAGCAAGCTCGGCAAGGGATTTACAAAAATAAATTATATATCAACCTTGTAAAAAAAATTGATACCTTGAACAATCTCGATATATAATATATATGTAAAAAAGGAGAATAAAAAATTAGTGAAGAAAAAAGAAGTAGAAAATAAATAAAGGAGAAGAAATAGATGAAGAGATAGAAGAAAGAAGAGAATTAGGAGAGGAAGAAAGAAAAAATGAAAAAGAATGAAGTATATATAGAAGTAATAAATAAAAAATTATTTTTAAAATAATAATAATAATAAGTATTACATTTCCTGCCTCCTGCCTGAACGAGTGCACCCAACAGGCGCGCCCGCTTACCCGTGCCACGCTTGGGCGCGAGCCGCGCGAGTACCGAGTTGGCGAGCCAACTCGTGGATACTGGCGCATGTGGCGATAGTATCCAGACGTCAAAAGATATAGTTATATATTTTTTATATTATTTTTACATTTTGACGCCTGTACCTAGTGTCAAAATTTTTCCGCTGCAATAATTAATTTTTGTTGTAGTGCGTCGATATGTCTGACATATCGACGTCAAAGGCGTCGAATTTCTTTTTTTAAAAAATACTATTAAAAATAAATATGTGGCTGCCGATGTTTTTGTGGCAAATAAATAAAAAATAGTGAGATAAAATAAGTAATACATGTTGCAAACTTACAGAATTAATGCGAGACTAAATGCGGGCTAATGTGAGAATATATGTAAATTTCTTATATTTTCGGAAATTGCATATATATATATATATATATATATCCTTAAAACCTTTCATTTGCGTCAAATATATCCTGCCTATTATTAATTCGCCCAACCCAATGGGCTAATTTAGAGCTTAATTAGCAATCTTAATTAGGTGCACAGTGCTGTGCACTGCGAAGCTCTGCTTTGACCAATTATATATGTATCTCCTTCCTCGCAGTCTCTGGATGAGTCATATATGCATCTCCCGCCATTATCACCATCTCCATTTATATTAAATCTCCTCCTCTCCATGTTCTTGCCAGTTGCCATCACGAAGAAGAATACTTCATATCCGATACAAACACGTACGAGGTTGTCGTGCAATGCAGGTTAGGATAGCAACCAAGAAGACACCGCGTCAGCCTTGCCGGCCTTCGTGTTTATACTTCATAGCGATGAATGTATTCGATCACCCAATTAACCAAGTAGACTAATTTGAGGTGTCGTAGTCATACACTCATACAGTGCACTAACACCAAGCTTTGGCCACAAGTGGCGGCGGCGGCGCCTCCCCGCACCGTGATAAAGTCGTCATCTCCCGGCATCGATCATCACCGTCAGCGGTGACCTCACCCTACCGTCCATTCTCCCTTTTTATACTAATCCTCCTCTCGTCGATCTCCATGTTACTGCACGTCGATCTTTAAAAAAAAAACACTTCAACAAAGGAATCAACGGAGCTCTTTTTAAAAGAAAAGAAAATTTGTATTCATCGAATTAAGAGTAACGAGGAGTAATTAAGTGAGGACTCGTGTAGAAAAAAACTTCCAGGTAGTCAACAGTTGCACGTAAAATAATGCAGCCACTATGTGTCGACACCAAGTGCGTGTCCAACCACATGGGACACCTTTAGATATACTTATCTTTTTATAAAAAGTAATTATCTAAATATATTTTTGAACCAGTGAACTTTATCTCAAATTTATTTTTAACTTTATTTTTTTTCAAATTATATTTTCAACGGTCACATTTATATTAATTGCATCTAGGACCGACAATGAATCGGATACGGTGCAGATACCGAATTATCCGTATCCGCACCGCACGTCATATCCGCACATTCGTATTCGCACCGTATCCGTACCGTATTTAATAAAAAAATATTAAAATAATATATTTAATTAAAAAAATCAATAAATTATCAATTCATTGATTCAAAATAAATATATAATATACTTTAAAATTCATCTTGACATGAAATTACCATAGAGCTCTTATATATATTAATAACTTATATGAGCAAAATAGTAATTCAAAGGCGCGGTGCGAATACGGTGCAGATCCACAATCATATCCGTATCCCGCACCGTATCCGCGCGGATATAAGTTTTCTAAATTCGTATTCGTATCCATATCCATTTTTACTTACAGATATGGATCAAATACGGTGCGGATGTGATTTTTAGTTAGTGGATGCGAATAAAATTGTCACCCATAATTGCATTCCTCCGTTAAAATTTCGTCAGCTACCCCATCAACTCTGTGACATGGTATGCACGTGCATTAAAAAATTATTTTTTATTCAAAATTGATTAATTTTTTTTCAATATATCACTACTAGAAACTTGGTCTTCAGCAACGGCTATCAGCAACGGCCGCTCAAGCCGTTGCTATTTGCAACGGCATTCTTACGGCCGCCCTAGCCGTTGCAGATATCTGTATCTGCAACGGCGTTCTAACGGAAAACCGAGCCGTTGCTGATTATTTTAATTATCAGCAACGGCTTTCGGACGGAAAGGCTAGCCGTTGCTGATTTTTTAATTTTCAGCAACGGCTTGCTAACGGATAAGTGAGCCGTTGCTGATGATAACTTATCAGCAACGGCTTTCTAACGGGCGAGTGAGCCGTTGCTGATAAGTTTATATAGGGCACGCTCTCGCGCCCGACCCTTCTTCCTCCCGCTGCTGCCGCCGCCGCCTCCTGCCGAGAACTTCGCCGCTGCTGCCGTTGCTGCCGACGCCGACGCCTCTCGCCGACGCCTCTCGCCGCCGCGCCGCTGCCGCTGCTGCCGGTATGTTGATCGGCCGGCCTATACGGTTTCGGCCGGAGATGTTAAAATCCGACCGAAACCCTATTTCTAGGGTTTCGGCCGGCGGCGGTCGGCCTATGGCCGCCGCCGGACCTTCTACAGTGGCCGGACAGTGTGTCCGGCCACTGTACGCCGGCGCCGGAGGGTGGACTCCGGCGCCGGAATATATATATATATATATATATATATATATATATATATATTGTTTTTGAAATTGTTAATTAATTATTTTATAAATGTTAATTAATTGTTTAGATTAATTGTTTAATTTGTTAGATTAATTATTAGGGTTTAGATTAATTTCGGACGCGCGCCGGAATCGTCCACTTCGGACGCGCGCCGGAATCATCCAATTCGGACTCGCGCCGGAATCGTCCAATTCGGACTCGCACCGGAATCGTCCACTTCGGACGCACGCCGGAATCGTCCAATTCGGACTCGCGCCGGAATCGTCCACTTCGGACGCGCGCCGGAATCGTCCAATTCGGACTCGCGCCGGAATCGTCCACTTCGGACGCGCGCCGAAATCGTCCAATATGGACTCGAACTGTCTCAAAACATTTAGAAAATAATCATCCATCCGACGAGTTGATATGTTTCACGTACGCATCGATCAGTCGGATATGATTTAGCAAAACCTTAGATCCGTTCGGGGATTGTATGTTCGTGTAAAAGAAGTAGATGATCTTTTATACGACGTACAATTCTTGAATTGTCCCTGATTGGACAATTTGGGAATATAGTTATTTGTACTGCACTTACGTTTTTATTTTAACTGTTAACTAATTATTCTAAATTTCGGCAACATCTCTCTTGTTCTCCGATACGCGCCCAGATGATATGCGTATTCGGAGAACTGTAGGGAGATGCTGTCGAAATTTAGAATAATTAGTTAACAGTTAAAATAAAAACGTAAGTGCAGTACGAATAACATAAATCCCGAATGGAATAGGACCATCTCACCTAAAGACATTAACCAAAGAAATTGTCATTGATTGACAGAATCATGTCGGCTGATCGAAGTTGGATGTACCGACGTTTTGATCATGGAGCTTTAACGAATGAGTTTCGATTAGGCGTAACGTACTTCCTAAATTTCGCCTATTCGAATCGGAATTTCGTTAGCATGGGTGATCAAATCCGATGTCCGTGCCGCATTTGTTCGAATGGCCGATTTTTGGATCGGGAGACTGTCACTCTGCATCTATATACCAAAGGATTTACACCAAGATATTTTCTATGGACTTGTCACGGGGAGTCACGCGAAGTCGGGACGTCGAGCAATCCTGTCGTTCAGACATATGGTGAATCTTCCTCTGCTGGTGCTTCTTCATCCGGTCAATGTAATCCTTATAGAACTATGATACTTGATAGTCTTGGGGGTCAATTCCACCTGAATGATAATGTTGATCGGCCAGTTCTTCAGACATCAGTCCCACCAGATACTACAGCGGTTGATATCACAGAAGTAGGGGCTGCGGTAGAGATTGAATTACCGAATAAAGAAGCTGCAGAATTTTACGAGATGTTGAAAGCTGCCGATGAACCTTTGTATGAGAATTGTCCTAAATACACTAGGTTTTCAGCAATGACACAGCTCTTAAACATCAAGGCCGATTGTAATATCAGCGGAGTTGCGTATGATCGGATTGCTGGATTGATTAATGGAATGCTGCCTACTGATAACAAGTTTGAGCCTACTTTTTATAAGACTAAAAAGCTAATGAGAAAATTGGGGCTTGGGTACGAAAAAATACACGCGTGCCAAAATAACTGCATTTTATATTATAAAGAAAATGTGCAGTTGGATAAATGCCTTGTATGTCAACACCCTCGTTACAAGGAGAAGAAATCGGTCCGACAGAAAAATATCCCGTTTAAGGTGCTTCGGTATTTTCCACTAACACCGAGGCTTCAAAGATTATTCATGTCGGAAAAGACAGCCCCCTACATGAGTTGGCATGCAAGAAGTCGTGATGATACAGTAATGACTCATCCATCTGACAGTGAAGCATGGAAACATTTGGATACATGTTATCCTTCATTTGCTATGGATACTAGAAATATCAGATTGGGATTGTGCACAGATGGTTTTAATCCGTTTGGGCATTCTGCAACTCCTTATTCAGTTTGGCCAGTGCTGTTGACAGTTTATAATTTGCCACCGTCAATGTGCATGAAAGATGAATTTATTTATCTTTCGATGATTATTCCGGGTCCTAAGGGCCCGCGAAAAGAAATTGACATATTTCTCAGACCCTTGATAGATGAATTGAAAACATTGTGGACTGAGGGAGCTGTCACTTATGATTGTCATCGGAAGCAAAACTTCAATTTAAAGGCCGCGGTCTTGTGGACAATCAATGATTTCCCCGCGTACGGCATGTTGTCGGGTTGGAGCACTCACGGCCGACTCTCTTGCCCGTATTGTATGGAACACTCTAAATCAATCAGTCTTCAGAACGGACGAAAAATCTCATTCTTTGATTGTCATCGTCGATTCCTACCGGTTCATCACCAGTATCGAAGGAATCGTAATAAATTTACTAAGGGCAGAGTCGAAAGAGATGGGCCACCACCGATGTTGTCTGGTGAACAAATGTTAGCACGTGTTTCAGCACTTCCAGATATAGTATTCGGTCGCAATGAAAGAGTGTCAGGTTTTGGCCAAACACACAACTGGGTGAAAAAAAGTATCTTTTGGGAATTGCCCTATTGGAGTTCATTATTGATTCGACATAATTTAGATGTCATGCACATTGAAAAAAATGTGTTTGATAATATTTTCAACACTGTGATGGATATTTCTGGAAAAACTAAAGATAATGTCAAAGCCCGACATGATCTGAAAATACTTTGTAAAAGACCAGAGTTGGAGTTACAAGAGGTCAACGGACGATATCTGAAACCGAAGGCCCTATATGTGTTAAATAAACAACAGATCAAAGATGTTTGTCAATGGGTAAAAGAACTCAGATTACCCGATGGATATGCTTCAAACTTATCTCGATGTGTGAACGTCGATGATTGCAAAATATCAGGGATGAAGAGCCATGATTGTCATGTATTCATGCAGAGATTACTTCCGATCGCATTTCGAGATCTTCTACCTGATAATATTTGGGGTCCGTTGACTGAATTAAGTATGTTTTTTAGAAGCATCTGTGCAAATGTCCTTCGAGTCGAAGATATGTCAACACTTGAAAATAATATTGTTGAAATCATATGCAAGCTGGAGCAGTTTTTCCCTCCTGCATTTTTTGACTCGATGGAGCATCTACCGATACACTTGGCATACGAGGCACGAGTTGGTGGCCCCGTTCAATATCGTTGGATGTACTTATTTGAAAGATACATGAATCGTCTGAAGAAAAAAGTAAAGAACACCGCAGCTGTTGAAGGATCAATATCTGAATCGTATATCATCCAAGAAATTTCAACATTCTGCTCATTTTACTTTGAATCGACAGTACAGACAAGATTTGATCGTCTTCCACGTAACGACGATGGGGGTGTTCGACATTCAGATGGACGTTTAAATATATTTTGTCACTCTGGTCGTGCTTTTGGTTCTCGTCCATCTCGACACTTAAGCGATGAAGAGTATCATTTGGCACACTTGTATGTATTACTCAATTGTCCAGAGATTGAACAATTCATTGAATTATTTGACATTGAGATGGTGCAAAAATACTCTATTCACAACGATCAAGAATTGGAGAGATTACGGAATCGTGATTTCCCTACTTGGATTCAGACTTACAGCAAAGATCACAGAGCTGAAATAGATGAAAAAATATTTGAGTTTGTTAGTGGACCGTCGCGACTTGTGTCGTGCTATAGCGGATATTTTGTTAACGGGTATAAATTTCACACGGTTGAATATTCATTTGCAAAGAAGACGATGAATGCTGGGGTCTGCGTGAAAGGGACAACCTATGTTGAATGTGATATGGATTTTTATGGACTGATTGAAGAAGTGATAGAGTTGCACTACTTCGGCTTGAAATCAGTGATCCTATTTAGATGTCATTGGTTCGATACAACAGAAAGGGGCATGAAAGTTCATCCAAAATACAAACTTGTTGAGGTTAATTATAAATCGAAATTGGCAGCAAATGAGCCTTTTATATTGGCATCACAAGCCGAACAAGTATATTACGCGAAGTATCCGGCTCGAAATAAAGATAGAGCAGATTGGCGTGTAGTCTGTAAGACAAAAGGTAGAGGAAAAATTGATCCGATAGTAGGAGAAAATGATCCTCCTGGTTTCTATCAAGAAGAAGATATTCCTGCTGTGGATCGTATTATTCCAATACTCGAGGATGCAGACACAACGTCAATTCAATTAGAAGTTGAATATGCTGATGATGACGATCATGAAATTGAGGAAGCTGAAGATGAAGAAGATGAAGAAGAGGAAGAAGAGGAAGAAGAGGAAGAAGAAGAAGAATTCGAAGACTATTATTCAGATGATGAAGAATAATTGTAAAGTATATATTTTATTAAATATATCTCTACTATTTATACAATAATCTGATTATATGTCTGTTCGACAGATATGTCTGGTCGTGGTTATCGACGCAGGAGAGTTTCGGAGTCTCCGATCGGTGAGACTCCAGCACTTACTCATGCTGCTGATCCTCCTGTTGCTGATCCTCATTCCGATGATACTGCCGAGGCTAGTACATCCAGACGTAGGCGGCCACGCGGGCCGAACAGGTGGCAGCCTCCACCAGCCACAGAGTCACGTAGATTGATTAGCGTGATTGGGGAGCGGTACGTAATATATCATGAATTATGAATCATTACAAATTCATTATATCATAATATAATATTAAAATTTATTTTTGTTGTGCAGGTTCCAGCAAGAAGAAGTGCCGAGGAGCATTTCTTCTACTATTCGACGATACATGCACGGGGCATGGCCTACGTGGTCTCACGTGCCTAGCGAGCACGTCGACATGTTATGGCGCGAGTTTGAGGCACGTATTATTATTTTTTTTACATGCATGATGATATATTAATATTGGTACTGATATTATTATTTTGCAGGCTCGCTATACATGGGCCGAGGACCAGAGGCCCTTCATTTACGCTGCCTGGGAGGCTATTTCTCGGGCAAGGTACAACGGGCAGCTGGGGCAAGCTCGGTCCCAGGCGATGGCCCGAGCTGGGACCACTAACATCGCGGAGACTCGGGGATACGGCCCCGGTTGGATTACTCCGGATATATGGGACCAGCTCGTGGGGATATGGTCGACGGATCGATGGCAGGAGGTTTCTCGGAATGCGGCTAGAAATCGCATGTCGGGAGGAGCAGCGCGTCACACCGGCGGCTCTGTTGCATTTGCAGTGCACGCAAACCGTATGGTAAGTATATCTTTTAATTATATATTTTATTTGTTATTATGTGTACTAATTAATGTATTTGTTTTGTAAATGTAGACGACGGTGTCGGATGACGGGACTGTCCAGCGACCCTCCCCGATGGCAGTGTTTGAGCGGACTCACCGTCGAGCACATGGGACTGGGGAGTACATCCACAACCGCGCTGCATACATTATGGTAATTATATATTTGTTTAAATTATTCATTATATATTTATAATTTAAGTTTTATGATAAATATTAAACAAAAAATCAAACTCGAGTAGGAGACCTACAGCCAGACGGTGGTGCAGCGCGGGGGTACCCCCGAGGACTTTGACGCAGCATCGTGGGTCGAGGCCGCAGGTGGCTGGGACCATGGCCGCGTATATGGCTTCGCAGATAGTGGTCATGCGCGAGCCGTACTAGGGCCACTTGGGGCACCGACCCCTCCGGTCGCTGGTGAGCGGCCGTCCACCTCTAGATCCAGTTATGATCATAGTAATAGGATAAGGACACTAGAGGAGACGGTCGCGCGTCAGACTGAGATGATGGAGCGTCAGAGTCAGACGATGGCGCGTCAGAGTCAGACGATGGCGAATATAGAAGCTATGCTACGCAACTTGTCGGGTCATCCCGAAGCAGGCATCTCTTCGGCATCATCTAATCCATCATCCTCGAGTCAGTCCACGCCGGTGTACACTCAAGCACTCCAGACCCCGCCATATGATCCAGGCCATCCTCCATCGTCATCGTGAGATTTTGTTTATATTGACTTTGTTACTCAGATATTGAACTTGTTTAATTTATATTGACTATGTTATTGAGATGTTGATACTTCAATTTTACATTTGAATTGTGTTTATACTATCGTGGATAATTATGAATATAAATATAATTGTTTTGATGTATATCTTGGTGTGTTTGTGATGTGTGAATGAATGTGTATGAGATGTTTGTGATGTGTGTATGAGGGTATGGGTGTGTGAGTTATGTATCAGATAAATGTATCAATGTATCAACGGAAATTAGAAATTTGAAATATTTCTGTTTGCAGGTATGGGTCATCAGCAACGGCTTTCCCACGGCCGTCCGTGGGAAAGCCGTTGCTAAAAGTGTATCGACAACCGTTGCTGATGACCTACAGCAACGGCTTAGCGACGGGTTTTTACTAACGGCTTTGCTACGGACTCGAGGCCGTTGCTATTAATGTTATCAGCAACGGCTCCGGGTCTGTTGCAAACCCGTTGCTGATAATAGTTTTAGCGACGGCCCGAGCGGCCGTTGCTGATAATGTTTTGAGCGACGGCCCGAGCGGCCGTTGCTGATCCGTTGCGAAGTCATCAGCAACGCGACTTTCTGTCACGGCGCTATTGCAACGGCTCAGCCGTTGCTGATGCTCTTCAGCAACGGCTCAGCAACGGCATCAGCCGTTGCTGATGACCATTTTTCTAGTAGTGTATATATTGTTCCGACTTGTCCACATGTGAAGCACACATGGACTGTCTTAGGAATTTGAGGTGATGCTTTGTCGATGAATAAGAGCTCGGGGGAGCTGGTTCATTAAGGATTTGGCGCTCATGGGAGCTGTTCGACTTAGGGATTCTTCGTCGCCGAGGCTGTCGAGCATGAGAGGATTTAGGGCAAGAGTCTAGTCCGGGTTTAATTTAGGGAAAAATGACAGTCCACATGTGCTTCACATGTGGACAAGTCAGAACAGTTAAAAAAATATTTATTTATTTATTTTTTAAAAAATAATTTTTTAATCCACGTGTGCAGCACACATGGACATCAGAAAGGTTTCAAATAATAATAATTTTTTAATCGATTTTGAATAAATTTTTTTTAATACACGTGTACATGTCACGTCATAGAGTTAATAGGATAACTGACGAAATTTTGATCGAGGGATGCAATTGATACAAATGTAATAATTAAGGATGTAATTTGGAGAAATCAAAGTTCATGATAAATTTGAGACAAAATCTATGGTTCATGATATATTAAGGTAATTATCTTTTTATAAATATGTTTGCATCACTTGAAAGTGAGTATATTTAAACGAGCATATTTATAATAAAAAATAAATATATTTATATTGCTTCAAAAAATTTATTGTGTAACGAAACACTACAGAAGTTTTCTCATGTTACTACTTCCTCTGTTTCATCTTTCTTCTTTTTACTCTATCCTTTATGTTGGCTTCAGTGTACGTACAAATTAATCACTCCTGCATGATAATACTAATAATAATTCGCTCATCCAAACGGGCAAATTTGGAGCTTAGCAATCATGGTGCACAATGGTGCACAATGCTGTGCCATTACGAATCGCTCATTCGTCGCCCACTACTTCTCCCTCCCGCCCCAAAACACCTCCTCGCCGCTCATACACCGCCGGATCCACTCGCTCGCCGCTGCTTCTCCGCCGGATTCACTCGTCGCCCGTCGCATCTCCCTCTCGCCCCAAAGCATCTACTCGCCGCTGCTCATACATCCCGCCCAGGAGATTATCCACTTGCTCTTGCCACCATTGGCAAAATACAATCGTGATAGAAGACTTGATGCGGGAAAAGCCACAAGCATACCACCACTACTAAGTAGCAGCAGAGACCAATAAGAGATGGGCTTCCTTTGGTATGTTTCCAATATCAGATTACATTGCTCAGCTACTCTTTTCTGTAATGAGGAACTAATCTCAATAGGCGCTGCAGCTGCTTCTGAATTAAGCCAAAATGAAAACTCATTCTCAGGATGATATAGTGTGATGACTAAGCAATTAACAGTGTTTTTTAGGGTGAAAAACTAAAAATGGGCATTTGCCTATGACTTCAATGATAGGTAATGGAAGTACAGAGTAAATGATAGAAGGAGAGAGAAACAATAAAACAGCTAATAGAGTAATAGTATAAGCAAATAAAACGCTAAATTGATCTTTTGCAAGGTTGCAAAGCTTGGTAACTTCTAAAACCAAGATAGTTATATTGCTATACAGTATTATTAAGTGAAAATACATATAGTATCCCACTTCAATTAAAGTTGTGAAATTTAGTTAATACTTTTACATCCTAAACTTCAGGATCCAATTATAGCGGGTAAGTAGCTATTATGATAATGATTAATAAAACACAGCAATAGCCAATAGCTTTGAGGAAGCATCAACAATCTATCTAGCAAAGAAAAGACTGTAAAAAAGCTAGCTAGTTTGAATAAATAATTAATTAGTAAATTTTTGATGAAGCATTTATTTAGATCCTTAGTTGGAGGCAAGATTTCATCGAGAGAGTAAAATTTTTTGAATGCTTAATTAGTTAATTTACTTTGGGGGCATTTGGTTGTCCGCAAGTGCAAATGCTGCAACTCTAGTTGCTGTATTTGGATAAGAAATTTGTTTGGTTGGCTGCAAAAGCATTTTGCAGCATTTACTAGTTGCAACTTGTATTTCTAATATCATTTGTGGGCCACAAATGCAATTGCAGCCCAAAAAGCCCGCAACACAAGATTACGGGCTACAAATGCTATAATTTAAAATTTAAAAAATAATTATTTTTGGTGACTTAGAGTTGTCGGATGCAGACAAGATAAATATCAAAATTGTAGGTTTTCGAGCGTGAACGTGATGGTAGTGTCAGATTTTAGATTTGATATTGTTTGATATATTTTTTAAATATATTTTTAGTATTATACAAAAATTAAAAATTATGAATTTATCAGACTAGGTTTGACAAATCGTATCGGGCCTAAGTTTTCAGCCCATCCAGAAAAATTCGTATCAGGGCCAGCCCGAAAAAATATGTATCCGGCTTGTCCCAGCCCGAAAAAAATTGTGCCCGCCCCGAAAAAATTCGTGTCAGACACGGTCAGAAAAAAAATTGTGCACAACCCGGCCCGTCCCGAACTGGCTCGGTCGAACCCGAAAAAATTCATGACCAACCCGATCCGAAAAAAATCATGCACAGCTCGGCCCGGCTCCGCCTGACTCGAAAAAATTTGTACCCAACCTGGTCCGAAAAAAATCGTGCTCAGCTTGGCTCATGAAAATTCGTGCCCGACCCGGTCCGACAAAAATTCATACCTGAATCAGCCCGGCTCGGCCCGACACTAAAATAATCGTGTTTGAATTGGCCCAAAAAAATTTGTATCCGACCCGACCCAAAAAAATTCATGACCGGCCTGGCCCGAAAATATTCGTGCATGATCTGACTCGTCTCATCCTGGCCCGGCTCGGCCTGACCCAAAAAAATTCATGCTCGACCTGGCTCAAAAAAATTCGTGCTCGACCCGGCTCGAAAAAATTTGTGCCAGGCCCGGCCTGAAAAAATTCGTGACCTGCCCCGTCTGGCCCGAAAAAATTTGTGTCCAACTCGGCCCGTAAAAAATTGTGCCCGACCCAGCCTGCCCGGAGAAATTCGTGCACGACTCGCCCCGGCGCGAAAAAGTTCGTGTCCGGCCTGGCCCGAAAAAATTTGTGCAAGCCCGGCTCAAAAAATTTGTGCCCGACCCAGCCTGAAAAAATTCGTGCACGACCCAGCCTAGCTTGGCCCGACCCAAAATAATTTGTGCCCAGCCAGACTCGAAAATTTTGTGCCCGGTCCGGCCCCGTCTAGCCCGAAAAAATTTGTGCCCGACCCGGCGCGAAAATAATCGTGCCTGGTCCAGCCTACTAGAAAATATTCGTGCCCGGCCCGGCCCCGCCCGAAAAAATTCGTGCCCGACCCGACTCGGAAAAATTCGTGCCCGGTACGGCCCCAAAAAATTCATGCCCGACTCGAAAAAATTCATGCACGGCCCGATCTGAAAAAAAATTATGCCCAACCAAGCCCGAAAATTTTTTATCCGATTCGGCCCGAAAAAATTCTTAAGATGCAAATTGTAAGTGTAATTGCAACTTCCATTTGTGGTCAATCAAACGCTTGCATATAGAAGTTGCAACTCTACTTGCGGACAACCAAACGGTCGACTGCAAAATCTCTTTGCGGGTATTTAATTTTGCATGCAAATAAATTTTACAACATTTGCACTTGCGGGCAACCAAACGTGGTGTTTGAGATTTCTCTATCTAACCATCACTTTCTTTAGCACTAAATTAGCATATGATGCAATTGCCACAGTTGGTTTTACTAGACATCACGTTGAAAAAAGTTAATATAATTAATAATATTGGAGACAAATATAATGGGATTTAGAAGAATATTTTTTTGGACAAATATAATTAGGTTTGTTAATACATTCCTAATTAAAACCACAACAAGATTTACTATATTATTGAATAAATATAGATGTGTGTAGAAGAGCAGGGTTTTGTTTATAACCATTAGGATTATGAATTAGGTTTACTATATTATTGAATATGTCAATGAATTCTTCAGGAATTTATAATTGACATTATCAAGTTTCCAAAGATCATAGTTTTAATTTTTTTCACTCCAATGAGAGGTTGGATTACTTACTTCATATATGAACTTTTTCTCTATCACATTCTTTATGATTGCAATAAATCATAGTAGTTAAGAACATATAATATATTATTCATTTATTTAGTTTGTTTATATATTATTTTTATTTTAATGATTGACATTTCCTAGGACAAGAAAAAATTATAAGCCAAAGTTTTATGACCATGGAGAGTCCTATGCTTACTCAAAGTTCAAAGTCAAGTTCAAAACAAGCATGTGGTGAATTAGCATGCATATATCTTATTTATTTTTTACCAAACTATTTGTATACACATATCTAATTTATTTTAATTTGGTGTTATGCAAGAATATGCATCCGACCTATGTCATTCACAAGATTATTACAAACGGTTTGTTCACCTAGAAAATTAGATTTTAAGGAATCATATTTCTTTTCATAATTTGGTGCACAATGAACTAAATGGATATGAACTCAAACTGTGTGGATATAAAATTAAACTGGATGGATATAACCTCATAGTGAACTGAATGTTTTAATAGTGTTGTTGATAAAAACTTGTATAACACATAGTGAATTTAATTGTATTTTGGTTTGCTGTTGATAAGCTTGTATAACACATAGTGAATTTGTATTTTGGTTTGCTGTTGATAAACATTATAACACATAGTGAACTTGTATTTTATTTTAGTGAAGTCTGTGTGATTTTTTTGGATGCATTAAAGACTATGAATATGCATTTAAACTGGATGGATATGAGCTGAAACATAATTGATGACGTGGTTTCAAAATAGGTATTTTGGGAAGGCGGAATTTTAAAATAATTTTCAGGTATAAAAAATCAATTTTGGGTATGAATCCAAATTTAGGGTATAAGTTTTGAGAGTTTGGTATAAATTTTTAGGTGCATTAAGATGCGAAATTGATGAGGTGACCGAAGATTAGATGCTGCGGGCCATCATACAAGTTTTATTCCACTACGGCGGCTAAAGCCTCCCTCCTATCTCCTTCCTCAATCCTCGCACTGTGGAAGCGTCATGCATCTCCCGCCATTATTATCATCAGACATCAGCAGTTACCTCACCCTTCCTTCACCATCTCCCTTTATATTAAATCTCCTTCTCTCCATGTTCTTGCCATCATCAAGAAGAATACTTCATATCCGATAGTACAAACACGAGCTTGTGGCGCTTGCAAGGAAGAAATGGAGCTTAGCAACCACGAAGACATCGTCATTGTTGGCGCCGGCCTTGGCGGCCTCTCCGTAGCCGTCGGGCTCCATCGGTATGAACTGAACGATGCTTCCACGATTTTTGGGTGAATTCACCTCGAATTAACTTAATTTATACTTGTGCTGTGTAGGCTGGGATTGCGTAGCTTGGTGTTGGAATCATCTGATATTCTTAGATCTTCCGGCTTCGCACTCACGATATGGACGAACGCGTGGAGAGCTTTGGATGCGCTTGGCGTTGGAGACTCGCTCCGCCAGCAGCATGTCCGGCTCGAAGGGTAAGCCATACGCGCACGCAAGGTGTTCGTCAAAATTTTCATGAAAGCTTGGAAGTGACTTGAATGACAGTAACAGATGAGTGCTCTACTGCTCTTTGCAGGGTGATCAGTTGCTCTGCGCTTTCTGGATCAGTGACCTCAAAAATAGCAATCAAGGAACCAAAGAAACCGTGAGTAACACCTTCTCCAAATATGTTGGAGAACTCTATTAAGAAATTAAAAGTCTAATACTTCATTCTTTGCAATGTGCTTCTCGAGCAGTGGGGATCGCGAAGTGCGATGCTTGAGGAGGAACCTACTTGTGGAAACTCTGGCCAAGGAGCTCCCTGATGGCACCATCAGGTGTTCATCCAAGGTGGTCGCAATTGAGGAGGCAGGCAAACTGAAGCTGCTCCACTTAGCAGATGGATCCACTCTCAAAGCCAAGGTACGTACGTATTGCAATCTGAGACAGAGATCAATAAATTTGCTCATGGAGATTACTCTTTCGGTATCCTCATGACTTGTTGGGTTTCTGCAGGTCTTGATTGGTTGTGATGGCATTAACTCCATTGTATCAAAATGGTTGGGCCTCAAGGCGCCAGTTTTCTCTGGGCGCTGCGCAGCTAGAGGCTTCGCCATGTACCCCGGTGGCCATGGCATCAAACGGGAGTTTGCGCAGTACTTCGGGAAGGGATTTCGAGCAGGGGTGTTGCCTTGTGATGACGAGATGGTGTACTGGTTCTTCACATGGACTTCGGATGGAAATGGTGAGTTCTACCGCATTTGTGACTAAGTCATGAAAATTTAGTTGATTCTGATATCTTTTGTCATGTTCTACAGACGAGGAAACGATGGAAGATGCCATCAAGGTGCGGGAGTTTGTGATAGGCAAGATGAAGAACTCAAATGTGCCTGAAGAAGTAATACAAGTGATAGAGAAGAGTGAGCCGAGCAGTGTAGCTTCCTCTCACTTGAGATACAGGTCTCCATTCCACTTGTTGTGGGGAGATGTCAGCAAAGGAAATGTATGCGTGACAGGAGATGCATTCCACCCCATGACTCCTGACCTTGGCCAAGGTGGGTGCTCGGCTTTGGAAGATGGAGTTGTTCTTGCGAAATGCTTAGGAGAAGCTCTTTGTGGTGGACAACTAAAGGAGGATGAAGAAAGCAGGATTGAGGCAGCGCTGCAGAAGTATGCCAGGGCAAGGAGGTGGAGGGCTTTCGATCTTGTTGCCACTTCTATTATGCTGGGATTTATACAAGAAGGAGGTAATGGTTTCTTGGCTCTGTTGAGAGATCAGGTATTGTCTGGTTTCATGCTCAACAAGTACTTCAGTGAAGCTGGATTCGATTTTGGCAAACTCTAAGGTCAATGTAATTTTGATTTGTGAGTTCTGTGCCACTATTTAATGCAAGAATAAGGTCGACTTACAAATACCCTATCTTTCTATTGCTTGGTTTTTAAATTTTAATCAAGAAAACAATATTTTATTATACCATCACTCAAGTTAATTATACTCTAATTAAGGATATATTTTAATTTCTATTTGAAAAAAATATAATTCGAACTGACAAATAAACCCTCTAAAATTCTACTAATGTAATTGGTAATTATTTTTTTACTAGGCAGCAATATCTTAAAGACTGATAAAAAATCACATTCTCCTCCCAATTGTCCCAACAAAAGGACTGACTTTGACAAGGATTGGTTAAAACTCAAAAGCATAAAAATGTAGGCACCCATGAATACAAATATCCAAATAGCACTTGCCAATTTTCTATATATGTTCTAGAAATTAATAATTAATACACCTTCTCATCTCAAGAACATTTAATCATAATACTTTCACACTATTACATCTTTAATTATTTGGAAGGAAATTAATATTACACTTATCCTTAATTTCTTTATTCCATCCTCTTGCACTCAAAGATATATTAGATGTAGAAAAAAACAATAATGATAAATTAAAACTAAAAAAACACACCATCGAACTACCACTTCATATATAATTAATTAACCACTCTGCAGTCCTTCCTGACTTCCTTGCCACCTTCCAAGCTCCCCATTCTTATGATGGCCTTGACAAAGGCCCTAAAGAAGTCCTCTTGTGAGTTAGCAAACTGAGAGACCTGCCCCTTGGTCTTGGGGTGTGTCAAGAGAGCCTCATCTGAGGAGAACAAGCCCTTGCCTTGGAGCAGCAGCTTGAAGTAGGTGTTGTCAAAAACCGTCGAGGTAGAGTCCATCGTAGAGCCGGCATTCTTCGCCTTGTTGTGCGCCGGGCAGATCTTCCTCAACTTTTTTGTTTGCGCAAAAGGCAAGAGAAAAGTTTCGTTAATGAAAAAAATTAATAGATATTTACATGATAGTACATGATTAACTTGTGCCGGCAAGGCGAAAAGACTAATGAAACTCACCTTCTTTGCGAAACCTGAGTTCAATGATGGGTCGACGTCGTGGGTTGCGTCGAAGTTGTGGATCCGATTTTCGAATGAAGAGCAATGAGCAAATCCTAGGGTGTGTCCTCCTGAAAGAATGATTCAGATCAAATGAAACAGTCAAACTTAGTAGAATCAATTCAGGTGCTAATTATTTATCCTCAAATCTTGATCCATAATTTAATGAATAAAGTCCTACTGAGTGTCACCTTTACTGATCCAACTTGTGACCTATCCACTCATACCACTTTTTCTTTATTCAAATTTAGTGGAATCAGAAACTAGTGTCACAATCAACTCAAAACCTTATCCAAATTTAGAAAACACTTCCACTAACTTTGCCATGAAGATATCTGAACAGAGATATCTCCCTCCACGATTGAGAGAAGGGAATCAGAAAAGTGGCACACTGATATAGGAGTAAAAGACTAGGAAGTAGGAATAGTCACAAAGAGACTAAAACACAGAAACAAAGTGGGGAAAGAAATAAAAGGTTGTGAGAATAAATGTCAATGATAGAGCAGGCCACCTTTAATTCTTTGCACTTTGCTGACATGGAAAGTTTACTTCATCTGTTTTCTTTGGCATGTTGAATTATTGCGTACCTGAGAGTGCCACAAGGTCTTTTGTGGAGAGTCCCCTCTGTGAGAAGCTCTGCTTCAGCTGGGAGAAGTTAAAGGTTGGAGATGGGAGTTGACTTGTCTCACTAGCCTTGGAAACCCTTCCATCTTTTCTTCCCTTTGGAACCTCCCAATTGGGTCCCCCTGACTGCAATCCAAAATATTTAGTACACTGAACTGGACATACTACCAACTAGATGCAATGCTTTTAAACATAAGCGGGATGTTGAACCAGTTGATCATCATCGATTCAATTAACTCATTCTGACATGATCATCGATTACTTGTTCACAGTTCACCCCATTTTACTGGTTTTTCAGTACAATTTGGAGTAGAGTAGATACAGTATTAGTTTGTAGCTGATTTGGTTTGGCTTGAAGCGTTGACTAAATGCCTTTTTTAGTTAAATCAATGTTGTTAACAAGCTTAGTAAGATTTGATCGAACTGAAAATGAACACTCACCAAAGCAACTGCATCTCTGGCAGCAAGAGCTAAAATGTCAGCACAAGAAACCACACCAGGGCACAACTTCTCCACTGCCTTCTTTGCATGATCTATGACATAGAATGCATGCAGTGAGATGTTGGGAGGTCCATCCTTCTCAGCTTTCCTGCTTCCCTTTGAGTTCAGCAACACTGAAGCATCACAACCCTACAAGAATTAAACACCAACATTGCATCACATCACACATTCATATATATATATATGCATACTCTTCCTAGCTATTCAACCTAAGTAGAGAAAGAATGAGGGAGAGAGAGCTAAATTAAGAACCCTAATGAAGCAGTCATGGAAGTGCATCCGAAGCAATGCAGCAGGAACCGTGTTGTCGTTGGCCATCGCCTTCTTCATCACCTCGGTGACAGCCGTTTCGGCCCCCGGGCAAGTCTCGGCGTAGTAGTCTACGCTGAGTGCACTGTTCAGGTGAAAAAGAAGAGAAGAGAAGAGAAGGAAAGCAACGAAGAAGGAAGCAGCCATTGCTTGCTTGCTTTGAATTCTGAGTGTTTCTTTTTAATTTGATGAGCAAAGAGTGAGGATCAGATGTTGTGTATATATACACACAAGCATTCAAGATTACTGGAAGATAATGTTTTAGTGAGGAGTAGTTATATTGGCTAATGAAGGTGGCTTCAAATTTAAGTGTTTGGTGAGCCAAGGACAATGCTAGTGGAGTAGTGATCTTGAAGCTTTCTTTTTATTTTTCCTCACATGCTCTCTAGACAAACTTGTCTCTTTCTTTAGAAGTTTTGTGAGATCAATTATGAGTGGTTAGTAGAAGAAAAAGGAAACTATATAGTTAATTAGCCATTGCATTATCAACAGAATATATAGCTTTTTTACTAGGTATGTCAACGGGTCGAGCTTGGGTCAGCACAAATCCTATTCCACTCACAACCCTCGATGGCTCACATGGTCATGCTTCGAGCTTTCCTTTTTAATTTATTTTTTAGTTTGATTTATCAAGCAAATGGTTGGTCATATGATCGATTGTCGAAAATGTATTTTCACATGATTTATTATTCTTTTACAATTAAAAAATTGAATAAAAATACCAAATTTATGATAATTGAAAAACTAGATCTCAAGCGATGGATTGATATGTCAATTGAGTACTTAATTATTTACTATCCAAATCATGCCAAGTTGAAAAACTAGGTTTCAAGCCGTGCCACGTGGTCCGCGCCTCGTGCAATCAATCATGGTCTATTGACGCATCTATATCTTTGATTTTACTATGCAAACTAGCTAGGGGAAATTAATAGTACACTTCAATAATAATATAAATCTTAGTTGGAAGAGTGCATGGTTGCATGCAAGATGATGAAGGTTTGGATTACAGCATGCAATTATTGAGCAAACATATGGGGCCAGGGATTGTGACTGACTAACAAATTAATACCACCAAATACCATATGGCACAATGTTGGTAACATGCAAAAAAAATGTATTAATAACAAAACCATGCAAAAAGGAGAGTACCCAACTATATATACTAATAAGCTAATGGTGGTAGAAAAAATGCCATTGTTTTATTAACTTGTGATACTTTGTGTTAGTTAAGTACAACTCAAGAAAAAGGAAGGAATCTGTGGTGCATTAATTAAGAATAATAATGACCACCTTTTTAACTATATATAAAAATATGAAAAAGTATCAAAAATAAATGATCAAGACCATAATTAATATTTAGCTCTAAAATATTCTTGCTGAACCAAATTTCAAACTACTCAGTTGCAAAGTTTCTAATAATTGTATCTAACATGAATACGATCCCAATTAATTATGAACTTTGATCCAAAGCTTTAAGTGGAATAATATTCATATTATACTTTGGATCAAAGTCTTTAATTACTCATGCATGATCATAAAAATTAAAACTCATTATTTGATCATTAGGTAAGCATAATTTATAAACAATCTAAATATGAATAGTTATACGTCATAACATGAATATAATCCTATATATAAATATTGGACCAAAGTCTCTAACTATAATATCAAGTCCTTAATTAACTATTATGATATATTTGCTTCATTAAATATGATTGGATTGGATAATAAATAAAAGATGATTGAATATGAATTTTTTAAATTCGATACGTGTACATAGGATATAATATCAAATTTTTATTCTTCTAATTCATGCACTAAACAAATAATAGATATTAATTCATATATTATACTATCCTCGTTTATCCTATGAAACAAACATGTCTTTGGAGAATATAGTATGAAATAAATAGGGCATTGCACATAAATGTTATGATTTAAACAATTTGCCTAAAGTACTTATGCTTTTAAAAATTTTGTCAAGAAATTCTACACTTTTGATAATTTTCTCCAAAAATAGTACTTCACCAAAACATGAAATTTAGGGCCTTAATATAGAAGAACATGGTAATAAAAGTATGTATTTGTTTGTGTTCATCATGAACTAAAAATTTTGTAAAAAAAAAATCATGAGCTAAAAATGAATGAACATTAATTCCTATATATGAAAGCCAGAATATACTAAATCAATAATGAAAAAATAGGGATGTTACTATATCAAATATTTAGTACTCATATATATATATATATATGCGCACCTTCTAGTCAGGTGCCACACCGGGGGAGATTTGCAAAAGGGCACTTTGATGCTCAAGTAAAGAAAGATTTCAGATGAGAGGAATAAAAATTAAAATCTAGATGTACTTAATGTATGCCGTGTCTGTATACAGTACAATGTGAGGGATGTCTGGTGATAATAATGCATCCGGAAATCTCGTAGGGATGTGCATCCTCAGAATGGATCGAGGATATTCATAAAGATGTCGGGTTCATAATTGACGAAAATTTCGTAATTAATGAGGATATAAGTGCTCTTGTATATAAAGACCTCGGGCTAAGTGATGTAGGTTTGACTACTTGAGTCTGGTTCATGAGTACGAATATTTTTGGGCCTAATATGTTCGAACTCAAAATGCTACTCCAGTCCATACACACAAATATTATTATATCCAGTTTCATGCTGGTAAATTTACTATGCATGCTGCCTACTTTACTTTATATATAATAGAAGATGCATGAGTTGGAGCTCCACTATATATATAAAAGGATCATGGGATGCGGTACATGATCATGAGGTAGAAGACAAGGGTGGTTAGACTTGAACTATCAACTAGCTAGTTAGCTACCCATCAATTATAAGCAAATTATGAATTGTCTCAGACACAAGAATTGGGAGTAGGAGAGACGACCTGATTAAGACCACCTAGCCAACTCAACTCACCCTCCACCAACTCGTTCCACATTTTCTTGTTCCTTGTTTCAAATCATTCATTCTTTAATCTCAAGTTTCTTTTTTTTCAATTTCTTTGATTAATTAAATTGATGGCATCAGCCATTACTATTCACTAATTAAGAGACTGTTTGATTGCCCGTAAATAGACTTTCAAAATTTATATTTATAACATTGAATTAATTGATTGAGTTGTTTAGTTAATTACAATTAAGTTAATTAATTGGAGCATTAGACTTTTGCAAATACGATGCAATTGCAGGTTAATTATAAATTGAATCGGAGCAAAAAAAATCTACTAGTTGAATGCACAACATGCAAATGATAATTAAGACATTCTCTCTTCCTCTCGCTCATTACAACCTCATCTTCTCTCGAGATCTCACGACAACCTTCTCCCGCTCACAACAACCTCCATCTTTCTCTCGCTCGTGAAACTATCCTCTCACTCGAGATAATTTTCTCTCGCTCGCAATATAGCTTCCTGGCCTCTTACCCCACGACAACTATTTTCTCACCCGCAACAACGTCCATCTTCTTTATTTGCAGCCAACTCAAACGTCTGCAAATAAAAGTTTTCAAATCTACTTGTGTGCTACCAAAAAGTTCTATTAATTAGCGTGCATTTACTTTTGCACGCAAATACTAGTCGAAAAATTTATATTTCCTATGGAGTAATTAAGAAAAAATAGCCTAAAGTAATTAATAAATACTTGCTTATTTTCCTTGCAAATATTTCTTTTTTTCTTCTTCCTATAATGAATGAGGTTATGGGGTCAAAGAAAGAGATACGGATGCATGTGCATGCAAGCACTGATTAAGAGATCATTTGATGTGATAGCAACGAATACATGGATTTATCCATCAAATTGTCAAGCAAATTACTTAAAGATGGTTATATTGTTGTCTTGGTCACTTGCACTTTTGCAGATTAATGATGTGATTGCTACTAATTAATGCAGTTAAGTTAGTTAATTTAACTGATATTGTTCTCAATTTAATTACGGCTTAAAGAAGACAAATTAAAGCATTTTTTCCCATATTAATTCTATTCTATTTATATTTTTTAAAAAAATGTTAAGTACCTTAGTAGTTAGTACTACCAACATTTTAATTAAAAATTATATACAATTATAAAAAGACATATTATATTTTACATAATAAAAATGGAAAAAAAATAATATTATATCAACTATTATAAGTTACACTATTATTAAAAGACACATTATATTTTATAAAATAAAAATTTAAAACTAATAATATAATATCACTTATTATAATTATAATATTGTATAAACTATTAATTATAGTACATAGTTATCATATATAATGTATTTTTATATAAAAATAAATGCATCAAGTACAACTTGTATGGGGACCTAGGTATGGTTGTAACCGATCTGAGTCGAGTTTGAGTACAGGCAAGCTCAACTTGGCTTGTTTAAAAAAATAATGAGCTCGGACTCGAGCTCGGTCGACCTTTGATCTCCAAGCTCGATTCGACTCGGGCTATACTCGAGCTAGATTATTAGGCTCGTTTATTTTTTGAAGCTTGAGTGAGCTCGTGATCAAGCTTGATTAAGTTCGGCTCGAGATCGAGCTATGTGGGGTCAAATCCTATCGAGCTCAATTGAACTCGTGAATGAGCTTGAACTTAAGCTCATATATAAAGCTCGATTAGGCTTGTGAGCTCCTTGAGCCAAGTATTACTTAACTCAAGCTCGACTCACTCACATGTAATGCTTGGCTCGAGCTTAACAAGATTGAGTAGAGTTCGAGTTTTTACTGAGTCGATTTCAGTAGCTCACGAGCAATTTGGTTCACTTGCACCCATTTTATTCAAATATGATTTACTAATGGTATGTTGGTCATATGTTTGTCCAATACATATTTTCTTATGATGAACTATTATTTTTGGCGCCTAGGATTATCCCCAAATGGAGGGTGTCACTTAGGAATCGCGTAACGAAAATCCAAAAATACAACATAGACCTCAATCACTTGCAGTAGAATAATATTTATTACAATAATAGAATGTTCACAAAAAAATTATACAACTCTACGAAAATCGACGTCATAGCTTGCTTCTTCTACTCTATCTAACTAGATCTCTTCGGCTACTAACTCGTACCTGCATATATGAGGCAACAATAATAAAAATCAACGAAAAGTTGAGTAGGATATCTCAATATATCAAGGAGGTAAAGATGATCAACCATGATGCCATGATGATATAGTATTCAACTATATGTGCACCACAACTGGATATTATATGCTCAAACCAACCAATATGATGTTATCCTTAGATAAATACTTATGAACCTATCGACTAGTATATGCATGCATAATAATAATCATTCAATCATAAGCATATCGACTAGTATATGATGTTCTACAGCAAATGCATCCAATCTTTTGTTTTTGTTTGTGAGGAAGGCATCAAAATTTTGTTGATAGAGATTGACAGTCTAAACCCTAATTATGACTTTTATTTAAATTATAAGACGGATGTAATCAAAACAAGTAAGATTTGTGTTGAGTTTTTGGCATTGCAAGTTTTTTGCACTTGTAATATATTTTAACACTTTAAAATCTAATATAAACTTACACTCGTGATCAGCAAACCCATTTAAATAAAAGATCAAGTATTTATGTCATATTAACTTGACTTGTATTAAAAAAAAACAAAATAATTATTAAGTCATTATTTGACAACAACATTAGGAAAAGAAAGAAAAATAATTAAAAAATAGTATAATAATAACTTTCACGAATTATTTGTAATTTTTTAAAAGAAATATATTTTTATACATTGGATGTGAAACTCACATGAGTTTTACCGCAGAAAAGATCACATGCCTCACTCCACGGATTAAATTGACAACAAACTAAAAATTTAGACTAAATTGATATTTTTCAAGTTAAAGGGACTTATTTAGAAATTAGCCCTTCTATCTTCTAAGACTATTCTCACTTTTTCTGATCCTGACATGCGACGTGTGAAAAAGATAAATGTGTTAATTACATATATATCATAAATTTTGGAGGATTTTCTTAGTTATATCCTAATTTTTTTTATTTGTATCAATTATATATCATTTTTTATATTTTTATTTTTATTTTATATCAATTATATATTAACTCACAATTCATTTTGTCATTAGAGAGATGACACGGCGTTATTGACCCTAAACCAAATCAACACATAAAAAACGAAATAAAATTTTTTATTGACGCATCATCAATTAAATATTTAATTAATTGTAATATTTAAGCAAATTAAATTAATTATACCATATAATTAAATTAATTATAAGCAAATTAAAAAAGTAATTTTCATTTGATTATAATATTTAATTGATGACATGACAATAACAATTTTTTTATTTAATTTTCATGCGCTGACATGAAATATTGATAAATGTCAATAATGCCACTTCAACTCTCTAACAGTAAATTGCCCTGCAAGTTAATGTTGAAATATAATTGATAAAAAATAAAAACTGAAGTATAAAATTGATACAAATAAAAATTAAAAATACAATTTAGAAAACTCCCAAAGTTAACTAACCTAAAGATAAAACAAAAAGTACAACCAAAGTTGAAACAACAACAATCAAGTTCAAAGGTAAAAACAGATTATGGCAATGACAATGGCAACGGCAACATTGAACTATTTAATTGTTAAGGTAGAACAACTAACAAGCCATAAAGTACAAATGAAAACTAAAATTGTCGATATTTAGAAATCTTGAAGATCAGAGTGACACATTTAGCTGGAACTGAAAATGGCAGAAATTTTTGCTACAAAGTGAAAGCCAATTCTTAGAGTAGATATTCTGTAGAGATTTAAGGAGGTCAAAAAATAATGTAATCAAAAGGGAAATCAGTACAGGCTGAAGCCGAAGAACTGACTGATTATAATAGCAAGTCCTAATGATATAGCAATAAGCGATGCGGCCCAGGTTAGTTTCTCTGTAATCCTGGGTACTCTTTCTTTTAGTGCTTCCGTGCATGTGCCTATAAATACTGTATAACTCCCCATTGCGAACACAGTTCCTAGGAGAAACATACATAGAAATGCAGCACCAGCCACGCGCGAAGGAAGTGCTAGTGCAGGCAAGATCATCATCAGTGCATCTGGCTGCAGGCCGTGTACAATGCCGGTGGCGAAAGTCGCAAATCCAATCTTTTTCTTTCCACTGGAGCTAACTTCTAAGGGCTCAGCAAGGCACTCCCCATTTTCTAGAGCAACACAAGGGGTGGGCACCTCCGAAGCCTCCTTGATTCCTAGACCGCCTATGACTAGCAGAGTTAAACCAACAACTCTAGTTCCCCATGTGCGAATGATCTCGATGTGCAGGCGATCTTTTAGCAGAAGAAACACCAAGCCAAAGATCACTTGACCAGCATCATGACCACATCCCCAAAGGGCTCCAACTATAGCACTCTCTATCCTTGTTCTTCCAATTGACAAGGGAGCTAAGGCAGCGAGATGGTCTGGGCCAGATAATGTATGTAGGCAACCAGCAAAAAACCCAGTCCAAGCACTGGTTAATAACTCATTTTTGATAAGTTGCCCTCCTGATTGAGCGGCGGAATGCACTGTTGCATATGAAGGTCGTGCTAGAATTGGATGAACTATTGCAAGTATAATTGCTGAAAGGACAACTACGGCAGTGCGAACAACCTGAAAAGTTGTCAATTTGGAAACTGTCAGATAATCATTGACAGTGGAAATAGCATAGAATGTGTCTCGATGCAATATCAAGGTTACCATAACAAGTGCAAATGTATACATGCAATATCATTGGCATAAAATTAAACATTAAATCTGGATCACCTCAAGGGTGTCCTCAAAATAAGCTGAGGAAAATTTTACACAAATTCCCTCAAGTAAAGACCTAAATAGCTGTGCTGTTACGTAAATGGTTGCCTTGACTCTTGATGAGGGTCATTTAGAAAATGAAAAGGGTTATATGGTCAAGTCGTAACTGTACAAAGGAAGTCCAAAATTAAATGTGGGAAAACTGGTCTTGACAAGCATTCAGACAGTTTTCATGTTGCAGGGTGACCTTACCCAGTTTTTTTACCAGAAATAAAAGCATCACTTGTTCTAATCACTCACATATCAAAATTAATTCTCTCTTTCTACCAGATAGTAATATTTGAAGTGTAGATGAACTATCAACTACCAGAAATTCAGACTACTGATACTGCAATTTGCAAATGATTATTGTATATCAAATGCCATTGTAGACCTAAAACCAGATTAATCACTCAAATGCCTAAACCTAAAAATGAGGTGCATATATAGACGCAAAGACCAAAACAACAACCAAATGCAAGAATCCAGAAAGCATTTGCACTTTCTAACTATGGAACTTATAGTTCTGGAGACTGTCCAAAGAAACCTATCATCATCACTCAAGCAAGGGGAAACACATAGGAATTTCTTGTTCTTGCAACTTCCTTTTTCCTTCTTTTCATCCAATATGTCAAGTCTGACTCTCCTTGCTACTATTATGCTGCAAATTTCTTCCAGTGATAACTTCTTGTAGGACTAATCTGCCCTTTG
Source organism: Canna indica (assembly GCA_034359265.1). NCBI lineage: Eukaryota > Viridiplantae > Streptophyta > Magnoliopsida > Zingiberales > Cannaceae > Canna > Canna indica. Next base: position 4,162,634 of record CP136898.1, on the reverse strand, counting down.
AAATAGTAATGAAAGTGTGCTTCCACATGCCCCAAGGAGAACTCTGATGTAGCAAAGCTCCAAAAGAGCAAAGAGCATGAAGAGGTCAAATGAGATAGAGTGCAGCTGTCAAACCAACTATAAACCACCACAACAGATATCCAAGACCTAACAAGAATATATTCAACCAACTATAAACCAACACACTGGATATTCAAGACTTAACAAGAAGATATCCTGTCTGCTCAATAGTCGAAATCAGATTGATAATGATCCAACCATTAAAAAGCTATGATGCTAAGTTCATAAATCTATCTAACATAAGGTTTAAGAAACAATGGTGAACACAGATATCTTTTGCACTTTAAGTTTTACAATCTATCAACAAGTTATTACCAGAATAGTCACAACTCACAAGGAAAGACTTTGATGCTGAGTTCATAAATCAAATATTTTAATTGGTTGGTTGCACTGAGTGCTGCATCACAAGGTGACTAGAAATTCCATCATTTAGAACCTTAAGAAAACGTGTGGAAAGTTAAAACCACCACTGATGCAGTTTTATGCATGGAGGTTATTTATAAGGTTCAGATAGTTTTCCTAGAAGTCATCACGGTGTACTACTGCAATTCATATAACATGTTTCACTATTTATGTGCCAGGTTTAGTGCATCACATTAACAGATAGTTTTCCTATCTGTTAAGAATGCTTCTACTTTAATCCTTTTATGCATTCATATTGGTAAACTCACTTCTTGTTTTCCAAATAAAAAATAATGGCAAAAGAACCATTTCATACATTCACCTCATAGAGAAAAATAGCAGCATACCATTAAACCAATACTTCTGAATCTTATTCATCTAAGGAACTGTGGTCTAACAGATCTACCAAATATTTCATCGCAAGGCATGTCTGCTGAAAAAATCGCGTGAAGTAAATGCAAAGGACCAAGCTTAACTTCTCCAGGACCTACTATCCATCGGAAATCATGTTTCCTTGATAGATACTAACAAATTTAACAATTCTAAACATGGCATTGTATTTTCAAGTCCTGTCAGATAACCTTATCTACTCGAATAATTCAAAACAAAGAATCGCGACCAAGTACCAATCTTTTGCCACAATGGATCTAGGGCGTATCTCAATCATCAAAAAACGCTACTTTGAGCTCAATGAATTTAAAAGTTCAACTTTTTCGAAAAATCACCTCGTTCGAAGGAAAAATTGAAAACCAAACAAAGCATCTAGAGATCAAAGAGGGGCAAAACTTTGACCTTTCGGAGAGAAACCCTATCAAATTCTCCTTCTCCCCCTCTGGAGAATTTCTCTTCGGAGGGAGCAGCCGGTGCGCTCGCGATGGAGGACGATGCGCGAGGTACACCAGGAGGCAGCGCTTCTTGCTTGAAGACGAGCGAGGCCGGGACCTTGAGAGCTCGGCGCGTGGTCAACCAAGGCCCAAACTTTAGATCGGAAGGAGATCGAAGGGGGAGGACAGGGCGAGGCCTTGCGAGATGCAAGGCGGGAGCCGTTCGAGAGGCGGGGGAGGAGATGAGCCTCTCCATGGACGCGGTAAGGAGAGAAAGGGAGGGCTTTGGACCGACGAGGAGGAAGATATAGGAAATTGAGATAGGATTTGGGACACTTTTAGCCAATTTTTTGTAGTTTTGTAGAAGGAAGCAAGGAAGCGACTTGGAATTGGAGTTGGTGGCGATAGATTGGACGTGGATGGAGGATGAACCACAAATCGCAGGGCGGGGAATCCAACAATTTTGGGTACTGCTCTGCACACTTTCTGTTCTCGTTCTTGAGCAGTTGAGCCGACTCATTTGATTGAGGTATAAAAAGATTTACAAGGAAGGACAAATCAGTCATTTCACAAAACCGAATTTTGCAATTATTTATACCTACGGTATAATCATATACTTCCTCATTTATTAATTATTATATCCGGTAAATATTTATGTAAAATTCGAAATTGAATATCTATTAGTTAAGGTTTCTACTTTTTCAGAAAATTACACAATATATTAAAAAATGTAATATAATTAATATTGGCAAATATATGTAAACTAAATTATTTTTGTAAGTATCTCTAAATGCTCATATGCATATAATAATAATAATTTAGAGAAATATATGTCTAATATTTTTAAGAGGATAGCATTGTTAAATTGTTTTTTCATATTCATGTTGCCAACTCTAGAATTAGTGCAAGTCACGGATGGCTTGATCTCTGCAATTCCCTGACAACCATGTCCATAATACATAGTAAAATGTGCATGTATGGTAAATGATAAGTAATTTTTTCTGTACTTTGATATGAATCTTTGAAATTCTTCGAAATCGAATATAATTTTCAAATTTTTAAAATATTTTTAAAAAAATGCACTAAAACTCTTGAAAAGTGGTCATTTGTTGTGTATATACTCAATTTCATTGATTCAAGTTGTGAGCTCATTTCATTCACCGATTTAAAATTTTTGTGAGTTTAATTTTGAGAATTTTAAAATATATTTTCATGATCAAATGATCACTTTCAAGTAATTTAGAAAGTTTAAAACTTTTTAAGAGGAGTTTTAGTATAGGATTTTCTGAATTCGATTTTTATTTTGAGAATTTTGAATATCATATTCGGTTTGGAGAAATTTAGAACATTCATAATCACAATTTTTTAAAAAAATTGATTAAAGGATTGGATTCCAATCTATTTGACCGATGGAAAAGTAACTCGTCAAGTAGTGCTGTAGCACAAAATGTGGAGGGGAAATGGTCCCTTAATTTGATAGTTAGGAGCATGACTTTATATGTAGTCAAACATATGTTATTAATTAAACATATTATTCATACTTAAATAAACTGATCATCCCTTCTGAAAATAGACAAATAGTTTGACCCATTATGCTAAGAATTAATATATCTCATATTGGTTGAAGAGATCCGAATGAATATTGCATCTGATCATAACCAATATTCTACTATTGAATGATTGTTGGGTTGCAGACTTGTGGGTGGCAGCAAATTGGAGGTCAACAATTGATGCTTGCATTCATTTCCACTCCTACAAGCCCACCACAATTAGTGCTAGCTTCAGTCAACTTGCACTGGCAACATCATTGAATAAAGAGGCCTCAGTGAATCAGTGATGCATGCCTTGTGATACTAGGAATCCTCCAGGCTTGCACAAATGAGATCCATGCAAAGGATAAAGATATATGGGCTCTCTGTCTTCCGTGGTTCATCTTCCTACGATTCTTGCATTCCACAACACTCATCTGCTTCTTTGATTCTGCCCAAAAACGATCAGATATACTGACAAAATGATATCATAGATCAATAATACATGTACTTGTTATACACAAATAAAAGAAGGAACTGATTATCTTTATCTGGGTCACTGATTGACTCTCTTTTTTGTTACGCCCCGCCTAGATTCAGTCCTCGTAAGGGACGTACACCACCTAGGAAAAATGCAATCAACAATTAACCAACACATCAAAATCTTCATGAACAACTTGCAACATGAATCTCAACCACTTGCATTAGAATAATATTTATTACAATAATAAAATATTATTCAAGAAATTTTATACATCTCTACGGAAATCAATGTCAGAATCTGCCTCCTCTACTCTATCTAACTAGACATTCTCAGCTACCACTCGAACCTGCAGATCTGAGGCAAAAATAACAAAAATCGACGAAAAACTTAGTAGAATATCACAATATGTCAAGAAGTAAAGATGACCATCCATGATGTCATCATGACATGGTATTCAGCTATGTGCATACCACAACTAATATTATATACTAATATCAACCAATGCGATGTCATTCTTAGATAAACACTTATGCATCTACCAACCACTATACAGATATATAATAATGTATGCACCTCATAACTATTATTATATACTCATGTTAACTAGCACAGGTCAAATCATACATATCCTACCAACAACGCGTACATGCATAACAATCACTCAATCAAGAGCGTAGTGAACAATTGGGTTTCCCCTGCACTCTCGCACTGAGCCCGCTCCAGCTGAAGATGCAACTATCTAAAAGATAGCCCACCGACGTCTAACATCGCGACGCCGCACACGCACCTGTGTGGATATTTAGTGATCACCGGTGTCACTTGCCCTACACCTCAGGCAATAAAAATCAACAGTGTCTGGGCTTGCGCCCAACAACGGATCATAATGCACAACATGTCAATATAACTCTCACAACTATAGAAGCAACATGCACAAAATGCTATCAGTCTGATGTCAATAATATAGTGCATATGACAACAACTACATCAATAATGCGACCAACCAACAACCTGAATCTAGCATTATGCAACTCCTCAATACCTACACATGCTTCCTAATCATCACAATCATTATAAATGCAATTCATGCAACATAATATGATATCAACATGTATATGAACCAACAACATGCAACAGGAATTTCAACAATAACATATATCAAAATCAACGGAAGGAACAACAAGATAAATACTCCAGTTTAGGATAATCAGACATGTGTCGAGATGAGAATCAACGAGAGTCAATAAGAATCAACTGCCTTTAAAACTGTACCCAACTATACCATCATAATAAATAAAAAATACAGATCCGACAATCGCAAGACCCAACATAATTCTATAAAAAAAATACCAAATTACCCCTTTAAAATACATAAATAAATAATAAGACTGTTACAACATGTAACACTGCTACCCGGCTATACAACACCGATATATACACTATACCACACTGCTACCACCTAATATAAACAATATCCCAATATCTCAAACCTATAACATTGATATAAGAATATAACACCAATATAATATTGTTATATTCACAACACTTCATCTTCCGCCTCCCATCTCCCACCTCAAACTAGGGTTTCTAACCCCAACTCCCAACTCCCAACCAGTCGCCGTCGCCACCAACTCTAGCCGACACGAGGGTCTCGTCGTGGCCCTCTTTGGCCGTTGGAGAAGGTGCTTGCTGCACAGCGAGTGGCACCAAATGGCGAAGGTGCGGCTGCCCCTGCCTGCAGCCGCGTCCTTCATGCAAGGCGGTGGCGCCTCGCCGGGGCGCCGCCCATCCAGGGCTAGTTGCGGCCTCCCCCCGACGCTGCAGCGCTGCACATGACTGCCGACCGCCGTCGACGAGCAACACGGCTCTGATAAAAAAACTCAACAGATAAATCCCAAAAATATATAGAAAACTCCAAAATAAATCACAACACGGATCCGGTTCAAAATCACGACAGGAATACTCGATCGCGATCTCATCCCAACAGATTCAACACCCTAAACGAAGAACAATGAATTGAGGAAAGAATCCTACCTCAAATTGCTCCGATCACCGGCCGATCATCCCTCCAATAGCTGACCTCCTCTCACGACGGCGGCCACCTCCCCAATTCAAGACCTAATAAATCTAGGTTTTTAATCCGGTTTGGATATTCTATATAAAAATCTTTCAATTGCATAAATTTACCAAAATACCCCCACAATATTAATAAAATTTTCGAAAATTTCCAGAAAAAAATTAGAAAAATAATTATTCAAATTCGTCGGGTGTAACATCTTTATATCCTTCAATGCTGTGTCTGCATGTCACCGTCGCTGCATAATGAGCTAGCTAGGAATCTATTGACATTATTTGCCTACCTCTGACTAGTAGGTGCATGGAGCCATGGAGGAACCTTTGAGATATATAGGGTTGGTTGTCTCACATAGGATCATTCAGAAAGAGCCACTCTCCATTCACTCACAATCACTTTTTCCTGATAGCTTTTTTTTAATGAATATTACTTTTCCTAATTAATAATTAATTGCCCTTGACTTTCATTAATGTGTGTGCTCAGGTTATGTTAGACAGGCAGGAAGAAACATTTCCAGTGCAAAAGCAAAGAAAAGGATGGTTTAACTAGCTAGTTTTAATTCATTCACAATCACTACAGCAATTTATAGGAATCTTGTGCAATGAGCTGTAGTCCCAGCTATGGGAGATTTTTCTATGCGGTGTCTTGCTTTAAGAACAGTACTGCTGAAGTGGATGAGCTTAATTGAGTTGTTGGACTATACTTTGTTTTCTTGTTCAAGTGCTTGCTGATGAACATGGCAAAGAGAAGGTAAAGCAGTCATTTGAGCAATCTAGATGGCCTGCCTCTACAGCTTTCTATCCTGCTTCCTATCACAAAATTGAATGAAAAATGGACTTAATTTCGTTAGAAAGACATCGTATGAGAGCGTTCGGGGAAAATTCTTTGATGATGATCATAACGAATCAAAAAACGGATCGAATGTTTTTAATTTTAATGTCAGTGTTCAAATCCTAATATCGTTACAAGGTCGAAATAGCACGTATTACAAAAAAAAAAGCAATTAGAACCTACTTCTAGTTGGTCAGCATCAGCATTCTTAGTATAAATTAAGAATGATTCCCCCCCCCCCTAAAATTAGTGGAAATATTCTTGTTACTTATAATATAAAAAATGATAAAAATAATCAAATAATCTAGTTGGGGGAAGAAAATTAGGCCCACAATTGAATGATAGAAAAAAGTAGTTAGTGGATCACTATAACATCCCACCATCTTTTGGGAATATTTATACATGTAGGGTTCATCCCAAAATAAAATTAAATTGTCATCTTCTCCCACAGTGCTCAACCACGATTAAAAGGCTTTTGGTTCCTCTCAGCATGCACGTGCCTCGCACTAGCTTGTTCAAATATAATTTGTACCATTACAGTCAAATACCAAATAAAGTAATCAAATATTTTATTGACGGGAAAATTAAGATAAAATTATAATATAAGAATGTTAATTTTAGGGTTGATAATTGATTCGTTCTAAATACTTAATTATAGTTAATGGATATAGCTGAACCATATATCATTATAATATTTATAATTATATATTTTTTGTATTTTATAAATGAGATGACGACGTCAGCAGTCAAACAAATGGGTCGCAGTCGTAGTGGATCAGCGTGCATGAGTCGCAGTCGTATCCACGTGAAGCTCATATTTGATGTGATCCTCTCAACTGTCATTCCTTCTCTCGCATGCAAAAACCCTATCTCTATCTCTTCTCTCTCTATATATAATTAATGGACATGGAGTGTGATTAAAATGTCAACTCTTTGACTTATATACAAAGACTGCTACGCCCTTAATTTACTTAACCTAGAAAGGAAATTAGTTCTAAAAGACATTGTTGATAGATCAGGCACGTTGAATTAACAACATTCTACGACTACAACAAAATCTTCATTTTAAGTTTAATTATACCACCAGATAAAGTAGTGAGTTTTTAAGTTAAAAGAAGTAATTTTTAATATATTTAACATCACATATGACAATTTTATTTTATTTTTTCCCTTGTATTTGTAGTATTCAAATAAATACCTCTTATTTTGTTTTAATTTTTTTTATATAAAAAATAGAAATATTTTGTTTATATATATATAAATAAAGGAAGTGAACTACTCCGAGGCAGTGCAGTTGGAAATTAACACCTCTGCAACAAATGCGCGGCAGAGGGAGGGATAAAGTGAAAGCGGAGGCCATACGAAGACTCAGAAGAGGACGAAAGCTCGTGCCGCGTCGCTCCAAAGGTCGCAAAAAAAGAAAGCTTGCAATTTTCGCCCACTGGCTCAGCCGACCGATCGATCTCTCACTCAAAGCAATGACTGTAGCGCACCCACCTCGATGCCCGTCCTCGTTCTCCTCTCTCTACTAATTGCTCTCCAACCTCACACGAGAGAGAGAGAGAGAGAGAGAGCCGTGGAAAGAAGGATATTAGGGAAATATGTGATTTTTGGTGGATCTATGACGGTTTCGACGGCAAATTGCTTAGATCTATCAATTCTTTTGCGCTTGCGTTTTGTTTTTCATCTTTTTTTCTGGTTGAAATGAAGTGCCTGGCAATGGCAGTGGTTTCTAGAAACTTGGAAGGTTGGAAGCTCTTTCCTTTTTGACATTTTCTTCGAATTGGTGATTTTTTGCTGCAACATTTTCCTTCAATATTTGAAGTAAGACCTCGAGAACTTTGGCAAGTTTTCTTCTTGGAGATCTTAACATTTATCTTCTTTTTTAAAAAAATATAAATCATTCTGTGAAGATCTTGAACAGCAAACATCCTAGGTAAAGGAGAAAGTTTGGACAAATTTAGTGCCTTCACTCCACGGAGGTTTTCGGGTGTTCTCTTGGAGCTGGAGGACGGGTAGCATCTTCAGCGGTCGCCATGTGCCATTGCGTCGTTTAGTGCCCATTTCGACCAACATTTAGGTTTTCTGTTGTCCGAATCCGTTGCCATAATGGCGAGTTGGGATCAATTGGGAGAGCTCTCGAACATAGCCCAATTGACGGGCCTCGACGCCGTCCGCCTGATAGGGCTAATAGCTCAGGCGGCGACCACTGCGCGGATGCACAAGAAGAACTGCCGGCAGTTCGCCCAGCACCTGAAGTTGATTGGTAATCTATTGGAGCAACTCAAGATCTCGGAGCTCAAGAAGTACCCTGAAACCCGGGAACCCCTCGAGCAGCTCGAAGACGCTCTTCGGAGGTCGTACATTCTCGTGGAGAGCTGCCAGAATAGGAGTTATTTGTACCTTCTGGCAATGGGTTGGAACATGGTCTACCAGTTTAGAAGGGCTCAGAATGAGATCGATCGATACCTTCGAATTGTTCCACTCATCACTCTCGTGGATAATGCTCGGGTCAGGGTAAGGACACTGGTTTTCTTGAATCTAAGTTTAGTATATTTTTTTTATGTTGTCGATTTACTGTCCTTTAGTTTATTTACTGTGAAGCAAAGATTTCTGACTGAGTCCCTGCGCGCTATCCTGTATTTTCAGCTCAATCCTCTTGGGATAATTGTTTGAGTTAGTTTAATTTTAATTTTATTTCGGAAAAAGATAGATTTCACTTTTCAATATAATTTGAGTTGGGTTGAAGTCCTCGTGGAATAATATTTACACTGTCTTTCTACCTTGATACCATTTGCGGACAGAAAGATATAGTGGTTTGATTATCATGTTTTTATTTTGTTTGCTGGTTTTTATAACCTAGCCTTGACATGACAAGAAAATTATACATAATTGTTGCCATCAGCAGAATTTGTCATACCTTTTTATATTAGCAGGATGATCTTTTGATGGTTTTTGATGTCTTAAACTTCTTGACGTCTTTATGAGAATAATCCCTCAGATCCTAGCTTGGTCATACTAGTATAACTAATAGTTAAGTACCTCTGGCAATTTCCCTAGACTTTTAAGTTAGAAGTAGTAGCTTAAATACGTGTTTGAGCTTTAAAAGTTTTGCAGAATCATCAATCACCATTCATGTAATCTTGAATGACTGCCCTTTCCATTTCTTCCATGGTTCTCTTTCTGGATGAAAACCACAGAAGGTAAGAAATTTCTCACTATGATGGTCCAACATGGCTGTGCTCTGACTTCAGGTCTTGTCAGCAAATCTCATCTTTGTTATTTCTTGAGTGAAAAGTTTGTACTTATCTAGAAAAGAATCCACAAAGGACATAAGGAACAGTGGAGCAATGTCCTGTCGAAGTTGATGGATGAATATTCCAACTTCCAAATGCTTCAATTTTTTCCTTTAGATCATCCCACAGCAGCACTGCTCAACATTGCTCTGGAATTATTTTTCAGAAATCAGAACAATCCACATAAGCATTGCCCTGGAACTTCTAATTTTAGTGAAATAGTGCCAACACAAACCCACACAATTAATTTTCTTGGTTGCAATTAAAGTCTGGATCAAGTATTCAAGTCTACCGACCAATGCTGTATTATAAGCTCAACAATCATTAAGACATATAACACCTTCCACATTTGCTAAAATAACCAATCATTTGTCATTGTGCAAGAGAGGACTGTTGAACATATTGCAGTAAATCTGATAATAATTTACCCCATTATGTTTCTTTCTTTATTACATAGTTCCATATGGTTTACAGAGCCGAGTCTCTAGATTTTAGAAGTATTTCCTTTTTCAGTTATTTTGAGCTTATAACTCACCAATTTCTTACATTAATAACCTGGATTTACATTTCTGAAATTGAGAATCATTTTTCTGGTTCAAGTACTTAACCACAGTCTACTTTTTTATTCATCGCAGTTGTACATAAAAAAAGAGTCAGAAGAAATTAGCTATAACAAATGATAGGCATTACGATTTGTTGCAAAGGAGAAATTTTGAAATGGATCCATGTAAGCCAGAGAGATCTTCAGAATGGCACTATGTTGTTTGATGACTGAAAAGATTTGAGAGAAACAGGATGACTGTATATATATTGCTTCTATGTGTATGTGTGTAAAGCAAAGTTAGAAATATTGAAGGATGACATAGTGCACATGTATAAAGCAAAGTTGGAAGGATTGAATGATGATATACTGTTTGCAAAGTTGGAATTATTGAAGGATGGTATAGTGGAGTACTGGAGTTATACTAGATTATCTTTTAGGATAGGTTGCCTTTATTGGGTTTGGGTTTGACTAAAGGGTCGAGGAGATATGGTTAATTAGGCAATTTTTTCTGAGTCAGATGCATTTAACTGAAGTGTGCCCATAATATATTGATTGTTGACATTTTTTAATGTTGACTTGTTAAAAATCATTTTGGAAATTTCGGCGAAATGTTCTATGTAGAAGAGTTAAAAGTTTTTGTATGATAATATTTTTGAAGCTTCCTTATTCTATGGTTTTGTTTCATATAATGTACATATTTTGTTCGTAATATTTGTTTTTTAAAAGTTTTTTGTTGAACTTGATTGGATGACCAACTTTTCCAAAAACTTAAGCTATTAGGAAAGAGACCAATCTATGCATTTATATTCTTAACATTTCTTATGTTAAAATCTGAACGTCAGGAGAGAATAGAATCCATCGAGAGGGATGAGCGTGAGTATACCCTGGATGAAGAAGACAGAAAGGTTCAAGAAACCATTTTGGATCGCGATCCATCTAAAATTCATTCCACAGTGCTGAAGAAGTCTCTATCTACTTCTTATCCAAACATACCATTTGATGAAGCCCTCAAGAAAGAAAGAGAAAAGCTGCAAATGGAACTCCAGAGATCATGTGATTTTGGTCAATCTGAAATGATCCAGCATTTGATTGGAGTAACGCAAAATGTAGCTTTAGAAGAAAAAAATACAGAGCTTAAAAGTCCAAAGAAAGTCGAGCTAAAGTATTCAAGTGGCAATAGTTACAAGGAGAAACCCTTTGACGATAACAATCATGAAAAAGATACAAAGACGACTTCTAGGTTGGTCTCCATTTTTCCTATATGTTAAGAGAGAGTCTAATATTTGTTAATCTTTATCTCATCTAGGAAGACTTGTGTTCATTGTTTCTTTTCCTTAAATACATGTACATTTCCTGCTTATGTTTGTTACCTATTCATCACATTTCATGTCAATGCCCTAGAAACGTTTGGTCTCTATTGCCATGAATAATTGAACATTTTCACAGAGTTCTTATTTAGTGCTAAATTTCCATCCCACACTATTTATGTTCTTTCTTTGATATGCTGTTCTAGTTAGACTAGTTCTACATGCTGTTACTTCCTTCTCCAGAGCTAATGTTTGCATATTGACAAATATGTAAAAGTAGGAACATTGCCATATGGTTTTTCGTTTGTAACCCCATCCCAACAAATATTGCCTCAGATGCCTCTGGATGATTTCTCAATTGTTCCTTATTCCAAGCAATGCATCTTCCTGCTCAAGTTGACAAGTCATTTACAAGGAACTTGGTTACACCCACTAGACACAAACTTACATAAGAGGATAAGCCAATAAGTAGGCCACCTTTTGTCAATCATAAGGGAAATCTCCAATCTCAAAGTTATTGACACTTGACAACATTTCCTATTCTAATTAATGGAGCCAAAGCTATGAAAAATATCTGACACTTAAATTCACTTCTTATGATTCAAGGAGTTAAAAAGTGTGGTTTATGTAATCAATACTTATATACCCTTTTCCATTTTCTTGTGCACTGTATTATAGAATCTAATTGTTTCATGCCTAGAATGATTCCTCCATGATCACAACTCTTAGCAATTTGTACTACCTATTTGTTTTGTTATAAGCTTTTGTCCTTCAGGTTTGAATTTGTTTTCTTTGTGCATATCCCTAACAAATCAGATCTAGAAATGAGTTCTCCTGTATATTGTAAAAAGAGTAAATACTTTTTTGTTCATTTTATTCTCAGTTGTAAACTTCAGCTTTCAATTATTCAAGCCCTTGCTCCTCCATGCTGATCATGTTGCATTAGGTGCAATCCTCAATGACCATGATCTCTAATGTGGTATACCAAATTACCAATAATCTAAATTGAAACTATAATCATGCTAGTGTATATGGAATGTGTGCATTACCACTACTGTCATTTAGCATTTTGGTTGCTTCAACAGGACCACCTCCGTTGAAAGTTCGGCCACAAATAGTTTATGCAGGTAAAATGGGGAATTTAATGCATGAGTTTACCACCAATACAGGGTTTTACGGAAGGTTGATGCACACAACCTTATCATTTCATGCAAAGTGATAATTGTACATGACTAATTAAGTGGCCCCTCTTTCCCACTTAACACATACGTTCTGGCCTATTCCAGAATTTGTTCAAAGGTAGTGGGATCTTGGTAGAGAGGCATCTGGGTTTGAGCCACTTCTGTTTGAGTGACAATCGTCCTGTCGTATTTATATTACGATGCAATAAGTTTAATCTGGCTATGCCATGATTTTTATCCATATACAATTCTTGAGCAATTTGACAAAAAATTCTAGTCTCAGCAAAACGTGCATTGAGATATATGTATACATGACTCTCAAGCTTGGGAATATTTGATGCTTGAGCAGTTATGCTAAGGTATATGTCCTCCATATCATTTCGTCTTGAAACAGAGATGAATGGGCTATAAGAATGCTTGACTTTCTTTAGACTTGTGGATGAAAATTGGTTATATCTAATGAAGCACTTTTGCTATGTTACTAACAAACTAAAGATATTCTCTTTGCATAATCAGATGTTTTTCTGAAAAAAATATAACATGCAACAATGTTGTACTAATTTCTACATATTTCATGTAAATTTACTATAATTCTATTTCTAATTTGTGTTATTTGGAAAAGTAAATGTGTAATTCAGAGCCTTATTATAAATTTGAACTTGGTGTAGGACTGCTTCACCAGATTTGTTGGGCCATGATATGGTTTCGTACAAAGGTTTTCATGGAGATGAAGAATGGCACACAGACTTACTTGGATGTTGTTCGGAGCCTTCATTATGTATGCCAATTTTTATCAGTTGCCTCAATTCTACTATATTTGCTGTTTAAACCATTTATGTGCCAGATGTGTCATCTTATTTAATATGCACATAAATTTATTAAACACACATGTCCAAATTACTTTTGGTGGAGTTTGACCTGGTTTTGCAGCTATTTCTTCTTTCTTAGGGGAGTTTGCTGGAACCTGTTTACTTTAGATAAAAATACCTAATGAACTTTCTTCTTGTGTATTCACTTGTTTGTCCTGGACTGTATGGCACAAGTTATACCATATAACTGCATGCATACACACATGTTATACAGCAAAGTTGTGAGAACAAAAAAGTTAGTATCTGAATATTTTCAAGGATAAAAAATTTCTCATTCTTTGACCATTTTTTCTTATTCATAGAATCTCAATGCCACTAGTAAATGTTCACTTTCAATGTAAATTCTTTCTGCAAGCTTTTCCTCTTGTGCACCTTTTGGTGGGGTATAGTCATAAAATAATAATGTTTAGTAGAAATTTTGGATGTGCTTGCATAATGGAAACTGGAAAGCAAAACAAATACCAATAACAGTGTGCCAACTATTGTTTTTCCATGAATAGTAGGGTTTATTCATCATATTGCAATTTAGTACTAATAGAATATGCAGCCAATCTAAGTTGTATAGAGTATTTTAAGGTACTAGCTCCACAATATGACAATATGCTTTAACATTTTCAAGAACCTATTAATGAAAGAAGACAGGAGATTGTCGCCATATGCTTATTTGGTTATTCCTCTTGTGATCTAATTTTCCAAAAAATTATCCATGTTTTGCAGGTTTCAGAACATTATTTTATCCTTGCGGAACATTTTCACAGATTGCTACTGTAGCAAAGAACAGACCAGTGTGTACGTGATATTCTTCTGCAACTATTTTTTCATCTATTATTTTCATTGGTGGTCGATAAATATGATGCGTACACTATCCAACTCTTGAAGTCTTCATCTAAATGATATTGCTTTATTGTTATTCCTTAGAAAGGGCTTTGCTGACATTGTATGCTCTCAGATAATGGAAAAGTGTGCAACATCAGATATGAGAGGAAATAACTACAGATACATGAGAACTCAAATTAACTGCTTTGAAACTTCAACAAGCTATGCTATCTAGAAATAATTAATGGATGGAGTTATGAACCTGCTGAACTCAAATTAACTTCCTATACTACAGAAACTACGGTTACACTTGGAGAAACAAAAATATAATTACAACTCAACATAAACATTGTTAAGAATATAGATGAATGGATTTTGGGTTTTCCTAACAACTTAAGTTATGGGGGATGCTGGTAACCCAATCAAATTTTAACATGGTATCAGAGGGCTTGAATCCTATCAGTGTCAATTGTCAATATTAAAGGAAAAATACCCATCCTTGAAAATATTTTCAAGGAAAAAAGTCAGTCAACGTCTTGCACTTATATTAGTCGCCTGCCCAAACATGAGTGTTAAGAATATATTGACCATCCCTAATAGCTCAAACTTTTGGAAAAGCTTGGTCACCCAGTTAAATTAAATAAACACATCTATGGATGGCCACCTAAAATGTTTGTTATGTGACACCAAAACTAAGTAGTATCTTTGATTAAATAATTAAATGTCCTGATTAGTTCATACATTTTGATACAAACCTCTAATTGTAGTTTGATATGCTAAACGTTAATAATGAGTTTAGTTTGGTACTTTATACCTTTGGTATAAACCTCTAATTTATTTCTTGGTGATGGTATTTTGTAACTGAATATCGACAATCTATGTTATTAAGAACTCCATTGGCCAAAACATGCATGTGTCAGAGCAAGACATCTATTATCTTGTCCTTGTCCAGGATGATTTTTTTACATATATATAAAGTTTTTCATTTCACTTAACTCTGGTTCTTAGTGTATTATTATTATTATGGTGGTAAAAATGGAAAGTTGACATTTTTGGTTATGTAGTTATTTTGAATTTTTGCATAATCCAACTGGCTGTTTCTGTAGATAATTTGGTAGAAGCTCCTAAGAATTGTGCCTAAGAGGTATTTTTTCTTGTCAACAGCTTCAGCAGAGGCATGTAACGATTTGATGGCATATTCATTAATATTGTCATGCTGTTGTTACACCTGCTGTGTCAGAAGGAAGCTAAGGAAAATGTTTAATATCACGGTAATTTAGTGCTCATATCCCTACTGTAATAGTAATGGTTGTGCTACTGGTGAAAATATCTGATGTTTGAACAACTTAAGAAGAAATTTCATATTTGTTCTCGCATCTATCTTGACTAGGGTTCATTTCGAGTTGCTCTTTTGTACTTTATATATATAATTTTCATGTTACTGCTGCAACGTGCATGGGGATCTAACAGCAAGGAAGAACTAAAGTAATCAATTATTTCCACATATCAAATTCTAAATGGTTGAAAAGGAACAGAAGTTCCAATTATATACTTCTACTTACTATAAAGAGCTCACAGAAGTAGCCATATATGGCTTCTAACTTTGGTACTGGTCATTTATGTGGTTTCAGGCTATGATCTTACTTGTGTTTGTATGTCTTGATCATGTTCAGTAAAATGTATGCAGCCAGTGGAGTTTGTTTAGGAGTACAAGATTTGATATAAATGGTTTAGATGCCGCTAAAATGTCACTAATTAATCTATTAGATGAGTGTAGCTAAAGAATTTGCTAATAGCTACTTCGTTTAAAGATGAGATGTATTCTATGCCATTAGACATTGGCATCAATGTGGTCAACATGCAGTTATTTTTTTTTCCATAATTCAGTGGTCCCTATTCAATCTGCAAAGTAGTCATCTTACTACTGTCAAAATAAGTCATCCATAGCTCATTGGAGTTTTGCTGATACATTGCTCCTTTTTTCTGTTAGGGAGGGCTTTGTGATGATTTCTTGTCTCATCTACTTTGCTGTTGCTGTGCACTTGTTCAAGAATGGCGTGAAGTGGAGATTCGTGGGGTTACAGGTATTCGAATAGACTGCCATGGCAAATATAACTTGCTATCATTTAAACCATTGATCTGCAACATAAGTGAACCTTTTTGCGCTGGTTTGTATAAAGTAACTAACACAAGATTGATCAATCTGCCTCAATGATGATGGAATTTTCAGTGGTTGTGTATGTTCTTGATAACATCGCCATACTGACATATTTGCTCTGCAGGAACTTGGAAGACAAAAATAAGTCCACCAGCTTCTCAGTACATGGAATCCTAGGTTTAACTTGGAGATGAAAGTTAGCATCCTGTTTCATATCGATCTATACTGAAGGATCTAAAATTTCTCTTAAGTTTTTTCACCTTTCTTTGGCATTTTCTTTTTAAAGTTGGGCAGCAGTTTTAGTGTGAGAAACCTTGTTAATTATGTAAGGCTGTGCACAATGTTAAAGTTGTAAACTGTTGGACCTGTTAAATTGAGCACCTCATGGCTGATGTACATAATATATATGTTCTTGTTTCCCAGATGTAAGGTTAGATTCCGGATTACGGGAAAGTCTTATTTTATTTTTTAGAACTTTTATATTATGATCTGATGTAAGGGTCATAATATAAACTATTATATTACTGGATTTGGGTCTCAGGAGTTTGGAATCCAAATCGAAACATTTAACTGGGGAATGTAAGCAATGTCTGCCTCATAAAGAGCGAATGTGAACACCAAATAGTCAAATACAAAAATCGTTATGGTATTTGGAGAAATGATTTTACAAACTGATTGGTAGAACATACGGACCTTACAGATTACGCTCCATTTAGAGGATCTTCACAGCTTTCAGTACAGTTTATAATAATACTACCATTTCAATCAAACTATTTTGCAGATGCTCTCAATTCTTCCAAGGAGTATAGATAAAAGGCACATTTTCCACTGTTCATATTTCAGCTTGAAAAAGGTCACCCCACAAGTGGTCATTGAAGGGCCAAGACTGTTTATAAAAAATCTATGAACAAATAAATATGGGTCAAAAAAGAATAAATATATATATATATATATATATATATATATATTTATTCATGTTTATATTCATTTATTTTTTATAGATGTTCAGTCGCTCAAAGCCTATATTTAATCGTTCACAGAGATTTATATGAATAGACTGTCCAAATATTTTTTTTTCGGGCTAATAGTTCCGGAAGAGGCTATACAATAATGTAAAGTGGAAGCTGAATTGTCTAACATATCAAGTTCAATGATAACAAAAGGCAATTACTTCGTTGAATAGAACATGTAAAATGTAGTCCGCAAGGCCTCTGAACCACCATTATTCATGGTCTGAATCACCATTACATATCACTGGTCCTCCGTTGCACGAGCTCCTAAAGAAAACACGAACAGAAAAATAATTTATAAGACATTGAGTACATGATCGAGGTCCAACAGATTAAATTACCTAACAAAGTTGAAGCCGAGAGGAAAAGAAGACTCCGGTCTCAAGCACAAGTACTTTCTTTCTTCATGTGGAACATTATCCTAATCACAATCTTAAATCTTGTACTATGCCACCAGGGGCGTATGCAGAATTTTAAAAATAGAGGATGTAAAAAAATTTAAAATTGAAATTAAAGTGTTCAGTTACAATTTGAGGGTGTGGGGCTTACCTCCGCGGCACGGTACAATATAATTATATAAAAATACCTTTAACATAAGACAATCAAAATATATAGACAAATGAGAAACAAATAAAATTAATATTTTATAATAAATAAAAATCAACCAATCAAAATAATATTTAGTTTTGAGCAGAATCATTTACTTTATAAAATTAGAGTTGTATTCACTCAATCAAGAACTATGCGATTGTTTAAACAACTTGAAGCTATCCGTTAACAAAGAAATAACATGTATTGTTTTTAAAAAATACAAATTTAATGATTTATATATAGAAAATTAAATTTCAGCTATGCTGTATACGCCCCTGATGCCACTCGTGAGCAAACTGATCATAGAAGCTTGTATATGCAATATACCGGACGATACAATGAATGTAACGCTTGTACTAGGTCTGTACCGAACGGTATAACCCAATCACTATTTTTATAGCAATATTTGGGGGGGTTTTCAGCCATTGGGTTTGGTTTTAAAGTATTTTGAGATTTTTAAAGGTTTCGAGGATTATATAAAGCCTTGAAATCCCTAATTTTCTCCTTATACTACTCTAATTCTTGAATATCTTTCAAAACTCTCATTCTCACAAATCTCTCTCAAAAGTACAAGTGTCCACCGGAGTGTACGTACCGTGTGTCGATGTAGTACGGTATCGATTCGTACAAATATTGGTCAAACACCGACATCGGTACCGGTATAAGATTTTAAACCTTGATGCCAATGGCATGAAAAGATCGCAATTCAGCAAAACTGCCATACTAATTGGTTATTTGAAACTCAAAGAGACTCTGATCTATTATCCTATGCATTTAAATTTTAATACAATGTTCATCAGTATATTCATATACATAATTAGCTTATTCAATTTATCCATTTTAATTGGTCAAATCCAGCAGCTAAATCACTAAAAACCCAACAAAAGCAAAACCATACCTATTTCCGCGGCATCAGATGAACAGTCAATAGGTCTTGCAACCCCATTTCCGCAGCCCACAAAATCCTTGGTTCCAGAATCTGAACTCTCCATGCAATGCATATTGCCAGCGTTGCAGACTCGAAGATGCTGTCCATTAAACGCACCATCTTCTCCCACATTCTTCACTTGCATCCCTGGATGGGGGCAATAAGCCTGATCATCGCAATGAAAACCACATGAGTTTTCAACCTGAGCGCCACCCAGCATTTTCGCCTGGGTCGTCGTCACATTAGAAACAAAGTTTCCATTCCCTTTCACCGGCTTCTGATAAGGAAACGATCCAATCTCTCCTTCAATTCTCCCCCTCAGATCGACAAGCAGACATTTAAGCCTCGAGATCTCAGCTTCAAGTGAAGCTTGACCGCGAAGCCTCTTCATCAGTTGCTGGTTGATTGCTCGAAGCTGAGCTGCCTCCTCCTCCAGAGATGCTGCATGGGCCTTCTTCTTCTCCCTATACTTCCGAACAGCTTCTCGATTGCCGCAAGACCTTTTCTTTATGGAAGACCTCTTCTCCGTAGACTCCGCAGTTTGACGAGAGGAAGCTGGGAGAATCTTCGTGTGGACATGGAAACACGTATGAGTGTGCGAGAGGTCAGGCCCCGGAGGGTTGCAAGTGTGCGTATGGGTGCATGTATGCGGTTGGTCGTCGTTCAAGAACTCGTCGAACAAACTGTCGATTGAGCAGCTGCTCGGAACTTCTTCGCCAGCGCTTTGGCCAGAAAAGACCTCTGCAGTCGAGAAATCAGGTTCTCGATCGTCCATCACCACGACGCTAGCTAAGAAAAAAGGTGCGGGATTTATCAGGTCACTGAAATCAAAGGATCGAGAAGAGAAATTAAAAGAACAACTTCTCAAATTTAAGTCTTCAATGCGACAAAAAAGATGGCAAAAGAAGCGAGTTCGCCTCAGATGATAGCGAAAAAAAAAACTATCTTTGACCGAAAAATCGAGAATTTGAACAAAAAGAGAAATCTCTCACTCTATATCTGAGGCGCGCGGCGTGGTGGTAAAGCAGCAGCAAGAAGGTGCACTTCTACCCCCCCAAATCCCTAGAAAGCAAAATTATCGATATAACGAAATCAATGGAACCTATGAAGTAAAAGGTGAATCTTTTGGCGCTATTGAAGAAGGGGAGGGCGACATTGCGAGGGAAAGAAGCAAATGAAGGGGACGGGAGGAGGGAGGCGAGCGAGCTGGACTTTGGAGGCAGTGGCGACGCCGTGTCTCCTATGAAACTTAAAGCTGCAAGAATCATGCAAGGGGCATGGTGTTAAATGGCGACGTGATGACAGGTTCGATGAATCTGGACCGTTCGACTGGTGCGTCCTGAGACAAATCTGGAGCGTACGATTGAGAGAACACGGCTGATGATTGTAATATTATGGACCACCGTGGCTGATATGACGACATAGTGCCATTCGAACATGTAATCGCCTAATCGGTCAAATCGACCACAAAATAATAATAAATAAATGTTTAATTTCCTACAAAAATTCAACATTTCATTAAAAAAACAAAAAAAAATAATTTGTTCACTTTTAAAAACTCTTGTTGTCTTGGTTCTTGAGTGCAACTTGGACTTGTTATATGTGATCAAGGATTAAACCAGTCATCTGTTTTCGAATTGCTTCATTTCTTCAGACTCCATCAATATGCAGCCACAAGTTAAAATCCCAACCAACTAAACTATGATCTACTAGATTGAACATTCCAACCTGACACATTTCTTAAATCCCAAACAACCATAATTCTTGCTGCAAATCAATTTGTATTATTTATCTCAAGTGATTCTATTGACCAAAATAAAAAATTAGATATTTACCATGTTGTGAAGTATCCTCTAAATATCATAAAGTATAGAATTTTTGGATCAAACCGAAGGTAATCCGTAACATTATAAGATTATGGATCAAACCTTATCCATGTACAACCCTACATTGTTTGCATCAAGGGCAATCAAAAGACACATCGGTAAATGGAAAATAGCTAATTCAGTCTTCACCACTCCACTTATAAGAATGGCTATGTTTGCTCCAACGTGCATGGAAAAATAAATATATTAATTGGAAGCACCTTGTTAAATATGGTTGATTAAAAAATGACAAGTAAAAGGAGGAAGATACAATATTCCAAATATAATGTTAGTTTTATTATTTTAAATTAAAATTTACCTCTCATATTATTCTCTTTTAGTCCATGAATAAAAAAAATTCTAATATTCTCTCTCCATGAACACGAGAGAAAATCTCAAAATTGTTGAACCAAAAACCCCATAAGAAGACTAATTAATTAGCTATTAAACACTCATTTTGAACAACCAATCTAACCAATTGCATGCATGATTGGTTGCGACATTTAATCACACAATAGAAGTTTGATTATCCAATTCTGCTACGAGGGCATGATCCAAATACTTATTAGTTCGTTAGCTAGACATTACACAGATTTCTCAAATGAACAAAACAAGAATGAAACTAAACTTCCGTAGGACCTACAGAAGTTTAGCAAACTTGACCAGGAAGGTTACTTCTTCGCCATGACCAGTAGTTCGATCGAATTGGATCCATAGTCTCCAAGATGAGGCACACAGTAGTTGCTAAGTTGGAATCGGCTGTGCCGGGTTCAGAGTTCCTTAAAGCCTTGACGGCAGTGCAAAGCTCTTCCAAAGGCTGGAAACCATAACAAAGAAGATCCAGGAGCAGGCTCAAAGCAAATAGGTAACTGCTGTTTGCCTTTAAAACCTTGAGGCATAACTCGGATACTTGGTTATCACTGATTAGCTGGTCTGTATTGTCCTTGTATAATCCTCGAAGGTATCTCCAAGGGCTCTCATTATGTGGGTTAGCTAAGATGGCTTCAGCTGTGTAGCGCACTTCAGAATCTCTCATGGCTTGTAGGCCACCAAGTAGTGGAGATCTTGTAACTACGAAGTACCTCTGCTGAATGCGCACAGTTAAAATTGGAAATGGAATTGCTATTCAGATGACAAACTCAGTTACACATTCAGATATTTGATACAAAGTTAAAGAAACAATTGAAGTAATTGAACTACTTAAGTCTAGTTGCCAAGGTCACAAGAGTAATTATATAGTGATATTATGACGTCCCCTGAGTGAACATACAAGATTTATCAAATAACTGTAACATTTACTTGCCAGAAGCTATAGCAAGCAAATTCATGATTTTTGTGGTAAAAGATTGATGTTCATAGTTGTGGATTGTTAGTTGTATAGCTGACTACCCGCTATGTGTACTAGGTTTCTAGCAAAAGAAGATTTCTCTAAATTACACTCTACTCGCTAGTTGATATGTAGCGAACCTGAGAGACCTAGTGTGAAACGCTCAAAGTTCAAATATCATATTGAACATATATGCAAGTGATCCAAGTACTAGATCTAATTATAAGGCTTCAAAAGGTTAAACAATGGTCTTTGTCTCTGATGGCAAACGAATCATACTATATAAAAATGGTAGGCATCAGGAACAAACAAAGATCTCCAATGAATTAAAACATTTCTAAAATAGGTTATGAAATAGATGTAAGCAATCTAGACACACTCACACATGAAGCTTCAGCCATGAACCATGCAACAAAACTTGTCCGATGGCGAGAAGAGGAAATCTTAACACTTTAAGAGTATAGAGCAGCAGTAGATAAAAGCTATGAGGTTATGAATGCATAAAGGAGCCAAAGAGCCAAAGCCAAATGGTTAAAGTCACAAAAACTCGAAGTTCTTCCACAAGATAACAAACTTGAGAGGTTCAAGAAATTGAATTTCAACCATACAGGTAGAAGGACAAGATATATGGTAACAAAAGGAGATTGCTATACAACTTTTCAATCATTACAAGGATTTTTTTGGGAAAGGAACATGCCTCTTTAATCTCATGTAAATGGACATATCTATATGGAAATATAAATACTAATTGCTCAGAACTAGAAAGGCCATTTAATAAAGATTAGGTGTTCAGTGCAGTTAAAAGTTTAGGCAGCGACAAAGCATTTGACCTCGATGGATCCACTACAATTTCTTTTTCTAGCTATATGGGAGATAAGTGGGGGTGACTTTTATCACTTGATATCTGACTTCTATCACCATAGAATGGAAGTGAGACAGATAAATTAAGCATACCTTGCCTTCGTACCAAAGTGGAAGGAGCTTGTCAGGTTAACATGTCAATACCTATCAACTTAATCCATGGGGCAAAATTATTGACAAACAGAATCAAGACAGTAATTGAAAATTTGGTTGAGACTTAACAAATGACAGTTATCAAGGAAAGATCGGCAACATATTGCTTCATGGCTGCAGGCAGAACAATAAAATTCTCCAGAAAAAGAAAGACACAAGGCCGTCTAATGATAAAAAAGGCATATGGCTGTGTCAATTGGAATTTCTTTACGGGTATCCTCAAAGCTCGTGGATGGATAAATTGGATGCAGGAGCTCTCTTGTAATGCATTGTCAACAGTTTTGCTAAATGGCATACCAGGACCAGGAGAGGAATTCAAACATAATAGGGGCCTATGACAGGGAAGTCCTCTGTTCGCGTACCTCTTTGTACTAGTGATGGACGTAATTGGTAAGGTTCTCAGGAAAGCAAAAGAGCATAGGCTCATATACAGTATCCTTGATTAGGGAGGGAAGATTCATATTAAAGCTCAGATTCACAAACGCAGGGAGGTTATATTGCAGGTAGATGAACGGCTAGCTATGTGGAATGCAAAATGCCCATGCAACGCAGGGAGGTTGATATTGATTAATAGCTCATCAGCACGCTACCAAGCTATTTCTTTTCAGTGTTTATAGCACCAGAAAGGATAAAATAGTCCATGGACAAAAGAAGAAGGGCATTTATTTTGGATTAGTAAAGCTATAATGACAGGCAGCTAGTGTTAGCTAGTCGAGATCTGGTTACAACACCAAAAACCAAGGACTTGGAGTAGTCAACCTCAGACTACAAAACCGAGTTAGATTGGAACACTAATGGTGTGAACAGGGGAATCATAAGAAATAAAGTGATGATATGGGTGGAAGTTGTAAAGTCACAGCATTTCATCAAGAAAAATGGTTTCAAGACCAGAACATGAGACATGGTTGGGAATTTGGAGAAATATATATAAGTTGAAGAAATGGTTCATGATCAGCCTGCAATATTTGTCATGGTAGGGGATTGACATAAGCTTTTGGTCTAAGCCATGGTATATCACTATTGCAGGCTGGACCACGGTCCACCTATTCTCAACATGTCAAGCTGTAACACATGGATGAAAGAACTTCACAGAAAAATTCAACGTCACATACAATAGAATGATTCAAATAGAGAGTAAAAAGGACAGGTTAAGGATGACAGCCATTTCTACGTGGAACATCTAGTATACTCTAAACCAAACCATTTTTGAAAGCATGGTTGCTAGTGTATATTATTGGGGGAGCATGGCACTAGTTGAGAAAATGTGACAAATTGTACACTTTTTGGGTTAGTTATAAGGGACGTTTGTTCCTACATCAACATTTCTAGTAGTCCTTAATTTTATTTTTTATTATTCATGGGCCCTTGACCCAGGTTTTGTACTTTCTTTTCATACCTAATGAAAAGTCCAGGGTGCCTATTTTGGCACTCTGTTATCCTTAAAACGAGAACAATGTTCTATGGCAGATTAATCTCTAAAAGAAAGGAACCATTTAATTTCAGTTCATTGAATCAAAGCAAGTGGATAAATGCTTACAATGAGAAAGTAACCAGCCACACCGACACTGCAGTTGTCAAGATAAATAATATAAAGAACAATAGCAAATTATGGCATAAAATAAACACTAAGTAGATTTTAAAATATGAATGACATATCAGAACATAGAGAAAATAACTAGAACATCTATCTAATGTTTCACCTGATTCCAAGCTGAGTTGTTGAAACTGTCATCCTCAAGCAGCTCGCAACAGAAGCGAAACTCATTTTCCCAACCACCTAATGACTGCAGAACCCACTGCAGCGGAAGAAGATAAGAACATCCAACATCAGTAGTGGATAAAATTCAACAATGGCCAACTCTAAGCAATACAAAGTTTTAAGAATCATAAGTTAGTACAGGTTGCGTAATGGAGACATGAGCATGTTAGATTTATGTGTGGGAATGGGATTACCAAAAAAAGAAGAAGATAAAGTCTTACGCATGGTTAAATGGTGGAGAAGGTGGATTTAGCCAGATGCCAAATAGTAGTAGTTCTTGTTTATATGATTCTAGGATATCATAATTTGAGTTCCTTTAATGGAACTACGGAAGGATGCTTTTGAGTTGTCATCCCTAGTTTTGACCTAGTCGTAAAATTAGGATAGTGCAAAATCAAGTCATTTAGGTAACTACAACATAGAGAGAGATGGGACAGAGGATAAATTACCTGCCTATGAGACCAGGCATGATAATTTTTAGCATCTAGGGCAAGTATTTGCTTAGTAAACTCAAGTTCATTATTTGCAGCCTCTGGTCCAAGTTTCTGAGAAAGCCATCGCCTGTGGTGCCTACATAACAAGTGCAACATTTTAGCGCATATAGTTACTTTCAACTGAAATTTCTCCTAGATAATGCTGTCATTAACTATCCTTATTGTGATAGTATAACAATTGTCGGTCAAGTACAATTTTATGAGGCACAATATACTATTACCATATAAGTACCAGAGACTAAATTGATCAAGACAATCACACATTCTTTCTTGATATCAGAATAACAAGCTTATGATGTAGTACTCACCAAATCTGGTAATTTTTTGAGTTCTGCAAAGCAATTTTGTCAACAAAATCCCTTTCACCGTGTAAATCTACATTCAGTGACTCAAGAACTAGGCGTCTGAATTGCCAAACCTATATGCATCATTTAATTGATATTAAGGAAAACGATCCAATATACATTGTAAAGGAATGAAACCAAAATATAAGCAAGCATAATTAATTGCTCTTAATTTCCAAGAATACTTAAACTGTATTCTTCACACTGTAATATGGTGCGTTAAAGCATGCAAAACAATTTACTTTATATTCATAACCAGAGAGAGGGAGAGAACTGTAGTCTGAATTGGCAGATCATGGACTAAAAACTGATCATTCTCTAAATTTGGATTGAAATAAAATCGCAGTTTGAATCATATAATGGCCAGTACCGCAGTAGCTGGAGAATTCTCTAGAGAAGCCAATAATACTATTAATTTAATAATTAACAAAAAAAAGTTAGTAAGTTGCAAAACATCCTCAGGCTGTCCAAATAATATGGTTCTAGTTGTATGTTATAGTGCCTAAGTTGCAAAACATCCTTGGCTATCTTTAGGCACTATCCATATTATAAGGATTCTGCACAGCTCATACTAGATCTAAGCCTAAGTACTATGTCAAAGGTGAAGCTATAACAGATTGACCCTCCAGTAATCAGGTAGAACTTACTTGCATTAAGAAACAATAGGTACAGGAGCTCGATAACTTATCTTTCATTCTTTCTAGCTTTCTACTCAAATTGATGTGCGTGTTACTAATGAAAAAATCTCCTTACTGAACTACGCCTTTCAATCTGAATCAAGTCTAGCAACCAATTTCACTTCGTATAGAAGAAGTTGAGAAACAAAACAGAATTTTCCTATTAGCCAAGGGACTGAAATCGGGTACTCTCATAAGAACCAACTTAAGTTTGAGGCGATCTAGAAATGAAAAGAAAACAATGAGAAGTAAGCAATTTGAGGCTTTGTTCAAAGGATCAAGCCACCTCCAGACCAGATACAGAAAGGCTTATTTATTCCAATAAACCAAAATTCCTGCAAAAATTCAGCTAAAAGCCCGCAATTTCACTTTCGAATATTTTTACCGCATGATCTATCGATCTGAGGACTAAAGAAGAGAGGAAAGGAAGAACAGTGGAAGCTCACAGTGTAGTTGCCTGGGTTCATCCGGACAGCCTCGGTAGTGAGGTCAAGGGCACGGCGGCTTCGCTCGTCGGCGACGTAGACAGCCCGGAAATAGTCCATGGTCTCCCGGAAGTCATCGCGGTAGGCAATGGGCGCGACGGGATTGGGGCCGTCGTCCTGCGGCAGCGGCCTGATATCCGACCACTCTGGACGTGCACTGAAGGGAATCCGATCGCCTTCGTCATCGGAAGACGACGACATCAAGAATCGGGGACGGTAAACTTTGGAGCTGAGCGATATACTCCAATCTAGGGTTTCCGGCAAAAGTCAGAAATTAAACATCTCAATTTCACGCCTAAAATTTTCTAAAGCATATTTTAATATAATTTTATGGGAATATTGTATAACCCATCACCATGGCGTTGGGTGTGTCAATGTACATCACATGCTCCACAGATTGAATAGCATAATGAATATTTTCATTTTTTATATAGTAAATAATTATCATAAAATATAGTAAAAAAATTGAAACTTTTCAAACTTGTGTCAAATGAAAAACTGAGAGAATTTTTTTAAAATAATAATAATAATAATAGTAATAATAATAATAATAATAATAATAATAATAATGATAATAATAATCATTAATAATGATAATAATAATCATAATAATGACAATAATGACAATAATAATAATCATCATCGAATCCCTTGATTAAGATTAGAAAAATGCATAAACGATGAGGAGAATTTAAGGGGCAAAATACACTAGGGTAAAGCTCACGAAAAGAGATCAATTGGAGTTAACAAGAACGGCGATCCAAAAGTCAACGAGAAAGATGGGATTACCTCTCTAGAGACCGGAGATTAGAGAGATCGAAGAGTGGCGACAAGGTCGGAGAGGAAGAGATTGAGACATCGTGTGACGGTAGCAGGGCATAGTATTTTATTTCAGTAAGGTATTTCTATAATTTTAGGCTGTGTGTGAATCCAATTGTGTTGTAGTGGTGCTAGTATTCGACTATGTTGTTTTGGTTTTTGGTTCGATTTCTTGTTATAGCGCTTAATGTTTCTTTTCACATTTATATCTACGACTTATAATGACTATGTTATAAAGCCAAATTTTGTATATAAAAAAAAAATCAGCTTGTGTGAGGGGCTTAGGGCTCTTACACTGTGTGGGGCCAACACTCTGCGGGTCCCCCTAGTGTCTGGTAAACCTCGAGTAAACGCGAGTGCGTATATGCGAATTTATAGTCAGCACCTCTTCATTTTAAATAATAATAAATTAAAACTAATACGGAAATTGCATAAAATATTAAACATAAAAAAAAAATGTCTAATGATGAATAAAATTTGATATATTATAATCATAAAGCTAACATGCTTTTCCAAGGAAGAAAGAATTGAACCAAATACATAAATAAAAATCATATTGTTATATTACATTATATTTGTTTTTTTAAAAAATATTATTTTAAAGAGTAGCATTTTAAAAGGTAGAAAAGAAGACGAATAGTAATACTTCAAAAAAAGCTAATAATAACAAAAAGATTCTTTATATATATTAATTTTGAAAATATATAATAAATATTGGAAAAGAAAGTCCATATTTTAAAAAAATGGAAGGTAAAAAGTGTTTCTCATTCTAACAAAAATTTGAAAAATGTAAATAAAAATGGAAGGTAAATTGTATACGCTGTTCGATAATTCTAAAATATAGCTAAAAATCAAAATTGATTGATTTTTCAACATATTATAATAAGCTAAAGAAAAATAAAGATGTATGTATACTTGAAAAGTACAAGGACTTCATTAATAATAGTATTTGATGGGAGTATCATATAACACATTGATGAAACAACCAAGGTAGAGATGACAAAAGTTCGATTAACCGAAACTGAATTTGAATTAAAAATTCGCTAATCAAAATTGTCCGATTTCAAAAATTAGTATCTAAAATTTGGTTAATTATAACGATTTCGAATATTGGTTACTCGCGAACCGATAATCAAAACCGAATGAAATTTAATCGATTTTTCATATTCCTTGAACTGCAAAATTATCATCCAAAATTTGATTTTACAATTCGATTAACCGATTTCGACTGTCACCCCTAAGTGAATGCATTTGAGCAACTTTCCCAAACCAAATTAACTTTTTTGGAATTCAAAATAGGGGCATCATAAATTTTCTACTTCGAAATTAAAATTTTGAAATATTTAATTCATCCAACTAAAAACTTTACATTTTTTTGCGTCACTATAACATTTTTTTTTAATTACACATGATTATTTTTTATGACGTGAGATTATTTTATTTATTAAAAATTTACCCTTTTAAATATATTATTGAGTCTATTAAAAACTTAAAGAGAAAAGTTTTTGAGCATAAAGACTTTAGAGGAAAAGTATTTAAGACACTTAAAATGTCTTTAACACTAAAAGATCTATCGATTTTAGTACCTATTATAACACTAAAAATTCGTTGATTTTAGTGCCTATTATAACACTAACCGTAAACACAACTCTAGTAGGGTGTACTTTCCTTTAAAAATATAACCCTTAATATTCAGATAACCAAATTCATCCCGACTTCTTTCCTCCCCCACAGGTGGCAAGGGCAAAAGAATCTTTCTCAAGAATTAATTGTGCAAAAGGGTTATAACATCCTCCAATGAGCGGGCCACTAAAATGAGCATCCATAACTAGTCTATGGTGTGATATAATTTGAGTCACGAGTCAACCAATTTGTAGCTACTTTCAGTGCTCATGCTTCAATAACATATTTACCAGTAGGGATAACCATGAACTAACTCCATTTTCACTCAGCATCAATTAAAACACATTAAATTGTGTGCATAGCTTACAGAATCAGTGTGCTGAACACAGAACTCTTGAAGAATTATAAATTCACATCCTAATCTGGAAAATGTGCTCATACTTAGAAGCACACAATAAGTCAGAAATTGAAGATTTGATGCAATGGATCAAATATTGCATATCTCCTCTTCTCGCAGCACTACGACCATTAGTTAGATCCTTTGGTATCAAATGCCGCAAGCATTTACTTGGCATCAGAGAGTAAAATATTGAATAAGGGCGTCAGCTCCTGCTCATGACAGTGGTCAATGGTCATGCATTTGGAGGCCAAAGGTTAGTATCTTGTGTGGTATCAACAACAGCAGGAGGAAGCCATTGCCACATGGCCATGCCAGGATATGTAGGGAAGTGGGCAGCCTTGTTTGATGGGGCCTGAATATGTGGAGCAAATGCAGCAGGGGTAGCAGCAGGATGAAATGCAAGTGGTGGCATGAAGCCAGCCGGGGGCATGTTCATGGCCTTGATTTGTTGTTCTAATCTCTCTTTATCAGCCTTCAGTTTCAGCTTCTCATCTCGAAGCTCGTTCTTTTCCATCTGACATCATATCCAATTATGCAACCATTATATATGACACTATCGATTTATGTCAAAATAATAAGCAGACTATTATACAAAATGCCTTCTTCCTTTAACAACTGGCTAAGACATTCAACCAAAAACCT
Organism: Canna indica; assembly: GCA_034359265.1. NCBI lineage: Eukaryota > Viridiplantae > Streptophyta > Magnoliopsida > Zingiberales > Cannaceae > Canna > Canna indica. Next base: position 4,132,284 of record CP136898.1, on the reverse strand, counting down.
ATTCCCTGTCAATTATTCCCTGTCAATAGATGTTCCATATTTCATATTGATTATTATATCCCTTCAAATCTCATGCTAACCAACCTCTAAAATTCTGCAAAGGTTTTCACAGAAGAATATGAAATCTTGAAACAATTTGGAACCCAGTTAACTCCTACTTAGATCTTTCACTGCCTAATGGATATGTTTCCACTTCCTAATTACAGCAGAAACAAAGGCAAAGCCAAGAAAAAATGTATATAAATTGCAATATTTAAGCTATATTCCAGGAGTTTTCTAAAACCAACCAAGTCCAACCAGTTTTGACCACTTTCAAACATTTTTTTCAATCAACTCATACATTAAAATATCCTTTGATCTGGGTAGTCCAATCCAACCACAATCAATCCATAATGTTGAGTAGCTGAATTCAGTTCCAAGTTCAATAGTAAAACCTCTCAAAGACCATAATTAACAGTAAAGGATGAGGATAGATACAGACCTTCAGATCCTTAATTGTGTCCTGAAGCTTTTCATTTGAGTCCTTAATTTCTTGAGCTTCAGCTTTTAACTGTTGTAAGACATGAGCTGCATCACTTAGGATACTTGCTTTGTCAGACTTAGGAGGTCTACAGGGGTCAATGGCAGCAGACAGCTCTAAGAACCTGCATAAATTAGTAATCACTTGTCATGGAGGAACCAGTATTGTAGTATAGTCAAAGAAATGAAAGAATAAAGAAATAGACGTTTACTAGCTCCCTCTAGCATTGCGAGATTACCTATCATTTAATTTATCTCGCCGCATTTTCTCACGGCAAGCCTTCGACTTGGATCCTGTGCATGAGTCATCTCTACATCTGTAAAATTAGAATTTAAGCTGCTTAACACTATGGCAATTAAAAAACCTTCAGCTCATAATAATCTAGTCTAGCTTGATTGAAAAGAAAACACCTGCTTCAAAATTATCTTATTTAGGCACCAACAGAACTTGAGAGAAGATGCACACTGTTATGGAATACAGTAAATGCAGTCTGATTATTGGTGAATGAAATATGATCTCAGGTACTTCCACACATAAATAACAAAATTAACCCTATAAATTCTCTTTTCAATCATGTAGTATAAATCAAATACATTCCGTCCTAGATTCTTGAATTATATATATGTATCACAAGAAAAACATTTGTATGTCTGTATACAATACAACTATAGCTTTTTTAGGTACCAGAAAACCAAACAAGGTAGCAGTTGCATGTGATGCACAATGAAAAACAGTATAGTTTTTGGTTTCTTCATACCAATATGAGATATTAGGACATATGGAAAAGAAAATAAGTATATAATTTAACAGCTTAAAGCCTTGGACTCAACTCTGCCATGCAACAAGAGTCCAATTATATTTCACTAAGTCATACAATTTCAATCAGTGCAGAACTTTTCCTGAATTTATGCGAATATGTGGTATTTTACATATAGGAGTATACATGAACCAATTAGGAAGACGCTGTCCCAAACTCCTCCGCCTTCCTATTTTCAAAAATAAAAATCATAATCCTCAACCACTCCATCACCCACAATTAAAAGGAATGACAAAAGACAGTATAAATCACCCACCAAGAAATTTATGCAAGGAAAACTTAACCTCAATTTTTTTGCAAAAAAATCCTACCTTTTCTTTGAACTCGTCTGCTCAACACCACAAATATCAGCGTAAGTGTCCTCAATGGCCACCCTGTCAAAATATTTCTGTCCATAAGCATCAAAATACAAACTCAAAAAACACAATAAACTCTCCCAAAATCTTTTTAAAAAAACACTTTTTCTTTCTCAAATCAATTATAAACGTGATCGTACAAATAATAAAAAAAAGATAGAAACACACCCGGCGGTGGGGATGTCGCAGAAGCTCTCAATCGCACAGCGCAGCTCGCCATCGGATCCCCCTCCGTCAACCCAATAGTCGTCGATCGAGTTGGACCCCATGGGAAGGCAAAGCGCCCTTCTCCGTTCTCCCCCTTTGATCCGACCCCTTCCGCTAGGAAATCAACCAACAAAAACAACAACAGAATTAGGATTAGGATCGGGATGAGGGTTTGCCTTGGACCTCAGGAGAGGGGAGACGACGAGGAAGGGAAGACAAAACGGAATTCGTTTCGTGGAGAGGGAGAAGGAAGCGATTTTGGGGGAAAAGAGGGTTTTTTATATATTATTTAATCAGCCGTGGGCTCCCCGCGAGCGAGCGCCGAGCGGCGACGAGTGGTAGGAGATTGTCTTTTTATCGTTTTCACCTCTACTTCCTTATTATTTGTATTCTAATACTCGAATTATATTCAACAAGTAGGGGTGACAATTATATCCGCATTCGCACCGTATTCGATCCATATCCGCAAGTAAAAATGGATATGAATACGGATATGAATTTAGAAAACTTATATTCATGCGAATATGGTGCGGATATGGATATGGTTGTGGTCCACACTGTATCCGCACCGTCTATCCGCGTCTCTGAATTGCTATTTTGCTCATATAAATTATTAATATATATAAGAGTTCTATGGTAATTTCATGTCAAGATGAATTTTGAAGTATATTATATATTTATTTTGGATCAATAAAATGATAATTTATTGAATTTTTTAATTAAATATATTATTTTAATATATTTTTATTAAATATGATGCGGATACAAATGCGGTGCGGATATGAATATCCATATTCACATCCGTAGCGAATACAGTGCGGATACGGATGGGCGAATATGGGGTGCGGTGCGAATACGAATAATCCAATATTTGCACCGTATTCGATCCGTTGCTAGCCCTATCAACAAGTGGGTAAATTTACCGATTAGTTGGGTAAATTACACTTACCTTCCATAAATTTCAGTGAAATTACACTAACATATCTTTTATTTGTAATTTTGTGTTGTGATCCTTTTGAATTTTGTAAAAAATTATATAGACCTTCCCACTAACGAAAATTATTAGTGGAGTGTCTGTCATGGACACTGCACATGTTTACTAATAATATTTTTGAAATATTTGTAGCTTTTACTTATTTTAAATGATAAAAATACTTATGTCATTTAACTCTCATCCTCTTATATTTTCACCCCATTAGTTCTTAGTATTTTAATTTTCACACTCAACTAACATTAATTTCGTAAAAAATATTAAATAATAAAATATTTTTTCTTAAATTTTTTTATATAAAATATTTATTTAATTATTTTATGCATGTATTTTAATAATTTTTCAACAAAAAGCATAAGAGAAAAATCACATTATTAACGGACTCTATTTAACACCATTAGCTATAGAAAAAGTAAATGTCATCTTGATAAATATAAAAAAATATGTATAATTTCACCAAACATCAGGAGAGATCAATGTAATTTATTCAAAAATTAATTAATGGATCAAATTGAAACTGAATTATCTGCAATGATTTATTTTCGATGATTAAAATTTTAAAATTTAACTATTAACTGAACCAATAAGCCGAGGCAACTTCCTGATTAGATGGATGATGATGGATGAATTCTCTTCTCTAATTGCACTATTTGGGTTCGAAGAGCAGCAGATATAAGAGGATAAGGATTAGAGCTTCTACTTCTATTTGCCTTCCCAAATTGAAGATAATATGGAGGAAAGGTCCATTTTACCCTACTCAGATTAACATGGATGAGAGATTCGTGTCAGACAAAATGATAATTCGCCGCGACCCCACTTGCTCGACGGGTGTAAGTCGTGTGACACAAGTAGAATAATCATTTGTCATGTCGTTGTTGTTAATATGACACATCAACATTTTTTAGTTAAAATCAATGGGTCAACTCACGTCGTGCCAAACGTGATACCCAATCAAAAATATTTTGTGCTAAAATTAAAAGAAGAAAAAAATCAAGTTCTTATTTTTCAAAAATAGGAGTTATTTACCCTATTTATTAATAAACTTGATTTAAAGTGCCACTAATTTTTATTTGAGATAATAAATCGATTATTACATAATGTTGGATCCAAATGTCGTCTGCATTCGGATTTGATTAGGATCAGACAGAGGTGGCAACGGGCCGAGCCCGCCCATGGGCGGCACGAGCCCGCCCATGGGCGGCACGAGCCCCGCCCGACTGTGCCCAAGAGGCGGGTCGGGCTCGCCTCCAGGGCACGCGGGCTGAGCATGGCCCGCATGCTGTCGAGCACGGGCGTAGGTCGGCGCGCGCCAAGCTTGGTCTGGCCCAAGCCAAGTCTGTCTTGGGGCGGACCGATTAAAAAAACTTTTAAAAATTTAAAAATTAAAATTAAATGTTTAAATATTTAAATATTTGGGTCGGGCCGGCCCGAGCTCGAATGGGCGGGCTCGGGTTGGGCTTGCCCCAGGTACGACCCGTTGCCACCACTAGGATCAGGTCCATTTTTACACTTATGAAAAAAGAACAACATGCACTACGCCATCTTTTTTACAACATTCAAGTCCTTATATCCCTTGTTTTTATTTGTAGGACACGATTTTGGTAATAAAATCTTTACTTGGTTTATGTTTTTTAGTTATTGGATATTTGAGATATAGAGATATGGGTCTGATCGTTTATTGTTTCTTTTGTGGTTCTCGACTAGTTTATATATAAGTTGAAATCTAAAACTTATACGGTAAGAATTTCACTTCAGCATGTTTCCCTTATATATTAATTATAATTAAATAAAATTTAATAGTAATTTGAATTTTTACAATTTGGAATAAGTGATATAAGATTAAGAAAATTTCAAGTTGCCATTTTGAAATTAATCAAAACCACATATATAATGACAAAATAAAAATTATATATATTAGTGGAGTATAATACTAAAAGTTGGATTTGAAAATTAACATATATTAATCATAAAAAGACATATATAATTAATGTAAAACAAATATTGTAATTGTTATTTTTTTTAATCTCGTGGGCTATATCTCATAAATTTGTCAAATTTTAATTAATTAAATAATATAATATGTACGAAGTAAATATTACTAATAATTATTTCATGATTTATCATTTTTAAATTTGTATTTTTGTCATGATAACTAAAATAGAAATTATGATCAATTGATTAATGAATAAAATGTATAGTTTTGTCATTTTTTAAGATACATCTTTTTTATGTGGTAATTAATTAAAAAAATTACAGATTAGAATATTAATTAATCTGAAACTAAATATATAAAAAAGACAAACCAAAATTCAAAAGGCACACTTGCAACCATTCACAACTAAATCATGCCAATCTAGAACAAATGCAATTATATCCAAATTATTTTGGAAAAATCTATAATTAATGCAGATAAATTATCATCCCTAATCCTTAATTTAAATAATGGAGGTGCAAACCACACACACATATATATATATTATGTAGTTTGAGTTATTATTGTTTTATTGATATGATATACACGAGGTTTCCATTTCTATACTAAATAAATTATTAAAATTAAAAATAAATCATGCAATATAAATTTCTCACATGAGTTTTACGTGTTGGTACTTGTAGAGTAAATATCTCTTATAAAAATCAAGATAAAATACCAATAAGCAAACATTATTTCGAAATATTGAAATTAAACATATTTTGAGATATCAGAGAAAATCAAGGAGTTATTACAGGAGCAAGTCTCTGATTTGGGCGGATGACTTTTTTTTTTGATCAAGAAATCATAGCTAAATTGGCAACAACCACTAAGTGAATCCTAATAGATCAATCAAAACCTTGAACACCAGCTGTCATCCTTGAACACTTTTTGATGCTAATTGCACTCAACTTGGGCTTCTTAAAAGATTTTATCAACAATGAAAAATAAGGGAGATTATCACCATATTGATACAACAAATTTGAAATTTGGCAATGTGCTGCTGAACAATGAACCAATAACTATGATGCAGCCATGAAGAGTATGGCTCCCATAAGCAGAAGACCCTATCCTATATTCCTATTGGTGCTTCACGATATGCTCGGAATGGACAACAATAACGTTTCATCTTAGAAGAGTATACTTAAGGTGCATGGAGCAGGAACCAAAGATCAATTCTTTCGTGATAAGCTAGCTACAGTGCTACAAAAATTGAATTTAATGAAAGAATTGGTGTTAAAAACTGCACTAGTGTACACACGTTCTAGATTAATCTGAAAGAATATCTTCAAGCTCTGAATCCTCTATTTTTATGAATGTATCATAGTCCATACCTGTGACATTAGAGGAATTTTTACCTAAAGGTGTATACTCTCCATAATCGAGGTCCGACCAATCTAGCTCCTCATCTGAATTATAAGATGTAGGTTCACCATCATTGTTGCTTGAATGGCTTTTTCTTTGTTGATTGTCATAATTTTTCTGACTTAATGAACCACCTGAGATAGTCTCAGCAGTTTCACATATGCAAGTTGACGGATTTTCATGAAATTCGCCTCTGCCTGGTCTAACCTCTCTTGGCTCCCCCATAAATCCTCTCTGATTAGCACGTACCTTTAAAGCAAATTCCTCCCAACTAATGTTTGCTCGATTTAAGAACAAGGAATATAGCTTCTTTGCATTTGGCCTTATAGTCCTCTTGTGCCCAAAGTATCTCCTGGTAAACATACAAGTGAACAAGAAGCATTCTAACTGTACAACATAACCAAAATGAGGCGATCACATGGAAGGCAAGCTTTACCTTCGTCCGGCCAATATCTTGGCCATGTTCCCATTGTTGTTTGCCACAAAAGCATCACTTCCATCACATACAATAAAATCTAGAGCAGCCATGCGTGATGAAAATAAGGAGAAAGGTTCCAGTTCCTCCTTGCTGGCTAAAGTATCTTTTGAGTGAAAATTGGGAAAAAGTGCTTTTAGGGGTGCCAATGTTTCATCGCCACCATATATCTCACCAGATGCTACATATATGTGAACATCATTCCCATAGCCTAATCCCCTCAGCATGAGTCCTACCTCTTCAGGTGTTAGTGGACATCTTCCTTGCCTTCGTGCCTTGTCAGGGTTGCTCATATGTAAAGTTTTCCACCTCCTGCGTATTGCACCAAGTTCTCTCCTTTCCTTCTCTCCTCCACCATAATAGCACCCCGAGAAGGCAAGCATGTCTGGCTCAAATCTTAGGTGAAGAGCAATGAAATGATTGATTTTTTCCTTCATACGGCTTATCAACTTCTGACCCATTTCTTGTATCGAATGAGTAAATCTCAAAGCATGATAATTAACTCTACATCTCAGCTTCTGCATATCTGTTTCCAACTTGTTTGCAAGCCTGTAATCGAACTTGGTTAGCCGAACAACATGCTTCTTCAGAAGAACAGGTAAAACCCGATTTTGATAGCATCTTGGTGTACACTTCCTTGGAACACGCATAGTAAATGGAGCTCTAAAAGGTTTCCCTCGCTTTTTTGGGAGCTCTTTTATGATTTTAACATCTTCTGAGAGGAATGAGATGAACCAATCTACATCGAAAATATCCCCAAAGTTGCTGGCATCCTTCCAGAAAGATCTCTGGTCCAGCTTCGGAACAACAAGGGTGGCATTCAGGATCCTAGCTGCAACCACAGCATCTATTACCCCTGTTCTCTGCTGATTCAAACCTCCACTAGTTCCGATCATCAAGTACCTACCACGGCGAGTGACAGCTGCAGCTGCTGCATACTTATTGCTCGCGTTGCTACACCCCATGTAGGACTTAGAGAGCCTTGATGTCCAAAGATCATTCCTGACGCTCCCTCCACCATGCGGAATGCGGAAAATTTCTCGATCTCTCCCAAGTGTTGCATCACGAGAATCCGAAAGATCGGAGTGGCGGCGGAGGCTAAGGTGCCGTTCGCCGTCGAGGAGGGGCGGGGCAAGGTAGGAGAGGAGAGCGAGGGCGAGCAGGATTGGTATGGCGGCTGAGACTAGGATGGAGGCGGCGGAGGCCCCCGTAGTTGGGCATCGAACGGGGTGGTGGCGCCGCCGCGGGGGACGCATCGCCCGCGCTCCGACTTCACTGCTACGTCGTCCTCTGGCGGATGAAAATTGAAGTTTAGAGCCACAATTACTCAATTAGTTTTTCTTGGATAAAAGTATTGTTGTAAATATGTATGCCACAACATCAACTCTCAAATATAACAGACATCGACCACGTTGTATATGACATAATTAGTATCTCCCTCGATGACCGTTTCAATCGGACAATTCTTGGCAGAAGATTTAATTCTGTGTTCGGACCCCAAAGATGCGCCTCCTCTGTCTCCTTCTCCTTCTTCATAGAGGAAGGAAAAGGGGGAGAGAGAAGGAGAAAGGGAAGCGAAGGTGAATTCTTTGTGAATCTCCTCTCCTTCAAGGGCTAGGTCTAGGGCTTTTTCCTCCTTCCCCCCCCCTTTGTCCTCGATGGAGGCCTTTGAGCTGTGGGGCTTCCTCGTGGGGCTTTAAAAGATGTGTACTGATTGACGCCGCACTTCGCTCTCGTCGGAAGGAGAAAGAAGAAGAGCAGACGCCTTTCTTGAGGAGGAAAACGATCGACAGAGGAGATGAGTGCGTCCAGGTTTATAAAGTGCGTTACGGTGGGGGATGGCGCCGTCGGCAAGACCTGCATGCTCATATCGTACACCAGCAACAGTTTTCCCACGGTGAGTACTAAACAAATTTAAAACTTTTATGACGTTTTTATTCCTTATATGATTATTTATATTTTATAGTTGGTTTCTACTTAATTTCTACCAGAAGTTGTGGGCTTTTCCGTGTTCATCTTCCCTTTAAAAAATACATATTAGTTTGTTTATTGTATTTAAATTGTTGTATGAGAAAAGTGATCAATGAAGGTTTTGTTTTGTTTTGTCCCAATTCCCACAGTCATTTGATTAGTTTTTCAATATATCACAGTACTTTTTTTTTCAGAATTGATGAAGTTCTCTAGGTTGCTTTTCTGATGAACATTTCTTTGTTTATAAAGTTCTTATAGTTCAATCAACAGATCTTATATATTGACATAAGTTAATTTAGTTATGATAAATTACTTAAGTTAATTTTAATTAAATTAAATTACATAAATTAATTTTTAAAAAATATTATAAATTAAAATGACCTTTTTAATTATAATGACATAGAAGGAGATAGTTTTAGTTATGTTAAATTTCTCTGTTACTTAAGTTAAATTATATAAGTTCGTTTTAGTTAAATTTCTTAGGTCAACTTTAATTTACTTGTTTATATTAATTCTTAATTATTATTAAAATACTTAGATTTATTTTTAATAAATTAAATTATTCAGGTTAATATACATCAATTAAATTTTACTATTTTTATTTTATAGAAACTCGTAAAAGATAATTATAAAAGTAATTGTTATATACTTTTACATTTACTATAAAATATTTTTATGTTATATACTTTTACATGATTACTAAATACTAACTATGCTTGAAGCTCATGTTTACACTCTTATGCATTTAGTCCAGTGAAGTTCCTTGCAAATATTCAGAAGAAATGAGAGAAATTAAGTATATTGCTATGGAGTAATTAAAAGCAAGCAAGATTTAGATAGAAAATAGTCAAAAAATCTGATCTTGCAGTTGCAATACACTAGGCATATTCTATTTCTTAAGTCACCCTTCTTATTATACTAGCTATTCACATTTTCTATTATTATTTTTTTGATGACAGGATTATGTCCCCACGGTGTTTGACAATTTCAGTGCAAATGTAGTGGTTGATGGTAACACAGTTAACTTAGGTTTGTGGGACACTGCAGGTAATCTTTTCTTTTTTATTTGATCATGATCATTTTTCCCCATACCATATATCTAGCCCTTCTTTTTAATGTTTTGTTCTATTGGAATAGGCCAAGAGGATTACAACAGACTAAGACCTTTGAGTTACCGAGGTGCAGATGTTTTTCTGCTAGCCTTCTCTCTCATAAGTAAAGCTAGCTATGAAAATGTGGCTAAGAAGGCAAGAAAGTGAAACCATTTCTCTTCTTTTCTTCATCATATCTGTGTATTTTTGAAATCTTGCATTTCCTGTTGACTCGCTAATGGTTTTCTCCTTATCTTGTTGTGTCACGTTTCAGTGGATTCCTGAACTGAAGCATTATGCTCCCGGTGTGCCCATTATTCTTGTTGGAACAAAGCTTGGTAATTATCATGACTCACTTTTTCTTATCGGTTTTATCTATGCATATTTGAATTCCAAGTATATATATCCATGTTTACATGGTACATTGTCTTAAATATCCATATCTTGCATAGTCTTAAAGTGGTTTACAGTAAACTTATATGTTGCTATTAGCCTAGTATTATATAAAGTTAATGCACATTGACCACATGTAACAATCCCAAGTTGCATTCAAGAACCAAGACAACCTCCAACTTTTAGAGTTTTTAAAGAGGAACAACATGTTTTTTTTTCCCGTAAGTGAGACATGCTCATCAAGTTGCAACGCTAGCTATTACCATGGCGGCCTTCGCCTGTAACTCAATGATCTTGTAGTGCTCTTTTCTTTTGGGGACTTTCTTCCCCCTCCTGTTTTATCTTCTCTCTCCCCCCCCCTATTCCCTCAACCCTATTGATTGAATACAATTGCTTACATTTCAAAAAAAAAATTTTGCAACGCTAACTATATATGCAATTGTAGAGAGGTTTTGGGTTTTATTATTTGCATCTAATTGGCAGATCTCCGAGATGATAAGCAGTTCTTTATAGACCATCCTGGTGCTTCACCGATAAGCACTGCCCAGGTGAAGTATCAAATTGTGCAGCTTGCTCCGTTACCCCTTTTTTCTGCCATTTTGCATGTTCCACGGCATTGCAGATCGATCGACATGAGTTGATTAAGATAATTCTTATGGTTCTAGGGGGAAGAGTTGAAGAAGGCAATTAGTGCTCCTGCCTACATCGAGTGCAGCTCAAAGTCACAACAAGTATGTTCTTAACTTCTTCTGAGCTCAGATATCATAATCATGCTGATATATTTCTGCTTGTTTAATTAATGCGCAGAATATCAAGGCAGTTTTTGACGCGGCAATTAAAGTGGTACTTCAACCGCCGAAGAAAAATAAAAATAAAAAGAAGCAGAGAAGTTGCTCTATCTTGTGAATACTACTCTATATATTCACATGAAAAGAATATATATGGAACTGGCCGTTCTTTCTTTGAGTCCTGCTCCATTAATTTGAAGATATTGGTTTCACTGTATAATCAAAGCAAGTCATGAAACATAAGGTCTTTGGTTTGCCAGCTTCTCTGATCTTGGTGTGATCTGTATTTGATGCGTTAATGTTGGGGTAACCTTCTTGAGTTTGTTAGACTTGCAAATATGGTGTGCTTGATTTTTGTGTCTTAATTTATTTATTTGAAAGGTTTATGTTGCATGTATACGTACATATAGATCACCCTAAACTATAAATGGCTCCTTGTGCTTGTCTTATGTACTTAATATATTCTGCTTATTTGTTCATGCTATTAGATTTGGCTATTTGATAAATCAAAAAGTGAACATTTTTTTTTTTGGCAATTTATATTATATAATTCGAAATTTGGTTTTTTGAACCAAATTTTTTGGTCTCCTCGAAATGCGCTCTGCGCTCGACATTATTTAGGGCGGCTGAAAACTCAACAACAGCCAAACTGAAATCAGGTCCAACTCAATATAATATGATGTTTTGAACATTAATTTTTTTAGTCGTCTCTATTTTGCCTACGTCGGCATCCACCGCTTGACATCTTTTCTTTCCTCCTTCATGTCGATTTCAAACCAATTCAAGTCGAAATGAAACACCAAAATCATTCTTCAATATTTTTCTCTCATCTCCATTGTTCCTTCTCCAAACCCTAGCCTCCATAGATTCCTAAAATTGCATCTAAGATCTTACAAGAAGGAAAAAGATTCTGAAGGTCCTCAAGACACTAATGATGATGAAAAATAAGAGAGGGGTTGGTGTTTTTATCTATCGAGGATGGTGGTGATGGTCGGGTCACAAGACACCAACGACGATGAGGAAAAAGGGATGAGAGAGTCAGCGAAGATAAAGGGGTTGCATTTTTTTTCCTGTTCATATTGAATAATATATTGTTTTGGTTAAACAACATATTGAACTAGACTCGGCTCCAGTTTGGCCAAATTAGATCATATTTGTGATGGTCCGTTAACTCTTCGTCCACGAAAAAATAAACGACATTATGTCTATGTTGACGGAGTTAACAAACCGTCATGAATATGACCAAATCTATTACGAACCAAACTTATATATGTTACGGAACAAATCTATGTTATGGAGTTAACATACCAACTTGTTTATATACCGGTCTTCATATAGATTTGGTCATATCTACGACGGTCTGCCATCAACATAGATATAACATCGTTTATTTTTTCATAAACGGTGAGTTAACAGACCGTCGCAAATATGACCAAATATGTACTACGAGGCAAACATATATGACCGAAAATTTCGAAATGAAACTTATAGGATCAAATCTGTCAACGTGAATGAACGACGTTAGTCTACATTGACGGAGAGTTAACGAACTATTACGAATATGATCAAATCTATGCTATGGAACAAATTTATAAAACTAAAAATATCATAATAAAATTTATAAGATCAAAGTTCAAAAAATAAAAAATTACGGGACAAAATAATTTAGTTACAACATATTTGTTGTTTGTGTGTGTGTGTGGACTGAACGAGATCCTTTAATTTGACTGAAATTGAACCCGGTCCGGAAAGTTCAAAGGAGTTGAACGAACTATTGCACCATTTCTATATCGCCCGATTATTCACTCTACTTTTAGTGTGGGTCTCACACAACACAAAGACCCGAGGAAGAGGGTAAACTAAGTGGGAGTAATATCAAGTGGAAAGTGAAGCAGATAACTAGCTCGAAGGTTTAAACTTTAAACCCAAGAAATTAGTTGATAATTAAGGACCTGTGAGCTCAAATTACGGAAGCAGTACACACTCGACTTCTCGCTCACTTGAGCCATAAATGGGACCACCAGCAAACTCGAATAACAACACCTGTAGAGATTAGGGTAGAGAAAATAATACCGTGTGTCCGCAGCTTCTCCAATGTGTGCCCAAGCAGAGAGCGTAGCGACTCACCTCGTCACCTCGACGCTTCTCCCACCTTCGTCAGTTTTACTCTCTTTTTCGCCACCTCGACTCAGCATAGCAGGTGGATTGTCGCGCCCCGGCCCCCGGCCCGGGAAGCGACGGCAACTCGAACACCGCGCAGCGGAATGAAAAGCCACGAATAATCACATAAAATACAACAACAACATAAAAACCAACAATTAAAATCCATCAGTCAGATCAAATACAATTATCCAAATATAAAATAAATCTACAAATTACAGTTCCAAAATAACAATATCAAAGCCGAGCTATAAGACGACAAAACAAACCAAAATACAAAAGCAATCGCCATCAGAGCTCCACATCTATGATTGACTACTAGCTGTCTAAAAACTATCTACACATCGATCTACAAATCGACTGCTCACCCCTGCAAGTCTGAAGCAAAAATAACGGAGATCAGCGAATGCTGAGTAGGAGAATCACAATATGATCAACAAGTATCAAGTGTCAACTCGACAATGAATAACAACATGGCCTAAGATGCAGTCAAAAGCAATGAACACAACAAATACCCATCACCTACTCCTAAACAACATCAACTGAATCATCGAGCGTGTGGACCATTGGATAAAAACCCCACACTCTACCACCCGTAGAGTGGCATCAACCGTCCGCTCCAACGGTGACGCGACTACCCCCACCAAGCAGGTAGCCCGACGGGCGTCGTATCCGACATCCGCACACCCGAAGGTGCCCAAAGTGACTAGTCAATATCCATACCCTCACCCATGTTTGGAGGGTACCGCAATAAAATGGTCTTGGACCGAAATCCTCTCCGAGGCCGTAGCCTCCAGATCGACAGCAACCATGTAACTCGACTCCAAGAGTGCAACAAGGTATATCACCATAATCAACAACATAACAACTCCAAGTGATTATGACATGATCAACATGCTACTAACATTAACATCATCATGATCAACAATATAACAACTTCAATTGATTATGACATGATCAACAGGATAAGAACATGATCAACAAGTAAACAACATCAATAAGCAACAATAAAATGCAACACATGCAATTTCTCTACATGGCATGTCCAACAATAATGTGCAACAGGAGTTCAATAATTTCAGGAAACAAACCAAACAATGGAAGCAAAGGTATTTCCGTAATTTATCTCCGACGACAAATCAACAATAGACTTGCAGGCTCAACTCACACTCAGCACACTCTCCAAACACTCATGCTCAACTCATTCTCCAAACCATAATTATTTCACACCAATCAATTGACTAAATTCTCATACTAATAATTTACTATTATTTAAACACCTCAACAACCTCAACCACTAACCAACTGAAAGAACAACCTAACAATGCTTTTTCGAAAAACTAATCCCACCATCGCGTTCAGCACACGAAAACGATCAAGATTGCTATTCACCTCAACTTCAACCGATAACTCGGGGCCCACAAACTAAATTAATTTCAAATACAATTATCAATCACTTACTCAACAACAACAAAATATCAAAATCATATCAAACAATCTCCAATCCGAAATCCGACACCACCATCGCGTTCAGCACACGAAAATGATCGAGATTACTATTCACCTCAACTTCAACCAACAACTCGAGATCCACCAAATAAATTAATTTCAAACACAATTTTCACCCACTTATTAAACACAGCAGAATATTAAAATAATATCAAAATCATACCAAACGATCTCCAATCAGAAATCTGACACCACCATCACGCTCAGCACGCGAAAATCTACAACTTTGGTATTAACCTCAACTCGATCCGACAACTCTACGATCAATTATAAAAATATCCCAATAATTCATAAATCAATCCAATTTCATATGATACAACTCATTTCTCTAAACACTGTTCATATCCCACCACTCTCCCTCTCCCCTCGCCCCTCACGCTGCCCTTACCCTTGCGCCCGACGCCACCTCCCTGCTCCGCTCGAACCCACGCCGGCCGGCCCTCCCGCCGCCGACGATCACCCCGGCGGTGACGTCGCCTCTCCCGCAACTCCCGACGCCGACGCCCTCTCTCTCTCTCTTTCTCTCTCTCTCCTCCCGATCATCCTAGACCTCTTCCCCTCTCGGCCAGCCGCTACCCGTCGCCGACCGGCGACTCCACAACCTCCTCAACCTTCGGCCCCGCTCAGTCCCACGATCGACGGAGCGGAAGCCCGGATGGCCGCTTGGCAGCCCGCACGCGATCAACCCAGGGTACGGCGCAACAACCTCCCCTTGTCTTCGTCGTTAGATCGGCGGAGATAACAACGGAAATGAAGAACGGAGAGGATGAGATCTCCTACCTCGATCCCGCGACTCCGGCGACGACGAGCTCCACCGGCGACACACGCCGACTTCTCCGCCGCCTGCCGACGCCCTCGCTCTTCTCCTCACTTAAACCCCTCAACAGCACCTCTCCCTCACTTATCCTCACCGCCACCTGGCACTTCTCCACTTCCACAGCCATTTTTTTTTTTTTTAATACCCGGATATAACATGGATGGCAAGAAGAGCATTCTTCGATCCCATGTTCCATTTCCAAGCAAAAGCATCGTATTATTCCATCCCCGAAATCCCCAACTTGCACATAATAAGAAAGAGTAGGGGAAGAGGAAAGGAATGTACGAGGATTTGCCGATTTGGAGAGGAAGTCAGAGCTTTCACGTTATCCCCCCTCTTCCTTTCTACTAATCCCCATCTTTAGTCTCGTTAAGTAATTTACAACTTTCAGTATTACTTCAACAAAGTTCGCTTTTTGCTAAACATTCGTGTCGTTTGAACCTTTCTCTTTCTTCATTTGAGGGGCACAGATTTGGCGGGAGATTTGAATCTGAGTGTTCGTGAAAAGGTGGTTTTTTAGGTGTGAATTTTGTCTTCCTCTTCCCTGCGGGAGAAATTAGCAAGAGAAGAATAAGGGTTTTGCAGTTCCTTTCCTTCCTTTTTGTTTATTGTTTGTTTTCTTAATGATGCAGTAGTTATTGATACGAAGGGGGTGGAAGATGGGGTTTGTGAACGTGGTGTCGGGCTTCGCTGGGTTCGGCGTGGGGCTCTTCGCGGGGATCGTCATCGGGTACTGCCTCTTCATCTACTTCCGGCCCTCTGATGTCAAGGTATGCGCCGCCTGGTTGATCTTATTTTGATGGTGGCTTATTAATCTGGGATCCGCTTGCTGTTCCTTTGAGATCTCTTCTTGTTTTGATGCATTAATTTGAACAGTTAAAGGTGTTAGCTACTCAGCTAGCGAGTCTTCATGAATTCAAAGTCTCGCCTTGATTAATTCAAAGACATGCACAAATCATACCAATAAGATATTTTTCTGTGAAGCGAGGGTCTCTTAACATCTTAAATTTTAGTATTAGGCTATAACCTTTTTAGGCTCAGAAATTGCTGAGGGTTTTAAAAAAGGTTGCCTTGATAGAAGCCCAGGGGAACATTAATGTATAGCTTTGTAATCTATTTATGTCTTTCTTTTAATCAAAATAGTTGCATAGGATGTTAAGACAGATATGTGAGGTTTAGGAGTGATGGGTAAGAAATGCTTGCATTTGTACAAAATTACCTACTCATAGATTTTGTTGAAGATAATACGAGGGAAACAACTTATTTTATATGTTTTGTTGCCTAGTGAATACTGTTTATCTGCTTCAATTTGGTGCTATCTACGTTGCTTTGTTAATATCACTGACAGTATGGAAATTGACATCAAATGCACGTTCTTATCTCTTTCAATTTTGACTTATCAGGATCCTAAAATTCATCCATTAATTGAATATGATACCCAGTCATTGGGGTGCATATTTCCTGAGGTTCCCCTGTGGGTCAAGAATCCAGACTATGAACGAGTATGTTTTGCCGTAACTATCTTGATTTGATCTATCGATGGAATTGGTTGAGTGTCAACAAGTTAAGCTTGTAACTATATCTCTAAGTTAACCCCCTTTATTTTCTTTTGAAGATTGATTGGTTAAATAAGTTCCTGGTTTTGATGTGGCCCTATCTCAATGAGGTATTCTTGATTCCGAGACCTACAAGTATCTGAATATGTAAGTGGTTAGCATTGGCTTGTTTTACTTCTTAATATCTATAATTCTGTGCAAGGCTATCTGCAGAACTGCGAAACGGATAGCAGAGCCGATAATTGCTGAAAATATCTTGAAGTATAAAATCAATTCAGTTGAATTTGAAACTCTCACTCTTGGTTCTCTACCACCTACCTGTGATGGTATGTATTTGTCTTGACTCTTAGATATCCTTTTCTGGTGCATACCTTTGTTGTTAGCATTCTCTTTTCTAAATTAAGTGATTTATATTTTCTGGAAAATAGAACAATTGATTCCTTCTTCACTACCAATTCATTTCTAATGATAGGTAATGTTCACATTT
Organism: Canna indica; assembly: GCA_034359265.1. Lineage (NCBI taxonomy): Eukaryota > Viridiplantae > Streptophyta > Magnoliopsida > Zingiberales > Cannaceae > Canna > Canna indica. The sequence continues at coordinate 4,114,809 of CP136898.1, read as the reverse complement.
ATACGATAACATGCAACGCATTCTTCATTTGGAAAATACTAAGCAACCTCATGCATGCTAACAGGGGAAGTCAGAGTACTTAAAGGATTTTGAGTTTTGCTCCATACCTGTCATACCATGTGGTAGGCTGGTAGCACATCCCCATTTACCCGTAAACCAGTGCTTTGATTGAATTTTATTGTGCGGATCTTTTGTCCTACCTCTCTTATATTTTCTTTATCTATCTAAGAGGAGTGCAACTTCTATGGTGTCAGACTCCATAGAAATTTCCATTGAGCCCCTTACCGGAGTGAATATAATCTTATTAAAATTAAACCTAGTATAACAGTATTGCAAACGAGAATGAACCTAGCGCTTTCACTTTAGGTTCAATCTTAATGATGCGTTCATTCTTAAAAATACTAGGTTCACTCATATGTGGAGCTCCATTGAATTCCTATAAAGCCTGATTTCATAGTAGTTTTTTTCCATCTAAGAGTAGCTTATCTATCCGGGCGTCCAATATATTAATATTTTGACCAACATATTTTGCTTACTGTTTGATCCCAGTTCTCTTTTCTAGTAATACCCATCTAAGTTATGAACTTCTTCCAGGAATTAAAGTTTACATTACAGAAGAGAAAGAGCTCATTATCCAACCATCATTGAAGTGGGCGGGGAACCCTAATTTCATCGTTGTTGTTAAAGCCTTTGGATTAAGATTGACCGTGCAGGTTAGCAACATATGCCTTTTGTCGGTACATCAAGAAGTTGATTCCATTATGCTAATTTTGTTTGCATTTGACAACAGAGAGTGACTATGTAGTCACAGAAGCAAAGTTATCCAGCTTGTTAACCTTTTGACAGTTGGATATTTCCAGGTGGTGGATTTGCAAATTTTTGTCATTCCTCGTATTACTTTAAAGCCACTGGTTCCGAGCTTTCCTTGTTTTGCAAAAATCCTCGTGTCTCTTATGGAGAAGGTATGTGAAAAAACAAAAACAATTTCGATTTTTTTTCTCCGTTAAGCCATTCACAAGGTCTGAAGCCCTTCAAAATGTTCACCTATTCTTTCTTTTGCAGCCACATGTTGACTTCGGTCTAAAACTGATGGGGGCTGACCTTATGTCAATTCCAGGTCTTTATAGATTTGTCCAGGTAGTTTCTAGTTTATAGTCTATGAACATTTTTTGTTCGTTTTTTTAGGCATAACTTATGTAGTGAGCTGCAAATTTAGATGAGCTATAACTTTAGATTGAATCAGTGCACATCAGCTTTGAGATTTCTTTTAAAAAGAGGTCTGGTGCGATGGCCACTTCAAATTATTACGTTTGGAACTCTATTTTTTCTTAGCACACACTCTCAATACACCTAAAAGTTTTTGAAGGTAGTATTTTTGGTATGATACAACAGTGCTCTTACTCTTGCAGCCTTGCTTACGTTTTTACCAAAAGCTACCTGACTTCCTCAGGTGCAGTTTTATGGTTTAGATGATCAATTATTCCTCTCATAATGCATGACGAATAACTGCAGGAGACCATCAAAAATCAAGTTGCAAATATGTACCTGTGGCCCAAAACACTGGAAGTGCCCGTTCTAGATGTTTCAAAGTAATTTGACGTAATTTCATAATTTCATGCCAATATGTAACGTTTAGGAACCAACTCTGGACATAAACTAATCTTCGTAAGTGATTTTGCAGAGCCTCAACGAAGCCTGTTGGGATTCTCCTTGTAAAGGTTATCAGAGCATATAAATTAAAAAAGAAAGATTTACTAGGAAAATCAGATCCATATGTTAAACTTAAGCTTTCAGATGATAAGTTTCAATCAAAGAAGACTTCAGTCAAGTATAACGATCTTAACCCTCAGTGGAATCAGGAATTCAAATTTGTTATCAGAGATCCAGAAAAACAGTACCTTGAGCTTAATGTCTACGACTGGGAACAGGCATGCAATTTTCTGAATGCATTTATTTCCTTTTGTACTTTCCATCTGCTCCATTCTGTATGCTACTTTACACCTTATTTGAATATCAATCATGGTCAAGTACATACTTCTCTCAGGTGGGGAAACATGAGAAGATGGGCATGAATATTATTCGGTTGAATGAGCTTACTCCTAATGTATCAAAAACTTTGACTCTCCACCTGCTTAAGAATCTTGAAAATAAGGACTTACAGAGTGACAAATCACGCGGAGAGATTGTTGTGGAAGCAATGTACAAGCCCTTAAAGGAAGAAGATGTACCAAAAGATGTTAATGAGAAAGCAGAAGTAGAGAAAGCCCCTGACGGCACACCATCAGGTGGTGGTTTACTGGTTGTCATTGTTCATGAAGCTCAGGATCTTGAGGGAAAGCATCATACAAACCCCTATGTAAAGATCACCTTCCGAGGAGAGGAGAAGAAAACTAAAGTAATGAACTAAATATTCGTTACTTGTGTTCTCTGCGCATTTTCTGCAATTTATGATCCAGTTATGAGATTATTTTTTTAACTCATGGATGCAGCACATTAAGAAAAATAGAGATCCACGATGGGAAGAGGAGTTTCAGTTTGTATGCGAGGAACCTCCAGTAAATGATAAAATGCAGGTGGAAGTATTTAGCAAGGCACCAAGTATTGGTATATATCCTAAGGTACAGTTGACATGTCACTTTTGCAAATAAATTCAGTAGTAGGTAATGTTTGAACTTTAAAGTATTGATCTCGGGACAGAATTCGGACCCCAGGTGGATCGGCACGAGTACCGTACCATGTTGTATCTTATTGCTCGTATTAAAAAAGAAAAGAAAAGAACTCTATGTATATATTTGATCTGAGATGGGAAAACATCATTATGTTATTTCTTACCATGGTGATCAAGTGGATACAAATTTATCATAAGTTCTTCAGTAATCCAACTACCATCATGATTTTGGTTTCTTTGGATATATTGGCAGCTTCCAAGTGTCCTCTACAGTTGTATAACTGGTGCTATTCTGTTTCAGGAAAAATTGGGATTTGCCACCATTAGCCTCGAAGATGTTGTCAACAACAAGAGGACCAATGAGAGGTATCATCTCATAGACTCCAAAAATGGTCTAATTCAAATAGAACTGCAGTGGAGGACTTCTTAGAGTCCTCTGATGAAGTATTCCAGGTGGTTTAATGTCCAATACTACGTTCTAGAGCATAGGCTGCCATGTACAAATTTAAAGAAAGAAAGGCTAATCCAGTGCATGAAACAATATGGGCTCTAGAGGGAGTTGATGTACTCAGCCTTCCCCTGCATAAAGGGGAGCTGTTTCCGTCGTGTATATATACCAAAGTCCCTCTTGATTTGGTATATGAAGCCTGTTATCATGTTATAAGATTTGATGTTAACTGAATCCAAACCTCTGTATTATACTTAGATATAATATCAATTTTATATCATTCTATTCTCATTTTCTTCTAATCCATGCACTACTACTAGTGTTTATTTATGTGTTGCGTGTTCTAACTGCAACTTGCATCAGACTTAAGTTTAGAAGCAAGTTTACAATGGTCCAATGCTTGTTGTAATTGCATTTGGGTGCAACCATTCTTCTAATTTGTCTCTCAACAGTTTGGACTTATTCAGTATTTAGGTTAATGATTCTATTCATAGCATAGATGGTTAATGTGAAAAAAAAACTGAAAAAACAACTGGAAACCAAAAACATATCAATATATTTAATCACTGGACTTCAGACTCGTCATGTTTTATGCACCGTCTCTGAACCTAACTTCGCAAGACGAACACGCAATGCATTTTCCCAAGAATCATTTTAGTTAAACATATCTGATTCATAAATCATAAAACATCTATCACGGATTCACGGTTCCTGTCTTACTGCAACATACTGATGTAGATCAAAAATGGAAATCTTATCACCCTCGTTTAAGAACTAGGAGACAATGAATCATAATTATGAACCATATTGAAGTTATCCCACTTCAGTTGCAACACTCTTCCACAAGAGAACTAAGCAAAACTCACTTTTAGAACAGCTAAACTAATCTGTAGTGAATGGAGATCAGCTTATACCATTTGTGCAGCTTGTACAGATTGTCTGGCATGCTAGAGAAAACACTTTGAAGTGAGAACACCCACTAGTCGAGGACTCACTGGCTAGAACTCTTATCCGTATCATTGTTCAATGCGTCAGTTACGCCTACTTCTGCTGGGCGAAGGACGCGGTCATATAGCATGTAGCCCGACTGCAACCACAATCAAAATATGTAGTCATAATGTGTAGCACAACTGCAACCAATTATATATGAAACCAATTACAAATCCATTTTAGTATATTCGAAAAAGAATATAAAAGAAGGAATGGAGTAATTTTCCAATTAGAGTTCAATCTTTCAAGGTATTGAGTTCCCTGCTAAAAGAGCTCCAGGGAGTGGAGTTTTCTTCTTAATGGAATTCAACCTATCCCCCTTTCCTTCCTGATTCTACTAATCACCAATAGATCCATCCTAGGTTCCTGACACCTTATTGGCTAAAAACTACTCTACCATCACAGCATCACATATAAGTATATCACTGGTGAAAATAAAAATATACAATGCTGTTGCATACCTTAAGGACAGCAGCAACAGTGCCTGGTGGTTTTGAAGAATCTGGCATCTGGAAAACTGCAAGATGTCTGTGAGGATCAAACTGCTCATTCAAGGGATCAAACTTCTCCACTCCAAATTTCTTGAAAACCTAAAGAAAAGATAAAAAGTAATTGTTTCATCAACAACCATAATAACCATGCCAAAAAAAAAACAGAACGTGAATCATGGAGCAAGACAATAGAGGTACTACCATGAAATGTACAAGCAACACTATCTCACAAGTGTATGGATATCAGTTTGTCGATCTGCGGGGTTTGCTAGTGAAAAATATACCTTTGCAAAAGCTAGCACTTCAGGTATTGAAAGAAGTACCACTCATACAACCTCGAGGATGCTTGGGTAAAAATGAAAATTAGGAAGGAAACTCCAATTGTCATCATCCGACCTTGACAAAACATAAACGGAGACAGTGGCAAAGTTATCAAACAATTCTAGCTACGCACTCCATTAAACCATAGGCATCTCTATGGGGTGGATGATTTGTTCTGTTGAATCAAAGGTCCATCAGGTCTAGAGTCAAATTGCACCCTTCCAATTTGCCTCTCAGCAGAAAGCATATGCCCTTTCAAAACCAAAGAAAGGGGGCAAAAACATCAATAACAAGTAGCAACAGCATAACTTTGTTCCTCTATTATATCTAGAGGTTGCTTTACTCAAAAGGTATTTTGCATATCCAGAGTAGGGATGGCATTTATAGTTTATACATACCACCACTGTATAATAATCATATTTGCACTATGCAGATCAATTTTGCTGGACCACCACCCTTCCGGATACTCAACGTTCAAAAAAAGCAAATATGGATGCAAATATGAATTTACATCTTCGTGCGAATGCAGTTCAGATTCACGTCCGCATAATTATGATTAGCCTATTACCCCCAATAAGTAATAACTCTTATATGTACACATATACGCAAAAAATAGTAATTTCATTCAAATCATAAATACTTCAGGTATACTTACCAAGTTACCAATTATTTTTATATTTATGTGATTTAGTGATGTATTCTCTTTTTTTGTATTAGATATATAATGTATATAGGACCCGATGCAGATATGGATCCACATGTCCATATCTGCTGCGGATGTGATGCAGATATGGATGTGTTAATGTCGATTTGCATGCGGATATGGTTTTTTTTACACTACTTGCACCAAGATCACTGCCATCACTAATCCAAAAAGTGTTAACAGAGCCATAAGAGAAATCATTATGTTGTATATGTTGTTTCCATTTTTAAACCGAAGGAGCTACAAACTCACAGTGGGGAGTTGGGATAGCAACACGCAATAAAGAAAAGCAAACATAAAAAAGGGCTTCATATCTAACAAAGAATAATCAATTGAATTCATTTTTTTCAAAAAAAAAAGCGGATCAAGAGAAATTTCCTTCTCAACCAGCATAGTTATAGTTCCAAATCCAGACGTGTACTTGTGGTCATAAGAGAATAATCTTCACCAAATGATTGGATAGGACACTCATGAAACTTCTCATGATAATGAGACCTCCTGACAAAGAATATTGATGTGCTTTGCCACTACTGAATTATCCTATTTGCTATGTTTCCCCTCCCTTTTCTTTGAAGTGCAGGAGAGAACAACAGAAAACTAATAACCTTATCTGAATATTTCAGTAACCCTCAAATTCATTAGCTGGGCAATATTTAATTTCTAATTCACATATAAAATTATAAACCAACAATAATCATTTTCAAATGCCATTTCAAGAGAAATATGACAAGAACCCTGGAACCACCAGCATAACACAGACACAAAAATTATCTTCCTAGCCTGCACATGCCAAATTCCAAAAACTCAGTTATCCATCTTTCTTCATCTCAAATCTCAACAGCGTTACTGGCTTACCAGATAAAATGCCTCAAATTACAAAGACATACAATGCCTATAATAATTATGTCCTAAGTATATCAGAAAGAAATTATCAACTTCATACACAAGGTTATTTTTATCACATAGATTATACTAGTTATACTAGTTTGAATTTTCTAATTCAGGAATTTATCAAATAATAAGCAATATAATTGCTAGGCATTCATGCTTATCTGCTTCACAAAACATTTAACAAAACCAAAAGGTAGATAAATTAACTGAGATTAGTAGTGCCATTACCTCTGTGAGTTGCTTTTCGGTCATTTCAACACCCTCAAGCAGGGTTTTTATCAGTGGCACAGCTCCAACAGAGTCTTTTGATTCATCAATCTTTGCAAAACTATCCTTGACAACAGATGAAGCTCTTCCAAGATTGTCAGCAACATCTAGAAGGCTCTTGGCAAAACTCTGCCCATACACAGATAGATTACTATCCACATTTATTAAAGCAAACAGATCATATTTACTAGATGAAAAATGAAGGAACAAAAAATAAAAAATAGAAGGTTAACCTGTATCGCAAATTTTTTTGAGTTTTCAGCCTCCCGTTTTGTCCTGTCAATAACATTCTCCATTTCAGCATAACTGCGGAGAACTTTATCTTGCATTTTTTCAATCTCCTTGTGTTTCAATTTCAGTAACTCTTCCTTATCCGCAACAAGCTTGACTAGATCATCAAATGATAGATCCATCTCTGCATCTGAATCAGAAAATTCAGTTCTTTTTGCGCTCTTTCTCCTTTTACGAGACTCAGGTTTGGAATCCTTGGATTCTGAGCTAATACCTGCTTCCTGTGACTGTTCTGAAGTAGCAGTACTACCATCAGTTTTGTCAGCTTCTGATGTATTTCCTGGAGCTTTATCATGGTCCGCAGATTGGTTTGCCTCCTTGTCAGTATGCTTAGGCGAGGCAGAAGATGAGAATCCAAAACGTTGAGAAATAGCAGCCAATAAAATTGAATGTCTCGATTGATCCATCTGGTAAGAGCACTGCCATACAGATTAAGAATTATGATATTACAGTTACCACATACCAAACTAACAAATGCAACCTGAGTCATATAAGAGAATAAAGATACTGCAAAACTGCTTGACAATATACGAATCAAAAGTACAGCACTGGTAGATGTGTACACATCAACAAGCTTGCAGTATAGCCATGTTAACTATAGTCATTTTCTGTGCTTAAAAAACACCTATTATGCACACAGAAAAAGGAAAATCAATATTGCCACCACCAACAGCTAGATATATTAGGGTGAGAAAAAGAAGGAAACCTATGCAGCATTGATGTGGCAGCAGCAGTTTATCGGGCCGTCACAAATTCATTGAAGAACTTCAACTATTTGCAGTATGGAACAAGTCCAAACAAGCTAAGGCTACCATTGCCAAAGACTCTGATAGTCCAACATGACTTTGGCACATTTTACTTGAATTACTCTAAGTATTGGTCAGTTATTGGCACCAAAGTCGTCAAATCGTGAATCATATTGTGAATCGTTTGATCAAATTTTGAATCGTGAATCGTGTATCGTTTCATATTTGTACGATACAGAATCATATTCATAAAAAGCCTAAATATCAAAATTACATACATAGAACATAAAGAAAATACTTAAACAGTAAAGCATTATAAATCAAATCCATCCACTAGTACCAAAATACCATCCTAAGTCACTAGTCTTAAGTAAACTCATAGAAACTAAGAACCAGCAGTGAATAAATTAAGAACCTAATAGGAAATAGAAATAGGAAATAGAAAATAGGAAAATAAGTTAAGAACCAACAGTGAATACTTGATAGAAAATAAGAACCAACCGTGAATAATAGGAAATAGAAAATAAGAACCTAAGTTAACCAGCAGTGAATGATAATAGGAAATTAGAACCTAAGTTAACCAACAGTGAGTAAATAATAGGAAATAGAAATACTATTAAATAGGAAGAAGAACCAGGATTGCAGTGAAAGCCGATTGCAAAAATCGGCAGAAGCCGCGAATCGCGATTGCGCGTGAAGTGGCGGCGTCGGGAGAGGAGGGATTGCAGCGACTTGTCGCGATTGCAGAAGCCCGATTGCAGCGACTTGTCGGCGTCGGCGTCGCGATTGCAGAAGTCGCCTCTCGCGTGAAGTCGCCGGGTCGGGTGAGGGGGATTGGATAAAGGAAGCTCGTGTGTCACGCGTGCGCCTGTGAAGTCGCGTCAGAGGAATCGTCGCGGCAGAGGAAGCGTCGCCGCGTGAAATTGCGCCAGTGAAGGCGTCTGCGTATCGCACATCCGAATCGCCTGAATCGCAGATTTAGAATCGCGATTCTGAACCGCAGCGATTCAGGCGATTCGTATACGATTCGGGATAAAAAACAATTCGTATATGGTTTTCGAATCGCTGGGATCCCGAATCGAATCGTGCGATTCAAAAATAATTTGTATATGATTTTTTGAATCGCACGATTCTAACAACAGAGATTGGCACATTGATTCAACATAAAACTTAGTGTTAAATTTGATTGGCCGACCAACTTTCTTAAGAGTTTAAGTTGTTAAGAAATAGACCAATTTATGCATTTATATTCTTAACACTCTCCTACTCTCCTTCACTTGTGGGCGGGTGAACTCAAGCCCAACAAGTGGTTTGACATAATTAAGGTGAGATTTTTTTTTTAATATTGACGCTAAAAAGATTCGATTGGCTGACTTAACTTTTCTAAAAGCTTAAACCAATCTATGCATTAACTTTTATTTCCATGAGTAGGGAAAATTAGAAAATAAACAAAGCAAACTGTCTTGGAACTCAAATGCACAACCCGCAGCCAAAACAAAAACCTTAAATCTTCAAAGGAGAACAAAAAAGAAAGCTAAGAACCACATTGAAGACATCTAAAGAATAAAAATCTTCTTCGAGTTTTTCAATAGCAAAAAGGTAAGCGAACGTCGGAAATAGATTCCACCTTAATCAAAGAGCTAGCTGCAGCATCCGCAGCGGACTCCCTCAAGGAACGTAAGCCGCTGACGGCGGGCAGCTGCCGAGGGCGACCTGAGATTAAGCTGTGTCCAAATTCGCTCCTCGCGATCCGAGAGAAAACCCTAGAAGCCATCTTCTTCGATCGATCGAGACGAGGAGTTCTTTTTGGAAGCGGTGCGGCAAAATAGCAACTGGCAAGCGAGCGATCGGCGTGTACGAAACTAGAGACGCTGGCCGTGGATATTTTAATTTAGTTGTCAATTATAACCTCATTATTTTAGAGAATTTTGAAAGATATATCGTTATTACCGTATAATTTCTTGTAATAAGTGAGGGTAAATATGTCAATGAGGTTTAGGGTTTAGACTTGGGCTGCCTCAAGAATGAGACCAGGCCGACGCAAGTCAATTGGGCCGAGAAGCGCCGAGAAACTCCATTTCGCGCGCCAAAGCTGAAAGTCCCAAAGGAACGACTACGAACCCTAACAACAAGATAGTCCACTTCGTCTTCCCTTCCCCTTTCCTCTTGTCTCTCCCCGACGCCTTCGTCCTCAAAAGGTTTGCCCTACCTTCTTGATCGCAATTTTTCTATCTAATAAAAGTTCACTCTTTGGCTCATTTTTCCAGTTCTTGTGTTGAGACTTTACTCCATCGATATGCGTGTGTGTACATTTTTGTTCCTTATTTAAAGTAAGCAGTTCCTTGTTTATGCCCTATCTAGAAAACCTTCTTGTTAGATGCTTCATCAGATATCAGGTTGGTAATTCTTAGGTGTTTATAGTTAGTGCTTACTTGTTTTAGATCGCTTCGTGTTTATTCCCCTGTGTGCAGCTTTGTTTAGATGTCTCAGATAGAAATAACCAAGTAGAGAGGGCATGAGAAGAAGAAAGTATACTGTTTGTTTGTTTAGGAATTGAAGAAGAGGACCAAAGTTCCCTTCCTGTATAGAAAAAGGGAGTGTAGAGATGGGAGTGAAGGGAATTCTTTTCCTTTTTATTTTATCTTCTCTTCCTTCTCTGCCTCTCTTTATCTTTTACTTTTCACTTCTTCTATCTAAGCTATTGGAGTTTGGTCATAGTATTAGAATTGTTCAAATGAAGTCCTTTGCACTTTAATTTGGATGATAGCAAGAATGCTCACTACCTTGATCACAACACTTAAGTCAATGCGGATTGGAGACTAGTACCAGATTTTTCTTTAACAATTTCAAATGTAGAAGGAAGATTACTTTTGGGTTAGAATAATCATCCATAAGCTGGCATCATGCAAGTTATCTTGAGGGAAGCAGCTGGATATGCATGAGCTAGCATACTGATTCTCTATAATGGTAGATAATGAGTTTTGCATACTTTTCAAATCAATTCATTTTTCTTGTTGTGATATACTGCATTTTCTATATGAGCACAATTCGTTCTTTTCTTACCCCAATGCTATTGGGGGATGATAAATTTACAAAGAGCAGAGTAGTTTTTTTTTTTTTTTTTTTTTTTTGCTGTTTAGCGCGGCATTATGATTGGTTGATTTATTTTAAATATAGGAGTCTAAGTTTTGACTGAATTAAGGATGCTGTTGGTTCATATTATGCTTGCTAGTTGTGTTGAATGTTATGACTAAAAGATAAATTGTGCTTTATCACCTTATTGAATATCAGTTCTTGTTGGTTGATTTCAGTTGACTGAGAATTTATAAATGTTATATTCTGTTGTATTGTAAATTGATCAAGCTGTCAATTTAGAATCAGTGCTGACGTTGTAACTCCACCATGTAGAATCAGTTTACTGAGTATGTATAGATGTTTTGAGTTTACTACGTCTTGACGCTTTACCATGATAAACAAAATAGCAAACTTTCATTATATTACCAGCTTTTGTTTAGGTTTATAGAAGTTGTTACTTTCCATATCATCCACAGTGCACTTTACCCTCCTCTTTTCAGAGGCTTAAAGCCATTTCAAACTTGCATCACATTGTTCTTTTACCGCTTTGTCAGCTCATGTAGATGCCACTACCTCGCCTTTGTTGTCGGTGTTTTAAGGATAATTATGATTTGATGCACAAAAACACTTGAGTAATGATGTATATAATGTGCTAGCAATGCTAATTACTTCTGAACAACATGATTTAGAAAACACACTACATATGCAGTTCTGAAATCCACCTATTGACACGGGTAATTTGTTACTGGTGAAGATACTATGCCAACTACATGGTAGGGAGTATGATATAAAATATATCACAGTAGAAGCTTTAAATTATAATTTGTCCCATGTTTAATACATTTATATTACTTGCCCCAGCCATAGCTAATTAGATTTTACTAATAGTTTCTTAGTACTGTCCAACTTGACCAGCTGGTAACTCATCATAGTTAGTCTAAAACATATATTCAATTGGGGGAAAAGCATTCCTGTTATGTATACACAATATAATAAATGCACTATGTGTGTTCTCTTTAACAATTTTGTATTTTCTCCAGGTATCTCTCTCCTTATTTTATTGTTTCTGAATAAATTTCTTCTGTCAGATATGTCAGCTTACAGTGGACTATGTCAGCTTGCAAAGTAAATTCAAGAATCTATATTTTTTAGAGCAGTGCTGGATATGATTCACTCAACTCTTTCTCATGCTTCGCCTCATCTTGTGAATGAACATTATTGTAATATGTTTCTAACTTTATAAAAATCTGAGACTAGAGAGGTCATCACACTTCCTTGCCATCTGTTACCATGACTAGTACGTGCTAAAAGAAATCTTATGCTGATTCAAGTTGTCAACATGCGCATTGCACAAGATACAATTGACTATTTTTTCCAATAAATAGTGAAAACATCAACTGTATGCCATTACAGGACGAGGAAGAAGAAGAAGAAACTACGCAGGTTATATACATAAAAGTGGAAGCTAAAGACCACAGCCTTTCATAAATAATCAGCAACAACTTCATCAACTAGAGAATTCAAAACCCCTCCTTCGATCTCGACTCCTGCTTCAAATGCTTCGATATCATAGTGAATCCAGGCCCCCAAATGAGTGTTCATGTCTTCATTCACAAGTTCATCCACCATCCAGTCTCCAATGCTGCTCCATCCTGAAATCTCCTTGTAGAGCTCCTCTGCCAGCTCCTTTGCAACAACAGTAACGCCTTTCGACCAGGATTGATAACCTGCTCGGAAATAACGACTACACTTTGTATCCAGGCATTCATTAACTGAATCAAATAACATTTTCCTCCTCATCCAGAGCTTTTTCTCCGCTTCATCATATGCAGCGGAGGTTCTAGTCTCTTCCAACTTGTCAAAAAGAACAGGATCAAGTATCTCAAAAGAATGGTCAACAGGACAAGGTATCAAATCCTCAAATGTAAATCCTGTGTTGATTATTATCTCCTTCACATACGTCAATTCCTGACTACATGAGTTAGCATGACCAACTATACTGGTTTCTGAAACTATTTCTCCATCACTATTTAGAAGAACTGGGGACATTGTGTGAGGTGACTCTATCTCATGTGCTACGGACGATGAATTGTTTGTGCAATTACAACCAGCCATTTCTTCAGCCCGAATGGGGGATGAATAGGAGCCCATCTTGCTTCCTGTAACATTAGATATTTAGCTTGAATATATGTCAGGGAAAACACAACTTTGCAGCTCTCAACTGAGTAACAGATTCTACCATGAACAATTTTGCAGCTCTCAATTGAGTAACAGAAGAAAGGGCTCTCATCTTGATGACCACTCTCTTCATCCACATCGTTCTTATCACGCTCCACCCTGTTCACTTCCTAATGAAGTGGTGATTCAAAAGTCAATTAGAAAATTTACATAACAATTTATCAAAAATTACAACAAACTAGATTATCTCAATAAATACTTAGCATACAGTATTGCCACATAGAAGACTAATTCAACAATCTAAAATACTGAGATGTTCAGTTCTACCCTATGTAGTTTACCTCCAGATGCATTATCCAATCTTGTAGGGAATACATATGTCCAAGTAGGGCTGTCCATTCGGTTCGAACCGAACCGAACCGAACCGAACAAGCCCAAACCGAAATTTTTTCTTTACCCAAACCGAAACCCGAACCCGAACCGAACATTTCCTAACCCGATTTAACCCGAACCGAAATAATTCGGTTCGGTTCGGTTTTCAACCCGAAAACCGAATTTTTAATTAATTTGATTAAAAATTAAAAATTAAAAATAATTATTTAATACTTATTTACTTAATTCAGTTAAAAATTAAAAAAAATATTTTTTTAATTAATTCGGTTTTCGGTTCGGGTCGGTTCCCGAATTCCGGGAACCGAATCCGAACCGAAATACAAATTTCGGTTCGGTTCGGGTCAAAGAACCGAACCTACAATGGTTGAAACCGAACCGAACCGAAAATTTCGGTTCGGTTTTTCGGTTCGGTTCGGTTTGAACCGAACAGTGGACAGCCCTATGTCCAAGTACCTTGAAACTTTGAAGTGCTACGATCTACCTCAACCAATTACACAAGTCCAGACTTGGAAAAGAATATATGTCTGGGAAAAGTGTGAAATATGTTGCTTTCTCTCATGAGATTTGTCCATAAGCAGATTCTTTTCAATGAAATATGTTGCCTTCTAGCTTTCTAGAAGCTACATCTGATTTATGAACCAGGATTCATGCAATCGAGACATTCTTAGCTTAATCCTCTTGACCCTATGTCCTCACTTTTGGCTCCATTGCAAGATAATGATAGTGAACAATGCACTTATAGTGGCCAATGATAATGAACCCAACAAATAAGGACATGAAATTTTATAAGCAGCACCTTCCTTTATGATAGCATCAGAATAGTAAATGGAGCTCACAAGATTCAGAAAATATATGCACAAAATTATAAAGTTATTTTAATCACGTAAAATCAGAATGTCAATAAGAAAATAAGCCAAAGAAGAGAGCCTTCATCTACTGTAAGAAAAGTAGCTGTTATAATTTATAACATGTTAGCTTTAAGCTAGAGATGAATGTAGTGACAACATGAATTTCTTAATTGTCAAAGGCTGTTGACCCCCTATTGCATGAAACAAAAGCATTTCAAAACTTAAATGAAAACCCTACATTATGTCATGAAATGATAAACACCCATGAGCTGATCACACTACCAGAAGCTAGAAGTGTTTTTGTCTTCAGACATTCAAGCTATGCATTAATTACTCTACTGAAACGAAATTTGGAGAAGGTATGAAACTGCAGTACTCCAGAAAAAGCATAGACAATAACAAATTACCTGTAATGTATAGCTCATATACTCTGCCTGATCGCCGGTGCTAAGTAATGAATCATAGGACGGGACTAAGGATTTTTTTTGGTGCTCCGCAGGTGTAAAAGTAGGTTCATTAAAAGCAGAAGCTGAAGCATCCAAAACAGATGCATATGCTGAAAAGCTGCTTCCTTTGACTACTTTGTAAGGGGATCCAGCACCTGATGTCAATTCATGCAATTTTCTCTCTAAAATAATACCCAGATAATCACCTTCCATCATATTCAGTTTGGGATGGGAAAACATTTCGTTTTCAGAATCTACAGCAAGCTGACTAGTATTATTGGTGTGCCTATTCATTTTATCCTGGTTCTCTACCTTGTGAATGGAAGCATGGGATACTGGCTTTCTTATAGGAGAGGTGAATGTAAATGATACTACATCCATAGATTCTGTACTCTTGTGTTTGTTGTAGTCATACCGTCTTGAATGTTCATCCATCATGACATTATGTTGAACTAGTTTTCCGGCACTCTTTGAGGAATATGAGTTCTGCTCTACCAAACCTTTCCTTTGTGTGAAGTTCTTGTAATCAGATGGCAATCCATCCTTGTCAAAATTAGCAGATTCTCTATCCTTCCTCATGAAACCAACTTTAGCATTTCCTAGTTTATTTGAAATCTTGGTTTTATCAGCAGAAACATCTCCAGGGATATTTTTCATTCCTTTCTGCTCAGAACCTGAAGACTGAAAAGCTAACTTGCTTCTACCAGATGTTATACTACACACATTATTTTCCTTCAGATTATTTTGCTTCGGCAAAGCCCTCCTAGTATGCAGGTTATTCTTTTGGTCATTCAACAGACTATTAACAGGTTTATTTAAGCTACATCCCTCATTATTCTTCAACTTCAACCCTATTGTACTTCCACTCTTCACATTTGAACCCTCCCTTCTCTGTGCATTCAATTTTGCTTTACTTGCTGCAAGGGTAACTGAGCTTTGGTTACCTTTAGTGCCAGAAGGGTTGGATCCATTTGTAGTAGATAATGAACTACCAACTGTGCTATCTCTTGACCCCTTAAAACTTCTTTTTGATGTCTGTGCTCTAATAGATGTAGTGTCGTCTCTCTTAGTAATTATTTGAGATGATTCTTGAAGTGATAACTTTCCAGGTATTGCTATGATCTCATTCAAAGCATGATCTTTTGAAATATTCAAATGTGACTTGAAAGAATGAACACCACCAACAGTACCACCTTGTAGCTCTGATTCAGGAATCTTCCCTACTGCCTCAATTATATATGCTGCATTCTTAGGAGAGATGAAACCAGAACTTTTAACAGGAGACAGCAATTTATGGTGGACAATTGAGATAGTCTTAGTCACTCTAGGAGGCATTGTTTCGACTTGGAAACTCTCCATTGGGTTGTTTCGCATCTTTGGGAGCTTTGACTCTGGTTTTCCAGAACAGATATCACTTCCTGTAGTTGCATGATAGAAATTATCATTAGTGCATTCAGTACCTCTTTTCTTATTATTGTCACCCTGCAGAGAGTGCACGTCATGTAAGGACGTAGAATTTGGCTCAAAATTCCCAGGAGCTGGTATATAATCCAATCCCATCAACCTGGCTACAACACCAGGGTTTTTAAATGCATTTCCCTCTTGATCATTTACCAAAGCACCAGAATAATGACTGCTCGACTTGGAATCTGCTGATCCTTCCAAGGGATCCCTACCAATCTGCAAAGAGAACCCAAAAGATTAGCAACATATGAAATAATGGCAAAATGACAAGATAAAAAAAGGCTTAAAAAGGTACCGGGTGAAATTGTGAGGATGGCGTATTATCATCACTTCTATCACCCTGGATTGTTTTCTCTGTAAGAGAGAAGTGTAGAAGTTGTAAGAATTTATCTCCAATGGAAGTTCTTGAAGAGGCTATACAAATGAGGATGGAAAACAAGGACTTACCTGAACAAGCATTTCCAACACGGAATAATTTATTGCGAGATTTCCTGTTCCAATCCAACAGATGAAAGAAACCACCACCACCACTCTCCGAACCCACCGATCCCATTCTGTATTCCCTTTGAATTAGAATAGACCAGCTAGGGCAGAAAGTCACTACTTAGACAATAGACCAGCTGTATGCACAAAAGAACGAAAAAGATTCAAACTTTTTACACCAGATGCACCTGTTACCACAGCATAAATTAAGCACAACCAATTGCCCTATCCGATTCATTTGTTATCCTCACTCCGAAAACTGATCCTTGTCAGGCAGTCAGAGTAATCATCATTTTTTGTTTCAAACCCTCGAATAAACATTTGCCAAAATGCACAACGGGGACATTTATCCAAAAGAAGAGAGTCAAATCAAAAGTTCCCATATTACCAGATGGTAAAAGTATCGACTACGCTCGGAATCGTGCTTGCTTACATGAAACGGTGATGAACGAGAAGCGCATTGCGAGAAAGAAAGACGCATTGAGAACTAGTCAGCTGCAGCGGACACGAATCTACATTTCTTTGAAAGATATCCTCGTCCAAGAATCGCCAGGTTGCACACTACAAATGACCTCGAAACCCTAGTGCAGGGAGGGAGGAGGGGGGGGGGGGAGAGATCACGAACCGGAGTGGCGAGCGGAGCAAGCGAGACTGACGCGCGCGCGCGCGTGCGGCTCGGAATTTCCCGCCGGCTTGAGCTCGAGGGTGGATTAGGGTTCCGGGAGTCAAAGAGGAGCGCGGCGCGAGAGGGGAAGGAGCAGAAGAAGAAGAAGAAGAGAGTGGGGCGCCATTAATGAAAGAGAGGGGGATAATTTATAGTGTCGTGCATTTGAAGCGTAAATGAAGTAGGAATAGCAATTAAAGTGATTTGCTTCATGGAAAGGGAAACAAAAGGAAGATAACCGGTCAAACCCATGCTCCCTTGTCGCTACTTAAGTCGTGACTTATACCGAACTCGAGCAGGTCCAGCGAAGCGATGACATGGAAGTCAACGGTCAACGGCTTGGGTTTTTTCGGTTGACTGGAGTGTCTGCTGCACCGTTTAAAGCCACCGGATTCGATGACATATTAATCAGGCTGGAGTTGTAATTTGTAAACATAATAAGTTATTCTGGAATAATTTGTGTGAGGATCATTCATCCCGAAATAATGTTTGGTTACCCACTAAGAAAATAAGAAAATATTATTATCATTATCATAATATATTTATATATTGATATACACTACAATTGTCTTTTATTTTAATCTTTATTTTCATTAAGGGCACAATAATAATTATGAATTGTTGTCGTCTTATGCAATAATTGAAATTCAACCTCTTAGACGGAATTATCGATGTAATTTGGATTAAACATAATAAAGTATGAGTCATGAGAATTTAAAAATTACATTGCCGGATAATTAAGCCTATAAGTTTGATCTTTCCTGTCGATAAGTTCACTCGTGATCCTTGATCAATCATTTGGTCTACAGGAACATTTTTTGCTTAAACTAATTGGAAAAACGTGTAAATTGAGCCACGCATTTTGTTCATATCATAATGAGAAAATGGAGCTGTTGATTCTTTCAGAAGAAAAAAATGCTGATTCTCTTACACATATTCTAATCCAATTAAACCAGATCAATGGACTAAAAGTTTTGTATATTTCTATAATTTTTAATCGAAGATCGATCCAACCAAAACGAATGACCCAATTGGTTCAAGATCAGATTCAAAACACCATATGGCAATAGCAACTTCAATGGGCCAAGATGAAAAAGGAGATAATTTTATTTTAAAAAATAGAATTTAGCTAGTCAACAGACTCGAACTAAAAGGAAATGATCAGATGCAAGTATGAAACATTGAATGCACGCATCTGATTCACAAGGCCAAAGCTAGTTTTCAGAGGAGCTGAGTAAAGGTTTGACCATTAAAAATGTTGCATGTGCAAAACATTGTACATATTTTATCAAACTGGAAAACCTTGATTATGAGATAGATGCAGATCCAGACCAAATAAAATCTAACTACTCCAAGTGCATTACTTCTTCGGAAAATTGCAAAAAAAAATTAAGGTAAAGATAAATTCAGAAAAGAAAAAGTAAGCAAGCATTACTTTTGACATGAAAAATTCAGATCCCTCTTTCACAGTTCAAGGCCAAGTCCATGAGGCATATCTTTTAGTGTAATGCCACATCTAAGGTCAGATCCTTATCTCCCTTCCTAAACAATTACTCACTGCGACAAAATTATGCAGTTATCACAAGGACTGGGGCCAGTGATGCAGGCACTCCTGTTGAAAGGCTCTCCAAAATGTTCCAGAAGTGTCTGCCTCCTGCATTGCTTCTAAAATGCTGACAAAAGTTAGCTAAACAAAGCAATGCAAACTTTGCTTCTAAATAGGAGAATCATATCAGCCCTTGATACATGGAAGAGCATACATTAATAGATCAGTCTGAATTTGTGAAAAGGATCATGACTAAAGAAGAAGCCAGTCCAAATAATAGCAAAGGATTATTGCACATGCATATGCATTCCTTTTTTTTTCAAAGTGAAAATTGGTGAAGGAAATCTATTAATAGTAAAGGCTCTTATGAACCAAGCTGCCTACATCTTCAGATATAAAAGATAAGAAATGTTTTAACAAACTAAAACGGACAAGTCATCTGAAAGCAGAAATTGCAAGTACCAGGAGTATCTGATTTATGCTGTCTAAAATGGGAATAATAGTATTGCAGTGATACCATCAAAGTGATATAAGTTTTTAGCTTTTTGCCTCTACCAAAGTGGGGATAAACTATATAACACAACTCTAAGAACGAATGAGTGTCCACAAAGTTTTGATGTCTGGTATATGCACACGGGAAGTAATCTTATGACATCATTCATGCTCAAATGCTCATAAGAGTTAGTTGATTCTCGCACTCATCTACAAAATTCTAGTTATTGAAGTTGATTGGATAGCCAACTTTCCCAAAAGCTTAAGACCAATCTATGCATTTATATTCTTAATACTTCCCCTCACTTGTGGGTGGGTAAACTTGAAAAGACTAAGTGGATATACTTTAATTGAGGTGGGCTGACGCTAGGAGGATTCGAACTCAGGACCTTTGCTATGATTTTTGAACTCAGCTTATAATTGTGTAATAATCCTTTGCTATTATTTGGACTGACTTCTTGTTTAGTCATAATCCTTTTCACAAATTCAGACTGACCATCCAATATCCCTATTATAAGCTGCCCACATTCTAGCTATCATTTTCTTACAGACATTTAGAACTAAGGGGGAGGAGGGAATGGAAAAGAAATTGTCAAACATAGAAATAGCTGTAGAAACATAAATGCGTGATCAACAGAGAGAAATCTTCATTCTCCTATGAAGCTTTACATTAATCGCATCCTTGAAAACAAGGTAAAGTTAGGAGAAACAGAAATACAATACCTTTAATTCGCAGTATTCTTGCATTTTCTTTGCTTGAATCATCGCTGTCTTAAACCTTTCACTTTTACAACCTTCTCCACTTCGTAACATGCACACAACACGACTGAAATCTTTCTTTTGGTAAAGAGTAATGCATGTCGCTGGAAGATTATCTCTTCCAGCCCTACCTGATTCCTGATAGTAACTTTCAATTGATTTTGACAAGGTATGGTGAATTACAAAACGCTGTCAAATCAAATCAGTTTTAGATAAGTAAAACTATTGACTATAATAGCCAAAGTCACAACTTCAAAGAAGCTTGTATTTTCAAAATATATTAACTTTTAGTAAACTTACTACGTCTGCTTTGTCTATGCCCATGCCAAACGCAATTGTGGCACAGACAACTTTAGCCTCTCCAGTTTGCCATTTCCTCTGGGCAGTGATTCTTTGTTGAGCTGCTAAACCCGCATGGTAGTGCACGGCTGCTATCTTATACTTTGTCAAGTATTTAGAGACTTCAACGCATTCACTTTTTGAAAGACAATAAACAATTCCAGACATATTGTTGAAGCGATCTTTCACTAATTGCTCAAGCTGCTTAAGTGAATCTTTGCTTTTAAGTATCACTTCGTACTTCAGGTTAGGTCTATCAAAGCTTGTCTCAAGAACTAAAGCATCAGGAATTCTTAAGGTATACAAGATATCCTGCAAGTTCAATCACTGAGCTCAACTTAATGTTTCCAGGTCATAGACAACCCAAAAAGATTGCTTCTCAATTACCTGACGAACCGACTGAGTTGCAGTTGCAGTTAATGCCATAATAGGGACTCTGGGGAAATTTTGTTTAAGACATCCTAATCCTCTATAATCTGGGCGAAAATCATGTCCCCATTGGCTAAATAGGATAATTAGAAATATTAGTTATATATATACAAACGTACAAATATTATCAGGTTTAACTATCAAAATTTTCATCCAAACAAACAGAACAATCCACTATTTACATGTTACCTTACACAATGTGCTTCGTCTACAACAAATCTTGCAAGTAGACCCTGTCATGAAGTGTTTGTTATGCCCTTTTGCAGCCATTTCAACCAAAAAATTGGAAGGTTCGTTGGATGAGAACTCAATGGACCATGCTACATTATTACGATCAAGTAACTACCTTTTGATGTAAGCATCGAAGTATATCCATAAATGACAGATTTCCAGCTATTCTTTCAGGTGTGACATATAATAGTTTACATGAAGGTTTACCACTTCTGCAAAAGAACAAACAATAATGAAGCATGATGGATCTGAATGAAGATAAATTATTAAGTAGAACTGTCATTGATAACTCATGAGACCATAAGACTTTACTAAAGTATACTTATAGGATCACACATGATGTTGCTTTCTCATTTCAACTGATCCATATGAAAGGATAGACTACCAGGAACTAAACTAGGAAAAAATGTTGTATAAGAATAGTTCTGTGTTGATCTCTATAGAAAATTACTACCTTCCCATATCTTTTTTCAATGTTTTACCGCCAAAAGTTTCAAACCTTTAACTATTCAGCCTTTCTTTTCATTTCTGTTGGAAGAAGCTGTAAATTCCCAACTATTTGGGGTCAACTACATCTGGGTTCTATCATGTCCAGTTGGCACATCATTTAACAGTTTAACACCACTGAAAAATAGCACATATTCAGAATCTTCTTGTAATGCTTTTAGCAAAAAAAAGGAGATAATGGTTTAAACGCAATCATAGAAGGAACAATATTCATAAAGAGGTTTAGTCAATCATTCATTACCACAAAAGTCCTAGTTCTCAAATGCAACTCAAAAACATCAATGAAGCCAATGAATCCCCAAATCTACTCTGAACTATATGCACATTCCCTCAACTAGCTACAAGTATTAAACAAGTTAAAAGAAACACATATTTTAATCCTTGACTCATTTAAATTTTTTCCTTCTATAAAATTGAATGAAAATGATTTAGTCTGTTTTCCCCCAACAAATTGATAGTACCCCTATGAGCATGGTGTATTGTAAAACTGAGAACAATTTTCGCACTTTCAGTAATTAAGTTTTATCGCTCGTGTTCAAAGTCAACCTGTTAGTTGCATAAGCTTATTTGCCTTCAGTTCAGTTTTTGTCAACCTAATGATATTCCAGCCTACCTCCGATTTGGTAAGCCAAAGAAAGCAATAATTATTGCACTACTTTCTAGTTTCAATTGTAGTTATTTTCAGCAGATTTGAAGATGAAATATTAGAAGAAAAAATATGTAAAAATATTAAGAGCTAGAATTATAGTCAAAGATTCTAAGATATACCGACTATGGCTTCATATGCAAAAAGTAACATAAACTAGATATGCTATAAGAAAAAATAAACAAAAAAGACAGAAGTAAGACAGTGGAAGATCGGTAATATATCAAGCATGCACAGTCTATGAATATTAACTCATTCTCAGGTGTCATCTTACCCACTGAATTTGCATTTACCAAACCTTGTCAAGGTTGCAATAGACTATAGGTGTGTAAAAGTTACTTGGAGGCTCAAAGTATCCCAATGTTCATACATTTTGCTTTTTCTATGATATGTAAGAATCTGATTAAAAAATTATGAAGATATACAAAATATTGTGTCTCTATATTTGTCTTCCTTCAAGCCTAATCATTTATATTAACCCTCTTTGAAAGGCGCACAATAAGATGGTGCCATTTGATTTTGATTATGTTAGGGTAAAGAATGGATCACAATTCACAACTGATTAACAATGAAACTAAGGTGTTATAGACTTGATTGATGTCTATGTTTAAGCAATACCCAAAGTGAATCATTTTAATTAGTTATATCTCCAACTGATGCATAGTTGCATACCATGGCAAATACAACTTCAGTTATGTTCAATCATTCTAAATCCTAACACTTTGCCATAAAGACTGCATGTTGAGTTCTAAATTTTCTGTTATCTCATTAGCTTGTCCATTTCAGTTATATTGCCCCAAATGTCCATATGACAACTTTAACCTGACAGGCGATACATATAAGAGAGAAGGCTAAAAATCAACTCTAGCTGACAATCTCATAGTTCTCTTCAGAGCTGTAAAAGATTCTTACCTAAGTTCTCGGATGACGGCCGACGCCTGTGAAGGAGTTTGCTGTGAATTCAGAAAGGTTGCAGGTATTGCATATTTGATGTTCAATGTAGTAATTTGATCTTGAATCAATGACAATAAGGGGCATATAACAACTGTAACTCCTGGATGAAGAACAGCTGGGAGCTGTTAATACATGTGAGACAATCAGTTAAATTTTCAATCACATAAATATTAAAAAGATGCAAGATGAAAATAATTCGTGCAGCTTATTGAAAGTTGCAAAAGGTGCAGATTTTGTTTAGTGATGGATGTTTTCCACTCAACCTGAATCCAGCAAGGACCAGAAATTTTTTATCAAATTGGTCAACCACCAGCAAAGAAAAAGACAAGGGTTTCCAATTTCCTAACAGCTTAAACTTTGGGAATAAGTGGTCACCCAATTAAACCATACGTGGCATGAGAGCATAATATGTATCCCCAATTAAATTAAGTTAATCCGCATGTTGTGCCTGGGCCCATTCAAATCTAATATGCCCATCCACATATACAACAGTGTTAATAAAAAAAAATACAAATTGGACCATTCATAACTTAATCTTTTGGGATAAGTTGTCACCATTCGAACTTAACAACCATCATATTTAAGATATTTCTAATACTTGTGACGATGTCTCAAACGATGACATGTTGGCCAGCAGCTCTCATACGGAGGAACAATCTGTTTTCAGTTTTCACTATGCAGTTGTATCATTAACAATTGTTTGAACCAAGGTTTAAAATCTCAGTACCGGTGTTTGACCGGTACCGGTACGTACTAGTAGCATATCATACCGACACACGGTACGGTACGGTACCAATAGTATGGTGCTGCTCGTACTTGCACTAGCACCGCACCAGCAGCACCATATTGGATGGTGCAGCAGTACCCATAATGCACGGTACAGCCCAGTATCAGGTTCAGTACCACCGATATGGGTTGTATTATGAAATATCGGGCGGTACGCCTGGTATGTATCGGTACACCCAGTACCAACTGGCATGGTTTTTGAAACCATGGTTTGAACTTTATATCACTAATAAGTTGTATCATTCACTATATCCCAATACTTTATATATAAGCATGAATATTTTACCTCAAGAATGTTAAACTAAAATCTGATATTGTAACAGATCTACTCTCCCATAGAAATAAAATCGAAGAGAGAAATCTATGTGGATGGCAATGTTGAATTCTTTAATTTCAAATTTTATTAAAATGCGCACAAAAGTGAGATTGCTTCATGCAGTGGGTCATCCTTTTTTAATAATGATGTGAACTAAACCAAACTTTAGTTCTACCGATAAGCACTAAGCTAAAACACTAATATAAGAACTTGCCTACGCAACAGTGGGAAGCCTAAGTTAATTTTTAGCTAAAACATGAAGAAATAACTATGAATGACTATTAAAAAAACAATTCAGTGTTATAAAATGCCTTTCATGAAAACAACTTTCTACACTTTGCGTGGTTTAAAGTTCACCAAAGAGCATGTTGAAAACGATTTCTATCTTATGCTAAAGTAACTACCATCAAACTTGAAAACTGTGAGAATATGGAAACATGGAACCTGGTAGCATAAACTTTTGCCACCACCAGTGGGCATAAGGACAAAGCAATCTTTTATCTCCACTGCTGCTTTACAGGCTTGATACTGCAAAGGCCGAAATGTTCTGTTACCAAAAATCACAGCATTTGCCAATAAAATATCGTCCATAGCTTGCAATTCTTCGTAACTTAGAGTTCCATGACAATTTTGTATTGCATGCGAGCATATTCGTCCATTGTCATATGATGAAACTGCTCCATACTTATTAATGTCTTCAGAAACCTTGAAAAATGAAAGAATATATTTTTCAATAATATGAGTGAAGGAAAATGCAAAGCAGTTCTTGTCTATTAGTATCTGACATCAGTAAAAACTAGCAGCAGCAGAAACATAGAACTGCTTAAAGTTAAAAACAACAAACAAAAACCAGACTGGAGAAGGCAGTTATCCAAAATAACGAATATATCAGTATGAAATTACAACAGGAGTTTTTTCAACAAAAAAAAAAGAAATTCCAACAAGAGTTACCAATCAAAGAAGTAGCCTGATTATTGCATCACAAATTATTAAAAGATCAAATAGATGAAGCATTTTAGCGGTAGTTAACTATGTTGGTGTTGTGAACCAAAAGATATAACTGTAGATAGTCGCTGTGTGTATAGTGTGGAGAAACTTGTATAATAAGTGGATAAAACACCATTCTGTATTAACATTGGCTTCTTTTCTATAGTCATCCAAGTTTATATATTTTAACATAGTGAATGAGGATAGTATATGAATGGTATCAGTAAGAAAGAAAAAAACCTAGCTGATGATAAACAAGTATAGCTTACTGTTGCTTTTGAGGATTGCTCAATTGAATGAACTTTATTCCTGTTGAATCCAGAAGACTGATGGCAATTGATATCATTCTGGCTGATGACTTCCAAATCTGAGTCACTGCTTCTGGATGAGCAAAACCTCTCTGAAATTTCATTGTGGCCTGGGTATGGAAGTGAGCTTTTATTTCCAAATTCACGTGTTCCTGACACAATGTTATTCTCGCCTTGATCATTTGGAATTGTATCTATGAATATGTCATTTAAAGCTCCACAAGCTTCAGATTCAATAGCTTGCAGATCATCCCAGTCTTCTTTCTCTTGATTGGAATCAGCCAATGCAGCAAGGAAATCATCACCACAATGTTCCACAGTGATAAAATCTCTACCATCCTCCCCTACACCATGGAGGAAAAATAGCTAAATTACTTCAAGAGTAAACATATCTGTATAAAGTTTTTAGATATTAAGCTAGGTTACCAAACCTCTTGGAGATTAAGTTTTAAAACAAAGTAGGTCTAGAAACATTTTGCACTAAAATCAAACATTAAGAATGCAACTGCATCTTCATTGGTTTGCAGAACATCATTTTACAGTAGAACATAGAAACATAATTTGTTACAAGTCATTTTCTCTTTGCATCTCAAAGAAACATCTATGACTCAAAATGTTGGTTCTTTTACCCTCAGTAGTTATAACTTCTAACTGATCATCTAAGTATCTAACCAAGTATTTTCTCAACAATTACATCAACTCAAAACCTATCAGAATCAGAAGCAAGCTAGCCAATTGTGTTAAAAAACAGCTGTATGGCATTTGACATATTTCAGAAACAAACAAGTAATAAGAAAGCATTGAGACTATAGGACTGCAGCAACGCCAATTAGCATTCTCGCCAGTGCAAATGTAGAGTAGATAATTCAGTCTGCAAAATAAGATACCAGGTCCCACTTGTACAGGCCAAGACTTCTAAGCCATTTCGAACTTCAAATAACAGCTTTAGTGCCGGGATGATGAAAAGGCTTCTTCAGGACTGAGAATTCTTTGAAAAGAAATAGCAAACACAAATGTTGATAAAGTATACTGCATAAAGAGCCTCATTAATTTTTACGTCAAAAAAAAAGAGCCTCATTAATTTATTACAACATCTGCAAATCAATTTGTATTGAAATTTCACATGTATCTCTAAAGCTGGTGTAGGAAATATACTTAACTGGTAATAAGACGGTAATCCATAAAGGCAAAATAACATAAACGATCTAAACGGTCAAAATAACATAAAAATATTGTATGAAGTGAGCAATTCAACTTAGGCGCCAAAGGGATGGAGTCCGGCTCATTGGTAAAAAAAAATACGGATAAAAAGGATTCAAAACTAGGGTTTGACGGATGCCTCACCGTAGAGATCGAAGAGGCGATCGAGACACTGATTCGCGGCATCTTCATCGAACCCGAATTCTGATGCTAAGCTCAGAAGCCGCGCTCTCTCCAGCTCCATTTCCCGCTGTTCCTTCCTGCAGCGACTACGCGCATGAATGCTTATTACATTCACAGAACAGAACCGGCGCGGTTTTGGGCGGGAAATTTGAAACTGGGCCACACTATTTATTGGACCGGTCCAGTGCGGCCCGGTCCAAACAAAACCAATTTAATGTTAAATTATAAGTCTGGAAACTGAACCCAATATTAGTCCAATCAACCCAGTCCAACCCAAATTCAATTTTTTCTCTTGGCCTAGCTGGATTTAATTAAAAGTCTTTTTTTAAAACGTAGAGCATTTTGTATTCAATTCAAGAATAAAGTAAGAGAGAAGAAATATAGGAAAAATAAAATTAGAAAGTAAAAAAAACAATCTCACTATAAGAGAAATGAGCATAGTGACGAAAATTTTGTAACGATTAAAATTCATCATAAACTGTGATATATTTGTGATGACGTGAAATAAACTTTCTTCTTTTCAAATCAATGACGAACTTAGTGACGAAAAATCGACACAAGATGGTTCCGTCATAAATCTGTCAAATCTTTTGACCAATTTGGTTTATAAATTTTAATAAATAGCATCAATAGCGACCGATTTCGTTTCTGTCATTATTATTTCAATACTAATCCGTCATTGAATTTTTTTTTCATGTCCATCACGGATTGTTATTGAGCCATCACATAATAGTGACAGATTAGACGGAAGTAGAAATCTAACACAACATTAAACTAAATATCATTGAAGTAAAATGTATCATTATTTTGTTTTGTCCCATATGGATTAAAATTATTTTTTTACTATTATATTATCTTTATAAATTTTTTAAAACATTGTATAAATATATATAATATAATGTATAATATAAAATTAGTATTGATGAATTTTTAATGCATATAAAATTATAATTGATGAATTTTTAATGCGTATAAAATTATAATTAATATTATAAATTAGTAACGAAAAATCTTTCGTTACTGATTTTCAAGCATTCAAGCATTTGACATATGCTCATTTTTCTTATGGTGCCCCTATTATAATATTGTAACCATAGTTTTAAAACTTGGAGAAACAAGACTTTGATCAAATCTGAAAATCCAATAATCAAAACATCCTAAGTCTAGCTGATTAAATTCACGGAAAGGATATTCAAATCCAAGTTAATTATTAATTGACTAACCGGATCAGTATATTAATTCTTTGGTTGATCCGATTGTTGCCCAATTTTGAGTGAACGTACATTCAAAAATTCTAAAATACAGATGACCTCTCACAAATATGAGTTTATGTGCATTATTTGTGACAATCTTATTATACTTAAAGTTTATTCTTTTATTTTCAAAAGATTTATCATATCATTATTTTCAAAGAGTTCTGTCAACAGAAGAAGAGCTAAGTTGGCTCGCCTTTCAAGCAACAGATTAGCTAACATTACAATCATCAGTAATTAATCAAGGATCCAAATGAATTCAACTACGAAATGACAGTTCAAATCCAAGCACCAGTCATCTAAGATGCTTGCACTTTACCAACATTTGTAGCTTTTCTACAATTGTGCATGCACAATTTGAAAACCTTCTTTGACTACCAGCTGGCTCATAAACAATAAGCTAAATTCTTCAATATGGTGTTCAATTGTCACACTAATTAAATTTTTTCATCTCAACAGCCAAAAGAGGCGGTACGAGTGTACAACAATATATATAGGAAAGTATAGAATATGGAAATCAGAAGTTTAGGTGCTGTTTGGTTAGCGAAAATTATTTTCTGGTTTGGTTTCAGTGAAATTGAAAACTTAGTTTTGAAAACTTGATTTTGATTTTTAGTTTTCAGTTTTTTGAAAACGTGTTTGGTTAATAAAAACAACATCAGTTTTAGTTAGTTGAAATCAGTAAATATTTATTTGGTTATAAAAAATAATATTAATTTTTCTTGAACATTTTTAGTAGTAATTAAATGTTTAATTAGTTTATAAAATTAAATATTTATTAATATGATTATAAAATATTTATATAATTTAATTAATTAAGTTATTGATAATTTAAGATTTGTTTTGTTCAATTAGATATAAAAATTAATTAATAGTTATTATAAAATTTTAAAAAAAAACAAGTCCAATGATTTAAAATTAGGTTTGATTAAATTATAAATAGATCAACTTTAAGAAAATTGAGTTATTTAAAATTTGGATTTGAGTCAATTAGATATAAATTGGTTTAATTATTTTATAAATTTAAGATAAAAATTTGAGTTAAAAATGATGATTTTTATTTTTATTTTTTATAGTTTAATTTATTTTTAAATTAATTAATTAATTTATAAAAAAAATATTTATAATTATAAAGTTGTCACTGCATTTTGATAACAAAACCGACCGTCTCGAAACCACAGAAAATAACATTCTGGTGTTTTCATTTTTATTAAGAAAACTGATTTCGTTTTCATTCTGGTTTCGATTCAGTTTCACGAAAATACTGAACCAAACATGTTTTCGTAAGCAGTTTTGGTTTCAGTGAAACTGAAATCATGAAAACAAACTTTCGCTAACCAAACAAGCCCTTAGTATTCCTTTATCCAAATTTTACATGTATTTATTGGCATGCCGTACCCCAACTCTGAGATGGCAAATAGCTCCTGGTAATTAACTAATGCATTCCATAAAATGTTGAACTTGCCTGCAAATGATACAAAAAAATCTATCTACATTTATACAGAAGAGGGAATGCAATTAAAGAAATAAATAATAGATGTCAATTATACACTATTAAGCATCCTAATAAACGTACACTTCTAATTAAAGTAGGAACCACTTTCTTTTCGTCTATTTATCTTTACATCTTGCTGTATTTGCTCTCTCCAGCCTCTAAAATTATTGCTACCATCTGTGTTGATTAGACCAATTGCAAACACTAAAGCGTGTTACTAACCTCGCATAATAAGAACCAAGTCATATGTGTTTGATTAAACCAAGTAAAATACCTGTAATCCATGTTACTAACCTCGCATAAATAGAACCTGTATAGAAAAATATATAAGATGAACAATGAAAACAAAAACAATCAAGAAAATTAAAGAAGAGATAGCAAATAAAAAGCTTAAGAAATAATTTGCAGGGGCCGCGCGAACGCGTACCCCCTCTGCCACAAATTATGACGTCCACTCTCCCACTTGGGGAGATGGTAGACCAATGCTCCTCCCAAGTGCAATGGAGGCCACTGTTCTAGGCAATGAGTCTTCCTGTTCGCTCATAGACCCCGTCCAGGTAAGTATGGACGAAAGGCGGTCCTCCATCGCAATTTATATTACACTTATGTTGCACCTAAATCTTCACCGCCCAATGTGGGACTAAACCTTCACTGCCTTACGATATAATCTTATGAATCAATGGCCGAGATAAATCTCAAGGGCCTACCACTAATGCCTTTGTCTGTGTTATTTACTTCCAAGCACTTTGATTAATACTCTGGAAGCACCAAAAATGATATCACAAACAGCAAATGACTTATCTGGTTAATTTCTTTTAACATGATTACATGTGTGTAAAAGTGGCTAAATTTAAAGAGATGTAAACACAATTTCTTTTTCCAGTGTAGTTCATTTTTCTATAAAACCTACACTGCATTATGCACAGATAACTCTTCAACTGCAGAAACACCAAAAAAGTTTGAGACTAATTAAAGTAAACCAAATGGCTTCACAACTCACAAGAACATGTCTTTTATTCAGCAAACCACAGGCGCGCATATATCTACATCTAGCCTTTTTTTTTAGCTTGATGCCCCCTCTGTACAGAACCTCTACTTTTCGAAAATAAGTATTCTTCTCGTCCTTGCTAACTCTTTCCTTATCTTGATCTTAATTATAATTCAATTCAAACTCAAAAAATCTCATTTCATTCTTCTCGGATGCATTAATGTTTGGGCAATCAATATAACCTCTTCAAGGCAGGCACCTTCCTTGTTGCCCTCAGCTAGCAGCTGCAGGCAGGACTGACATGAACATTCTTGATTGAAACCAACTGCATCTTGATAGATCGAGTGCTTGCTATACTGCTCATTTTTCTAGATAGATCTATAACTTGTGTCATCTTGGATTTGTATCTGGTTAGTTTCTGAAAAGACATTTGTATGCGTTTAAAATATATGATTGCTCGTTTACTGTCTGTGATAGCTAGCCTTGTGGCCCACAAGTAAACATAAGAATAGGAACATTGGCACTGAACCAATAGCAGCAAATTCCTTTTAAACAAGAAATACAAATTATCCTTCTAATCAACAACAGAAAGATGAATAACACTAGGCTTAGAGCAATCTTGTTACAGTATTACTAGTGAAGAAAAGATTGGCTAAAAACTACAGTTTTATTATCATTATTGAAGCATTTGTGGGACTTCATTCACTAGTGACTTATTTCATTCTAGCTTTTCCACAATTGCTCATGGATAAATTGAAGCCTACTTTGACTGCTTGGCTCATAAATAATAGGCTAGCTCCAATAAAAAGCATAAGATTATATGATCCTTAGGAGTTCATTTACTCTCTAAAACTAGTTTGTTCAACCATCTTAATTTAAGCTTTCCATAGCAACACTAAAGAACGACACTAGAGCAGCAAACATTATAAATAGGAAAGTAAAAAATGTCAATATATACCGGCAAATGTCAACCATCTTTTACATCTATTGATTCTTAACATATAACCCTCAAGTAAAGATCCCAATCGCCAATCATGTTGGCTCAAAATGCCGTACCCAGCAATGAGTTAACAAAGCTCCTTATATAGGCTTAGCTTGGCTGCAAGTGTTACAAGATCATTAAGCAAGCTGCAAATGATAAAACTATGAAAGACATAATCAATGATTCTAGTTCCTCTTCCAATAGCTTTATTGGTCTGAACAGCTTCTCCCAAGAGAGCAAGATTGAGGAAATAATAATAAGAGGTCATTATATTTTCTTAAGCATACTAATCAAAGTAGACTTCTAATTTTATATAGCATCTATTAGAAAATGGTTTTCATTCCTCTTTCAATAATTTTCGGTCTGAATAGCTTCTCCCAATAGAGCAAGATTAAAGAAACAATAAGAGACCGTCATATTCTGTAAAGCAAACTAATCAAAGTACTTATTTAACTTTATATATGATAAAATGACAAAAACCCTTTACATAGGATCAGGTTGGTCATGGATAAATTGAAGCCTACTTTGACTGCTTGGCTCATAAATAATAGGCTAGCTCCAATAAAAAGCATAAGATTATATGATCCTTAGGAGTTCATTTACTCTCTAAAACTAGTTTGTTCAACCATCTTAATTTAAGCTTTCCATAGCAACACTAAAGAACGACACTAGAGCAGCAAACATTATAAATAGGAAAGTAAAAAATGTCAATATATACCGGCAAATGTCAACCATCTTTTACATCTATTGATTCTTAACATATAACCCTCAAGTAAAGATCCCAATCGCCAATCATGTTGGCTCAAAATGCCGTACCCAGCAATGAGTTAACAAAGCTCCTTATATAGGCTTAGCTTGGCTGCAAGTGTTACAAGATCATTAAGCAAGCTGCAAATGATAAAACTATGAAAGACATAATCAATGATTCTAGTTCCTCTTCCAATAGCTTTATTGGTCTGAACAGCTTCTCCCAAGAGAGCAAGATTGAGGAAATAATAATAAGAGGTCATTATATTTTCTTAAGCATACTAATCAAAGTAGACTTCTAATTTTATATAGCATCTATTAGAAAATGGTTTTCATTCCTCTTTCAATAATTTTCGGTCTGAATAGCTTCTCCTAATAGAGCAAGATTAAAGAAACAATAAGAGACCGTCATATTCTGTAAAGCAAACTAATCAAAGTACTCATTTAACTTTATATATGATAAAATGACAAAAACCCTTTACATAGGATCAGGTTGGTCTTCACTTCACCACAAAAATCCACTGTAAACTAACATCAGATAGAATACAAGTAGGTCTAACCCTATAGAAAGGAACTTAGATCAACAAAAATAATTTTACAAAAATTTGGCAGGGGCCGCGCGAACGCGTACCCCCTCTGACACAAATTATGACGTCCACTCTCCCACTTGGGGAGATGGTAAGCCAGCGCGCCTCCCAAGTGCAATGGAAGCCGCTGACCTAGGCCATAGGCCTTCTTGTTCGCCTAAAGACCCCGTCCAGGTAAGTATGGAGAAAAGGAGGTCCTCAATCGCTTCTTATACTACACTTACGTTGCCTTCAACCTTCATCTGTCTATGTGGGACTAAATTTATTAGTTAAAAATAAATAACCCCGGACTGACTTTTCTATTTACCTTTCCGCCTTAACTCTATCTACTCTCTGAACTTTGCAAGTTAATTTAAATCACTATAATCAACAGTAAACAAGAGCATCAAATTAGATGCCAAATACATCGCACTTTTGCTCTAGAAGCATCGCAAATACAAGATATCTGACCCTATCAACCTAAAAAAAGGGACAATAAGATAAGTTTCAAGAACAATTGGCAGGGGACGCGCGAACGCGTACCCCCTCTAAACAACTATAATCCACAGTAAACAAGAGCATCCAGGTAAGTATAGACGAAAGGGGGTCCTCCATCGTTACTTATATGACTCTTATGTTTCAACTCTACCTGTATTCCTCCATGTGGGACTAAACCGTCACATACCTCCTCCCTGCAATCCCTGCATCTTTAGTTTATGTTATCATCTTATAAACCATGCACGAACATCCATCCATTGTGCATCAGGAAATCAAGGAATAAATTCTATGGAGCTTTCTGTGCACTGCCACAAAGCTTTGGTAATGGATTTGTTGCCAGGAAGCATGCAATTGTGCCTTTGAAGTTAACTGGGAAGTACTGATAATTAAGATCACTAATCATAAATTAGAAATCCTGGGCATATTATTCAAGCTACTAGGGATGTATTAGGAGATATGACTACATTTGACCATAAAATTCTTTGCCACTGGAAAGTCATGCTTGCAATAAATGTAATAGGCAAGCTTAGCTGCCCATTTGGTGGCTCATAAAAAGCTAATAAGATTATGCTACTCTCATTCAGATTGAGATAGCTTAAATCCTGTACGATAACCTCCTATCCGGTCAGAATAATACTGGTATTATTCATGTGGAATAAGGTTTTCTTTGTTTTTTATTTTTTTAAAAAATAACCTATGAAAAAAATATTTTAATGTTTGTTTGAGTCAGTAATAATTGGTTTAAACCATGAACATACCGAGGGATTGTAACAATTTGATTAACCCAAAATGAAACTATTTACGAAACCACTATTTGAAACCGCATTTTAAATATTGATATCTCAAACTAAAACCGTTTGCGACTTAAATGGCTCGGATATATACAGCTAACAGATTATTAAATGATTAACTAATTATTGAACGGAAAATCGCTATTAAAAATTTAAAAAAAAATATTCTTAATTATATGCATGTGTATATTATAGTAAACCTATAATCGATTTCGATTATCAATTATCCGTATATCGATAAACAAAATCGGATAATCATTAACCCGTAACTCAAATCGGACAGAATTAAATTGATTGTTTGAATTCATTAATCAAAACCGAAATTGGTCCGCAAAATCAGTATCCAAAACCATATTTCTCAATACAATAATCGATTTACCAATTCCAATTGCTATCCTTAAATATATTATTCATTTTACTACCATTTTCAAAAGAAAACACATCACAATAACTTTCTATTAATGTTTATTAATTTAAAGGTGCGCTCTAACATAATGGTTTGTTGAGAACGATGAATAAGATAAAATAAAAATTAATGAACCTACAAGATAATAAAAGAATTATCTCAAATATTAAAAAATTTAGGTTTAATTATATTTTTGATCCCCAAAATATCTTGATCCCTCCTTTTTTAAAATTTTATGTTTAGTCTCTCAAAAATTATTTTATTTTTCGTTTGATCCCTCTATTAACTTTTCATTATTTTTTTATTATTAAGTATCAATGCTAACATAGATTAAAGACAAAATAAGGGATCAAACAGAAAAATAAAAATATTTTAAGAGACTAGATGAAAAAATAATAATAATAAATTAAAATATTTTTATTTTTCTGTTTGATCCCTTATTTTATCTTTAATCTATCAACAAAAATTAACAACCAAACAAAAAAAAAATTTGAAAAAGTTAAATAAAAATTTTTAAAAATAAAAAACTAAACAAAAAAATAGACCAAAAACATAATTAAACCAAATTTTAATACTAATTTTAGGCAAGGGTCGCGCAAACACATACACCTCAACCACAAATTATGATGTCCATTCTCCCACTTGGGGAGACGATAAACTAGTGCTCCTTCCAAGTGCAATGGAGGACACTAACTTAGGTCATGTGTCTTATTGTTCACTCATGGACCCGTCCAGGTAAGTATGTTCAAATGTTGGACCTTCATCTTCTTTTATACTACTTCCTAATTCCACCTCTAATTATATAAGCAACGTGGGATTAAAATTGCACCGCTCATATTATGCTTTTATCCTTATTAGAATCATGTTTACATCCCATTATCATTCAATTCATATTATGATTTAATTAACATCATATTAAGGAGACTAGTAATTAATTAGTTCATCGTGCTATTAGAGTTCAATAGAATAAATTATTTGAGTTTTTTATTGAATAATTTGTTGAGTCTTGAATTGCATTAGTGTATACCACATTTGCATTACTTAATAAGGATCACGGTAATATGATTGATGGATAAATTGAATAATTTATTATTTCTCAAATAAACATTAAACTTATGATTATTTAATATTAGACTCACAAAATGTAAATTATTTCATGAGGAATAAGGATGAGTTAATTATTTCATGTTTGACAAAAAAACGGAGGAATTTGGATGTATCATAAATCTCTCAAAATTTTATCAAATTCCTCAAATCTTTATTCCACCCCTCCCCACCCTTCATCCAATTTCTATCCAAACAAAGCATAAGAAACAATAACCATGTGTTTGTTCATGAGTATATAATCCTCCTATTAAGATCATATAAAACAAGAGGCAAGTTGATTGGTCTAATTCCAATAACTTAATAAGGCAAATTAACTACATCCTTATCATCAAAAACTAATAATTTAAATGAATTCTATTTACCACTCGACTGAGGCATTTAACTCTGTAGGCACTAATAATGTTGGGACTCACAAACACCACATGGCTTCACACAAGCATGTCTTATATGAAAGAAAATACAAGCACGAATAAAGAAGCAAAAAATAACATCTAACACCTTACAAAAAGACATTCACATGCATACTTCAATACAAATGTTCCTGTTGGTATGAAAAAAGAAACACAACGAAAAAAATAATTTTTTTAAAAAATACAAATTATCCCAAAGCTAGCGATCAACTTTAGCAATCTTTAAGGGATTCAATCTACGAGTAGAAGGAGATGATATATCTTATACCACGAATGGTAAGACTGCTCATATCCCCGTTTCAAGACGTTCAATCGCACGTTCTCCGAGGAAAGGTCCACACAACGCTTCGCAACCAAGGGACGACGAACATCAAGACCCGTTGTGGCTCAACGGAGAGGGAAACTCAATCCCAAAACACGCATAGGTGAAGTCAGCCCTTCCACCAAGAATCGAGCACCAAAAGGGAGGAAGAGGGGATGAGAAAACCACGGAATGAGGAAGGAGATGAAGGAATATCTCGCTATCTTACTTGGACTCCTCTAAAAGATGAAGGAGATGACACATCTAAAAGGAAGAGACCTCCAAATTAGCTTCACAAACCCGGGAAGGAGGAGCTTGATGGACAGCCACCCATGGAGATCAATAGGAGCTCTTTAGAGTCTTGGTCTTCAAGAAGCTTCTCAAGAATCCAAGTCTTTGCTCATCTCCAAGATCTCTAATCAATTTGCTTAACTCATCTCGAAGGAGGTTAGACCATCTATTTATAAGGTGAGTAGGTGGCCCCCATGGTGGACCCCCCCCCCCTTTTTAAATTCTATCACCGGAATTCAAAATTTCGAGGTTTGCCTCCAAAATAATAATTTATATTTAATAGATTTATAATTAATTCGAAATTAATTAAATTCAACTAAATATAAACTTTAATTTATATATATATATATATATATTAAATTCTTATTTATTATGATTTATCATGTGTCAATCCCTACAATTTAGGGATGCCCTACAAATTAGAGTTATCGAGGAACTCCTTATTCGCATATTCGTTCCTATATGAAACACCTTTCCTATCATATCCATAAACGAGATCCGTGATTGTGTTGCAACATGTTCATGATAGTAGATATTTAGTGCTGCATTCGGATTTTATCTCATAAGGTCCGTTACGAGGTTAGTCTGTTGTGTGTGACCCATTAGGCTCCACACTAAGCCAGTTATGAGTTGTGCATAACGGAGAGTCGGATCCGATAGAACAACTTCTATTCAAATCTTACAAGCCACCACTAAAACCCATTTAGTGTGGTCGTGAGAGACTCCACTCACAAGTCAAGATTGACGTCTAGCAACGTGCCATAACTATCCGGATAGTGTGAGGTTCAATCTACATGGATCGAACGTCATTCGGTGATTAGTTACCGTGTAACTAAGTCCCTCAGTTACAACGTCCTGAAGTCGGCTAGGGTATGAAAGAAGTGTCAAACCTTAATACCCTTCATATGTATTCCACCCGCCAAGATATCATCTCAATAATAAAACGTCAAAAACATCTTCATGACTTTCACGTCTATTCTGGCCAGATATTCCTGAATCGACACTTGCAGGGACACATAAGATATTATTTTCTCTCACTATGAGTAACTGATTCCATATTGGTTGCTCACCTACCTATATGAATGTTTTCCCATGCCCAGTAATACCCGACACATGATGCTAAGGGCTATAGGGATAAAACCAAAGCAATGAGTTGTCACTCACAAGGTAACCATGACAACCTTAGGTCCAAGGACTGCTTGCACCTACTATCACCCGAGGAACATCCTATTGACACTCATGTAAGGATTTCATTCTATGTTTCTCGTGTAGGTCCGTTCAGTGAACTCATTCCCTAATGAGCACCTACACTTGTACATTAATGACGGCTCATAAGTAACTGTGAGATCAGCTACCCCTTATCGTATAAGCATGTACCAAGTGCACCAATCTATCCGGAATTATCAATCCCCTAATTGATGATCCTACGACTGGGAACATTTAGAACAATGGCGTTTGGATTTCAAGTCTCACTAGCATGATCTCAACTGGCATGATCTCATCGTGGCCTTAGAATCAGTTGCTCGAGTTCATGAGGTTCATCACAATCTAATATATACAAAATATAGATGCAGCATATGATAAAAAGATACCTCATATTATTCATTAACCATAAATAATTTACTACACATCAACATGTGGTTGACTCAATGACACTTTTTGTTTTAGTTACACCATAAATTTCCTCAGTGTTGTACTCATTGATGGTAGTGTAAATATCATGAGTATGTTCGAAAACCCATTTGAATCCTCAAAATCTTCATGCAAACATCATCAAATGCGTATACTCATTCCTCTGTTATATCTATATATTTTTTATCAGCAAATAATTTAGTTGTATCATTCACATTATGTCATATGTGGTAAATGAATATATGCATGAATTCTCTGTTGGTGAAGGTCACCAATAAAAGTTATAAGGATCCAATATTACAGTCCAATGAAGCCTTTATTAGATCTTTGGTGTACCTTATTTAAAACGAATTAATCATTCCACCCAATATAGTTATCTACGTGCTGCCATTTTATTGGCATTAAGATTCATGAATACGACCTCATCCCATTGTATTCTCCACCTCTTGAATTGAATACATAATTTATATTTCTAAAAAAAAAAGGATTTAATATACAATCTTAACATACAACCTTTTGTTTGGGAGTTATTATTGAAAATTTATTTGGAACGCTTTTAGTAAAGAAAGAGAAGCATTCGAATTCAAGCACTACAAATTATAAGTAATCCAAACTGATAAATTCATTACCAAGTTGGCAGATTATACACCCAAATAATGTTAAAAAAGACGCCTGCACACACCAAAAGATATGAGGAATGTCATGAGCAAATGACACCACAACATCATCCTTTATGTAACAAAATACATGAACAAATGTAAAACATCAACGTAATTCTCATTGCATTGCAAGCCTACAAGTATTCTCATCTCACTTTGTCTTGTACTTGAATTCAAACTATGAAATCTTCTTCTTCTTCTCCAATGCTTCACGCCAATAACAACATTTGTATGAGCCGAAGTGATTGTATGACAATTACTTGATATGGTAATATGATCATCCACAGTATAAAAATCGAGAAAGTGATGAGTAGCAAGGAACCAAGAACTTCGGTAGAGAAAAAATAATAGTAATTATTGTGGGTTACAAAAAAATTTATCTTTCCCCTATAATGCTCTTGAAATGGATGCATGCATGTAGTACATTTAAACATAAAATCTGAACTGCAAATCTAGAAGTGCATACATGGGAATATATGAACCACCATCCGATCATTTGCAACAACTGATCTAATCACTACTAGAAAAATGAGCATCAGCAACGGTTGATGCCGTTGCTGAA
The DNA here is from genome assembly GCA_034359265.1 of Canna indica. Taxonomy (NCBI): domain Eukaryota; kingdom Viridiplantae; phylum Streptophyta; class Magnoliopsida; order Zingiberales; family Cannaceae; genus Canna; species Canna indica. The sequence goes on along the minus strand of CP136898.1, from coordinate 4,075,071 downwards.
GAGAATCAGCAACGGCCGTGCCGTTGCAATAGAGTCGTGACAGAAAGTCGCGTTGCTGATAACTTAGCAATGGATCAGCAACGGCCGCTCGGGCCGTCGCTCAAAACATTATCAGCAACGGCCGCTCGGGCCGTCACTAAAAATATTATCAGCAACGGTTTTGCCACAGACTCGGAGCCGTTGCTGATAACATTAATAGCAACGGTCGCTGAGTCCGTAGCAACGCCGTTAGTAAAAGCCCGTCGCTAAGCCGTTGCTGTAGGTCATCAGCAATGGCTTTCGATACACTTTTAGCAACGGCTTTCCCACGGACGGCCGTGGGAAAGCCGTTGCTGATGATGTGAACCTGGTAACGAAAAAATTTTAAATTTTAAATTTTCATTGATACATTGATACATTATCTGATACATAACTCACACACCCATACCCTCATACACACTTTCATTCACACATCATAAACACACCAAGATATACATCAAAACAATTATATTTATATTGATAATTATCCACGATAGTATAAAAACAATTCAAATGCAAAATTGAAGTATCAATATCCAAACAAAATAAGTTAAACAAGTTCAATATCTCAGTAACAAGTTCAATATCCACACAAAAAATCTCACGATCACGATGGAGGATGGTCTGGATCATATGGCGGGTCTGGAGTGCTTGAGTGTACACCAGCGTGGACTGACTCGAGGGCGATGGATTAGATGATGCCGAAGAGATGCCTGCTTCGGGATGACCTGACATGTTGCGTAGCCTAGATTGTATATCCGCCATCATCTGACTCTGGCCCTCCATCATCTCAGTCTGACGCGCGACCGTCTCCTCTAGAGTCCTTATTCTGCTACTATGATCATAACTGGATCTAGAGGTGGACGACTGCTCACCAGCGACCGGAGGGGTCGGTGCCCCAAGTGGCCCTAGTACGGCTCGCGCATTACCACTATCTGCGAAGCCATATACGCGGTCATGGTCCCAGCCACCTGCGGCCTCGACCCACGATGCTGCGTTAAAGTCCTCGGGGGTACCCCCGCGCTGCACCACCGTCTGGCTGTAGGTCTCCTACTCGAGTTTGATTTTTTGTTTAATATTTATCATAAAACTTAAATTATAAATATATAATGAATAATTTAAACAAATATATAATTACCATAATGTATGCAGCGCGGTTGTCGATGTACTCCCCCGTCCCATGTGCTCGACGGTGAGTCCGCTCAAACACCGCCATCAGGGAGGGTCGCTGGACAGTCCCGTCATCCGACACCGTCGTCTACATTTACAAAACAAATACATTAATTAGTACACATAGTAATAAATAAAATATATAATTAAAAGATATACTTACCATACGGTTCGCGTGCACTGCAAATGCAACAGAGCCGTCGGTGTGACGTGCTGCTCCCCCCGACATGCGATTTCTAGCCGCATTCCGAGAAACCTCCTGCCATCGATCCGTCGACCATATTCCCACGAGCTGATCCCATATATTCGGAGTAATCCAACCGGGGCCGTATCCCCGAGTCTCTGCGATGTTAGTGGTCCCAGCTCGGGCCATCGCCTGGGACCGAGCCTGCCCCAGCTGCCCGTTGTACCTTGCCCGAGAAATAGCCTCCCAGACAGCGTAAATGAAGGGCCTCTGGTCCTCGGCCCATGTATAGCAAGCCTGCAAAATAATAATATCAGTACCAATATTAATATATCATCATGCATGTAAAAATAATAATAATACATGCCTCAAACTCGCGTCATAACATGTCGACGTGCTCGCTAGGCACGTGAGACCACGTAGGCCATGCCCCGTGCATGTATCGTCGAATAGTAGAAGAAATGCTCCTCGACACTTCTTCTTGCTCGAACTTGCACAACAAAAATAAATTTTAATATTATATTATGATATAATGAATTTGTAATGATTCATAATTCATGATATATTACCGCTCCCCAATCACGCTAATCAATCTACGTGACTCTGTGGCTGGTGGAGGCTGCCACCTGTTCGGCCCGCGTGGCCGCCTGCGTCTGGATGTACTAGCCTCGGCAGTATCATCCTCATGAGGATCAGCAGCATGAGTAAGTGCTGGAGTCTCACCGATCAGAGACTCCGAAGCTCTCCTGCGTCGATAACCACGACCAGACATATCTGTCGAACAGACATATAATCAGATTATTGTATAAATAGTAGAGATATATTTAATAAAATATATACTTTACAATTATTCCTCATCATCTGAATAATAGTCTTCGAATTCTTCTTCTTCTTCTTCATCTCCAGCTTCCTCAATTTCATGATCGTCATCATCAGCATATTCAACTTCTAATTGAATTGACGTTGTGTCTGCATCCTCGAGTATTGGAATAATACGATCCACAGCAGGAGGATCATCTTCTTGATAGAAACCATGTGTCATATCAGGTATCAGCTCATTTTCTCCTACTATTGGATCAATTTTTCCTCTACCTTTTGTCTTACAGACTATACGCCAATCTGCTCTATCTTTATTTCGAGCCGGATACTTCGCGTAATATACTTGTTCGGCTTGTGATGCCAATATAAAAGGCTCATTTGCTGCCAATTTCGATTTGTAATTAACCTCAACAAGTTTGTATTTTGGATGAACTTTCATGGCCCTTTCTGTTGTATCGAACCAATGACATCTAAATAGGATCACTGATTTCAAGCCGAAGTAGTGTAACTCTATCACTTCTTCCACCAGTCCATAAAAATTCATATCACATTCAACATAGGTTGTCCCTTTCACGCAGACCCCAGCATTCATTGTCTTCTTTGTAAATGAATATTCAATCGTGTGAAATTTATACCCGTTAACAAAATATCCGCTATAGCACGACACAAGTCGCGACGGTCCACTAACAAACTCAAATATTCTTTCATCTATTTTAGCTCTGTGATCTTTGCTGTAAGTCTGAATCCAAGTAGGGAAATCACGATTCCGTAATCTCTCCAATTCTTGATCGTTGTGAATAGAGTATTTTTGCACCATCTCAATGTCAAATATTTCAATGAATTGTTCAATCTCTGGACAATTGAGTAATACATACAAGTGTGTCAAATGATACTCTTTATCGCTTAAGTGTCGAGATGGACGAGAACCAAAAGCACGACCAGAGTGACAAAATATATTTAAACGTCCATCTGAATGTCGAACACCCCCGTCGTCGTTACGTGGAAGACGATCAAATCTTGTCTGTACTGTCGATTCAAAGTAAAATGAGCAGAATGTTGAAATTTCTTGGATGATATACGATTCAGATATTGATCCTTCAACAGCTGCGGTGTTCTTTACTTTTTTCTTCAGACGATTCATGTATCTTTCAAATAAGTACATCCAACGATATTGAACGGGGCCACCAACTCGTGCCTCGTATGCCAAGTGTATCGGTAGATGCTCCATCGAGTCAAAAAATTGCAGGAGGGAAAACTGCTCCAGCTTGCATATGATTTCAACAATATTATTTTCAAGTGTTGACATATCTTCGACTCGAAGGACATTTGCACAGATGCTTCTAAAAAATATACTTAATTCAGCAATGCGATCATACGCAACTCCGCTGATATTACAATCGGCCTTGATATTTAAGAGCTGTGTCATTGCTGAAAACCTAGTGTATTTAGGACAATTCTCATACAAAGGTTCATCGGCAGCTTTCAACATCTCGTAAAATTCTGCACCTTCTTTATTCGATAATTCAATCTCTATCGCAGCCCCTACTTCTGTGATATCAACCACTGTAGTATCTGGTGGGACTGATGTTTGAAGAACTGGCCGATCAACATTATCATTCAGGTGGAATTGACCCCCAAGACTATCAAGTATCATAGTTCTATAGGGATTACATTGACTGGATGAAGAAGCACCAGCAGAGGAAGATTCACCATATGTCTGAACGACAGGATTGCTCGACGTCCCGACTTCGCGTGACTCACCATGACAAGTCCATAGAAAATATCTTGGCGCAAATCCTTTGGTATATAGATGCAGAGTGACAGTCTCCCGATCCAAAAATCGTCCATTTGAACAAATGCGGCACGAACATCGGATTTGATCACCCATGCTAACGAAATTCCGATTCGAATAGGCGAAATTTAGGAAGTACGTTACGCCTAATCGAAACTCATTCGTTAAAGCTCCACGATCAAGACGTCGGTACATCCAACTTTGATCAGCCGACATGATTCTGTCAATCAATGACAATTTCTTTGGTTAATGTCTTTAGGTGAGATTGTCCTATTCCATTCGGGATTTATATTATTTGAACTGCACTTACGTTTTTACTTTAACTGTTAACTAATTATTTTAAATTTCGGCAGCATCTCCCTATAGTTCTCCGAATACGCATATCATCTGGGCGCGTATCAGAGAACAAGAGAGATGTTGCCGAAATTTAGAATAATTAGTTAACAGTTAAAATAAAAACGTAAGTGCAGTACAAATAACTATATTCCCAAATTGTCCAATCAGGGACAATTCAAGAATTGTACATCGTATAAAAGATCATCTACTTCTTTTACACGAACATACAATCCCCGAACGGAACTAAGGTTTTGCTAAATCATATCCGACTCGTCGATGCGTACGTGAAACATATGAACTCGTCGGATGCATGATTATTTTCTAAATGTTTCGAGACCGTTCGAGTCCGTATTGGACGATTTCGGCGCGCGTCCGAAGTGGACGATACCGGCGCGCGTCCGAAGTGGACGATTCCGGCGCGCATCCGAAGTGGACGATACCGGCGCGCGTCCGAAGTGGACGATTCCGGCGCGCATCCGAAATTAATCTAAATCCTAATAATTAATCTAAATAATTAATTAACAATTATAAAACAATTAATTAACAATTATAAAACAATTATAAAACAATTATAAAACAATAAAAAATTATATATAAATTTATAAATTTCGGCGCCGGAGTCAGGTGGACTCCGGCGCCGGCGTACAGTGGCCGGACACACTGTCCGACCACTGTACAAGGTCCGGCGGCGGCCATCGACCGACTGTCGCCGGCCGCAACGGGAAGAGACGGCCGGCCGGCGAGGCATACCTGAACAAGTCGACAGCAGCGGGAGGAGGAAGAGGCGTCGTCGGCGTCGGCAGCAGCGGCAGCGGCGGCGAGAGGCGAGAGCAGGAGCGGCGACGGCAACAGCGGGAGGAAGAAGGGTCGGGCGCGACTGGTGCCCTATATAAACTTATCAGCAACGGCTCACTTGTCCGTTAGAAAGCCGTTGCTGATAATTAAAATATCAGCAACGGCTCGCCTTTCCGTCAGAAAGTCGTTGCGGATAATTAAAATAATCCGTAACGGCTCGAGCGGCCGTAAGAACGCCGTTGCAAATAGCAACGGCTTGAGCGGCCGTTGCTGATAATCGTTGCTGAAGACCTAATTTCTAGTAGTGAATGTTCAACTATATAGTAAGAAATTTGAACATCACTTAAAATAGCATCAACTAAATACATTTTTCATTGAAGTTCACGCACAAAAAAATATAAACTTTAGCATAATATTAGTCGTGAAATAAATAATTTCAAAAGGCTTCTTAAAACTTTTTTTTGAATGATCATGCATTCATTCCACAAGGACTGAAATAATAAAAGCTCCTTAAACTCTGGCTTTGCTATTAAATAAAAAAATATTGTTTTTTCATATTCGGAAAAATAATGTCTATAGTAGTTAATAGTTAAATATTTTTTCATCAATATTATTTGGTTAATACTTGTGCAGGCAAAATATATACTTCCATAATTAGTACCAATGCGGCAATGCCAACAATTATTAATTACAAGTCACTGAAATAAATAATCTAATCTTTGATTTTAGGATTGACTCAACACTAATTTCTAAAATCACACTGCATTTGTTAACTTATAAGAGCAGCCTGAAATTTGACTACTACTCTATATATATGATATGTGATGTTTAGTGTTCGCCACTTCAACTTTCTTCGGGCTTAGGTTGCATTATATGTTAAATCTATATTCAGGTAACGAGGACTAATCACCTTATTGCATATACATGTCCGAAAAATAAATAAATTCTAAGCATAGTAACCAATGTATGCTTGAATATTCTGGTGAGGGAAAGACAACATATAAAAGTCTAATCTTACAATCAAATGAGATCTTACAAAAACACACAAATTTTGGAAATGGATTGTTGAAACATCAATTCGAAGCCCTGAGATCTAAAAATAAGGATAATTGGACCAAATAAAAGAATCCTTCCACACTCAAATAACTCTTCAAACGCATGTATTTGGCAATTATACTTAAATACTTGAATTAGCCTGAACATGCGAGCATCCTCAACGAGGCTACGATAATAATATTCTTAGTGGGGTCGAGAACCATAGCCTAGGGTTTATACTATAAACAACTAGATGTGTGATATTTGACGGCAGAGGTAGGAAGGCAATTGTCTGTGTCATCAAAATTAACAACAATCTCAAACACTCTAAATAACAACAAACATTATTGCCTCTCACCATAACGGGCAAATCGATAGACTACAATTGAACTTACAACAATTACAACTATAGAGATCTAATCGTGGCCGAAAAATAGCAACGACTCAGACGACAGGTAGAAATCTAATATGTAGACTGAAATAAATTTGGCATTAGATAACAAATATTGAAATAAAATTGGTAAGGACCGCGCGGACGCGTACCGCTTCTACCACAAATTATGACGTCCACTCTCTCACTTGGGGAGATGGTAGATCAGCGCCCCTCCCAAGTGCAATGGAGGCCACTGACCTAGGCCATGAGCCTTCCTGTTCGCCCATCGACCTCGTCCAGGTAAGTATGGAGCAACAACGGACCTCCTTTGCATTTTATAGTTTTTCTAGTTGCAATGTCAAGCTATATTTCTTTCATGTGAGACTAAAACCAATCATTTACTAATCCCCCAACACAACGTTAATCCCTGCCATAGAATGCTAGTTTGCCTTATCAACGTCCGTCAAAATCCACATTATAAATCAAAGATCATAAGCATTGTCTCAAAAGCACTTCTTGGTATCTTTGTCAAATGTAGATGGCTCAACACTGAAAGCAAGCTTACAATGTTAGAAGAAGCTCAAAACTATAGTGGAATGTTTTTCTATGAGCCTTAAATTGTATCAGTGAAACCAACTCATGAACTAGAAAGGGCATGTTCATGATACAATGGTAGATAAGATAGGTAAACTTTCATTTGATGTCTATATTAAAAAGAGATAAAATTAGAAGAAAATAAAATTGATACTATATTCAATGTACATCGGATAAAAGAATCTTAATCAATCTCTTCCCATTTCCAATCATACCTACTAGTAAAACAAACAAATCACAATAGATTCATTTTGCATTCCAAAGCATCGAGAAAGAGCATGTCGAAGGCATTCTTTTGCTAGTGGGTTTTGTTAATTTTGAACTTAAATGTTTAGATCTCTCCAAAATATAGGTACGCAACTCACTCAATTATCAAGATCTCAATGGATGAATTTTAGATGACAGTAATTAATATTTTTTGAGGATTTAAAGATATATTAATTTCCTCTCTTCTTATGGAACTATCACAATTCCTAAGATGTTAGTCTCTCTGTTGAAGAAGAACTGACGAAGACAATGCTGGTGAAAATTGTGACAGCCAGCTAGCTGCTAAGGTCCATCAGTACACCAGCCATAAGACTAAATTGTCGAAAAAAATATGTACATCAATTATGAGTCATGAGAAGGATGTGTTGGATGGAATCACTGAAGAAAGGAACAATTAAATGTTGCTTAGATCCAGGGCACGTAATGCGAGAAAGCCACTTTACATACTTCAAGCATATCCAAAGTTTTCAATATCAAGACAGAAGAGAGACAAACTAACAAGTATAAAATGTAGAAAGCATGAGATTTATGTTCCTTCTTCACCCCAATTTTCAATGTACATATTACATGTGTCAATTAATCATGTCAATTCGATCGAGGAAGTGAGAATTTTCTAAATTAAATTGCAGGGGAAGACATAATATTTCTTTAAACTTCCAATGTAAACAATACTAGTCTTCATCTTTAGCTGCTAAAATAATAAATTTAAACATTGTTATCAGGAATGGAAACTGAAGCATTAGGAGGTTTGTGAAATATTTCTATGCAAGCCTTAGTTTTTAATTGTCTATCCATGTAGAATTTAAGGTGACGTTTGATGCATTATCTTTCAGATTATCGGACAATCTAGATTACTTTTCAGATAGATTGTCACTAAAAAGATTGTCAGTAATATAAAATATAGTATTTGGTATGTACAAGTAATGTTATGATAAGATTGTTGAAATTAACATAGACATGTTTGGTATAACAAATACATTACCAACTAATGATATTTATTTTCTGAAAATACCCTTTTCACAAATATATTATAATATTATAATTAATCATATAATATAATATAATATTACATAGGAGAAGTCATGAGAGGTATTCTTTTTGAAAAGGAGGAGACAAAGAAGCTAGACTTTAAGAAGGGCAATTTTTTCCTAAAAAATAATTCGAGATTATCACTTGAAAGGCAATCTACATAGACACCCTCCTCTTGAGCAATCTAAATTACCACTTTGATGACAATCTGAATTACCAAGATAATCCACATTATCTACATAAGTGAGACACCAAACAAGATAATGCGTGAGGTCTAGATAAATTAAAGATAAAAGTATCAGCAATCTGAATGGATTACCTCATACCAAACACTTTTTAAGAACTGAAAGCATAACAAAGACTGTAATGTACCAAAACATTATATATTTTTTGGGCAGGGGCCGCGCGAACACGTACCCCCTCTAACACAAATTATGACGTCCACTCTCCCACTTGGGGAGATGGTAAGCCAGCGTGCCTCCCAAGTGCAATGGAAGCCTTTGACCTAGGCCATAAGCCTTCTTGTTCGCCTAAAGACCCTGTCCAGGTAAGTATGGAGAAATAGAGGGGCTGCATCGGTACTTATACACCTCGCTAGTTGAGATTTCAATTCGTATCAAACGATGTGGGATTAAACTCATAGTTATCTTTTTCTGACCACCGTAGTCGTATATGCAAACACCGAATTGTCCCTATAAATCGAACATAATCAACATTCTCTAATGTGTAGTAGTCTTCTCAAATTCAAGTGCTGAATCCATCTACTATAGTTTGCAGTTTAATCGAAGAGTTCTTAACTTTTCTTAGAGTGAGAACATGTAACAACTAAAGTGAGTGCACTGTATCGTTTAACAATGCTTATAACGATGGAAAAATATGACTCCAAAGTGATATATGACGGGTTTGATTCATGATCACATAAATAACTGGAATTCATATTGGCATCAAATGAATATTTTTTTCCTTAAATTTCTTGATATGCTGATACATTGTTAAATTACCATGATTATTGAACATTCGTTTGCAAAGTCAAATACTATAAGAGAAAATAAAATGTTATTATCAATTGTATTGTTACTGCATAATGAATAACCTTAAAAGCATTATATGCATCGTAGATTATCCCAAATAATCCAAAAGACATGTATAAATGGTAAAAATTTAAAATATATAATGAAAAAGCTAAATCATCCTAATACCTCTAAGCTCGACCAATTGTTATTCTAGAATTGTTTGCATTCGCCCCTTAATGAGTTAATAATATAAGTGTTTTATTTTTTAGCAAAAAAATATCACCCGAATGTTACGATCCTTCTATAAATGGTACCCAAAAATAGCCTTGGCGAAATACATGCATAATTGACATAATTAAATGGGATGGGAACCATTTATCAAATTTTCCTCTTTGAATTAAAGACCAAGGTTTCATGTAAGAACCCAAATCATCTTGCAACAGGATAACACTCGTTGAGTTCTTGATTTGATAATCAAGAAGCATTTTTATTTGATCATATGCAACCTATATCTATTAACCCAACTTTTAAAACGGCAACCACAAAAGTATGAGTAGCAACTAGGTTTGGTATACAAGTCATGAATACTCAACAAATTTGATAGCATCGGTTTAAGATAGTAATCATGACAAACTTATTCCAAACCAACATATGCACATCATCCCATCAAAAGGGAGTTAATTAAACAAAATGGTCCACGATGCATTTCATGATTTCATCTTACATTCAGTGTAGGGATCCTCGATGAGTCCCTCTAGCTCCAAGAATAACTCGTTCAATATCAGTATCCACATTGCATCAACCTCCAAACATGTTCAAGTTTTATCATCAATCGCTCTCACTGCCACTAGGAGTGATGGGTAACTTCATAATGCATCATCAGAATATTGTGGAGATTAAAGAGCACGAGCTGCCTTACGAACTCACTCCTCCGAATACTCTCCTGGGTATGTTAGTGTAAAGGAGATGGGTCTAACATTGGGAAGCAAGCTCAAAAATGTTAGGACAAACAATAAAAATATGTTATTATAAATGAATAAGCTTAAAAAGAAAATAAATTATTTGAGTCATTAACTGCAACGGGTATTTTATTCACATTTCAATACACGAGGCGAACATTATGATGACCGATGATTTATAACATAAATTTTAGACATCTTCCGAGCAAGTAATAATATTTTCATCTATAGACATGAGATGCTTAATATCGAATCCCTCGTCTAGAAGACTCCAATATTTTTTCATGTTACACATGGTTACATCGGGTTTGATGTGGGAACAAGTTATTCACTCATTGGATCTACAACTATATGGCAAAAGAATATCAATCCACTTTGTAACCTAGCAAATTGTATTATTCCCAAAATATTTAACAACACAAACTCTCAATGAATATATATTTTTTGCTGAAAAATGACATAATAAATAATCATTCTTACCAAATATTTCAAAAGAAATTGATTTACAACCTATCATACTCATACTAGCCTATCATATGCCAAGGGTAACTCATAAGATATCTGAATGAATATATTGGCATAACAACTACCAAAGATCTGCTACGGAGACTAGCCATAAACTAGCACCTCATTCTCTAAACAAATGAATACATCTTCAACTCAATTAATTTCATCATCTTCATTACCCTGACAATCAGTAATAAACATTAGCTATCATGATACTGCCAACTCCAAGAATAACTCGTTCAATATCAGTATCCACATTGCATCAACCTCCAAACATGTTCAAGTTTTATCATCAATCGCTCTCACTGCCACTAGGAGTGATGGGTAACTTCATAATGCATCATCAGAATATTGTGGAGATTAAAGAGCACGAGCTGCCTTACGAACTCACTCCTCCGAATACTCTCCTGGGTATGTTAGTGTAAAGGAGATGGGTCTAACATTGGGAAGCAAGCTCAAAAATGTTAGGACAAACAATAAAAATATGTTATTATAAATGAATAAGCTTAAAAAGAAAATAAATTATTTGAGTCATTAACTGCAACGGGTATTTTATTCACATTTCAATACACGAGGCGAACATTATGATGACCGATGATTTATAACATAAATTTTAGACATCTTCCGAGCAAGTAATAATATTTTCATCTATAGACATGAGATGCTTAATATCGAATCCCTCGTCTAGAAGACTCCAATATTTTTTCATGTTACACATGGTTACATCGGGTTTGATGTGGGAACAAGTTATTCACTCATTGGATCTACAACTATATGGCAAAAGAATATCAATCCACTTTGTAACCTAGCAAATTGTATTATTCCCAAAATATTTAACAACACAAACTCTCAATGAATATATATTTTTTGCTGAAAAATGACATAATAAATAATCATTCTTACCAAATATTTCAAAAGAAATTGATTTACAACCTATCATACTCATGCTAGCCTATCATATGCCAAAGGTAACTCATAAGATATCTGAATGAATATATTGGCATAACAACTACCAAAGATCTGCTACGGAGACTAGCCATAAACTAGCATCTCATTCTCTAAATAAATGAATACATCTTCAACTCAATTAATTTCATCATCTTCATTACCCTGACAATCAGTAATAAACATTAGCTATCATGATACTGCTAACACCAAAACAGCCAATTAAATATGAAATGAAACAAATTAAGATGATTTTATAATAGATAAATGCCAAAATAGTGGTTAAAAAGGTAAATGATAACTAATTATAGAGATGAGATTTTTGGTTTTGTGAAACAACATTATACACCCCTCAGAATTCAAGCTATAATGAATTTTTCACAGTTTAAGAATCTTATACAATTATTTTGAGCTCAAAGAAGTCTTTTTATCGTGCTATGAATGTGTTTCTCAAATCCCAAAATGACATTCTAAAATGGCAGGAGTGACCCTGATATAATCATTTTCTTATCTCTCCAAGCTTTTATTATCGTCTAAATTTTTATGGTAGAGTACATATAATTACATTTCCTATGCTAGTCAATGATTTGAAAAAATAAATTAAGATATTTATTTTTTTGATGATAAAAAATTACATTAGTAAAATGATACTTCACAAATATAGTTTTCTTTTTAAAGTGGTTTTATATCACAATTATTATAAAGCGTTAACGCGATAATATACGCACAAAACGTATTATAAAACGTAAAAAAATGTACAAAACATTACAACTAGACATTGAACCCAAAGACTTCGCAAACATAGTTTCATTCACCGTTGATTTATAGTGAGATGAAATATTTATGAATGATTAAAAATGTAGAAATGGACGTTGTCATATATATAGCTAACGGGAGCATTGTGCATCTATTTATGAACAATGGCTTTCGTCGCGCTCGTGCCAATTTGAATGGGACGTGCATATGGCATCCACTTTACGCGATGGACCGACCGGCCAATAAACGGTCCGGTCCATTGTAGCCCAGGAAGGTACTAATATTACGAATTTACCCTCTCAAAACCCTAGAATCTGAGTTACAAATAGCCATTCTGCCTCCGCCGCCACACTCTTCTGCCTTCTTCTCGACCGCGCAGAAGGAAGGCCATAGCGGCGAAGCATGGTGTCGCTCAAACTCCAAAAGCGGCTTGCCGCGAGCGTCCTCAAGTGTGGTAGGGGGAAGGTGTGGCTCGATCCCAATGAGGTCAATGAAATCTCCATGGCCAACTCTCGTAAGCAATTCCCCTCCTGGTTCTCTTGAGTGTATGAGATCGATTTTGTGCATGTACTCGATGGTAGTTCTCGTGTGATCTCTAGGCTGCTGGGGGATTCTATGATGTTAGATCATTCGGTCTTAGCTATCGCTGTCGGTTTTGCTTGTGGCTAATTGTCTGTTTAATTAGATGCGGAACCCATTTACGTGAAATTTGTCTGTTGGTGCTGTTTATATTCTCAGAGTAATTAATTTGGAACTCAGTGTCACTGCAATCCCGTATTCTTTTATGTAGAATTTCATGCGTCTCAATGTCATTATTAACGGACACATGTAGTTATTTTATTTCATAGTTATTATTATCGTAAAAGTGGAATCTATATTTTCTTTCCAATTTCAATATAATTTTCAACATAGAATGATTTTAATTTTCCAGGATCCAGTATAACCATCATAACAATTGTAGTTTCTATTGCTAGCGTATACGATTTCTCAATTTTATGTGGCTTATTCACTTCAGACCGCGAAACCTTGTACAAATATCTATGCTATATCATTTGTAATTGGTACCTTTTACAAATCCATGCCTGTAGCTTAGGAAATTTATTGAATACTTATAAAGGAATTAGTTTTATGAGTATATCAATTATCAAAGATTTAAACCACCTAAACTGGCCCAGAACTGATGCTGAAAATCAATAATCACATGATTAATCTGTTTCTTCATTCACAAGCTGTCTTAAAGATTTTGATAGTGAGACAAACTGAACTATAATAATATCGATGACATAGTTTGTCGATGTGAATATTTCATTTTGGGAATCCTACTTAGTTGTCTGGATAATTTGAGAAGCAGATTTTTAAATTCGTCTAAATATGTTTATTTGCTTAGTTTGATCATTAAATTATAATCTAAACCTATAGAAGCAAGATTCAAATCCATTAATTTTTGGTCGTTTTGCTAAGATGGATTGGAGGGCTGGACCAATAATTGCTTCTCCATTTATGTATATTGCAATATAGGAGGATGCTTCTGATACTGTACTACCAAGTACTTACCTGAACTTAGTAATTAAAAATTCTTGGCGCACCAGGTTTGCAGCCAACTCAAGTTTAATATTCTGAGCTATAAATTAGAATGTATTATATTGTACTGGATGGGGGATAGCCAATATAATTTTCTGAACTAGCAACTAGCAGGTTTAATGGAAACTCACGATACATGGAACAGACTGGAGTATACGTTACTGACATTTTTATGCCAATCCAGTTGTCATTACTATTTGTCTCTCATCTTGCAGCTATACTTTTTGCCTTGTTCTCTTTGCTCAGATATCATTGTCAATGGTTAGGGGTAGGAAATTGTACCTCAAGAGATAAATTTCAAACACTGTTACACATATGAATTTCAGAGACCATAGTTCATCTGGAAAGTTTTCTGCACAACTACATCTTTTACTTGAATACAAACTTCTTTAATGTTGGCACTCTCTGTCTGTTATTGACATAATGAAACTGATTACGTTGCAATTCAGGCCAAAATATTAGAAAGCTTGTCAAGGATGGTTTTGTCATCAGGAAGCCAACCAAAATTCACTCACGATCTCGTGCAAGGAGGGCCCTCGAGGCAAAGAGAAAAGGGCGACATTCTGGATATGGTAAGGAATTCTATTGCAATCCATGTTTATTAGGTTTATTTTTAATGAATCATTACCTTTTATAGGTAAGCGCAGGGGTACAAGGGAAGCCAGACTTCCAACTAAGATACTTTGGATGCGTAGGATGCGAGTACTGAGGCGGTTGCTACGGAAGTATCGTGAATCAAAGAAGATAGATAAGCACATGTACCATGACATGTACATGAAAGTGAAAGGTAATGTGTTCAAGAATAAGAGGGTGTTGATGGAAAGTATTCATAAATCCAAAGCTGAAAAGGCAAGAGAGAAGACTTTATCTGACCAGTTTGAAGCTAAAAGAATCAAGAGCAAGGCTAGCAGAGAAAGGAAGATTGCTAGAAGGGAAGAACGACTAGCTCAGGTACCATACAATTAATATATTGATTTCTTTTACTTGGTAAATGAAATGCAAATTATTGTAGTCTTTTTGCTTACTTCCCTTCCAACTCTTAATTACTAATATCTGCTGTTTTTTAATGTACAAATGATTGATTTTCCTGTCCATTCCATATTCCATACTATTGTTGCTGCTTTACCAACATGAACTCCTAGACAGTAAAATTGCGCTGGACATATATTATTTGAGGGCGTTACTGAATATATTGGGACAAACCAGTTGTTTTCCACTTGCCTGTCTACGTTGAGAACATGCTTAATTGCTTTTTGTATATAGTCATAACTTTAGGAGAAATATATTTTGCCAAACTTTTAATTGAATAAAAAATGGATGAAACTTATTATAATAATGATCCTGCTGAAATTGCTATTTATTTGAGAGACATGGGAAAAGCATTGATGTCTGTACCTCCAGTTTCTTGAGAGTTTAGCAATTCAGTTTAGGGGTGAGCAAACTTCACCGATTCACCGAAACCGAACCGAAACCGAACGAACCGAAACTGATTTAACCGAACCGAATTAACCGAATTAATTTCGGTTCGGTTTTCGGTTAAAGAAATTTTTGGGTTCAGTTTTCGGTTCGGTTCGGTAAATTAACCGACGGTTCGGTTAATTTACCGAATTAACCGAATATATATGTATATATATATGTATATGTATATATATATATAATAACATATATATTAGATTTTGACATTTGTCTTGGTGGTTAAGTGTTAGATTTAGTTTTCCGCCGCCCGGGTTCGAATCCTATGTTGTGCAACAATATTTATTTAACATTTGATATATATATAATAGGTGTTATATATAAATTGATAGTAATGTTTTCTAAGATGGTTAGAAGAGTAAAGATTAAAATCAAATCTCAGTTGGGCCGAGTTCGAGTCCACGCATTCGTTGAATTTTTTTTTTAATCTGTTTGGTTAACCGAACCGAACCGAAAATTCGGTTAACCGAACCGAATTAACCGAATTTTTTCGGTTCGGTAAACGGTTAAATTTTTTTCTTTGGTTTGGTTCGGTTAACCGAATTTTCGGTTCGGTTTTTAACCGAACCGAACCGATGCTCACCCCTAATTCAGTATTTAAGATACTGTTTCTAATAAATATTGATCTCGATCTCATGTTGATTCTGTATGAAAAACAGGGTCCTGGAGAACGAGCACCTGCTGCACCAGCTACCCAAACTGAGTATGGGATTTTTCTACCATTTTGTTTGAAAATACCTTTTAAATTCCTATGTTCCTAAAAAGCTCACTTTAGCATCTTTTTTCCGTGCAGGGCTCCCAAGAAAGCGAAGAAGTAGAGAATAAGCATGATGATATTCCTTAAAATGCCAAAATGTTAGTGGCCAAAATAGGTGTGGGTAAATGCAACAATTCCAATATTTTGTTTAGCAGACCCGTCAGATGTCTCTAAAAATTGCTATAACCTTTTTGATTTTCAGTTCCCTTTCATATTTATGTTATGTTTTGTTTTGTTTTGGCAGAGTTTGATACTCATGTATGCTTCTTATTCAGTTTGAGTAATGGTATTGCCGAATTTTGATTCTCACCAAAATGTTTGATTAATTCAACTGCAGTAATTTGAAAAAAAATTTCAACTGCAGTAATTACATGCTATTGGATTCTTGTTCACTTTTGTGATATCCTGAAGCAATTTTATTGTTTCTTATTTGAATGGATGCATGCAGAACGAAGGTACTTAAATTTATCGAAGTATCAATGAACATTGTTTTGAAGGAAACAATACGCACTCACGGCACATGTAGTAGATATTAGGACTTGAATCTGAATGATTACCAAGTTAAATTACAGTGCTGTTGTATGGTAAAAGAAATAGAATTTACTCAATAACCAGTACAACGTATTGTTATGTTGGTCATTGGTCTAAAAGCTAGAAGAGTATTGTTATATTTTCTTAAAAATCAGTTTAATATTTTTTCTAATCACAAAGGTACAATGGTACAACGAATAATTTCATCAATAATTATGAGTATTAATTATGAGCATTTTATTATATGATAATTTCATCAATAATTATAAATATTTTATTATGCATTTTATTACACGAGAATATTAAAAAAATTATTAGAATTAAGAGGATTTAATAATTCTCAAGCATTTAACATTTCTCAAGCTAAAAATATATGAAAATGTATTTGGTAGTCAATTGGTTTAATAGTTAAAACTATTAAACCAATTTATATAGCAAATAAATTAAGTAAAATACGAAAGTTTGACGCATTTTATTTAATCTACTATTTCTCAAGCATTTAACATTTCTCAAGCTAAAAATATATGAAAATGTATTTGGTAGTCAATTGGTCTAATAGTTAAAACTTTTTGAAATTTTTATAGCAAATAAATTAAGTAAAATACGAAAGTTTGACACATTTTATTTAATCTACTATTTCTTTTATGAAAAAAAACGTTGTAGTTAAAAATTAAATTAATTAAAATATAAAAGTTGAACCTTTCGACTAGGATTTTTTATTTATAAAAGAAAGAAACATCAAATGTAAAATAATAATAATAAATAAAATTCTAATAAATGAACTTTTACTTAATCTAATATTTATTTTATAAATAAAATATATTATAGTTAAAACTTAAAAATAATGAACTAACTAAAATTTACAAATTCATGGCTTACTTTTTGACTACAATATGTTTTTTATAAAATAAATATTAAATTAAACAATAAATAATTAAAATTTAAAAATAAAATAAGTAAACGTTTATATTTTACTTAATGTATATGTTATAGATTTCAAATATTTTGTCTATTAAATCAAAGAACTAATAATTTGATGTATGTTGTAATGGTTATCGAGTATTTGAGCATAATTAACATTTATCTACATCTTTCTACTATCTTGTTATACTATTGAAGTATGTTTGCTTATAAGAAGAATACACAGAATGATGAATTATTTATTATTTATTTAGTACATAAATTAAAAAAAATAAAATAAAAGGATGTAAAATTAATATTATATTTGTTATATATTGAATTTAAAAAATTTATATCCAATATTTCTTCATTTATTATTGATCTAATATTATATTATCCAATAAAATAAATATACCATTGATGCATTATTAAAAATTATGTCCGGGACCAAACTCAGGCTATCTGCAAAAAATACCAAGTATAAACATCAAATTATTTTTAAAAAAAACTTGTATGAGTAATTCGCCCATAAAAATTTCTACGGAAGAGTGAACATGAACTTTGACCGAAGATGAATAATAAGAGATCAAATGTGATTAAATAAATATAAATTTATATTGATTTTTTTATTCACGTTCATTCATTTTTTTTTACTTATAAATAAATATCTAATTGCACTTGAAATTCTAAAAAATTCCGAGTCAAAAGAACAACCCTCATGGATAAAGGAAAGGTGCTCCTTTCGTGGTTTCCCCGTGTTTCGTGCAACGCCAACACCTCTCGACCTGACGTTCACAGTTCATTTCACACAGGCCCAACAACAAACACCTCACGTACAGAAATAGTCCTAGTATTAAAACAATCTTCTCGCCCATGCAAAACTTAGAAACACCCCTCCTTCCCATAAAACACACATCCACATCTGTCACCCTCCCCTCGAAGGCGAAACAGGTTGTGGTCAGGAGCCATGGCCCTCACAAGATCTGATCCTCTCCTCCTCCTCCTCCTCCTCGCCTTCGCATCCCTCACTGCCTCCGGCGCCACCATCGTCCAGGAAAACTGCGGCCGCACGCTCTACCCGCAGCTCTGCATCAGCTACCTCTCCCAGATGCCGGAGAGCGGCAGCGCCGACGCGCACCACCTCGCCGAGCTCGCCATCCGGGCGGCCGCGCAGGTCGGCACCAAGACCTCCACGTACATCAGCAAGGTCCTCAACAGCGCCCTCAACGACTCGATGTGGCAGCAGTGCCTCAACGACTGCTCCGAGAGCTACATCAATGCGGTGGCGGAGCTGGACGACTCGACCGGCGCCATGGACGAGTTCGCGTACGCCGACGTGAACAAGTTCGTGAACGCGGCCATCGGCGACACGCAGACGTGCGAGGAGGCGTGCAGGAACTCGGCTTTTGGGGAGAAGGCAACGTTGCTGAAGATGAACGAGGAGTTCGGCAATCTGTGCAAAGTTATTTTGGTACTCGTCAATATCTTGCCCAAGTGAGATGAGTTCAACGTCTACTTGCGCTCAAATCATTTAACTATATGGATTTTGTTGATATGTATTGTTTTATTATTTTGTAGTAATAATACATATTTTAAAAATGGCAAAAGGCTATCTTAATTGTTCAACATCTACTACTGCTACTACTGCTACTACTACTATATATATTATTTATTTAGTATATATATTAATATAAAAATGATATTATTCAATGTATATCAAATTAAACAATCCTATGCAATACTCGCTTTCATACGTTATCCTATCAAGTCAAGTGAATCAAACAAACAATTTTAATGATTTGAGGCAAAAAGTACAAAAACATTTATTAAAAAAATTATCCCGGACCAAGGAGATGTCACACTTAAAAGAATGTAGATATTATTGTTAAAATTATAAAATTTTTATGTTAATAGTCAAAAGCATACACATTTTAGAAATGTTATTAAAATCACATTTTTTCAACAAATCCTCCTAATGCTCCTTAAATGTTGGTTTTGTTTAATTTTTCTTTTTCACTTATTTAAGGATATTATAAAAATTTACAAAAAAAAATATAATTTCCATAACATATTCAAAATATATTTATAACTTCAGTAATTAATCATATAAATTTTATGATTTTGATAATTTTCTCTTCACGACAAAGGAAGTAAGACATGACACTTGAGTTAACATGTCAATGACCTTTCCAAATGCTTTAGCATGCAGGAACAATTTCCAAGTTCAGATGAAACTAGTTGGAGATGATTTTTTATTTTTTAAGTGCTAAAACCTAAATAAAATGATAGAAAATTTCACCCATAAACTAAATGTATTTATAAGTGCTAAAACCTAAATGATAGAAAATCATAAAAACAGAAATTTCACCCATAAACTAGAAATCAACCTCAAAATTGCTACGAAAAACTTAAGTGGAATCGTTCCCGAATCCATCATTGAAATTTGAGAGACATGGTGCGGCCTTCTAGGTCAACGCGCAAAACTTTAACACCGCTCTTGTCATGCCCCAAACATGGACATGATCGACCAGAGTACCACCTGTACTCTGAAGCCTAACCCAATCAAGACAATCAAATAAAATACAAAATCTTGTGCAGTTATAAAACCAACTCAACTTGTAATAAACATAAATTGAATATATTTCCAAATCCATCAATTAATCGTCCATTACTTACAAATATTCAAGTATCCATAAAATGAAACTAGTTTAACATGAATAAAATTTTAATCATAAAAAATGCAGAAAACAAAGTCTAGACACAAGAAAATATAAAAGCCTCAAATGACCCAATATACACTCTCGACCACGACATGTCACGAGATTCGTTGTCCTTGTCGCCACCAACCGCGCTATTGCTTCCCAGTACCTATCTAATCACGCTCAGATGCTGAAAAACAACAACATATAAACAGTAAGTCCAACTAAGACTGAGTTAGTGATTTAGTCCTCTATCAATCATGTCCAATACATCAAGACCAGTAAGTAAATAGTTTTACTGATAAATATATACTCATGTGCAGTAATAAATAAGCATAATTATCATTTGATATGAGATATAAGTGCCAATATGCCTACCATCCATCTATATAAGCAACAAACATAATGTGCATATCCAACAATTTAGATAAGAAATAACATCATATGCATAACCAATCATACCAAACAAGCCATCCGGGTCGGTCGTTAGTGTGGTGGGCTGACGAGCTTCCCGGTCCAGGGACCTGTCGATCCAATATCCAAGGACCCGTCGGTCCAATAATCCAGGGACTCGTCGGTCCTACGAGTCGGTCACTGAGCCTGGCTTTGGCTCATCGAGCTTCCCGCTCATGCCACTCCAGGTTGGTCGTCAGTATGGTGGTTAACAAGCTTCTCGATCCAAGATAGTCCAGTGCAACCACAAGCACACCCAAGCATTTATGTAACAACTAGTAATTAACATAAAATAAATGAACATAACGTCTGCAAGCCGTTATAAATGTTATAGGACCTCTAGGGTCCTCAGTGTCCACACATGCACATGAAACCGGGGGCCATACATCGGCCTATGCATAATTATAAACCACAATATCCTTCCTAGATAATATGTAAGCAGTAAGACAATTTCCAATAAGAATTTAAAATAATCTCATTCATGCGCCATATCATACATGAGCAATTAACATTCTAACCAAAGTAATCTAGTCATGCTATAACAAATTAATAGTAGTAAGCTCAGATAAATTTTATAAGTTCATGTATGCAACCAAATAATTAATGTCGTATTCACTTCCTCATAGGACCAATCAAAGACCTAGAGTTTGCATCTCAAATCCACGACAAAATTTTAAAGGGGAAGGGGCAGCGACTTGAGTAGAAAACAAGGGAAAAAGGGGTTTAAACCACTCACCGATTGAAGGAAACGAAACGAAAGAAGAGCTTTTGAAATCCCCCGGCGATCGTCTCCGACGAGCTCGCGAACTCCGGCCACATTCGACCTTTCCTCCTCAAGTCACCGTTGCCTCCTCGGGTGTTGTGCGGCACCCACAGTCGCACATCCCAGATTTATAAGTTGGGGTTTAAGTCAAGCCCCAATTTACGCTTTCGCCCCTCACTTAAAACCCAACTAAACCTGCTATAAATCCATTTTCCTACCATTGAACTGTTGAACTCGTCTCAGGGTCTACTTTCATCATGACATACCAAATTATAGAAAAATCATACATAAAATTTTTCAAAATTCTTCTACGTTTAAAGCTTACCCGAAATTGACCCGAAAACTTCGCTAATCTGCTTAACTTAAGTCTACGCTTTCCTGCTATAAAACCAAAATAAATTTAATCAAATTTTGGTTATAACATCTTTATAATTAATGAGAACTCGTAGGGAGGAATAATGCGTGCGACCAAGGGGACCATAACCCCTCATATTTATAGCGAGAACATGAGGTAATGATAATTTTCAATTTCTCTCATAAAATCGAAAAATTGCCCTTTATGGTATATGTGCAATAAATTTCATATTTTGAGTGAGGCCCGTAACTTAAATTAAATAGATAAATTTAATTTGATAGCGATAAATACACACCTATTGATATATATTAGCCCACCATAAATTATTAAATCAATAATTTAACACTAAAACCTCTAAATTGTCAAAATTGAGATGAGCCGAACTTCATTATAGTATGTATTCTGATGATAAGTGTAGTACAAATTGGGGGGGAAATAAGTTGCTTTGAATTTTTTGAGCATAATGTGCTTCAGTGATATTTATATATAAATGAAATAGTTAGCATATCTGAGTTGTGTTTGGATTAAAGAAATTTTTCACTTGTATTAGGGGGGAGGAGATAAATTCACTCTTGCTAAAAATTGCAAAATTAATGTTTAATTTTAAAGAAAAATTATAAAGTTAAAATGGTTTATAAAGGGATGATGGCAAAATTAATTATAGCTACACTATTAGCACCAATTTTTCCTGTCCGTATTTACTCATTATTCATGTTATTATAGTTACGTATAATTAAATGAATGAACATGAATTCATGTTCACTAATCTGTATTCACTCACTGGCATAGTCACATGTTATTCATTCAAAGCTCATGTTTCCTTGTCCATAAAATCTTCAAAGAGACTGCTCACATTAGTTTTTTCCATTTTCCTTCTCCAACTGTCAACTAATCATTGGAGGGACATTGGCAAGCTCCTGGGGTGGTTCTCGGGGGGTATGTTATGGACGATAGGGGGAGGTGACCGAGTATCTCTATGGCATGATAGATGGGCGGGCGGAATGAGCCTCGCAGAAAAGTACCCCGTGTTAGAATATTTTTTAAATATTCTATATTTTCATTTTTCATATGTGGGCTACAATCAATTGTAATGTTTTGATTTGATAAAAAAAAGTTTGATCTTATGATCCATTATTGAGATGCCTGTTAGCTCATGTGATCTTGATCCATGTGATTCGAGCTTGAAACACTTAACCATGATTGATGTGATTAATCAAGTGTAGGCCCAATTAATGAAGCCCGTGATGGACGGGCCCATATAATCAGTTATAAATAGAGGCTAGGTCTCCTCTATACACCGTGTGGAAAAACCCTAGCTCATAGTTGCTTTCCCCATCAAAAGCAGAGCATTTGAGGCGGTGTTGTGGAGGTAGACCCGGCTTTCCTTTGAAGATCCAGAAGTTTATTCCTCTGCAAATATGTCATCATCAAGTAAGATCTTATCTTACTAATTTAATTATGATATTCTTAAATTCATGAAATTCTTGATGTAAGATTTGTCTTACAATTGGTATCAGAGCCCCTTTTTATGAATTTAAGAATTCGTTTATGATGATTACGAAATAATTTTAATACGATGAATAATCTGTTTAAATTTTGATTCATTGTGTTTGAATATTAAAATTAATATTTCTGTTCGAATCAATTTATTATTCTTCGGATATTATATATTTTTATTGAATCGTGCTTTTATCCGTTGATTCTTTCTCTTCATCCTATAATTTTATTTAGAGATTATCATCTGGATTCTGTACAGTAAAATATAATTTGGTTTTTAAAGGTTATGTACAGTGATATTCCGATTTAAATTAACAAAGCGTGATATTATTTTTAATTCGCCGCTTTTATTTGCGTCGTGTATGTTTAGGGATGCGTGTTTTCTTTCTACGATGGTTCATCCCATGAGAATTATTATTAGGCCCTTTCTCTGTGTTATGGCTCGTTGTTAATTATCATATTAATTTTGATTGAATCGAGTAATTATCTTTTGGATATTGCGCATCTCTCTTGATGAGCGTTATTAACCGTTGGACCATGCACAACATCTTGTGCAACGTATTGTCACTAACCTTGGATAAGATGTGATTTAATTTTGCTTCTGAACCATCATTACTTTGCCTCGATTCTCCCACTTGCAATTGACAATTCTCTTTGCAAGTAATGACGTGTATTAATTTAATGGCTGCACAAAAGAATTATTTTGATTAATCTTCGAAAGGTTTTGATTAATTAATTTTTCTACGTTGTGATGGCTATATGATTCGTCATGGATTTGCACGCTGACAGAGGCACTGCATGCAATGCATGTTAGTCGGTGGGTTGCTTGCAGCGCACGCCGATCGAGGCATTTCTTGCAGCACACTCTCGGCCCTGTGCTGCGTGGCGCTGCGTGCATCGTGAGGCGTGTAATTTTTTCTCTACTTGGGATTTGGTGTTTGATTTGGTCTTTTGATCGATTTTTTAGGGGATTACATTGCAAGATTATTTTATATGTTCTGATCGGTCTGTTGGACTGAGCGCAGGTCCTATTTTGCATGGGCTTAATGTTGATTTATTTTCCAGCACAATTTTACCGGTTCAGCAACCGGTTCAACATAATTCTCACCGGTTCAATTCAATTTTCAACCGATTCATCAAATTTTTTGAATGGTTCAATTTAATTTTTATCGATTCAGTTTAAATTATGTTTGGTTCAGCTCAATTACATGTAGTTCATACTTAATTGATCCTTTTATGATTGGTTCAATTTTGATTCAATGTAATTTTGATTGATTCACTATATTTTTGACCAATTTATTTTAGAATTAGATCATAACATGAAATTTTGAATACAACATTATTGTCTACCCACTCATGAGCCTATATGATTATAGCATAGATTAATTTACCATGCTAATTTTGCTCATATGTTAAAATTGACCTTAATATTTTATTATTGTCAATTTTATTGTCATTGACATGCTACATCTATTGTAGGTAGAAATGTGGCTAATTGATTTATGCTATTTTTCTACATATTGACATAATTATTTATTTTTTAATTCATGCAAATTTTATGAATGTCAATTTATTATTATATATCATGACATGTTTTGCTTCATGTGGGGTCATAAAATATTATTTTATTATTTTATCATTGTACTTCATGCTATGTTATATTTTGCTTCATACATAGCTGATATTATGTTGTTATATGATAAAATTATTACTTATTTTAATACATATGGATGTATTTAGGCCTAATAATGCTTGTGGACCGTTTCTACCAACTTAGTCCATTATTAATGAAAGCATTTTTTGTAGCCTCAATAGTTGTTGAAATATTCAAATTTTAACATAATCATTTTCTCATTGTATTTATTTTTGGGAGCCTTGTATATTTATATGCCAGATTTTTAATCCCAATATGAGTCATATGATTTATCATATTAAATATCATGCTATAATTGATTACGTGATTTATTGTCGTCAATTTTATTATATTGCGGTATTTTAAATTTTTAATGTGACTGCAAAATCTTTCTTATCTTGTGTTGGAACTGAACTGGGCTATTGAATCTTGAATATGGGCTTAATGATATTAATGGTCCTTCTTCAATTTTTCAGTCCGCTGCTTATAAAAGTTCTGGGCACAATAAATATGCTTATTTTTTTGCTTAATTTAGACATAATGCAGCATTATTATCTTGATATTATAATAATACTGCATAATTGACACAATATAGCTGATTTATTATCATAATTTTGCCAGCATGATTAATTTCATGATTTATTAATGTAAATTTTATTATCATGTTCAAATTTTGCTACATTTAGCATGATGTAGAATCCATGTGATTTATTACTTACATGATAATATTGTTGTACATTTTATTTTATGTGGATTACTTGAAATATATATTAATTCATTATTGTAAATAATGCTGCCAATTTTTATATATATTTGAAACCTAATATAGCTACAATTAGGTGAGGATATTGGCAAAATTTACAACCACATAAACATAAATAATAATCTGAAATGGTCATTGATTTAAATTCATTATTAATCATGGTACTTTATTCTTGTACCAATTTTGCAATATATATTGGATTTGAATATTTGACATGTGGGCAATTGATTCCTGATGAGTTTTTTCACTAGTTATTATTTGTAATTACCACCAAAGTGGATTACTTATAATGAGTGGTGTATTTTCTCATCATATGAGGAATACTGAAGATTAATTCATTCAATAGTTTTTTCCCAAAGGATGATTATTGGATGTTTTAATTGGAAGTTTTGTAATGGAGTTAGAAGAGTGTGCATTGGTCTAGAAATCTGTCTGCCCAAAGGTGATAGGTTTTCGAAAATCAGTGTCTCATTATTTAACTCATCGAGGCTTTATTTCGTGATTGCATGTTCTGCCCAAAGGTGAATATGTAATATTTGGTTAGCCTCAATTTCAATTTTATTATATGCCATATAATTTAATCTAATTATATTGTGATGAAGTTATTAGAGTGTGCGTTGGTCTAGAAATCTGTCTGCCCAAAGGTGATAGGTTTTCGAAAATCAACGTCTCATTATTTAACTCATCGAGGCTTTATTTCGTGATTGCGTGTTCTGCCCAAAGATGAATATGTAATATTTGGTTAGCCTCAATGTAATAGGATGTGAAGAAAATAATTGATTAATATATAAATGTGAAGGTCAGTGGGAGGAAAATATTTTTTCTAGTAGTAACTAACTGAATATCAAGCTACCTGACCTAAAAATATTAATATATGACTTCACATTGTAGATCTCATTACAAGACTTCAAACATTTAGAGTTAAAATATTTGACTGTTAGAGATCTTGTAAAGAAATGAGATATTTTAGTTGAACTCATAGAGACAGATCTGATGCTCGCTGATCCCTTAACCAAGTGACTCAGACCCATAGTCTTTAAAAGACATGTTGAAAATATGGGCATTCTGAGTTCTTTTGATGTGCTTGGTTAGTGGGAGTTATTTTTCCTTTTGTTTTGAGCACTTTGAGATCATATTGTCATATTTAATATATGTGTTCAATAATTATTTAAGACTCGGTATCATTTGAATCAGAATGTCTCTTGATTGATACCATATTTAAGTCTAGAGACATCATATTTTTGTTTAAGACTCGGTATCATTTGAATCAGAATGTCTCTTGATTGATACCATATTTAAGTCTAGAGATATCATATTTTTGTTTAAGACCCGGTATCATTTGAATCAGAATGTCTCTTGATTGATACCATATTTAAGTCTAGAGATATCATAATTTTTGTTTAAAGGCTCGGTGTCATGTGAATCATGTTGCCCATTGATTGATGCCAATTTTGAGTCTAGGGACTTGATAGTTTTCTAAAAATCATACGCTTTCTCCTACCGAAAGGTATATCTAGAAGAGAAAGTATGAGGACTGACAATGAAAATAACATTGTTCTTATCGGATCATTTTGAGTGTTATTTTCATGCTACACTCCACACCAATGACAATTGTCAGCAATGTCAGTGGTATTCGTGACCATGGAAAGTCTTATTTCCAGTATTGTCATGATGGCTGCCATGATTCGATATTATTGGTTGTTGATATGAGTCATAATAAGTGTTGCATCTTGGATCATTTTTATTTTATTTTTATTTTGTGGCCACATTTTTATTTTATTTTTTAATTTTTATTTTGTGGCCATATTTTTTGAAATATATGATTAAACCCGAGTGTCGTTTTTTAAATTTATTTTTTCAAAAATAAAACTTTACAATTGATCTTGCCCAAGTGGGAGAATGTTAGAATATTTTTTAAATATTCTATATTTTCATTTTTCATATGTGGGCTACAATCAATTGTAATGTTTTGATTTGATAAAAAAGGGTTTGATCTTATGATCCATTATTGAGATGTCTGTTAGCTCATGTGATCTTGATCCATGTGATTCGAGCTTGAAACACTTAACCATGATTGGTGTGATTAATCAAGTGTAGGCCCAATTAATGAAGCCCGTGATGGACGGGCCCATATAATCAGTTATAAATAGAGGCTAGGTCCCCTCTATACACCGTGTAGAAAAATCCTAGCTCATAGTTGCTTTCCCCATCAAAAGCAGAGCATTTGAGGCGGTGTTGTGGAGGTAGACCCGGCTTTCCTTTGAAGATCCAGAAGTTTATTCCGCTGCAAATATGTCATCATCAAGTAAGATCTTATCTTACTAATTTAATTATGATATTCTTAAATTCATGAAATTCTTGATGTAAGATTTGTCTTACACCCCGATCTTTTTCTTGTCGCGGAGGAGCTGCGCGCTACCATTGGTGAGGCGAAAAGGGTACTAAGCAATGGAGCGTTTCTAAGGTGGAACATTAACTTCACCAGCTGGTTCAGTGCGGCAAGGATGGAGCTCCTTGAGCAAGACCTTCAAATCCAAGGAAATGGGGGAGACGACGTGCTGCAATGGAGATGGTCGGGTGCCGGTATGGAGTGTTGAATTTTAGAGGCATCGCTGACCCACTCTACAATTTCCTTTGGAGCATCAATATGCCACCAAGGATCGCTGTGTTTGGATGGATTCGAATGAGGAAGAGATTGCTTACAAGAGACCGCCTAGTACAATGGAATGTTGCGATGGATGACTCGTGCGTTCTCTGCCTGAATGGTAAAGAGTCGCACTTGCATGTTCCAGGAATGCCCGTATGCGCAAGAAGGTTGGAGGTGCCTGTTGCAGCTTCTCGGTAAGCATTTCTTCAGGTGCTCCCTATCTCAGTGGGAGCGAGGGTGTCAAGCGACTAAAAAGGCGAGGTCCAAATTCAAATTAATTATGGTGTGGAGCTGGTTTTTATGGTATGAGCGGAATAGGAGAATCTTCAGATCAGAGTCTTCCTCACCAAGCGTCACAGCTGCATGCTCTGCTAGCTTTCTGTGTAGAGAATAGGGCTTCTGCATGGCTAATGTTATTGTGACATAGTTAAGTACCTTGTTTTATATTGGCATAGTTTTATGTTTTATGCTTTTTTTTTCTCTTCTAACCCCTTTACCTGTACTCGCTTCATTCTTCATGAATAGAACGCAGGTTGCTTAGTTTTTTTTTTAAAAACTGTCAACTAATCATTATTTCATTCTATCATATCAGTAGAAAGTAGGAAACTAAAAAGGGTGCATGAATGATTATTACGCACCAAAATTTTGAACACAAAAAGTTGAACCTGGAAGGACAATTCCAGAACCAAAAGCTACAATTCACATCTCCTGTGCACTATCATCAGAGGGGAAAATGATCTGATAGAATTCAGAGGCAAGCTTTGTGAAATGGCTGCTCTGGAAGCTGCCACTGTTCAATAAAGAGAGAATCGCCAGAGTCAGAGCCATTACCACGAACAACAGAAGCAATCTCTTGGACTGATCCATGATTAAACCATTAATTATTGATGCTTTATCTCTGCTTGCCATATTAGTTGCCTCTTTCTCTTTAACACTCTCTTTTTGTTCTTTTTCTTCTTCATCATCATCATAGTCATCACCATCTTCATCTTCATCTTCTGGAAGTATCTCTTCCTCAATTTCTCCGGAAGTGTTTAATTTGTCACTTAAACCTTTTAACTCTATTTCCTTCAGAATCTTCTCTTGCCGGATCAGCTCTGCTGGATTCATTTCTTTCACTAGAATAGTTTCTTTTTGTTTCTCTTCTTCGTTTGCATGCATCACATCCTTGATTTCTCCTGAGGTTTTCAATTGGTCATCGACATCTTTCAACTGCTCAACCGGAAGAATCTTCTTTTGCTCAATCAGCTCAATTGGCCAGATTGCTTCGGCATTTGATTCAGCTGAAGAAACTCCGGGGCTATCAAATCCTTCCTCTCTCGTTTCTTCAGCTAATGATTCTAACTCTTCACTCTCTTCTTCATCATCTTCTTCGATTTCGTCTACTACATTCTGGATAGAAGTTTCAAAGTTTGGCTCTGGTTGACATTCATTCATCTCCAGCTGATGCTCGGTCGGTGACTCTTCCTCTTCCTTCTCAATTGCTTTTTCTGCGGCAAACTCATCAGTAACAAGATTGCTTTTGCAATCTTCATTGCTGAATCGTGACTCAATTGAGTTGGATTCAGTTGGTCTGTGATAGGATTCTTCTTCATCTTTTTCTTTGATGTCATAGGCAAGTCCAGATTCCTCAGTAATTTGCTCAGCTTGGGAATGACTCACGCCATATTCAGATTCAGTTGGAAAGATTTCTTTATCACCCTTTTCTTGATTGTATTCATCTACCACTTGCTCAGGTTCTGACTCTTCTTGAAGCACAATTGGTGATGTTTCTGGTCGACATTCATTCATCTCCAGCTGATGCTCGGTTGGTGAAAGCTCTTCCTCTTCCTTCTCAATTGCTTTTTCTGTGGCAAACTCATCAGCAACAAGATTGCTTTTGCAATCTTCATTGCTGAATCGTGACTCAATTGAGTTGGATTCAGTTGGTCTGTGATAGGATTCTTCTTCATCTTTTTCTTTGATGTCATAGGCAAGTCCAGATTCCTCAGTAATTTGCTCAGCTTGGGAATGACTCATTCCATATTCAGATTCAGTTGGCAAGATTTCTTTATCACCCTTTTCTTGATTGTATTTATCTACCACTTGCTCAGGTTCTGACTCTTCTTGAAGCACAATTGGTGATGTTTCTGGTCGACATTCATTCATCTCCCGCTGATGCTCGGTTGGTGAAAGCTCTTCCTCTTCCTTCTCAATTGCTTTTTCTGTGGCAAACTCATCAGTAACAAGATTGCTTTTGCAATCTTCATTGCTAAATCGTGACTCAATTGAGTTAGATTGAGTTGGTCTGTGATAGAATTCTTTTTCATCTTTTTCTTTGATGTCATAGGCAAGTCCAGTTTCCTCAGTAATTTGCTCAGCTTGGGAATGACTCGCGCCATATTCAGATTCAGTTGGCAAGATTTCTTTATCATCCTTTTCTTGATTGTATTCATCTACCACTTGCTCAGGTTCTGACTCTTCTTGAAGCACAATTGTTGATGTTTTCTCTACTTCTAGTTCATCCCTTTCCTCCGTGGCAACAGGATTTGATTCTTCTGATGTTGCAGATTGATCCTGAGTTATCTCCAACTTTGAGTTGGAAGGTAAAACTTCTTTTTCTATTTCTTCTGCTGGAGAAAATACAGTTTCATCTCCAACAGAATCCATCTGACATTCTGTGCTGAACTGAGAGTTAGCTGATTGAATTCCTCCATCTACTTCCCTGATGCAGGCTGTTTTTGCATCGTCTGATTCCGTAATGTCGATATGTGGCTTTTCTGCTGAAACTTCATCTTCTTTTTCTTCAATCTCCAGAGCGACTACAGACTTCTCAACAATCTGCCCAGTTTGGTCGTGCCTCATGCCATGGTCAGATTCAGATGATGAGGCTTCTTCATCTTCTTTTTCTTCATGGACTAAAGCAATCTCGGATACATGTATCAGAGATTCTGTCGGTGAGATTTCTTTCTCTTCTTTTATGTCATGAACAAGAACAACTTCAGTTTTTTCCAAAAGTTTCATTGCCCAGTTTTGCGCCACATCAGTCTGATATTCAATCAAATTGATTTCTATTTCTTCTGGCTTTCCTTCCACGAGAACAAAATCAGATTCTTTCAAGGTATAATCCTCACGCATTTGAGATACAGTTGACCCAAATTCTTTTTCTCCTACCCCATTCTGAATAACACAATCTGTTTCCCCCAAGATTTTATCAGAAGAAATATCCATGTCCAAGTTGATACCAATTGGAAGTTCTTTGACATCATTTCTGCCATCATTAATGTCTTTCTTTGTTTCAACAACATCTAGATTCTTAGAGGTAAGAATCTTGGAAATAGAATTGTTATCCTAGATAGAAATTTATGAATTAACACCAAAACAAGCGCATGAAC
Organism: Canna indica; assembly: GCA_034359265.1. NCBI lineage: Eukaryota > Viridiplantae > Streptophyta > Magnoliopsida > Zingiberales > Cannaceae > Canna > Canna indica. The sequence goes on along the minus strand of CP136898.1, from coordinate 4,043,053 downwards.
AATCATGAAAAACTACAAGCAAACTCGAACAAATCAAGAACAAGTGAACACGTGAATCTATTTAGTAACAATTACCTGGGTATTAACTGCTCTATCAATTTCGCTTTCCCTCTGCCTACAAAAACAATCAACAAATAATAAGCAAACTGTTAAATAAAGAAAAGCACAAATCCTAAAAGATGCATATTTACCGGTTCTCCGTCAGCTCGACCTCCCTCGCCACGGAGATACCATCGCCGGCCTCATCTGATCTCTCCCTCTCTCCCTCAAAATTCTTAATTTTCTCTTCCTTTTCACTGGCATCATTAACCGAGGGCCGAGGTCGTCTTCTTTGAGCTTTTCGGGCTGCGAAGGCGGTGCCGGCGCCGATAGCAGCGGCGACGAGGACTCCGCCCAGGATCAGGATCCCTCCTCCTCCTCCCTTCACCTCTATTTTCTCCCATGGCTTCTTGTCCCTCCTCCGCCGCCCGTTGCCCTCCATTGCTCCTTACGAGGCACCAAGGATCTCTCTTTTCAGCTCGTCATCTCCATCTCAATTACAGGGAGTGGAAAAGATGGTGCACGTGGAAGCAGCTCGATGGGTGATAGATGAGACAAATATTTAACGAGGGGTCGGTATCAGTTTAGGGGGTTGCGTCAACAGCAGCGATTCCAAGGCGTCGACTGGCTCCGCTTGGGCTTGCGCGGGTTTGAGCGGTTGGGCCGAGAGCGGAGGACGAAAGTTCGGGACGACGGACACGTGGCAGTTGCCGGATCGGAGCTTGTTCTTGTCCTCCACGTGAAATAGAGGACGCAATTGGCTGCGCGTGGGAGGGCATGCGGTGCACGTGATGGAGACTTGGACACTATCACAGATTCACAATTGACTTGTACTTGGAAATTAACGGCCCCCTTTAATCAAAGAAAGTAAGTGGAGAATATAATAGGGAAACAAATACGGGTTAATTATTAAATGGGTGTTGCTATATCTTCCTAAAGATATGTCTAATAATTTTTTTAAATCACTATTATCTTCCTAAATATATGTCTAATAATTTATCTAACCACTCGTAATGGTATAAGTTATAATTTTATCAATAATTATGAATATTTTATTATATGTGAGTATTAAAATAATTATTAGACATATGAGTTAGAAGATTTAGCATTTCTGTTACTAAATATATATTTACTTTTGATGATTTTTTTTAATCTATCGTATTTTTTTTATTTTTTTCCAATAATATATTTCATCTTTTTATTTTTTTAATTATATCACACTGCCAATGTAATTTTAAATTTGCCGTTATGGATGTTGACGTAACATAGTTGATGTAGATCCATATTATCACGTTAGCGTCTCTAAATTAATAAAAAATTCAAAAAATGCAAGATATTCTTAATATGGTTTAAATGATTATATATAATATATCTCGACTTTTAATAAATTTTCCAAATATATCCTAACTTTTTATTTATAACTAAAAAGATTTCTTACTTTCGATTTATTTTAATTATATTCTATCATCAAACTATCATCAATTTAGCCATTAGGATTCTGAATTGCATTATCATGTGGATCAAAATTTTAGTTAGCATCCCTAAATATATTTAAAAATAATAATATATCATGATATTAAATCTTTGGGGTCCATGAATGATGCAACCGAGATATAAGGAATGATGTAATTAAAAATAATATAGTCGATTGTCGATTAGAGTGATCACGGTACTACCTCCGGACCATAGTGATAGAAAGAGGTACGATGAGAATTAAGAATGTAGAGGGACATAATTTTTTATAAAAAAATGAAAAATATGAAGATAAAATGTTTTAGAAAGTTTGGTGAAAATAATTTTATTTTTTAAAAATATAATTAGGGATATTGGATGAACTTTTGATCAATATCGGTGCTCCCTTTAGTTGAAAATAAAAAGTTAGATAAATTTGAAAGAAATCTTTAAAATCGAGATATATTAGATATAATCATTAAAATCTTATTAAGAATTTTTGTCATTTTTTATTCATTTTAAGACACTAACGTGACAATATTGATCTACTATGTACTATGTCAGCATTCAAACGATAAATTTATCATTATATTAATGACGGGATATAATTGAAACAGATCAAAAAGTGAAATATATTATTGAAAAAAATTAAAAGTGGGATAGATTAGAAAAAATCATCAAAAGTTGAGATATACTTAGTAATTAACCTAAAAAATAATATTTTCACTAAAATACCTCATAAATAAATATGAGAGAAATTTAGAAAACCATAATATTTTTTTCAATTTTTTAGAATAAATACCTAAAAAAACACGAGCATTGAACTTTTCCTATTTTTAGCAAAAACCTTTAACAGAAGTCTCAAATTACCTCTCAACAAATTGGTTTATCAAGAAGTTTTTTTTTTTTCATTTTTAGTTCAATTTTAAATCGATTATTTTTTTCATTTCGGTTCAATCTCAAATTGATTTTTGTTTTTTATTTTTAATTCAGTCTTAAACCTATGGATACAAGGCATTTTAAAAATCACAAATGCATAATATATACATCTCAGTGGGTTTGAGTTTGAACAAAAATGAAAAAAATATTAAATCGAAAATATAAAAAGAAAAGAAATCAAAATCGGCTTCTCAATTAACGGATAAGGCTTCAGAAATTTGATAGGCAATTTGAGGACTTCATGGTTTTCTAATTTCTTAAACTTATTTATGATTTTAATAAATTTGAGAAAATTTATTATGATTTTCTTAAAAAAATTTAAATAAAAATTTAAACTTTTGTCACGGATTATATATATTAAGCTCACTTAAAATGTTTAAAAAATAATATGTTTGAGATTAAATCGAAAATATAAAAAGAAAAGAAATCAAAATCGGCCTCTCAATTAACCAGTTAAGAAATTTGATAGGCAATTTGAGGACTTCATGATTTTCTAATTTCTCAAACTTATTTATGATTTTAATAAATTTGAGAAAATTTATTATGATTTTTTTTTAAAAAATTAAATAAAAATTTAAACTTTTGTGACGGATTATATATATTAAGCTCACTTAAAATGTTTAAAATTAAATTTTATATTTAAAAATTAAAGTGAGACAACAAACATTATATAATAGAGAAACAAAATAAATGTGGATAAATGCAGAGATAACATTTCGGCGTTACTTCATAGTTCATACTCACTAACACGGGGATGGCCGCTACGAATTGGTCATTGGATCGGGTCATGTTGGGTCGGGCCTTGTTGGACCAAACAATTTGAGCCGGCGATAAACAGTGATTGCAGGCCACGAGTAGGAGGGCCGGGCCGACCCAACTGATAATGTTTTACACATGGACCCCTAAGGGTTAGGCAATTGCATTTTAAAAGGGACTTATTTGGTATTTTGAAATCACAAGGGATAAATCTCAAATTATGATATCGTTTTAGGGACTATAAGAATTCTGTGGTACAATTTTTTTTGGAGCAAAGGATCGGGAAACGACGAGAAGCGGCAACCGTAGATGGTCGGGTTAAGGAGCTTGCTCCCACCGGCCTCAACGAAGCCTTCCGTTGTCCGATGCGCGCCTCCGTCAGTCTTCGCTGGCCGGAGGAAGTGGGAGGTTTTCCGGCAGCGGACCGGTGGATTCGCCGCCGCTAGACTCGGAGGCGAATGTCCCGACCCGCTGCTTCAGGCCGCCGTTCGTTCTGCTTCTCTTCGCTTTGAAGAGTCGCTCCGTCCAGGTCCTTTTTTCTTTATGCTTTTGAATTCACGCATGTAAGATATTTGACGAAATGCTCCTGAGATGTCCCAGTCTGTATGCACTGGCGAGGAAAAGTTCGATATGATTCCAATATAAGCACGCATATTTGCACTTTTGAACAGTGTATTTCTTTCCCTTTTTTTATTTATTCTGAAGGGTATTTTCTTAACGTGGATTAAAAGAATAAGAACTAAAAATTGTCTGTTTGCAACTTGTTCTTATGTTGTAAGTCAAGTTTCAAATATGAGTAATTTGTTAGTTAAAATGCTACTGAGCTACTGAAGACAATGACTAAAGGACATTCTTAAGCGTGTTGAACCTTTCCTTTTCTTTGGAGTCAATAAGTTCAGAGTGTTTGAGTATATAATCATTATTGATTTAGCTAGAATTATATGAATAGGGCTGTGATCGTAATATTCTACGTATAAATGTTGTATTCATTTTAAAATGAAGCAATGGAGATATTTATTGTCAACAAGTAGATACCTTGCTAAGCTGAAAGAACTTGGCAGATATATCATCGACCTTAATATGTGAATGAGTTATGAAAAAGCATTTCCTTTTATCATTGTTGTGGAACATTAGATGTCTTATGCATCTATCTCATAACTGACATCTTTTTTATGTTAGCAGATCCTCTTTTTATTGATCCATATTCCAGTTGCCTTATTTCACCTACTGTTAGCCATCAAAATTTGGACTATCAATGTTCAGCTGCCTCATGCTACTATAGATTGACAACTAAATTCATTGATGACAAATTGCTAAGTTTGCTTGGAGCTACAGATGAGCCTTGGCAGGTATTTAGATATATCAAAATGTAGCAGCATTTCCTGTCATATGAAATTTTCCTAAGGCTTTCTTATACCTTATAGATTGTTTTATTGACAGATGGTATGGACACACGTCCATATAGGCTAAGCTGGCCACGCTCATCTGTCATATTTGACATCTCTCCTCAGAGTGTCTTTAATGTGGCATCCCAAAGGCTTAAAGGTTTGTGTATCCTCTTTTGTTTCTGAAAGTTAATTTCGTTTTTTTTTGTGTGCAGTTGGTCATGGACCCATAGCATGTCAGTGAAATTCTGACATACTTATTTTGTCAGGAACAGATGGTCAACTTCATTCCTTTACGAAATGGTCACCAATATAGACATATAAGGAAGTCTTTGTAGTGGGTTACATGTGTTGGCGATTGCAGTACATGTTCGGTTTTAAGTTTAGAGAGCTAGTTGCTCTTGTGTTGCTTTTGTATTCTTATCTTCTTGCCAATATTAGTGATATTTAGGTAATTAGATGGTTATGATACTTATGTTCTTCATTGCAAATAGATTTACTCGTTTTTGTACTGCATGGCAATACTATACTTTGTAATTAACTATTTTTTATTTTTTATTTTCCTTGGTTACAATAGGTGTGGGGGCTAAAGTCTTGAATAATTGCATCTTAATTCATGTTCCTCTAGAGTCTGCTGCTGATCTACAAGCTACCTTGTGGAAGAGGGGTTTTAGTGGAAATAAACCAAGTTTGTGGGCCATTCAGGTAAAATTTGAAGTTAAACCCCTATTTCTTAATACTATATTTAGTATTTTGAATTTGTTTTTTGTTCCACATTTGATATGCCCTACTTGGCGAAGAACACAGAGTTAGCATTTAATTTCGTGCCAACAATAATTTGCATTTTGAATGCTTCCTTTTTTACATATAAAACCATTCTAATCACCTTGTATGTAACAAATTCTACAGAGGCTTCCAATGTTAGCATTTGACAAATTTGGTAGATATCAAGTAGTTCAACTATGAAAACAGCTTTTAATATACTTTCTGGTGTTCTTGCAGGGGCTACCTATGTCAACTTTGACAAACTTGTCAGATATATTATCCCTTATAAGTAGTTCAGCTATGAAAGGAAGCATTCTCATGGGGGAATTGCCCGCCTCTTTGTCAGGAACTGAGTCTGAAACTAAGGTTCGTTTGTTGTGTTAGCATGATCATTAATATGTTGTCCCTTTGTTATATGAATACTTAATCATAGTTGGCTATTTTTGTTACCCTTTCTTCATTGCAGGATAAGAGCCATGAATGGATAGAAAGACTTTTTATGAGCTACGGCTTCCGGTTTAATTTGGTTAGGTATAATGATATTACAGAAAATGTAGACTTGGATGCATCATCTGTTAACAACAGCAGTGTACTATTTACTGCAGAACAGTTGCAATTTTCTGATGCCCAGGTAAAATGCATAGAAATCGTTGATTCCTATTTTTTTGTTGAGTTTTTTTAATTAAAGCTGGCTATTCTATTTACTAGGAAAGTTTGAAACTGAAGGATGATTGTAGTTGTCTAATCTACAGTGATAAAAAGTTCAACGGAGTAACCACTCAAAGGCTTGCTAGTTATCTTAACAACAATTATATGCTTAATTATTCAGTTATTCTTTGGACTCTTTACTGTCCCTAGTAGTTATAATAGAGAACCAAATTGGTACACAACATTGCTGTCACGATTATAGGTTAGTACTTAAAAGTGGTAATTGGATTTCCTATTAGGTTATCCAAGTGACTAGAATTAAGTTTACGATTTTTACATAAGCAGTGAGTTGATAAGATCTAAGGTATTTCTCTTAAGACTCATGAAATAAACAATTACTTCATGTTCTTTTTTATGCATTTCTAACATCCCCCTTGTTTCCAAATTTTATAAGAACAGTTCTTTTGGCTAAAGATTTGTGTTTGGACACCTTGTAATACTAAGGAACCACCTTGGTTATTCAGCTTCGGATTCTATCTGGAAATAACTGCTGGAGCAACATCAGCATTGATTTGTTCGTGCTGATCTTTAATTGAGATACTTGACACCTTTATTTTTCTTTCAGTGCAGACATTTAGGAATATGATGCCTCAAGATAATAGAACCCTAGATATTACAACTTTTAATACTGCCACAAGATCCCTACAATTTAGATTGATAAGTATAATATAGTTTCTTAAGCACATGTTGACTTTTAATCATTCTTTTTTTAAAAAAAGCACGTTGACAATAAAGCCATAAAGGAATACCTGTTGTGTCTAGATCGCAATTTTTAATTTCCACAGGATAGAGGATGAAGGATACCTGGATACCGAGTTCAACAGATAATTGTTTTTTTAGTGCTTGAAGCCTCTCAATAATTTTCCAATTGTTGCTGCTTCTACAAAATAGCAAACTTAATTGTAGCTTTGCAAATTCAACTTCTTGATGACTGCCGTAAGACACGAACATGTTTGTGCTCATATCTTATTCCGCCAAACTACAATTTTTTGCTTTAATTATGGTTTAGTCGAGGGTATAAGGTTATTTAAAACCTCAAGCAATAGAAAGCACTTCCAAGTATTCTACTATATTGTCTTGATTGTACATACTAACAGATGATGTTGCTTAATTCTCAGCATGTCAGATTTGTTGTGATACTTTTTTAATCATCTCTTCAAGCTACTCGACATGAAAAGTACTTGAAATGATACAATTATAAATATCTATTTCGTCTCCCTAATTTCCTGTTTGAATCATAGATGGAGTTATGGAGAGCACATTTTGAAAGGATTGAGGATGAAGGAGACGAAGAAGGTTTCGAGGAATTGTAGCATTGAAGAAACACACTTCCAACAACAATGCCTTGCGTCCTGTCACAGCAGTTAACTTATAGGCAACTAATGTTTTGTATTCGGATGTTTGCCTTACCAATGTTTAAACTTTATAAGACAACACATTTTCTGTTTCTTCGGTATGTAATTTGAAAGTATATATACTGTCCTAGTGTCCTGTACTTCAAGTCTTCAACACCCGTCCATTTCACATGAAATTTTTGAATATTGAATTTGAAGTAGGAGGGCAACTCAAACAGGAGATTAAGGGCCTGTTTGGTTAACGAAATCAAGTCTGTTTTTATGGTTTCGGTTTCATTGAAACCAAAATTGCTTACGAAAACATGTTTGGTTCAGCGTTTTCATGAAACTGAATCGAAACCAGAATGAAAACGAAACCAGTTTTCTTAATAAAAATGAAAACACTAGAATGTTGTTTTCTGTGGTTTCGAGACTGTCGGTTTCGTTATCAAAATGGAGTGACAATTTTATAATTATAAATATTTTTTTTATAAAATTAATTAATTTAAAAATAAATCAAATTATATTAAATTTTTTTAAAAAAATAAAAATCATCATTTTCAACTCAAACTATTATCTTAAATTTACAAATTAATTAAACAAATTTATATCTAATTGACTCAAACCCAAATTTTAAAATTACTAAATTTTCTTAAAGTTAATCTATTTATAAGTAATCAAAACTAATTTAGACCACTAGAATTATTATTATTTTAAAATATTAACTATTAATTAATTTTTATATTTAATTGAACAAAAAAATCTCAAACTACCAATAACTTAATTAATTAAATATTACAAATATTTTATAACTATATTAACAAATATTTAATTCTGTAAACTAACTAAATATTAATTACTACTAAAAATATTCAAGAAAAATTAATATTACTTTTTATAGCCAAATAAATATTCACTGGTTTCAACTAACTAAAACTTATGTTGTTTTCATTAACCAAACGCGTTTTCGAAAAACTGAAAACTAGAAACCAAAATCAAGTTTTCGAAACCAAGTTTTCAATTTCACTGAAACTAAACCAGAAAATAGTTTTCGCTAACCAAACAGCACCTAAAAATCTGGTTTAACTCCTAAATTTTGCAAAAACGTTCATGAAAGACTTGGCGCATTTGGTAAAAATTGTGTGAACATTAGCATAAATTGTAACAACACTGATTTCACACCCGAACCAATATAGCTCAAAAAATTGAACTTTGTCGAAGGGATAAATCGAGAGATTGTAACTGAAGTCAATACGCCAAACAGTAATTGCAAGCTAAAACTGTGAAACATACACTTATCTGTAGTAATGACCCAAAAGCAGTACCAAAAGAAATCCAAACGTTGTGCATTCCTTGTTTAGCTAAATTACTGCTGAATACAGTAGCAAATTCAATCCTCTGAGATAATGGATAGAAGTTCGTACATCATAAACCATAGATTAAAGAGAACCTTCTAAATGTCAAAATATAGCTCCCAACGTTAAACCGGGAAAAACATAACAATGCATCATCACTCTTCATCTTCCCCTTCATTTTCAGCAATATTGAAGTATCGCAGCTCATAAACACTGCGGTCTTTGTTTGAAGCAATGACTCGCAGCCAATCACGGACATTGTGTTTCTTCAGATATTTCTTGGTCAAGTATTTCAAGTACCTGAAAAATGATAGAAGTGAATGTTAAATTACTTCATGATTAGGAAAGATAAGCTGCACAATCTGGAAAACTGATCTTCTACTGTAACATAATCTTATCAGCAATACTTGATTGTGGAATCAAAATTAAACAAACAATGCCAATATTCTCTAAAATTACTGACAGTCATGTAGGACTATATTAAATGTAGGCATATATAATAATAGCAACAATAATAATAACATCCTAGTGAGCTCGACAGGATAATGAAATTGCAAATTTCGATATTAAATCACAATTAAGCAATGGATTCTAGGCAGAAAATCCTGAAACTTTCTATCTGACAACAAAAACGTACAACAGAGAACTTTTCAAATGGCTAGTTAGTAAATTTGGGATCCGTATGCATCAAATGGCTAATTATAAAGAAAGTTCAGATCCGCATTTTGCATATGGTTTTGAGATATGTGGTGAGCATGTCGTAAATAGAAGATTATTCTATCATTCAATTCAGACTATTGATGCAAAAGCAGAACAAACAGTTATGCTAATTGACGTAGAAAACTTAGTTCACAAAGTAGCTTTGAAAGGACATCAAAAGAAGTTGAAGGCGACCAACATATTTTCTGTCAGATTAAAGATCTTACAGAAATTAATCACAGTTGAAATAAAAATTAAAACATAAAGCAATAACTAGATGAATGAATACACATCTTGTAGCCTGATTCATTTAGAACAAGAACCCGTGAAAAGAGTTGTTTAAATTAACTGGTCACATGCAAAATATTTAGCAAAAACATGTTGTAGTGGTACTGTTTTAACAAGCGATGATCAGAAGAAACGTGAAAAAGATATAAACTTTTGGTTAGCTATAGAACTTTTGGGGGTTCTCCATGTCTTCGGATAATATACAGTGAGTTTGTTGCTAATTGTACGAATACGTCAAGGCAAACAAAAGAAAATGAGGCCAGTTCATAATGTTCTCTTAGCAAATCAATTTCATACATTATATATATACAACAGATATCAGATATCAATCTTGCAAATAGCAAGATGCACAAAAGATGCCTGTTGATCTGAATATTCCATTTTAGCACTCAATAAATTAATTATTTAGAGCAATCAAGCTGTCAAGTTAGTGATGAAGTTCATGATGGAAACAATACAAGGGCACGAAACAAGGAAGCCTAAAAGATACAACGAAGAGAATGGGAATTACCGCTTGGAGAATGGCCCCTCGGAGGTGACAGTGATCTTGTTCTTATCACGGGTAACGATAACGGCGTCTCCGAAGGCGCCGGCTTTCCCTCCAGCCACCTTGATCCGCTCCTGAAGGAACTTCTCTAGGGAAGCTATGTCCATGATCTTGTCCTCCACTGGCTTCGCGCAGTCGATGACGAAGGTGGAACCCTTCTTCTTCCCGCCCTTCGCGGCCGCGGCCGCCGCAGCCCCTCCGCGACTCATCTTCTTCTCCGCTCGATGAAAGCCGCCACTCCCTAGGGTTTCAGAAAGCGCGAGAAAAGCCCGTTTTTAGAGATAGCTGATCGGGTATTTAAACACGATCCGATCCGTTTGGATCTGACAACCCGGCCCGCTAGACCAGTTGGTTTCGCTCGCGTAAATTGCATATGTGGTACCTAAATTTTCAAAAATAAATAATCAAATTAGCACCATAACTATTTGACTATCTAAATACATTTTAAAAAATACTTATTAAAAAAATATCCAACATCTTAAATACTTTACTTTTACTTAATTCTTATTTTTAATTTGATATTTTTTATCTATATACTAATTCGAAACTAGCGATGGCACACTTGTACTAGTTTTCAATAATTTTTAAGTTGGAACTGACGTAATATACATCAATATCATTTTTAACCCATCATATCAATAAAAAATACTATTTGATTAATATAATTAGACTTGGCAATTCGTATCGAGCCAAAGATATCGGGTCGGGCCAGCTCGTCCCAAATAACAATCGTGCCCCCTAACCTAGCTCGATAAAAGTTTGGGCTCGAAATCCTAGACTCGAGACCTCTGGCCCGACCCAACATAAAAAGTAAACAGGCCAGCACGACAAGGTCTATTAGCATGATAATGAAAAGTCAGAATCAGGCTATCGGGCCAATTCAGGGCCAATAGTTCGATATCCTGATAATGGGTCATATTAATAGTTTTTAAATAAAAATTTCTTATTGAGCAATTGGTTCGGGTTGGGGCCGGCCTACATCATTGAGCTCGCACGACCAAATATGTTCAAGCCTTATCGGTCAGCCCAATAGTGGTCCGACACGATAAGGATTGACCCAAGCATGATTCTATTCGCAAATTATATTTTATTCTAATGATATCATAATATTTCATTGGCATATATTACAATAATATAATTTGTGTAAAATATGATATTATAACTTATTTCAATTCATAAACAATATGGTAAAAATATGAATTTGTAAGGTCGAAATTTCAAAACAAAATATTAATGGTAAAAATATAACAAATATACTTTTCTAATTAATTAAATTATTATTTATTAAATAGTTATAAAATGAATATGATATTATTATAAAATAAGATGTTATAATTAGTTGAAATTATTTATATATTTTACATTTGTTAAAAATGTTATATAAATATTTATATACAATGAATTATATTTCAAGTATTGAACGGTCTTATTAAACTCCAAAGTACATAAATAATATGTACTTAAAATTAATTAATAGTATTTTGCCAATATTGCTTGGTTCATTTGATTTTATCAAAATAGTATTTTGCATGATGAGAAAAAACCTATCATTAAAAATGATGTACATCAGATCATTTCCTTCAGCTCAATATTCTAAGGCAATAATTAGGCATCAAATAGAGCCAAAAGTTGTGAGGAGTCCATTGTTTGGATCATCATTCCACCTCGTGAGCTCAATGATATTATGTATATGGATATTTTTCATCTTAGTTAATATATTTTAATTTTTTTTATTGGTAAAAAAAATCCATCATAAATAAATGAAAATAAGACTAATTATTTTATAATCATTAGAATTCAATCAAATAAGAAAATAGAAATAGACTCGGAATAATTATTTGTATATGCGGCGCTTTTCATACTATTCCTGAAATAGTGGAATCTTTTGGCAGGCTCACCGCATAAGATGCCCAAACCTGCCTATAAATTGCCTTGCCCTGTTTTGTTCTCGTACCTTCTCGCTTCGGTTTTAGTCGTCTCCAATTCTGCCCCTGCGTGTTAGGGTTCAATCATATGTTGTGAGGAATCATGTTGGTGTATCAAGATTTGCTCACAGGTATGCGCAGGAAGCTCTTTGATCTGATTAATTTTCCTTTCTTATATGTGTTTATTTTTGAAAGCGCCTTACTTCAACGATTTATCATAGATCTGATGGAAGAAATTTGATGTTGTAATTTATAAAGCCATGCTGTAGTTGTTTTAATTGTTTTCTATATAGTGCCTTTTTTTCCGTCCTGCGTCCTACGTTGATCAACTTGCCTCGCTATTTTTCGATCTTATACGATGTTCTTCTCGGGCATTCTATTATTTCTTTCTTATGCCGATTTGCCAATAGTAATGAATTCTTTCTAAGATCGAATTTAGCAGGAGGGAAATACATAAACTAAATATCAGGCTTCGCTTTAATATAAAGTAGCATGCATGCCACAAACAACTTTCCATGCATTAGCTTGAGCGGGAGATATGATGTAGGTGCCAGAGCAATGGCTTATCAAATTCAACAAGCTGGTTCTATGGCAAACACTAGGATGCAACTCAGCAGAACTTATATTGCCCATGAAAAGTTGGTTTATGAGAAATTTTGCTTGGTCAGGCTTCCACATTAATGATTTTATTAGCACGTCAGCGCATGAACTTTATCTTCGGGCTTCATGACCATTTACAAAATTTGATTGTGTGCAATATAGTAGATTGTTTTTCACCTTCAGTGGTGTAGATGGGACATGTTTTGGGCTTTGCAACTAATGGTAGTGAAGTTTTTTATTTGAATCATCTTAAAAGTGATCAAATTTGATCGTATGCAATATAGTAGGTTGTTTTCAACTTTAGCTGTTTATATGAGATGTGATATTGGTTTTTCAATGTATGACAGTGAAATTCTCATTTGAATCATCTTAAAAGTTATCAAAATTGATTGTATGCAATATGATAGATTGTTGTTCAACTTTAGTATTTAGATAGGACATGGTTTGGTCTTTGCGATGTATGATACTGAAATTCTGTACTTGAGTCTATCTTAAAAGTTATAAATTTTATGCACTATATACTATATTGATTTTCAACTTTATTCATTCAGAATCTTTAGATGGGTTATGGTTTGAGCTTTGTGATGTATATTAGTGAAATCCTCATTTGAATCATCTCAAAAGTTACCTTGATGGAAGAATATTCATGGAATCTGGACCTTTAATACTTGCAAGGCCACTGGTAATATTATGAAAGGTGGTGTTTCACCTAACACTCAATTTTTTTTTGTTCTGAGAGAATTTCTTCTTAGCAATGAATCTAGGTTCGCTATATAGCATCCAATATATATATATATATATATATATATATATCCAGAATCTACAATCTTACTTTGACCTTCTTGTGGTATATTGTACCACATAGTTGCCAAGGTTAATCTTGTACAGTACTTGTAGTCAATAGTATGATATATTTATTTTTAGTCTGATATCTCAGCGTCAAAAGTAGGTCTATCATTGATGTATTTCTTACCTTTTCTTTGAAACATTATGAATTCTCTTTGTCTCAACTTTTCATGTGATTCATTTTTGTATCTGCTTGATTTCTTGCCATTCAAGTATAAATGAATGCTTTTCTGTTATTCTAGGTGATGAGCTATTGTCTGATTCATTTCCTTACAAGGAAATTGAAAATGGGATCCTCTGGGAAGTTGAGGGAAAGGTCAGTATTTTTGTAAATTCTTTTGTCAAACTTCGTCTGTTGCTATTTTTTGTCGTCACTCAAGCAATTGGTTATAAATTCAATTTCTATAATTTTTTCTTATGATCTTTTACTAGCTTTGACCTGCTATACATCCTCATGTCTTTTGGCACAACCCTGTATCTATATTATTCTGTTTTTGCATCCTTGCACAACATAAAGCAGGGTAGCTAGGATAATGTCAAGATGAGTTATGTGCTTAAAATAGTACAGAGAGTCCTTGGTAATTTTGAGCATAGTTTGATGACTGATGATTATTTTGCAGTGGGTTGTAAAAGGTGCTGTTGATGTAGACATTGGAGCAAACCCTTCTGCAGAAGGTGGAGACGATGAAGGAGTTGATGATGCTGCGGTTAAGGTGGTCGATATAGTTGATACATTTAGGCTCCAGGTTGGCACTTCTTTTGGCTTTTCTTCAAATAATCTAATTAGTTTAATATTAAATTTTGAGCTATTAAAAAAATTTCTCTCATAAATCAATAGGAACAACCTCCCTTTGACAAGAAACAATTTGTAACATTTATTAAACGTTACATCAAGCTATTGACTCCTAAACTAGACGAGGAGAAGCAAGAATTGTTCAAGAAAAACATTGAGGGAGCCACAAAGTTTCTGCTTCCAAAGCTCAAAGATCTACAGTTGTAAGATTAATATCTTTGCTTTATATCTTAGTAAATATGGTTTTTAATGCCTTGCATATGTTCTAACAGCTGTACTGACTGCACTTTAACACATTTTGGTCAAATTTCATTTGATAACAACTACGAAGTTAATTGGTTATGGTTAAAAATGGTTACGACTGTTGTTTACTTTGAGATCCTGCTCGTTTTGACATACAGCATCTCTTTTGGGCAGTTTTGTGGGTGAAAGCATGCATGATGATGGCAGCATTGTCTTAGCATACTACAAGGACGGCGCAACTGATCCAACATTTTTATATTTTGCCTATGGGTTGAAGGAAATCAAGTGCTAGACAGAATGCCACAATCACTAAGGATATTATATTTTTTTGTCTAGTTTAGTTTCTTCCTCCTGTTATGAAGAACCTGTAATATTATGTCCGGTTGAGTTCCATATTTAGGACATGTAAGATTATATTTGATCAGGTTCTATATTTTTACTTGACTGGTTTATATGCTGTTTTGAATCAACGTCAAATATTTTTTTAAGTATACTTTATAACATAGCCATATACGTACTATGACTAGGAATGTAACTCATGAGCTTAGATAATATGCGTAGATGTCTAACCATTAAACAACTATTTAGTTTTACCAATTGTGCCACTGTTAACTACTAAAGCAATAATGAGTCAAATGCAGAACTATTGCATAAAATTTCATTTCCATTCCTTTATTCGAATGGCAATTCCTCTCTAAAAATGTTATGTTATTATAATTCTATGGTATTCGGTTTTTGAACGTGTAGATGCCATGTTGACTAGTTCTCACTTTCAATCGGCATGGAGTTACTTTTTGTATTAATTTTATGTAATAATTTAATCTCGGGAGCAAAATTGGCATCAAAGAATTAACACTCCCAACTTTCTGATCATTTGCAGTGCTACTAATTAATTATGACAGAAAAGTCAACTCCTGTGTGCATCCAAATTGGATATTATATCGTGTCTAAGATGTAGATTTTAGTAGATAGATCATCGGGAGAAGGAACGTGTAATCCACTTCAGCTCGTCTTGTCTAACTTTTTAGATTTTTCTAGCTCAAAATTAGGATGGCAATTAAAATAGGTTAATCACAGTTACCGAATAATCGAATTATAAAATTCAATTTCAGATAGTATTTTAAAATCGGATTGCAGCTTTTGGTTCAAGCGGTTGAATAGATTCGAGTTAAAATAACTCATGAGGTGACATAGGTGGTTGAATGGCTTAACATAAAGCTATTACTCATTATAAAATTTGGAAATTTAGAATCAAGCTATGTATTCATGCAATTAATGCCGAAGTTAATTAACGTAAATTGAGATGACACCTACGTATCTAAACAAATCTGTATACGAAAATTGAGAAGATTTTATTTAGAAGAACAAAGATTAACCTTATAGAAATATTTCATACAATTGACTAAAAATTCATATGACAATGCGACACATAATATGAGTATATAACACCCGTATCTACTACTTAATATTGATTTTGGTCCTCCCAAAATCTCTGATATGTAACTTCAATTTTTTTCTTCTCAAATACAGTACAAAATCTCCAATTCACTTTCTACAAACCAATCTTATTAAATGGTAAATCAAACCTTATAACGCTAATTAACAGGTATAAAACTCCAGAGGAAACACCTTGGAAAAAGAAGCAGGAGAACAGGATCCGCTACAAAGTTTAGTAGAGACTGCACTTGGAATAACTTGGCTGGATCCCCGCCGCTCACTGCGCCTTGGCGGCCGCCTCCTCGGCGGCGAAGAACCTAGCGATGCGGTCGGCGGGAAGGAAGGGAAGGTGGGTGGCGACCGCGTAGCCCCGACTGGCGGAGCAGCGGATGGCCTCGTTGTACTTCTCTGCGAGGTTGACGGCGGTGGGGACGAGGAGATGGACCAAGTGGGCGAGCAGCGGAAGGCGGTGGGCCGCCAAGCGCCAAGCCGAGGCAGCAGCCTGCTCGGCAGCCGGCTCGTACTTGGCGTAGAGTTCCTTCGCCGCCGGCTTGCATCGGCCGTAGATCAACCGCGCCATGCAGAGAGCGGAGCCGACGAGGCCCGCCTGCTGCACCTTGCGGACAGTGACCCAGAATGCCACCGCCGCCTCCTTCACTTCAGACGGCAGCCGCCGGTCCAGCAGCTGCACCGACTCTCCTACCTGCTCCACCGTCACATCAGAAATTGTAAAACCATCGTTTTCATCCGATAAAAGTAAAAAGAAAGAAATGCATCTGATTGAAAAAACGGACGTGGCCTGAACGCTGCTAACGTGCTCCCGTGGATCGTGCCTGGTTCGGCGCGCACTAACCCAGTTCTACTGGAACTGGTGAAGCGCACGATAGGCAGAGGATGCGTCTCGGTTTGAAGTCAACAATACGCCGGCTAGAAGAATTTGAAGACGACAGACACTATCCTTTTGTTGCTTTGCGATTCGTGCTGAGATGATGAAGCACGACTCGCAAAGCAATAAAAAGTTACTTTGCGATTCGTGCTAAATCATCTGAGCCCGGCTCCATAAGATTTTCTACGAAGCCGGGCTCATAGTAGTTATTTCCCCTGCACACCGTTCCCATCCATACCTATTCACATGCCGCGATGAAGCGCATGGTAGTCACATCTTGTTATATCGGCTAACGTGCGCATTGGGACGTAAGCGACGGGGAAGATGGCAGCCGGCGTTATTCTGCACACTGATCCTATTCTAACGTGCGCCGAGTGTACAGAGAGAGAGAGAGAGAGAGAGAGAGAGTGGCTCCGATCCAATAATTCTAACTATCCGTATCGAAGAAGAAGACGAAGAGATTGAGGGCGCGAACCTTTCGGTCGACGACCCTGAGGAGGTCGTAGGGGACGCTGCCATACTTGCAGTAGACGGGGCCAAAGACGGCCAAGACGCTGCCCTCCGCAGTCTGGAAAAGGGGCTTCAGAGGGCCCGCTCTGTCCTTGGCGTAGCCGTATAGCCCCGCCACCCACAGCACCACCTGCACCGCCGCCACGTGCACGAACTCGAGGTACCTCAGTCGTCTCTGCTCAGCCTTCTCCGCCGCCGCTGCCTCCTCCTGGGCCTTCCCCGACACCCACCACCAAAACATGATCAAATAATTCAGAAGAAAAACGGTAAAAGGAGATCGAGTCGCAGGGTGGTCGCTCCTTACGATATGGGCAGAGGATGCTTGTTGGGGGGCGGGATCGGCCATCGAAGGAGGAGGGGACGGAGCAAACACCCACCCACGACCAAGGAAAGCGAGCTAAAGCAACACGATCCCCGACGAAAGAGTTGGATCGCACGCTGGGAGAGCAGGGAAAAGGAAACCCGCGGCAGAGGGCGGCCGTCGTTGTCGGGCCGAGAAATGAGACCGATCGCGGAGCGCCAGGCTGTGCTGCGTTGCCGCACTGCGCCAGGCTCGGCATTTCCTTTAACTTGGCGTTGACGGTTTCGCAACCGACTGCATCGTGCGGTACGCTTATCGAAGGCCAGCATTGCACTCTAAACCAATTTGAATCGAAACGGTATATATTTGAACTCTGATAGTACCAGAAATATTCGAATTGATTTGTTTTAGTGGAGCATTCATATATATGCTGCAATATAATCATTTATCAAAACTAAAATCATTTCTTTTGTTAAATTTAATTATTAAAATATTTCATAACTATATCTAACTTTAAATTCTTTCCAACAGTCCTGATGAGGGAAATTCTTCTTTATGTGTAAAGAAATTGGGGAACAGCTGGGATGATATTTTCATTTTCGGAAATGGTAGATGAGGAGGTATCATTTTTGCTTGGAAAAAGGAATTTTTCAGTGTAAAAAAAGTATTTAGATGTAGCCAAGCAATTCATGTGCTAATCCATATGAATGGCTCTATACCTTAGTTACTTACTGGTATATATGCTAGTAATGACAGTAATGAACGAAAAAATCTCTGGGATTTTCTTCTGAATATTGAAACAGATAACACACCTTGGCTTATTGGAGGTGATTTCAATTGTATTGATAGGCCCGAGGATAAAAGAGGTGGTAAACCATTTGAGCTGGGTAAATTAGTTACAGCTTTCAAGGACTTATGTGCAGGAGCTGGGCTAATGGATTTGAAGTTCAAAGGTCCCCAATTTACATGGTGCAACAATAGAATTTGAAGTAAAAAAATACATGTCAGGCTGGATAAAATGTATTCAAACTGCGAATGGCTTTCAATGTTTGATAAAACTACTGTGTTTCATTTGAAAAAAGTAGCTTTAGACCATTGACCATTGTTGGTTGACACCGGTCCAAATTTTTTTTACTATAAGTTTCAAAAAAGATTCAGTTTTGAGCTTCATTGGCTTGAATACCAGGAAATGCACAATATAATTAGAAGTTGTTTTAATGATGCAAATTGTTTTCATGGAGATATGAACTCTCTTGGGAGAACATTGCACAAATTAAGCAAAGAGTTAATGACCTGGGAAAAAAATGTGGGATCTCTTGAAAAAACATTGAAGGAAACTTTGGATGAATTGGGAATCTTAGAAGATATTGATGAGAAAGGTCTCAGTAATGAGCAGGATCCGATCAGAATAAAGTGTTTGGTGAATAAATTAAAGCTCTTAACAGAATGACAGAAACACAATTTTTTTTAGAATTTAGTGAAATTTAAAAAGAGAAAGAATCTTATCACTGAAATTAATACTAGAAAGGGTATTGTCAATAAGCCAAGTGAAATTGTGGAAGTGTTTACAAGATGATATAAAGAGCTATGGGGTAGTGTTGAAGAAAGTGATGTGAGCTGGGACTGTTTCAAAAATTTAAAGTGACATAAAATTCCTTTCTCTAGTCATAGTGTCTTAACAGACACATTCACTGAGAATGAGATAATTGTTGCCATTAATAGCCTAGGGAGGGGGAAAGCCCCAGGTCCTGATGGCTATAATCTTGAATTTTATATCAACTTCTGGGACAGTATCAGAGTTTCCTACATTTCTGTCGTAAAAAAATTCCATGAGTTTGAAGTTATTCCCTTTTCCTGGGGAAAAGCAAATCTGATTTTATCCCAAAATCAGATAATGCAAGAAGAATTTTTTATTATAGACCTATAGCTTTATACAACGTAGGCCATAAGATCATTTCAAAAATGATAGTAAATAGATGCAAGTCATTCATTGAGAAAATAATTTCTAAAGAACAGATGACTTTTGTTCAAAACAGGAATTTGCATGAAAATATTTTGATGGTGTCTGAAATATTCAACATTATTCATAGTTCAAAGAGAAAAAGACCTTACTGCATTTTGAAAGTAGACCTAGAAAAGGCTTTTGGCAGAGTTTCTTGGAAGGCTTTAAGGAATATTTGGGGCTTCATGAATCTTCCAAAGAAATTGATCAATTGGTTATATGCTTGTCTTTCTTCTTCAAGCTTCACTTGTTCAATAAATGGTTTTAACTCTTCCTGCTTCAATAACTGCAAGGGAGTGAGACAAGGAGACCCTCTCTACCATATTTTTTTTATCATGATGCAAGAACTGCTCTCCCTTCTTATAAAGGATGTTGTTGAAAAAGGAGAAATCAAAGCTTTTAAGTATAAAAGCTTTTCCATCAGTTACCTGTTCTATGTCGACGATATTCTGATTACTATAAGCAGCTGCAGGAGTTCAATTATGAAGATAAAAGAGGTCTTAAATACTTATTGCAGCTATACAAATCAGAGAATTAATAGCTCAAAATCTGAAATAATCTTCCCTTGCAATTGTTCTGAGAGCATCAAGAGAGAAGTTTGTAGTATTCTTAACATAAAAGAACGGTCTCTTCTAGTCAAGCATTTAGGCATTTTCATTGACAAAGGAAAGCTCAGCAAGAATCACCAAAGTCTGATAAATGAAAAGGCCTCTACGAGAATTGAGAATTGGGCAAGTAAGCACATCTCACAAGCTGGTAAGACTATTTTAATAAATTCAGTTGTGAATTCTATACCAGTTCATTCATTATCAACTACTTGGATAAATGATGGGGTAATTAATAATTACACCAAGAATGCTAGGAGTTTTTTGTGGAAAACAAGTAGTAATAAGAAGGGTGTGCATCTTGTCAAATGGGACTTGGTAACTAGATGTAAGAGTGACGAAGGCTTAGGCATAAAAGATTTGAGTATCATGAAGTATTCTATTCATGCCAATAGGATACTTCCTTTTCTCAACAAAAAGAACCACATTTGGTCTAGTTTGCTTCTAGCAACGCAAGAGAAGTTCCACCTTTGGGATGAGAGCAATATAGGGAAAGTTTCCTGGTCCTGCAAAGGACTGCTTTAAATTATATATAAATTGAGACAGGGACTAAAAAAGAAGGTAGAGAATGGTGAAAAAATTAACATTCTTAAGGATCCATGGATCGATTGTATACCAATTGAGAGATGGCTCACTTATGTTAATATTTCATTGCTACAAAGGTATGAAAATGTAAATGAGATGATTGAAAATAGTAGTTGGAATTTTGAACTGCTTGAGACTCTCTTTGGAAGTGAGTTGGTAATGAAAATTGGTCAAATCTTTCAAAGTAACCAAGATGAAGAAGATTAGTGGATCTGGGCATTGAATGACAAAGGCAAACTTTCCTGCAAGATTGCCTATAATTATCTAAAAGGGTCTGAATCATATTCTGATACATTTTTTGTGGAATGGAAGAAAATTTGGAGAATTAAAGTGGCCCCTAGAATTCAGATGTTTATATGAAAATTAATGTTAAAAAGATTGCCTAGCACAGAATATTTGTCAAATTTCTACAATCTACAAAAGCACTCTTGTTATGTTTGTAACAAGGAAAGTGATGAAATATGTCATATCCTGTTCAATTGCTCATTTGCCCAGGAATTTTGGAAGAAATTTGAGAGAAGATTCAACTTCAAGTTCAAACATAAAGATGAATGAAAATATGGCAAATGGCTAAATGAAAGTGAAGGCCTCGATGGAAGTTCAGGCAATGCCCTTCTGGCTTTTATTGCTGCAGGATTGTGGAATATTTGAAAAAACAAAAATAATTATCTGTTTAATGGTAAGTGCTCAACAGTAAATTTGTTGTTCTACAGAACTTTAGCTGAGGTGAATCAAAGATGTGTCAGTGATGTCTCTTATCAAGGTTTTAACAGCAGTAAGAATATTAATATCAGCTCTTCAAGTGTTGTTCATGGAGTGAAAAATAAAGAGAAATTATCAAAGGAAAACAATGTATACAGAGCCTACTATGATGCTGCTTGGGTCAAGGGAAATAATAATACTGGTATTGGTTTTCAAATCCAGGGGGATGATCAGTGTTCCACTTATAAATGTGTTAGCTTCATGCTCGCTCCTGATCCTTTATTAGCAGAGCTCTGGGCAATCTGGTTGTGCTTAATGAAGGCAAGATTACTGAATATTAAGCATTTAAAAGTGTTCTCAATTGTCTTAGAGCAATTAATATGCTACAAGAGAATTTTAAGGCGTCTTGGTTTTTGAAGGGGTGGGTAAGGGACATTCTGCAGTCCGCAAATGATTTAATTTCAGTTGATTGGATTCATATTAAGAGGGATATGAACAAACAAGTTCATTGTCTTGCGAAAGAATGATTGAAATTTTCTACCACCAGCCGCTCATCAAAGCATTTATTTTACCCTTCCTTTATGTTCTGCAATGGAATTCATGAGTGGATTTGTAAAAATAGTTCAGCTACAGATAGGTCTATATGTGTTGTAGGTAGCACAAACTCTAGTATACTGGGTTTCCATACTTTGTTGCAGTATCATTTTCTTGTAATAGTTCTCCTTCTAGCTTGGTTGGCTTGGTTGGAGACTCAAACTCTGTTCTTGGGAGTGAAAATAAAGCTTTAGTTAATCAAAAGGAATATGGGAGTGTTCTTGTTATTGGCTAGGAGTACACGATCAATGATCCTCTGCCTCATTTACCCAGTAATTTATGCACAACCTGACATGATGATTACAATTTTATTTTTTTAAAAAAAATTCTTTCCAACAATCAAATTTAAATTCCAATTATTAAATAATATGCTTTAATTGAAATTGTTAACCTTTTAATTAGAATTTACATAAATGAAATTTGTTCACATGAGAATAATACAAGCTTTTGCGAAGATGCTCTACTCAAATCTAACATCGCATTAATTAGAATGTGAGGCGGTGAGTTCAAATTATGTTCGTGTCAATAATTAGAAAATCTTATAATTTAATTGAGTTGTCGAGAATTTAAATAAATATATCCGATTTATTTTTAATAGCTTAGATCGATTTTTTAAAAAGTTAATCATATAATTAATTTTATTAAAAACTGAAATCAATTTGTAGAAGAATTAATTTATTTTTAAAAAAGTAAAAATGAATATATAGTTTTTAAATGTTTAAATATATTTACATATTAAACTTTGCCACACAAAAAAAAGTCATTTACAAGTAATGCACATTGGAATCTTTAGATAGCACAACTGTGTGATGATGGAAAATATAAAAACAAAGATAAATGAAAGTAAAAGAAGAACAAAGAAAGTGTAATAGTAGAAATAAAGAATGAATTATTTATTTGGCATAAAATTAGAAAAAAAATACAATTATAGTGAGTGTTAATTCAACCTGTGTTTCCGATTTCAGTTACGCATGAAATTGAAATCAGCTCGAAACAATATTTGGTTGATCCGACGAGGATAGATTGTGGGTTTTATTTTGCGAAACTAGGATTTTATGAAACTAGCCTTTGTATTGGAGTCCGAGTTTTACTTCGAGTAGTTTTCGCCGGTTCAATTCGTGAAACCAGCATTTGTAGTCTATTGCGTGTCATGCAACTTGTAAATAATGTTGTGTTTTCACATAGTTGTAAATCTCATTTTGGACGACGTTTGAGGTTAAAGCAAAAAATTATATTCGACTTAAGATTGAAGATATGTAGTGAAATAATAGAATTGGTGGATGGCATGTGCAAAAATATTTCCCATTAGATAACTATGTCTACGTGTACATATAGATTATCGAATTACAGATATAAAATTCTATATGTCCAGTGGAGATTATCGAATTATAGAATAACCAAAGAGATTGTCGAATTAGAATAACCCAATATCCAGTGGAGAGAGAGAGGAAACAACAAATTTCCAATTCGTGTACACTGACACGAGTCAAGAGAAACGATCTCTTTGGATCAGACTTATGTTCGACCTACGTTATCCCTGTTGCACAACTAATAAATAATGCCGGTGTACTATTAAAGCACCTATTCCTTTTCACGATCTCGTGTGACCAACTGGCTTATCTAATTATAAGCCTTCACGGATCCCAACACAAGAAATCCGTCGTCTAAGTACTTGCATCAGATGCATCTCCCACTACCCCCTCTTTCAGTCTTTTGACTAGAGCTGGAATCAAGCCTGAGACTGGCTCAGCTCGGATCGATTAATATAGGCTCGGCTCGAAGCTTGGCTCCGTAAGGAAACGTGCTTATTTTTCTGGCTTGAGCTCGGATCGCTATTAGCTCGCGAGCGGCTCGAGCTTGATATACCAGCTCGATTTTTAATTTTTTGGCTCGATTGATTTGATTAAACAATCAAACCAAAATTGATAATAAATTCAACCAATTTTCTTCAGGTTGCAATCAAACAAATTTGTTAAATGCGTGTGAGTTTAACAAAAAATCCCCCTCCACATATAATAAAAAGTTATAATTATCTTACAAAATAATTTATAATTTAAAAGCATAAATTATTTCTAAAATAATAAAATAAATGATACAAAAAATTTAGAATAAAATAAAAAATACATATGTATTTTAAAAGTATTTACTAAAGAAATATATAATAAAATTTGATAGTGCATATAATTAGTATATATTTTATTAGAATATTAATGTATATATATCGAGTCAGCTAACAAGCCATCAAGTCGAGCTTATCAAAGCTCGAGCTCAGTTTATTTATTAAACGAGCACAAATTTTGAACTCAAACTTGACTCATTAGCTCGTGAGCTTTGTTTATCGAGCTATTAACGAGTCGAGCCGTGAGCCACTGGCGAGCTGGCTTAACTCATTGCTAGCCCTACTTTTGTCCATCGTTACATAATCTATCATTTAATTCGTCGGAAAAAAAGTATATAAATAATGATTGATGTTTAAAAATTGATATAGAATTGGGACAACATTTAATTTGGCTTGGAAGACTCTTAAATCGTAAGGAAAATAATATATCTCGTTCCATTTCAATTACCTTGTTTCAAATTGTTTGGTTCATCTATAATTATGCGTAACATAATTCACTCGATTTGCCTTTATTAAAATTTCTTGAATACGGATTACGCAACCATTTTCTTACACAAATCTGATATCTATGATGAAAAAAAAGCTGCTGAACATAAACAAAATGTTCGATTGCACCAAAAACCAACGAATTTGTGCTTAAAGAAGGCTTTTTTATTTCAATAGATGGAATCAAAGTGCAGTAAAAGAGGAAGAAGCAAACTCAGAAATAATAAGAACCAAATTATCCCCAAATAACATTTATAATCCCCGTTCATAATTCAAATACAGGAAGAAGAGAGCATCTACAAGACTACAACAACAGCAGTTGCTAACACTTCGAAGGAAAAAAAGAACCATCACGAAAGAACGAAGTAACCCCTTTTTTGCCCCTAAAAATTTCATCTTGCAGCGATGGCGAAGAAGCTCTTACCTCCGGCAGCGGGTGATGGCCGAGCACCTGCGGGAGTAGGGATTGGCGTGGGCGCCCGGGCGGCAATTGTAGTAGGAGGCGCCGCGGTGGGAGCACGGGACCCTGTTGCGCCGCAGGGCGTTGTAGCTGATGTAGTGCCGGCGGCCGGCGAGGATGCGATGGCTGAGCTCCGTCCCAAGCTCGAACTCCTCGCCCGCGAGGCACTCCGCGATGTTCCCGCGGCAGCCGGTTCCCGCGGGGACCCATCCGAGGGAGAGATCGTTCCCTGCTCCTTCGCCGCTGCCGCCGGCGGCGGCGGCGGCGAACAAGAGGAGGAGGACGCCGACAGAAAAGAGGGGCGACGGCGCCGTTGGTCTCGCCATGTGTTTGCCTTATTGTGGAGGCCGGAACACTCCCGGTTTTACCAGCTTGAAGTAAGGCAAGAAGGAACGCGCTCGCTCTCTAGTCTCGCTTAAAACTTGCGCTCTCTTTAAGAATTTAACTTAATTCCAGTTATTTGTTTATCTCCTCCTAATTAATTATTAAATTGATCTGGTTTTGGATCAAGAACTTTGCTTATCTTAAAAAAATCATATGATTGTATGACTTATATACAAAAAAAAAAAAACCTAAAAAAAGATGAGTTATATATGTTAACGTTTGGGAAACTAGATCTGATCCCAATGCATTCCACTAACACGTACGTAGTAGTCGGCAAAAAGAAGACCCGTCAACATGCAGACGCAGAGCTTAGAGTCAGGTTCCCTTTTCTTTTAATGGACGACAGGTGTCTGTTCCAGTCGTTCAATTTGAATATTTGATGACAGTTATGGCTGCACGTCGATACTGTTATACCTCTTTTGATCTGGGCCGGGCTTTATGACAGTTATGGCCTCACGTGGATTCTGTTATTTCTTTTGAGCTGGGCCGTGCTTTAAACAGTTATGGCTGCACGTGGATACTGTTATTTTTTATCTGGGCCGGGCTTTTTGACGGTTATGGTTGAACGTGGATACTGTTATATTTCTTTTGATCATGGGCCGGGCTCGGGCTCAATGAGGATTGATATTTTCGTCAAGTGAGCTCACCAAATTGATAGGTTGGACGGGGAGTGGATTGTCAAAAAAAGTATCCATTAATTAATGTTTTCATATTTTAATTGTATTAATTTTAAACTAAGTAAACTAATCATCATTTTCCTCTTGTAAGCCTTAAAGTTATGGAGATGATTACATCTCCATTATTTTTCCTAATTTGACAATTGAAATTGACACTTTATATGAAAGCATTCCTTTATTATCTCCATCACTTTAACTTTTTGTAAAATTTTTCCTATCATAGAAAGTTATTTTATAGTTTATAGGGTTAATTAAAATTTAATCCGGTCATTTGTTTAATTTAGTCGTCCCAAGTTTTAAAAATTCCAACTTGGTCCATTAAATTTTAAATTTATCTTCAATCTATCTGTCAGAATTAATGATATTATTTAACTTATTTTTCTTGTTGTGCCATGAACTTAAGTCGGAGGAATAAACATAATGTTTGAAGGGCTAGTTAATCACACGACAACTTATCAAAAATAATATTTCAGTCTTACCATTTATCTCTTTTTTTCCTTTTCCTAAAATTTCACTAATACATGTTGACTGAGCCCTATAATTTTCTTATTTATTTGTTTCTGATTACAACTTATGCGTTTAGTTTTCCGCGTATGCAAATTTATATAAAGTATTTGTATGTCAGGTATTTCAATTTATTGTTTGGTTGTCCGCGAGTAAACTTGCAACTTATATTTGTGGGCATTTAGTTGGTCGTAAATAGAGAAGATGAATGATATTGCGAGCAAGATAGATATCAATTATCGTGGGCGCGAAAAAAGCTGTTGCGAGCGAGATGAAAAAAAAAGACTTTTGCGAGTGAGAGAAAAAGGAAGATTGTCGCAACCAAAAAGAGAGGATGTCGCGAGCAAAAATGAGAAGATGAAATCTTATCATTTGCATATTACGTATTGGACTTGCGAACTATTTTGTATGCTGCCCATAAAAATTTAATATTATAATTAACTTAATTATAGTTAACCGAATAATTTAATTGATTAGATGTTGCAAATATAAATGCTAGAAGACTATTTGTAGATAACTAAACAACCTCCGAGTAAAGTGAATCTAACCTTAACCCATGATATATTTTGTAAAAAGGGAGAAGTGCAGATTTAGTCCTATAAATTTTTAAATTTTTAGACTTTGATCCTATAAGTTTCATTTTGGTATTTTCGGTTCTATAAGTTTGCTCTATAGTACAGATTTAGTCATATCCGTGACGGTCCGTTAACTCGTCGTCAATGTGGACTAACGCCGTTCATACACGTTGATATATTTGGTCCTATAAATTTTATTTCGAAATTTTCAATCCTATATGTTTGCCTTGTAGAACAGATTTGGTTCTATATGTTTGTCCCGTAGCACAAATTTAGTCATATTCGCAACGGTCCATTAACTCCCCCGTTCATGAAAAAATAAACGACGTTATGTCCATATTGACGGGGTTAATAGATCGTGGATAAGACCAAATCTATATGACGTGCCGAATAGATTTGCTCTGTAACATAGATTTACTCCGTAACATATATAAGTTTGCTTCATAACATAGATTTAGTACTATTCATGACGGTCCATTAACTCCGTCAATATAGACATAACGTCATTTATTTTTTCGTGAACGAAGAGTTAACAGACTATCACGGATATGATCAAATTTGTGCTATGAGAAAAATATATTGGACCAAATTTGTGCTACAGGGCAAATATATAGGACCAAATATGTGCTACGGGGCAAACATATAGGACTGAAAAATTTCGAAATAAAATTTATAGGACCAAATATATCAACGTGTATGAACGGCGTTAGTCCACATTGACGGAGAGTTAACGGACCATTACGGATATGACCAAATTTGTACTACGAAGCAAACTTACAGGATCGAAAATACCAAAATAAAACTTATAGAATCAAAGTCCAAAAAATTGAAAACTTATATAACCAAATCTGCAATTACAAATCTATACTTTAAAATCTTAAAAATACACAGAGTACAAAATTATTATCAAAATTTTATATTTTAATTTTTGTTATAAATTATCTATTTTCTGAAAAAGATTTTAAAAAATATGCCTTAAAGAAAAAAATACTAATGATTGGAGATTTGGAGGCATTAAAAGTATGATCGGAATAGTTAATTTTTTTGGATTAAACACCTGAAGCCAACGCGTGCACAAATCTTAAAATATTAAATATAGAGTGAGCAGAGACAGTGGTCTTCGGGTTCATTTTTCTAAGTTGTTAGATCGCGTCTCTGCTATCGAGTTGCCAGCCTGCATCTCGCACCACCGCCAATGGAGGAAGTCCGAGCTCGAGCCCCCGGCAAGATCATCCTCTCCGGCGAGCACGCCGTCGTCCACGGTGCCACCGCCATCGCAGCCGCCATCGACCTCTACACCCACGCCTCCTTCCGCCTCGGTCCCCCAGGTCCGCCACCTCTCGCTCTTCCTGCCCAAATGTTATTTGAGGCATTTGATATTGGAATCTGTTTAGATTGGCACTAGAAGTTGCAATCTTCCATTGTTTTCTCCAGACAACGGTGATGGATCGGTAGTTTTAGAGCTTAAAGACTCGGAGATGGTGTGTTCTTGGACGTCCTCTAGATTGAAACAGGTTTTGGGGGATCCAGTTGTTTCTTCAACCCCGGTTTCATGTTCTCCGGAACGAATCAAATTGATTGCAACACTAGTTGAAGAACAGAAAATTCCCGAAGCAAAAATCTGGCTTTCTGCTGGGCTTTCCGCCTTCATCCACCTCTACACCTCAATCCATGGGTATCAATCTACGATCATGGTTGATCCTTTTCTTATATTTTTTGTGCAATTGTGGCTGTCTAATACCTTTGCTCTTTTATTCTTTTTCCAGTTATAAACCAGGAAAAGTTGTTCTCTCCTCCGATCTTCCAGTTGGCTCAGGCTTGGGTTCATCTGCGTCGTTCTCCGTTGCAGTTGTGGCAACTCTCCTCGCTTTATCTGGTTTCCTTGTCATTAACGAACCAAAAAGTGGATGGCTGAAGCTAAGCACCAATGAACTTGAACTGGTGAATAAATGGGCCTTTGAAGGTGAAAAGATTATTCATGGGAAGCCTTCTGGCATTGATAACACAGTAAGCACTTTTGGTACGTAACCTTATAGCCCAACTCGTTTTGAGTTGGTAATTTATGTTGTTCATGCGTTAGTTCGCATTGCCTCTCCTAACACATCCTATTAACTTATCTTTTGGTGTTTTGTTCTTCTATGTAAATTTTGATGTGGTTCGTTATTTTAAACATATGCCCCATAGTTATTTATTCATTATTATAGAGACTAGCATATTTTTTTACTAATCTATCTTACAGAGCAATTGGTTATTTATAAATTTGAATGTACATATAACAGGTAGCATGATTCAGTTCAGATTAGGCGAGTTGACTCACATCAAATCTAGTGTACCCCTAAGAATGCTCATAACCAATACAAAGGTTGGAAGAAATACAAAAGCATTGGTGGCTGGTGTATCTGAAAGAGCCACCAGGCATCAAGATGCCATGGCTGCTGTGTTTAGTGCAATTGACTTTATCAGTAAGGAATTATCCACCATTATTGAATCACCAGCTGTAGATGACATATCTGTTACTGCAAGAGAAGAGAAGATAGAGGAATTAATGGAAATGAACCAAGGCTTACTCCAATGCATGGGGGTAAACCATGCTTCTATTGAAACTGTTCTTCGAACAACACTGAAGTATAAATTGGTGTCCAAGCTGACTGGGGCTGGAGGCGGAGGGTGTGTTTTGACTCTGCTTCCAAAAGGTATCCTTCTTGTTTTATGTCATACCAATGAAACTTTAGCTTTTTCTGTTTTGCAATTGAAAACCCTCTTTTGCTGCTGGATCTTCATTGTCAAATTCACTTTTCCTAGTCTCTATTTGTGCCTCATTGGGAATTATAATTTGCTAAGTAAATTTTAACGTGCAACCCAAACGCTTTCAATTTGCCAATAAGATTGGAAATTTTCCTTCATGTTAAATATTGTTGTGGGTTAGACTCCCAATAATTTGCATCTTAGCACAATACTCAGTCTAGAAGATTTTTTGTAGTACCTTGGTTTTAGTCCCACATTGGAAGTATATTATTGAATACTGTGTTGGTTAATAAGGCTTGATGGGCAAAACCTAGTCCTAGGCATAGCGAGGGAGCCTATGTGAGAAATGGTTGTCTAGAGATAAGAGATAAGGTGGAGGCGCTACTAGGCTATGCTTTGTATGCCGCCGACTTGGATATGATTCAGTTCTATCCGTTAGACTTGAGTTTGGCCTTGATGAGAACATCAAGATATAAGTGGAGGTGATTATAGTACCCCGGTTTAGTCTTGAAGAGTATATTGGATATTGTGTTGGCTAATAAGTCTAGATGAGTGTACTACTACCCACTTCAGCTTAAGCATTAATTAGGCCATTCATTTGGGCCTATGAAGTTGATGGGTAGTTATCCCATCGAGCGGGTCGTAACATTTTTTTCAATAGCGGAAAATTTCTTGTGCCCAGTCGAATACTAAACTTTCTACCAAGGGCCTGCTGGTAGAAAAACATGCCCATCTAAGTTCTAAGTGATAAGATTACTTTTTACTAATTTATTCATAAAACTTTCTAGCAACCTTACACTTGGGAGAATTTTCTCTTTGATAGGCCATGGCTTCTGCCCATGGTTAGAGTAGTCATTTTTATGGTGCATTTTATGTCTTTAAAAATAGTGGAAATGTAGAAAAGGGATTTAGATTCTCTATTAGTACAAAAATTAGTGAGTAAAGTACACTGATGTACTTTTAAGTTTTAAACCTCATCTAAGCTTCTGCCTGCATCAGTTACCTCCTAGACATATGCTTTTTGGTGTAAATTATGTTATTCTTGCATGAAAATTGAAAAACAGATTTTTTTAATTCCATTAGTTACTTGGGTTTGCATAAAGATGCTTAAGGAGAGCAGTCATAAGTGATTTCCTTAGGAGCCTAACAATTTGAAACTTTCAACAGTGTTATCACTATATATGACAGCATGATAGTTGAATTCATACACGTTACACGTCAAGAAGAAGAATGATAAATGTCACAAAAAAATAAAACCTTCAAAATTTAGTATTCCATAGGAACTAAATAACTGAAAGAAAGTTGGGAATCTTGGGATTCCTTTTTTTCTGTACTAAACTGAAATAGACGCGCAATAGATCAAGAAAGTCATGCATTATTTGTGGATGATATCCTATGCTTATTGGGACTTGGGAGGTTCTTAGCTGTTATGGTAAGTATCATGTCTAAATTTTCCCATTTTACATTTAAAACCAGCAGTTATATTCATCTGCTCAAGGACATAGCATCTATATATGATTCTATGGGTGTGTACCTAAGTGGATGCATATACATTTTATTTTTTCACTTTCTGCATTTTCTATATTGATAAGTGAAATACCATTTTCCTGTGTACGACTATATATACAGGGAGGGGCAGAAAACTTATAATTGAAGATTTTTATTGCATAAGTTGTGAAGGATAAGGCTTACAAAAATTGTGCATTGGAATTTCAATCCAAGGTTCATCAAGAATAATAATCTAAGATACGCTAGTGCCTCGTTTGCTTTGATGGATTAAGGAGGTGGATTAGATTTTAAAATCTAATCCATTGTTTGCTGCAGCAATGGATATGAATCGGGCCGGATATTGGGTGGATTTATTTTGGCCCAAATCCACCGTTGGCCTGATTTAGAAATCCTAGAGAGGGGGTGGGTTTAGGGCCCAAATTCACAGGATATGAATTTTCATATCCTATCCATGCTTCTTATCCTATGCCAAAACAAACATAGGATAGGATTTCAAGAAATCCTCTTGGATTTCTATCCCACTCTTATTCATCTTAGATCCTATCTCATTCAAATCATATCCTGCAAAGCAAACATGGCCTAGGTTCACATTTGTAATGTAAAATTATCATGCCATCTAATTATGCATCACTATAAAGTCTGATGATATGAGGTAAAGTTTACATATTACTTGCAAACCAATTACATTAAGTTGAAAAACCTCATTAGATTAGACAGCTTTTACAGTGTTACAATGTGTTAGGTAGTATCTCCGGCTCTAGAATTGAGCCTGGAATGGACATTGTTTGTAGATATAGGTTTCAATCTGAAGCATAATTCATCTTGATTCTATTGGGTTTCCTATGAACTCTGATGGCACAAATATACAAGATCATTTAGTGGGATATGTATATGTATAACTAATTTCGCAGATGTAAATCATGTAATATATTGAATTACAACATAACTTGGATGTTACTTTAAGAAATATAAAGCCAAATAAATGAGTGTTCACAAACACTAACTACCACCATAGCATATCTCTGTTTATCTTAAAGCATATAATACTCCCCACAAAAAGCACACCTCTTGATTTGATACCCTTCACATAACATTGGCACAGATGAAAATGAAAACCTTATATAAACTGAATTTTTAAGTTATGCTACAACGACCATATATATAGAATTATGGACATAGCAATCATGCAATCAAGTGGTGATTCCTTTTTGTTTTACAAGCATAGTTTGGCAGTAAATCTTAGAACATAATAGTCGAGTTTGTTACATTTGCTCAGTATGCTGTTATCTTACCTACAACTACAAGTACTTCATGGAAAATATTTGTCAATGTTTATATTCTAGTGTGAATGCATGCTTACTTATCTCTCCATCTTGTCTTCGGATGCTACCTTGACTGCAACCACAGTGCTTTCTAAATCAGTTTTAGACAAGGTTGTTGCTGAGCTCGAGTCCTGTGGCTTTCAATGCTTGAAAACAAGAGTTGGTGGGAAAGGTCTTGAGATTTGCTTCGGTGAACAAAGCTTATCTTCTTGAAGATGGAAATGTGATGTTGGTAGTGTACATCAGGCACCATATTAGGACTAATGCATTTAGCACACAGAAACTTGTGTGTAGTTCAGCAATTGTTTATGTATTGTTTATGATGAGTTGTATTCATGTCTGATGGATTCTCCGACCTTGTTAACTAGCAAGAATTATGTCATTTTAACTATTAAGAGGTGATTTTTATTTAAAAAAACTTGTCTTTTTTCATCTATTCTTTCTTCCAGCTCATGATCTGAAGATGAATTAAATAACTCGTGGAAGTTGGTTATTTGTAACCACTTCAAGTTTTTCCCTATTCAGCTGTTAAGGTAGTGAACTCTTTAAAAACCTACAAAAGCATTTCCAATCAATACTGCAGTTAACACAATTTGTCTATTAAATTTGATTGGATGACCAATTTTTTAAAAAACTGAATTAAGCCCAGCAAGTGAATCAGTTTAAAAGATTCACCCAAGTTCAACAAATAGATTAACTTAATTAAGGTGAAAAATATTTTTTAAAAAATATAAGGGGATTCAACTCAGAACTTCGTGCTTTTGATATCATATTACATTTGATTGATTGATCAACTTTTTTAAAAGTTTAAGTTGCTAGGCATCAACAGTCTAAGTGAAAAATAACATAATGTAGCTGCTGTCCCAAATGATTCACAAGCAAAATTTGATTATATTTCTAAAATTTGAAAAGAACAAGTGTGTATAAACTGTTCATGTGAATCAAATGGGTTGCTTTGCCTCATCAACAAACATACATGTTTACTTTAACTGGCATGCCATGCGGTCTGGGATAATGGTTGAGACATATAGGCATTTGGTTTTGTTGGAATATTATTTGAAGCTAAAACTGCGTGATATTTATCAAAAAAAGAGTCCATTAGAAGTCACAAAATAGTACAGGAGGGTAAAGTGATTATTGATTGGTCAATGATAACCGTCCTCCAGAAGAAACACAGTAGAACTAAAAACACTCAACATGCAAGCTAGTCCTTTCCAACTCGTTATCAGTTGCAAATGCTTATAAATTCTCTTTTTGCCCAAAGGTTCTCATTTATAAAGCATCACTTTCTTTCGGAGAAGATTTATCAACAGCCACATCAGAAAGTTTTTCTTCCTTGGTTTCGTCCAGTGAAGAATCTTTTAGTTTCCCTTTACCGTCATTACTGTTACAGTCGCTTTCAGCATGAGTTTCGGCAGCATCGTTCATCTGAAAAGCAAATTATTATATTTATTAACTGCAACTGATATGAAGCTATATGTTGCCGTTATTTGGATAACTGCATTAAAGAAGCAATTTTAGTTGCAATTATTCGCTTTGTTGACCCTCAGTCAATTATAATATCAAACCAACCTTCTCAGACGCTATTAGAAAGTAGCTTATTGCATGTCCTACATTTCTATATAGCGTAATTATACAACAAAAAAGAAACTAATAAAAAAGAGACAGAACAGAAAGGTAGATGAATCACCCCCAAATTCCTTAGGCTAGAACTGACTTCCTCTTGTTGCTTCTGAAGGGTTATCTTCAAATCTTTGAAATCCTAGATCAAATTATGTTGGAAAGTTGAACATGAAATGAGAATAAAATAAAATAAAAGAAGAGCCTAGGAAGCCTTACAGTTTTTAATTGATCAAGGTCAGAATTCAGTCTACCCTTCAGCTCCAGAAGTTCCTGCATTAATGATCTCAATATTTATCTCAAGCATTCGATAAAAAATAGTTAGGTATGGAAAAGAATAGAAATATATGAAATGCAGAGGGCAGCCCAACAGTCAGACTAGTGTTCTTGTTAATGATAGTTCCAGGTACCAAGCAAAGTGTGCTTTGTTTGAATTTCTCTTTCGATTGCTTCCGCGTTAAAATAATGAAACTTTTTAAATATGAGCAAACTCCTACAATCAAAACATGGATAAAACTTCCACCATGTCTTCGATAAGTCTAGGGGCTGACTTCCTATGGCATGTTTGTTTCATGGGATAAATGGGGAAATAGAATAAAAAATGGATTCTAATCTCATGTTTGTTTGATGCTTAGATTAGAAAATGTAGGATTAGAAAAATATAAAATTGATCCTATCTTATCCTTCCAATGAAACAAAGTGACCACTAGTTCCTAATTGCATGAAATTAGTTCTCGCTACACAAAACTTAGCCTTTGAGTTGCATTTGACTCTGTCAATTTGCTTGGCTAGGTACAAAGCATTTATTACATTCAAAAACTTCAAACTATTAATCAATCGCGGGTAAACAGCAGGAGCAACTATAACTCTCTTAAGGTAGCCAAATGCCTCGTCATCTAATTACAAGGCTATATTATGATAGTGGAAATCCACTGGAAATGTGCCTCAAATTCAGTTTACTTGGGATGATAGTGGGTCGAGGTTTCAGACTTGATGAGGATTTTCTAGACTTCAAGTGGAAAATTCTATAATACCTTATAGAATTTTGAAATATATTTCCTGATTTGCATAACTTTCGGAAGATGATGTGTTGATCACATCCTCTTGATCAGAAATGATGTGTCACAAATGAGTTCGTGTTGATCCCAAATGATCATTTGATCACAGCATTTCATAAGATGATGTGTCGATTCATCCTATGATGGTTCAAGATATTTTGAAATATATTAGAATAGAGTATTTTCAAGAACGAGGACATTGTTTTATGTTTGTATTTACAGATCAGCTGACTACCAAATTCCCGCGCTGACTACCCCTGTTGACTATCTGGTTTATTGAACAACATATGAACTCATCAACATGACAACAAATTCCAGAGATGGAAGCTACATTTGCCTCATTATCCGCACAAAAGATGTATGAAGAAAACCAAAGTTGAAGGAACATAATCACAAATAATATAGGAAGGGGGAAATTTCCAGCGGATAGGTGATAGGCACTCACATCCTTATAGTTTTTGACTTGGGTATCCAGCGTACTCCTCCAGTTTTGCAAGTCCTGGCATCGAACCACACATACCAATTAGAATTTTCCTTTGCCCTCGAGGCATAACTCTCTCAAATATCATCTGCTCGCAGAAAAAAGAGGAGAAATAATAACGACTAACATAAACTATGCACCTGCTTCAAACCTTGAAGCCTTGACAACAGATCCGATTGCGATTGAGTCAATTCCTGATAAAATACGCAAAAGATGAGCCATAAATCGCAGCTCAATCATAACATTTGATCCAATGAAACTAAAGAGAGCGTAAATCTCATCTCACCGCAACTTTAGCCGCCGCAGACTGCAGATCCTCCTTCTTCTTCTGCCGCCACAAAAAAAAATCACCAAATTTCAATCTACCTTTAATTGCTTCGATAGCATACAGAAGTTAAAACAGAAGGGCACAGATCTGGATGGGAATGATGATCAAAGGATAGGGAAATAAAATCAAACCTCCCATCACTTACAGGGGACGGCGACGCGAGAGGATCGTCGGCTGAGGACTTTGTCGGAGATGAAGGTGGAGCGGGATCCCTGTCCGCCATTGGAGTTGGATCTACTAGGGTTTTGCCCTCGCGAGAGCTGTCGCTGTTTAAAATTTCAAGATATAAGAGAAAAAAAGGGAAAGGAGCGGGTAAAATTGAAAATAGCCAAATAGGGGATGAGCCGATGTGGCGAACTCGTCTCGGGTTCTGTTTTGCGATTTTTTTCTACAGATTGACAAATGCCCATCTTTCTACCCATCGTGTTATTGGTTAGAAAGGTGGGGCCAAGTGGCTAGCCGGATGATCTACTAAAAGACTGTCATGTACTGTTACCGCATTACAATCTTTACTTAGGGGTGAGCACAATTTACCAATTAATTAAAAAAATTAATTAATCGATCGAACCGAAATCGAATTAATCGAACCAAATTTTCCGAATAATTTTTGGTTCGATTAACAATTTAATTTTTTTTAAATTTTTGATTTTCAATTCGGTTCGGTAAATTAACTGATCTATTCGATTAATTATCGAATTATTCGAATATCACTATATGTTAAGTAAAACAAACATATATATCATATATTGTGGTTTACTATAGTAGATAACAGGGCTTGTTTTTAATCCATCGACTTGGTTAGAAACTTAGTAATATTATTTATAGTTTTGTTTTATTTATAGCTACAGATATATATTTGATTAGTGATATTTATATCAATAATATAGTTTGCTTTAGTGGTTAAAGTATTGTATATTTAGTTTATTGGTCAAAGTTCAAATCTTAGTAAAAAAAATTATATAATTTTTTATCTATTATTTATTTAGTACATAAATTAGATGAAAATAAAATTAAAAAGTATAAAAATTAATATTATATTTAATAAATATTATATTTAAAAATCACGTTCAATTTTACATCCTATCTCATATGCAATTAGTGAAACAAACGAATGAATATAGAATTAGATATTAATACTTGCGAGGTTATCTTTTCCATTGCGATCTATTTTGATGACCATCTTTTATTCTTTTGATGTCAGATGAGCCATATTTGTCGAAATCATTGTCGGGAGTTTTATTGATATATGTGACTACCGAGATGAGTCAGGCTCAATCTGGGCATCGAGTAAGGCAAATTTCAAAATCCTACCACCTTGCTCTGGATTGTTTTCAAGAGAAATATGGTAAAATTTAAAATATTATAAGTACTTTTTTAGTATTTATCAAATCATGATTTTTTTAATATACTCAACTTGTTCTCAAATTCTATTCATAATTTCTCGAGAAATGTATATTATTTAGCAAATACTATCCTCCAATTATATGTATATATTTATCGATAATCTTATTTTTATAGTATTCTTAAATTATTTTTCCATTTTATTTATTTATTTATTTATAATTATATTGACAGTTAAAAAACTTTGATCAAAGTTCATAATTACTTATAAATATTTTATTGCAAAATAAATAAATTAAATTTGACATGTTTATGAAATTAGTAAACTGGAGAGTTAATTTTTTTATAAAAATTTATATGGTATTTTAGTAAAAGAATATATATATTTCTTGATAATTTTATTATTGTACCAAATATAATAGTATAGGTAACCAATATGATTACCAAATACTATAACGTTATATTATTAATAATTATAAAAAATACTATTATTGATAATTTATTTACGTCATCTAAGTTATATGTCCCATGGATCAACTCGAGTAAAAATGTGAAACTAGATGGGCCAATGCGAAAAAAAAAGTATACATTGACTGACCCAGTGAGAAGTGTTCGCATTCCTGCTCTTAAACCCTTCTGCAGCTTTCATCATTTCCCTCGTCTTCTTTTCGAAGCCCTTTTCGTCCCCACATCGCGAGCAAGGCAGGCGGGCAACAGCGAGCCGGGAAAAAAAGAGCACATCTGCGCCCGCGAAGAACAAACCCTACCATTTCCTCCTCGTCCTCCAACAAGTACTCTTCTCTGCCCTCGTCGAGATGCCGCGTGAGATCATCACGATCCAGGTGGGGCAATGCGGCAATCAGATCGGCATGGAGTTCTGGAAGCAACTGTGCCTCGAACACGGCATCGGCAAGGATGGCCTCCTCGAAGATTTCGCCACCCAGGCTCGCTCTGCTCATCCCTCTCTTCTTCTCTTCACCCCCTTTAGCTCGCTCTATGTTTTTTAATGTTTCCATTAAATCACATAATTCCTATATCGAGTGCGTTGTTGTTGTTGCTGATCCATTTATGCGGAAGATTTTATAGTGTCATACTTGGCCAACAAATTGATCCATAAAATATGGCAATGATAATCTTTTCATTCATTACCAGGAACCAAAACCCGTATCATCACAAGGACTATGTGAGACAACATTTACCATAAAAAATTAAGGGGACAAGGAACTATAGAGCAGGAGCGATGCTTAGATAGTACTGATCACTTTGGATGACATCCTTGTTGCTCTATTTTAGAATAAAAGAAACATATACCTTAATTGCTGGAAGGGTTGTAGTGTTTGACCAAACATGAAATTTCTTCTTCAACCTTTGATGTCTTAATTGTATTAAGTGTCTAAGACTCTAGTAGTGTTCCTAGCACAATACAAGATTCTACGTTGTGAAGCTTCCTTAACAGAAATGTAAATCAGATATAACAAAAAAGAAATTCTTCACCCTTTCCTCTCTCTCTCTCTCTCTCTCTCTCTCTCTCTCTCTCTCTCTCTCTCTCTCAATCCTTGAGTTTGGACCAGTGGTTTGTTTATTGACTAGTAGCAATTTTAATTCAAAGTGATTACTTAAGGTAAGAAGAGTGACCAACTCGTCATTCCATGGGATACAGTGGTTTGTCTAATGACCCTTTTAAGATATGTTTATAACGATATTGAGCAATTGTAACTGAAGGATCTTTCTTATTAAAAGGAAAATGGAATTGTTGTTAACTTGTTAATGGATACCCGTACCAGATATTTTACTTCAAATGTATCTATAAGTCTACTAAACAGCTTAAATAACTCTGTGTTGGGTACAAATGCCAATTGGACTTGTACATCACTTGATAATTGATATGATACTGTCTTGCTCTCACAGGTTATCAAAACCATCAGTGGATTTATATCTGAATCTTGATCCTACTAATCAAGAGTATCTCTGCAATTATTAATTTCATCGGATCTAGTATCATGCTTAAGTTACAATTGGTTAAGATCCCTTTGTTAGAGCCCATTAGATCCTAAGTCCATTCAACCTTGTTAAGAAATTAGTGGGTCTAACTCATCCCAAAAGTTAGCTCATGAGGAAAGGATTGTCCAAACTATTTAAAGACTATCTTGGCCATATTTTAACCAATATGGGACTTTAACACCCCCCTCACGCCCAGGATTGGACATTTGGAGCGTAGAGTTTTTGCAGGACTGGACATCTGCGGGTGGCACAATATCAACCACAGGTTTGACTCTGATATCATGTTAAGAAATTAGTGTAACTCACTTCAAAAGCTAGCTCATGAGGAGAGGATTGCCCAAACTATTTAAAGGTTATCTTGGCCATATTTTAACCAATGTGGGACTTTAACAAACCTTATGCCCGAACTCATTGACAAATTTATTTTCATTTTTTTCTAAAAATTCCTGTTTGCTTTGTTGGTTAATTCAGGAAAGATATTATCTGGTTATGAATGTGTAACTAAGTGGTTCATTTTTAAGTTTATCTATTCTTTGTGCCTAGCGGGTATGATTCCTTAGGCTTCATGAAATTAGAATCAGCACTATTATTGTGGAGTTAATGTGAATTGAATATATTGAAGTCCAATAACCTTTTTATTTTAACTATGTGACAGTTACATTAAACTGAAAGACCATTCAATTGCTTGCTGCAGGGTGGTGACAGGAAGGATGTTTTCTTCTATCAAGCAGATGATCAACACTACATACCGAGAGCTATTCTAGTGGACCTAGAACCAAGGGTTATTAATGGCATTCAAAATAGTGAATATAGAAACCTCTATAATCATGAAAACATATTTGTCTCGGAACATGGTGGTGGTGCGGGTAACAATTGGGCTAGTGGTTATCACCAGGTATAATATAACATTCAGACTCAGTCAGCTGTTATCTATATCATTTTTGCTTCATCTGTAGGTGACTGTAAATTCCTTTCTATCTCCGGTGCATTCAATGGTGAATTATTTTCATGACCCTAGTTGCAGTAATTGATACAAATTACTTGAGTATCCTATTTTCTAGACGATCAAACTTTTCATTTGCGCTTTTTCTGGTGAGCAATAGCATGCTTACCATACCTGAATTATCTGTGATCTTTATTTTTGATCTACTTCGCCAATTTGATTAACATCTTTGAAGCTGAAGGATGGAACTTGTCTTGAATATTGTTTTAGTGAGATTCAAACATGACAAGTTTTATATCCTCTTTTTGCTATAGGTTGGCATGGGCCAGATGCCATCATAAGAAGGTAATAAGAGATTATCAAGAAGTTCCTTTTGGAGGTTATCATGGTTTTCCTATGTCTCGCAGAGTATTTGGAACTTGGAAGTACATTATTTTGATGCTTATACCAATTCCCATTAAATAATAGCTAATCAATCATCTTCAATAAACTTAATTTAAATATGTTTTCCTACAGTGAGGTGTAACAGAAGAAACTTGTGAGACCTAGGATTGAATAGGACCTGTGCATGCCATGATCAATGCAAAATTTGTATCGAAATTCTCTATGGATTGAACTGTATATTGTAGACACATTGAACACCACATGAAGGACCCGTGTATCTGTACGCATATCAGTATAACCTAGATTGACTTGGTGGGGTCTGGAAGGTTATAGATTTTCAGAAGTAGGTTGTACATGCTTTAATCTAGAGTTCTTTGAAACTCATTGTTATACCGTTTTTCTTCAGAAGAGGTTGGAGACTTGGAATATATTTGATTTTATGAGGTTGGGCGCATACATATTTACTTGGAATGTCAGATTTGCATAACTTTCGCATTGTGCTCCAACTTGTTACTTTTTGCTTTGCAAAAGGAAGAAAGAAACCCATTTTACTGACAGATGACATTTGTGACATGTGAAGATTATCCATCTCCTTGGAATTTTAAATCCACATACACAAATTATTTTTTGTTTATTCTTGGACCAAGTTGTGTTCTGCAGTCACATAACCATCCATATTTTAAATGTCTGTCTTTAACTGCATTATTTTTTTTTGTTGTTTAGTGCCTACTGCCTAGTACTCCTTTTGTTGATAAAAGCATGTAAACTGCAACGATTACCCATTGAGTTTTTGAACATATTAGTGAAACACAGCTGGTCGAAGCTCATTCTAAATTTGCTATAATGTGGTTGTCTATTACTTGTCTTGAGTTCATCTTGGTCACTCGTTTCTGGTGAAGTAGATATACTTGTAATCATAATTCACTTTATCAGAAGATATACTTGTACTTTCCTCTGTTGTCTTAGTTCCGGAAGTGCATATTAAATGTTGATATGCCCTATTGTTGGTTTCATGTACCATAATTATACACTAGGGGGAACAAGTTGTAGATGATATTATGGACATGGTTGATAGAGAAGCAGACGGAAGTGATAGTCTTGAAGGCTTTGTTCTATGCCACTCAATTGCTGGTGGAACGGGTTCAGGTGCTGGGCTCTCTCTTTCTCTCTTTATTTGTGATATGTGCAAATATAGATCTTAGGTCCTCGTGTAGATATGCCTTTATTTTGCGTATAGATGTTCACACATTGTTTGTCCTTTAAATAGTTAACAGATTTTCATATTTGCCATATTAATTATACCTTTGCCTTTTCAAATTCTACAATCTACACATGTGAATGACCACAAACATCTTTTTGAACAATGTATTAACATGTGTCCTAATATTCTTGAATTTTTCTTCACGCTAGCTGACAATTGTGTATCTTAATGCTTATTGAACTCCTTACCATGCTTTGCCCTGGAAGCTGATGTGATTGTTCAAGTCATTGTTGCTTTTTTTACCATTTCTATCATTAAAAAGCCATGTTGAAAACTTGAGGTTATATGAAGAATAGAGATGAGAGGCTACAATATTGAGACAAAGATTAGATCTAACATGGGGCGGTATATAGTTGGTTAGTTTGACTAAAAGAATGTGTTTCGTAACTACTAGAAGAGGTAGTGGTTATCATTAAAAAGGATACTTCACTTTCTTAAAAAAATTTATCTGATAAGAAATGAATGAGTTATTTGAAGATTAGAAAAGGAATGCCTTGGAATGCAACATTATAGGTATCCGAAACACCCTCACTTGCAAATCCACGTTGAAAAACCTAAATTAAGGAATAAGGACCTTATTAAGATGTTATGCTAACTTTTGTAATTTTGCTTGCAATAACAACGGGAGACTTGTTTGGTTCGCTGTTTTTGCCAGTTGTTTCATTTTGTAGTGAGGAATCATGTAGAACTGTATTAACAAGAGAAAACAATGGTTCCAGTTATTCTTACAGCTTCATCCTTGATATGGATTCCTTTTCTAGTGGACTATGAAATGTGAATTGTCATGCATAATAATGTTTTCTTTCAGTTACTGGATTATAAGTTTATAACCTCTGACTAGGATGCCACATTTTGTGAGTATCCTGCAACAACTAGTCTCCAACTATTAAATATATGCAAATTAAATACTTAGTACTTCAGTAGCACGTGTTTTGTCTCAGTTCAGTTCATAAGAAAGACAACCTTCCAAAACTGTTTAATTTTCTATGCTGACCATTTTAAATGACATTCAATCTTTGAAAACTTCACCCTGTACATGGAACTGATCGGGCTTGGGCTGCTTTAAGCATGATTAACCTGGCTTGCTTTGAATGCTTGCCGTCTTCAGTACGTAGGTCTGAAGCAATCAAATTTATTATCACAACCTAAACTGCATTTACCTCTCCCTTTAGCAAGGATCCTTTTAGTTAAGGGAAACAACTAGTCTCTAGCCATCCAGAAAGTGACTTTGGCATGCATATATAATATTGAGAGTTAGTTGCCAAATGCTGATGGAATTAATGGAAATTAAATGAAGTTTCTCTGTCCAACATACTACTTAAAGTTAATTGAAATACATTTAGTTGGATACTTGGATCATTTATTCTCCTTTCACCATTTGGTAGCTGGTAATTGAAATGGTAGATTTTACAAATTGCACGAGAATGCAACATTGATGCAGCAAGTAGGAGCTTTAGCTGCAATAATGTTATGCTGAAAGTTGATAAATGTGGTTTTCAGAAATCTAGGTGAGCATTTACTTCATCGAGTTATGAATGTGGTATTTTGTAGTCTAATTGTCATCTGCTATGAGAATTACAAGCTAAGTGAAGTTATAATGATTATATGTATGACTTGGCTGTTGCTTTTTGCATCTTAAACAGTAGCGTATTTCTTCCTTGATGCCCGATTGCCCGTTCAAGAAGAAACAGCAATGCATTAGTATCTTATTTTTGTGCTTGTCCATTCTAAGTGGCCAGATGCCATCTATTGATTCATTTTTGTAAATGTCATCATGCAATTTTCTCTAGTATAGTGTGCTTGTCACTATCTTTATGTACTATATCCTCCAAAACACTTCTTTTGCTTCATTTATTTGTGTGTAGCGCAGGTATGGGCTCATATCTACTTGAGACTCTGAATGACCGTTATAGCAAAAAACTTGTCCAGACATATAGTGTATTCCCCAACCAAATGGAAACTAGTGATGTGGTAGTCCAACCCTACAACTCACTGTTGACTCTCAAGAGGTTGACTCTGAATGCTGATTGCGTTGTTGTCCTGGATAATACGGCACTAAATAGGATTGCTGTGGAGCGTCTTCATCTATCAAATCCTACCTTTGCACAAACAAACTCTTTGGTCTCCACAGTCATGTCTGCAAGTACAACTACTCTGCGTTACCCAGGATACATGAACAATGATTTGGTTGGCCTTCTTGCTTCTCTGATTCCAAC
Source organism: Canna indica (assembly GCA_034359265.1). Classification (NCBI taxonomy): domain Eukaryota; kingdom Viridiplantae; phylum Streptophyta; class Magnoliopsida; order Zingiberales; family Cannaceae; genus Canna; species Canna indica. The sequence continues at coordinate 3,998,343 of CP136898.1, read as the reverse complement.
TCCAAGATGCCATTTTCTAATGACAGGATATACACCACTTACTGTGGAACGACAGGTTTGGAAAATGCTTTTGCAAATTTGCTTGGTATTATGAGTAGTGTAAACTAGACTTCCATGATGTGAATCATCCCCTCAACTATGAGTCATCAAACCCCCTTGATTATTTTAATATTAAATATTATCACATCATTGTTAATTGATGATATGGATTGTTATATATTTTTAATAAAAAAATTAATGATAAAAATTAAAAGTTAAGTAAAATAATTCTAGCATTGAGTTGAGGTTTAATAGTTTTGTTAATTTTTAATTAAAAATTGTTTGATTAAAAAGATAAAATAATTCACACCATCAGTTTATAATGTGGCGAGATTTATTTTAAAAATATTTCTGCTGTTGACATGCTGTATATTTCTGCTGTTTTTTGTGTATGCTAATTTACAAAAAGGTCATTATACACTTGTGAGAAGCTGTTCTAGGTGATAGCTTTTGCTACCTTACAGCAAAATATAGGCTGTATGCAGGTTGCATTGCCTAGGAAATCTGCATACGTTCAAATTATGCATAGGGTAAAACTCCTTTAATATCATAGATGACAAGTCCTCAATAAATTCCCTAGTCCATGTGTGTATGCTGTAATATTCATCTAAAACAATATAAACCATAATATTCACCTAACACATGTTATAGATGACAAGCTGTTCTAGATGATAGCTTTTGCTACCTTATATGCTTTGACTCGTTCTTGGAACAAGCTATGATATCGAATTTAAATTGGCATTAAATTACTTCTTATCTTATTGTTACTTCCTAGTTCCTAGTACTGATGGTGTATGAAGTATGTTACTTAAGATAAAATTTTGATATTGGTACTGGTTTGAAATTGTCAGGTTAATATGATTCGTAAGACTACTGTGTTAGATGTGATGAGGAGACTTTTGCAGGTAGGTGCTGTCTTTCTTTTTTTAAAATATTTCATGGTGTTGTGTAGAGTAGTGTGTTGACTCTTTGCTCTTCTACAGACAAAAAATATTATGGTGTCCTCTTATGCCCGTACAAAAGAAGCTAGCCAAGCTAAATACATATCCATATTAAACATAATTCAAGGAGATGTGGACCCTACACAGGTAATATTTTGTTTGAAGAAGTAGCACATAATTATCTATATTACTTGATAATTATATTCTCCTATTCACTTTGAGAGTTCCAATCACTTATTGTGAGCATGCATTATTGAGGTAGCTGTATGAGAAGAGAGGATTATTTTCACAATGGAAGGATCTAACAAGAAAAATAGATAATTATATTTTGCACTTACTTCTGGAGAACCTTCTTTATAAAATTAAAATAGCAGCAGTTATTTGTTTAATTATTTTGACATTTATTTAAGAAGCTTTAGCATTCACTTTGCTTGTCTTTGATACTTGTGTTTTCCAGGTACACGAAAGCTTGCAAAGGATACGTGAAAGGAAGCTTGTTAATTTTATTGAGTGGGGACCAGCTAGCATTCAGGTCATGTGGATGAAACATAATTGACAATTTGAAGTTGTTTATACTTTATAGATTTTCCTTGTCTGACTTCATTATGAAAATTTTCAGGTTGCATTGTCAAGGAAATCTCCATACATTCAAACTATGCATAGGGTAAAACTCCTTTATTATCATAAAGTCCTCCCCTCAATAAATTGCCAGTCCCTATATACATGAGTTGAGCTAGAATCCTGTAGAAAGGACTAAAACTTCAAATATGCTCTGTATCAAAGGTGGACAACATTGTACATAATCTACGATATTCATAAAATCTACAAACCTGGATTAATTTGGAAATAATTTTTTATAACACTAATGATACACTGATAGTGTTAGATGAATAAATATAGAAAACTACAGTTTGGTTCAATACCTCAGTACAAGTTAACAAATCAAGACAAACTTAATGTTGTTAAACCTGATTACTTTTTTTCTTTTTGCTCATTTGAATGAGATGTTGTTTCCAAAGCTTCACCTTTTATGGTATGTTTGCTTTGATGGATAGGTAAGGATTGGATTGGATAATAAACGAAGGAGAATTGGATATGAATTTTTTAAATCCGGTGTACGTCGGATATAAATAATCTTCTATTCATATTTTTTTCTAATCCATGCACTAAACAAACAATGGATATTAATCCATCCCCTATCATATCCTCCCTTATCCTATGAAGCAAACATGCCCTTAGGGGTTTTGTACATCATAGGCCATGCCCAAAGAAGCTGATCGTCAATTTGGAACCATTAGGATTAATTTTGAGATAGGATTGAGGCTTAGACTTACTGATGGGGTTCTATCTCAATTTTTTTCTATATATGTATAATTACTGAACTCAAAAATTTCTAACTGTCTACAAATTTATATAGGTAAGTGGTCTAATGCTGGCAAACCATACTAGCATTCGGCATCTTTTCAGCAAGTGCCTGGGTCAGTATGAAAAGCTAAGAAAAAAGCAGGCTTTCCTTGACAATTACCGAAAGTTTCCAATGTTTGCTGTAAGTTCATGAAAATTTCTGGGAGAACCAACCTTTTTAATGGAATTTGTGTATGTTATGAAGCAAAAAGATTTATATGCAATGAAGTCCATCATTATATTAACGACTATATTGTTTGTCCTGCACAGGATAATGATCTTTCTGAATTTGATGAATCCCGGGAAATAATAGAAAGCTTAGTTGATGAGTACAAGGCATGTGAGTCTCCAGATTATATCAAATGGGGAATGGAGGTAAAAAAAATACTGGTAACCTTGCTTATGTAAACCTATTTTGTGAGACTTTTTACTTAAAAGTGAACTGTAACCAGGAACAAGGGGAGGCCAGTGTAGCAGCAGCACTAGATTCGAAGCTAGTAGTGTAATAATAAAGTTCCACCTTCGCTGCCAAAAACCATCTCCTTTTAAATAGGAAAGTCTGAGCAAAATGAAACTAAGCATTCTCTGAACAGGGTTCTTGGCCAATTGCTGTGTCTTTACAAGTAGATAAGGTGTGAGAGAGATTATGCCGATATGATTGATTGGAAATGTTTGCAAATAACTAGGTGTTGGGTTTTGCTTTTATGTTTTGGATTTACTTGATGAAATATTGTTGTCATTGGAAATCTTAAATGTCAATTTATGTTCGTGTAAATATCCAGCAGCTTAACTTAATTAAGCAATTTAGTAATACAAGATTGCAGTCGTGTTCAACTGGTAAATTACCTGCATTTATCAGTAGCAGCTGTACTGTTTATCTTTCAATTATTGAAACTGGATTGTAATGGAAGGATTGAAATACCAGCAGTACCATACTGGTCCGGCCGGACAACAAGAACCTGAACCGCCACTAGTTTTTGCATATTTTCATCATATATTGATCTATTATTGTTATTATTATTTGGAATGGTAGCATACTAGCAATTGGCGTGGCTTCTTTAGATAACTGGTAATTATCTGATTACACCAGTTATAGTATTGTATCATTTCGTACCAATTCCGCCTATTACTTTTGTGTTTCAGAACATCTCTTAATTCCTTCTACACTACCAAGATTGCAAGTCTGAAGTATGACCAATGAGCATATATGGACGAGAGTGGATCAACCATCCTTCAAAGGTTCAATAGGATACCGAGGTCTGAATTATTGACTACGGTAAAGATTTGTTAAGAAAAATTATCTTTTTAGGGTAAATTGGGTCATTGGGCTCTAATGGTATATTTGTTTTATTAGATAGGATATAATTAAATTGGATAATAAATAAGATATGATTGGATATGAATTATTTAAATTCAGTATATATTTTTTTAACAAAGATAGAATCATATTAGGATTCGAACCCTAAATCTCTAGATAATATATTGTATGTTGACACCAATTGTGCTACTCATAATTTATTAAATCTAATGTACATTGAATATAATATTTATTTTATTTTATTTTTATTTTTATTTTAATTCATACACTAAATAAATAATAAATATTAATTTGTTTTTTATTTTATTATTTTTTATCTTATGAAGTAAACATGCACAAATTATTATTTTTTTAATATAAAAATGCGTTAGTAGCTTGTACTTTCTATTGGTATTGCCAATGAGTTATTCGGCCTCTCTGTTCATTGCAATTAGTGGATTAATACCATCAACAAGGTTTTTACGACTGCGGTCTTTTAATAAAGAGATAGAGATAGAGATACACACACGAGATAGACACGTGCGTGAGTGCAAGTTCATTGATCTCACACCAGCATAATGCATAAAAACAATCAAGCAAAGGTACGATGAGATTTGGTAGGGCGAATCGGAGCATGGTTTCGTACAGCTCGTTCAAGTAATGAAGTTAGCTCCAGATAAGGCTGTCTCTCCTTAAAAACCTTAAAGAAATATCAAAAGCAGTTAGCCTCCTTCAATGATAAGTGAGAAATTGGTCCGGTACGTAGGCAGATTCGAACCTACGAGGAAAAGCTTTAGTACCATAAACCACAAGGCTGTATCTTTAGTTATGTCCAAGGTTAAAAAAAATGCTCGACCATATAGATAGTCATCGAGACCGACAGATGTATGAGTCCCATCAATTTTGGAGTATGATTTAGTATTAGATTTTAGCATACATTGCAGATACAAAAATACAATATTACATGTAAAAACATTAAGGGGGCGTTTGGTTGCCCGCAAGTACAAATGCTGCAACTCTAGTTGCAGCATTTAGATAACAAATTTGTTTGGTTGGCTGCAAAATTATTTTACAGTATTTACTAGTTGCAACTTGTATTTCAAATATCATTTGCGGGCCGTAAGTAGAATTGCAGCTCAAAAAGTCCGCAATACAATATTGCGGGCTGCAAATGCAATAATTTAAGTATTAAAAAATAATTAATTTTGGCGACGTAGAGTCGTCGGATGAAGACGAGATAAATATCAAAGTTGTAGGTTATTGCGTGCTGAACCTGATGGTAGTGTCAGATTTTACATCTGATGTCATTTGATAGATTTTTTAATATATTTTCAGTATTATACAAAAATTAAAAATTATTGATTTGTCAGACAAATCATGTCGGGCCTAAGTTTTTAGCCTGGCCCGAAAAAATTTGTCCCAGGCTCGACCCAAAAAATTTATGCCCGACCCGGCCCAAAAAAGTTCGTGTCTAGCCTGGCCCGAAAAAAATTGTGCCTGGCCCAGCCCGAAAAAATTCGTGTCTGTCCCGCCCCGAAAAAATTTGTGTCCGACCCGACCCAAAAAATTCGTGCACTGCACGGCCCGTCCCAGCCCGGCTCGGTCCGAAAAAATTCGTGCCCAACCCGGCCTGAAAAATTTCGTGCCCAGCCCGACTCAAAAATTTTGTGCCTGGCCTAGCCCGAAAAAATTTGTGCTCGGCCAGGCCCGAAAAAATTCGTGCTCAGCCTGGCTCGAAAAAATTCACTGTCGGCCCGGCCCTGCCCAAAAAAAATTCGTACCCCGGCCCGGCCCGAAAAAAATTCATGCCCGACCCAAAAAAATTCGTGTCCAACCCAGCCCTGCCCGAAAAAATTTATGCACTGCCCGACTCGTGCCGACCCGAAAAAATTCGTGCCTTGCCCGGCCCAAAATTATTCGTGCACGGCCCAACCCCAAAAAATTCGTGCCCAACCCGGCCCAAAAAATTTTGTGTTCGGCCCGCCCCAAAAAAATTCGTGCCCGGTCTGGACCGAAAAAATTCTTGCCTGGCCCTGCCCGAAAAAATTCGTGGTCAGCCCTGCCCAAAAAAATTCGTGTCCCGACCCGACCCGAAAAATATTATGCCCAGCCCGACCTAACACGAAAAGAAATTCATGCCCAGTCCGAAATATTCGCATCGGGCCCAACCTTGCCCGAAAAAATTCGTGCACTGCCCATCTTGACTCGGCTCGGCCCAAAATTTATGCCCGACCCCGCATGAGAAAATTTGTTCCCGGCCAAAAAAAATTTGTGCTCGGCCCGGCCCGAAAAAATTCCTGCCCGACCCGGCCTGAAAAAATTCGTTTCCCGGCCCAGCTCAAAAAAATTCATGCCCGGCCCGGCCTGACCAGAAAAAAAATTCGTGCCCAGCCCGAAAAAAAAATTGTGTTCGGCCCAGCCTTGCCCGAAAAAATTCGTGCACTGCCCAACCTGTCCCGGTCCGGCTCGGGCCGACTCGAAAAAATTCGTGTCCAGCCCGGCCCAAAAAGATTTGTGCACGACCCGACCCGAAAAGTTCGTGCCCGGCCCTGCCCGAAAAAGTTTGTACCCGGCCCGGATAAATTCGTGCATGCTCGGCCCATCCCATCCCGGCCCGGCTCAGCCCGACTTGAGAAAATTCGTGCCCGACCCGACCCGAAAAATTTCGTAAGATGCAAGTTGCACGTTGCAAGTTGCAAGTGTAATTACAACTTCCATTTGCAGCCAATCAAATGCTTGCAAATAGAAGTTGCAACTCTACTTGCGGGCAACCAAACGGTAGGCTGCAAAATCTATTTGCGGGCATTTGCTTTTGCATGCAAATAGATTTTGCAGCATTTACACTTGCGGATAACCAAACGCCCCCTAAATGTAAATAAACATGAATGACCAATTCAAACCCTGACTCATTCCGTTATGAAAAATGACATAATCAGCAATATTTTTGGTTCAAGGGGGAATAGCTGCTTTTTCTGCTTGAACATCTCAACGATTGTGCCAATGCTAAAAAGTTAAATTGAATAAAATTGTACCTAGAACATTAACCCAAAAACTAAAATATAAGAACAATGTCGCTAGCACAATTCAACAGTTAAATTTGAAACTCATAATTTCTCGGAAAAAGCAATTTTAAACGAGAAAACTTGACTTGGGCAAGAGTGGAACTTGCCATTTTATTCAATGCATAATCTATTCTCAACTTACCAGTACAAGATCAAAATAACAATGGAAGTCAAACATTAGTAAAAAAATATTTGCTGTTGTAAATGACGACTATCATTTACTTTCAGCCACTAAACTTACTGCAAAAAGCTTATCTATTTTATCATTCCTACTTCTGACCACATTAGTTTTTGTATAAAGATTGTGATGGTGTATGAAAAATAAGCGAACCTGGTTCTTCAAAAACCCTTTCAGCACAAGGGATGATAATTTTTAAGTCAAGATCTCATATCTCACTTATTGAATCAGTACCCAGTACACACAAAGCTTCTCATGAGACTTGAAAAAGTTAGACACCATATCTGCAACTTATTGCTGTTTTTTACTCTTTCCAACATCTTCTGGCAGTGACACGAACTTTATGATTTCCTGAACATGTGCAGCATCAACTCCAAACTTCTTGGCAATATCCTGGATACCCATTGACCGTGTGTGATCTTCAGCTTTGCCCTGATGTAGGAGGATGATTTGGCGTACATGCTCGATAGATAGTGTCCCTGGGGGTAATTGTTTATGCCCACTTGCTCCAGCTTGTTCACTTGAAGTCCTAAGTTTTGGCATTGGTCTGTTATATCTTTCAACTATGCCAGCCTGCAATTAATGACTTAAGTAACAGCCAAAAAATGTGTTCAATTCAATCTATGAATCATATGATCGACGACAACAAATATGGAGCACCCCAAGCATTACATTGTAACAGAAACTTTAAGATCTAATAGATTAGTTGAGTGATCCACGAAACATATAGACAGGTCTTAACTACCAATGAACACGTAGCAACTCTCTAATAGAAATTCTAAAAGCTACCTTGGAAACTAATAAAACAAGCAAAAAGATTTCTGCCACCTGAAATATACTCTTCTGGGCAAGATGAGCTTAGGGGTGAGCAAAATTCCCCGATTCACCGAAACCGACCGAACCGAACCCGAATTAACCGAACCGAATTATTTCGGTTCGGTTTTCGGTTATTTTTTTTGGGATTTCGGTTTTCGGTTTGGTTCGGTGAATTTACCGGAAAAAAATCGGTTTTAATCGAATTTACCGAATATATATATATAAAATAAAATTTATATCATGTATTGGTATTTGCCTTGGTGGTTAAATGTAATTTTAAGCCTCCCGCCCGCCCAGGTTCGAATCCTAGTGCATGTTTAATATTATTTATTTTATATTCGACTATATATATAATATGTGCTAATTAGAAATAAATTGGTAATGGAGTTTGCTAAGATGGTTAGAGACTTATGAAGTTAAAGTTAGGTTGACTGCTCGCCTAGGTTCGAGTCTTGCAAATATGTTTTTTTGGTTATTTTTTCAATATTTTGGGTTAACCGAACTGAATTAACCGAATTTCTTCCGTTCGGTAAACGGTTAAAAGATTTCTTTTGGTTTGGTTCGGTTAACCAATGATTCGGTTCGGTTAAAACCGATGCTCACCCCTAGATGAGCTTCGGAGAATATTACAATAGACAAGGAAGAAATGCCTCACTGTTACAGAAACTATTATAAGTAACAACACTATGGAAACAATATATTCAAACAATTTAGAAAGAAAAGTTTTGCATAATGTGAAACAAACTGCACCTGCAGCAGCAGATGCATTAAGAATTTTTTTTAGATGATTTGAAGACAGCAATATCATTTATTTCATTTTAATGCTCGCTCGATATCATTGCATTATGTGATGCTCCAATTAACCCAGTATAAACCACTAAGATTTGAATCATCATATAGCAGATTTCATAAACAAAAAAGAAATATGTTGTCCTTACACAGTCTTTTTTTAAAAAAGAGAGAGCCAATATGAATTAGGTCAGGCTGGAGCATTTCTTCAACTACCCAGAAAAACAGTTTATGACAGGAGAAACCGAAAAGAAAGGGGAAATCAAAAAAGAAAAAGGTACAAAGATATGAGTATAGCTGTTTTATTTCTGCTTCTCGGTTGCTCTAGAAAATTGCATATAGTCCTAATTCCTATCAGATTGCTCTAGAAATGCTGTGTTCTAAGATGGATAATGAGACATGGAAGTCTTTACCAAATCATCATATTTTCCCCAAAATCACAAATTTCATATGGAAATCTCTTTAACTAAACACTTATACAAATTTGGAACTTATTAAGAGGAGGATGAAGAGCATGAAGGTTGTGAAAGATGTGGTCACATAACGATAATTACTCCGTAATCTTATCAAATTCAATGATAATGAGGATTCTACACGGTCTTTTTTTAAAAAAAAAAGAGAGCCAATATGAATTAGGTCAGGCTGGGGCACTTCTTCAACTACCCAGAAAAACAGTTTATGACAGGAGAAACCAAAAAGAAGGGGGAAATCAAAAGAGAAAAAGGTACAAAGATATGAGTATAGCTGTTTTATGCCTGCTTCTCTTCATAGCTAGGGTCAGTTCCACCTGGAATGGTTGCTCTAGAAAATAGCATATAATCCTAATTCCTATCAGATTGCTCTAGAAATGCTGTGTTCTAAGATGGATAATGAGACATGGAAGTCTTTACCAAATCATCATATTTTTCCCCAAAATCACAAATTTCATATGGAAATCTCTTTAACTAAATACTTATACAAATTTGGAACTTATTAAGAGGAGGATGAAGAGCATGAAGGTTGTGAAAGATGTGGTCACATAACGATAATTACACCGTCGTCTTATCAAATTCAACAGATAATGAGGATTCCAAGCCTTGTTGTGATGATAAGATTCCTCCTTTATGATCTTCATGATCAAGTATGGGTAAGAAGCACACTTTTCTAGGGATAAGGCTGAGTACATTGCCCCTTTCTAGATCCCATCTTGGCAGGAGCATTGTGACTTTGTGAGTTGTGACCATGCTTTGAAGTGTTGGGCAAGAAAATAAAAATTTCAGGAGTGAGGAGTATAGTCAAATTTAGGCAATCAATGGTTGCTATAACCTCAAAGCTTGGACAAGACATATGTATAAATAATTCCATGGATTAGAGCAATGCATAAGGTATGAGAACCGAAGATTATTTAGCAAAATCCTGTAAGAGTACTAATAAAAATGAGAGAAAAAACTAAAGCATTTGCAGAAATCTATAGGTAACTGATAGAAACTCCAGCTAAGCATGTAGTTATGGTACTCACTTGTAAAGAACCAATAAGGGTTAGCTAATCTCACCTCACCTATCTCTTGTTTTCCTCCAGGCCTAGATTTGATCCTTCCCACCATATGTCTCAGCATTTCATCATATTTTGAATCTCTTTCTTCCAGGACACCACCCTCATCTTTAGTCCTTGAAGTAACCTCTAATAAAAATGCACAAGAGAAAAGAGAGTACCATTAGTGAAAATGTCAGCTCAAACTTCCAATGGTTTACAAAAGTATGAAGGAGAACAAACATAATAGAGTAAATGGCTTTGAAGAGTATCAGAGGCTTTAAGTGCAGCAAACAAACCTAATGCTATGGCTTTTGCTTTCTTGCCCTTGAAAAGAAAGCAAGAAGATAAAGGGATACTCGGTTTCATCATTGTTCAATTCTTATTTACAGATTAATGAAGAACATAATGGGTAATTAGCGATCATTTCAAGATCATTTAACTTTAAGATCCAAAACTCAACTTGATCGTATGAAAACCATCTTAATTGCTTCATTTGATTTTAGAAGTAAAAAAACTTAAAACTTTCTTAATGGATCATTGAGATAGATTATTTGGGCATTAATGAACACCAGAATATCAGATTATCACAATCAATGTATCTACAGTGGATTCTGTCTTTTAAGAATTTCATATAACATGTTAAAATAATTATTATATGATAATTGATTTATAGATTGAACAGATCAAGGATTATCACAGAAATAATGGTGAAAAGGTAAGAATGTAGGCAAAGATCAAATTCTACAATAGCTACAACTGTTCTGTGGAGATATATACCAAAAATATATCACCTCCAGGATTACAATGGTAGAACATAGAAACAAATTTTGGTTAAATTTGGAATCTACCAGCTTCTTTGCAATAGCTTGTTTGGAATGAAAAAATATATATGGAATTGGAATACCCATTCCATGGTTTTAACGAATTCCATTGTTTGGATTTTTTTTGAAAGAAGAAGGAATGAGAATACCAATAACACGGAAACTTGAGATCTCAAATCCCACCAAAACTGATCCAATTTGCAATTCCCATTCATTTTGATGGGAAACCAATATGACAAACGAAACTCCATTATATCATTTCTCTAAACACGAGAATTGAAATTCGAATTCTCCAGAATGCATTTCTATAATGGAACTGGAATATTTTCTTATTGGAATTGATTCCAAACAAACTGTAAAGCAACGTAGAAACAATGTAGAGAATAAATAATATGATTTTATTTTACTATACAAATGCCTGTTGTTATACTAGCAAAACATGCATTTTCTACTTCAGAAAACTGAAAAGAGAAATCAAATACTCTGGCATACTGTCCTTTTCATAATCAAGACATTAAGGTAAGAATACATGCTCTCCTTCTGACAGTAAAATGAGACCCAAGCTTCAGTCAAAATGCTCCAAAGAGAAGAACTGTTAGACACTAAAAAGGCTATTCTTTGGACAAGATCGCATGACTGCTAAAGAAAATAAAATAGTCTTCTTTTTACATCTATCGGAAAATCCAAGGTTACAAGCACCAAATGTACCAGAGAGATATTAGTGAAGCAGAGGCTAAAAGCAACGCGAACCTCCGTCAGAATTTTCGAGTTGATCTTGACCGCTTGTGGAGGTGGTGGAGGGTGGAGGCGGCTCTACGGCCGTCGGCCGCGCTTGTCTGTGGGCCGGAGGAGGCGGCGGGTCCGGCCGACCAAGCCGCACACTTCCTGTAGCTCGACGCAGCGCTTGCCCCATACCCCCTTCCCCTTATTTCTCCTCCTCCGCCTCCTCGCCCCTTCTTCAATTGAGGCCTCCTTTGGTACCGAAATGCTTCGATCGCCGCCGTCACCGCTGCCACCCTCCTAGGCTGTGGCTTGGATACGGCCTACAGGTGTCAGCTCGGTGGATTACTGGATTTGGGTATTGGTGGGGAGGAGGTCCACGACATGTTCGAAATGTGGGCCGGTTAGGGCTATTCACGGTCGGATATGGTTTGGAGAAAAATTGATCAAACTTACTTAAAAGTTATCGGGTCTAATTGAACCAGATTTAAAATTTTTTACCTCTCAACTTGATCCAATCCAATCCGAAGTAGGTCGGGTCAGTTTGGATCAAGTAATCGGGTACCCATTTACAAACAATCAGCAAATCGAGAAGGGGATTGTCGGTGCCAAGTGAGGGAAGGAGACTGCCGGTGCGAAGTGCCAATTGCGTGAGGGTGAGACGAGGGGAAGGAGATTGTCGGTGTCGAGTGCCGACGGCGTGAGGGTGAGGTGAGAGAAAGGGGATTATCGAGTGGGTGCCGACGGCGTGAGGATGATGCGAGGGGAAGGGGATTGGGTAATAAGGTGCGGATGTCAGCTGTTTAGATTTAGAGAATAAGTAATTAATTCTTCATATTTTTAAAGATATATTTTAAAAATTAGATCGGATCAAGTATCATGTCATCAAATTCCAAAATCAGGAACCAACACCCAATCCAATTACAGTCGTGTTTGATCATATTTAACCTGAACAAATATGATTAGCCAACTCAATTCAACCCAAACTATTTGGGTTGGGTCGGATTCTCAGGTTCATTGGTAGGGCTGAGCATTAGACGGGTCAGGTCAATACCCGACCTGATCGGGGATTAATCCGAAAATTTTTAAAAAATTATACCTGACTCGACCCGAATAACCCGAATTCGATTAGAAAAATAAAGAAAAAAAATAAAATTCATCTTGAAAATGATGATAGAAAAAGGTGAACAATTGTATTAAAATTATAACTCTAATAAGACTTGAACATAACAACACATCCTAAACTTTAATTATCCTTCTAACCACAAAATCAACATCATCTTTTATCAACACATATAACATAAATATGTGTTTAACTTAAAATCAGGGTCGGGCCGGGTTAAACAGAGTTTTTACCCGAACCCGACCCGACCCAAAATAGTAAATGAAATTTTAAAAAATGTAACTCGATCCGACCCGATATAACCCGAATAATACGATCCGAAATAAATTTTTGAGTCATTTTTTAAAAAAATTTTGGGTCGGATCGAATTTTGCTCAGCCCTATTCATTGGGTATATTTGACACAATGAACATTCCTAGAGTTGGTCGTGTTTGAACCGGATGAGAAGGTTTTGATGAATTGTTGCAAACTCGGTCTACTTGCGACGTGCGGCCACTGGCCAGGCTTTTGGCCTTTTAATTTCCTTTTTAAGGGTGTTTGATTGCCCTTAAGAACAAACGTTGCAACTCCAGTTAAAAGTAAATAGATCAAAAAAATTGCAATTAACCAAACACTTTTTTTTTAGCGCATAGGCATAGCATCTAAGCAAATTTGATTCATTAAACCTAAATCTTCTTTCCACTGCACGATTAGGCTGACATGAGTTTTTAAAGTGCACTAAGGGTCAATTTTGATTAAAATATTAATTTTTATTCATATCAAATGCCACATCAACGAACTAACAAATAATAAAAATATAATTATAGTAGTGGTTACTGGTTACATCATGTACTATATATATACTATATCCTTTTAATTTTATAGTTCCCGTTAATATTGAATCTGAATCATAAATGGTTAAATCAAGTTCAATCAAAATTGAACCTTGTTCAGTGTATTGGCTGACCCCTCGACTAAAGCATTGGTTGACGAACCATCAGCTCAAGGTCGATTAAATCGAGTACAAAATAATTTGTTGAAAGTTTGAATTTTTTTATTAAGGTTTTCGAGTTTGATTAATCTTGGGCATCTCATAAATATTTCTAATTTGCTATGAACTTCTTTTCATTGGTTTGTACTCATCGTTCATAAGGTATTGGATATTATTTGAATAGAATTATGAGTTTTATCTCAAGACACGTGACTCATTTTTTTCATGTAGCGTGTGAGACAAGCAATCATTGAGGTCGCAAGTCTCTAGCGAATTGCAAAGTTCTCAATATCGTGATAATCTACATCGTCACAATCATCGTCACAATCATCGTCACATTCTTCCACAAAATCAATCCTATGCCAACAATCGCGAACTAATATGCGACCGTGAGTGTTTTTTTATTGTCTTCCATTATTATTTTGTTGTAAAATCATTTTCATTTTTTTGTTGTTAGTGTTGTTTACATCATCTTGTCCATCATTTTTCCTATATCACTATTATAGGTTTGTTTATTTCCTCTTTTTTTTTAGGTACAGGACAAGATAATATTTATCGTCTAATATTCGTTTATGAAAAATTATCATGGACACAATACAATTCATGCCCCCACGCGATATAATAAAATCATTTTCTTATTAATTCAAATAGCAACGTGCTAGTACTAAATGATACGAGCATTAAAAAAATCATCATAATACTCTTAATTTTCCTCAAAAAAATAAATGACTCTTTATTTTCATCTGACATCTCTCATTAGGCGTCCTTATTACGACAATAAATAAATGACAACACTAAAATTGTTGTCTGATGTTATGCGAAACAAATATAATTATTCCTTTTACTATTTTGTACAACCATATATTATTTATTTTGTACAACCATATATTGTTATGGATAATTTGCGAAATGAACTAACTATAAGAGAAAGTATAGACTATCAAACACTATGTCCTTAAAAAGAAAACACAAAAAAATTGTAAATAATTTAATACACATTGTTCTTTTCTCCTAAATTGGCTTGTAATGTTACTATTAATTAGTGAATCCACTTGTGCTCAAGTGGTAGTACAATTCGAGTATGTTACTTAGGTATTAAATTTAATCCCTAATTATAGTGCTTTGTGCGTCTTTTTCATGTATTTGTACATCTTGTAATACGCATTGTGCGTATATTATCACGTTTACGTTTTGTAATGACTGTGTTATAAATTTATTTTTTAAAAAATAAAAAAAAGTTAGTACTAATTAGGAAAAATCCAACAAAAAAAATAAGTTGTATCTTTTATTCCAATGTGAACTTACAAAAAAAAATCTATTTTCTTTGATAAACTTATAAGAATGTAAATATATAAAAAAATAATTATATCAAAAGTATATGAAATATCTACCTATCATGGTTGAGAATATAGGAAGTTTGAATTATTGACTACAATTCAAATTATTTAAAATATTGTGATGCATATTTATAATAATTCAATTTAAAATAATATTAAAAAAATGAAAGACGTTAAGACACACTACAAGAGGGTGAATAGTCTGAATCTATATTTTATCCTCACTTTAAATTTTACTCCTAAGCTTGTTAAATACTAGAATAAGAATTCACTACTTAATGAATGACCAATTAAATAAGCAATAATGTGAGCAATTCAATCCACACAAATCAATAATGCTAACAAGATATTTAAAGTGGTTTGAGAATATTTCTCACTCTACTACCTTGGTTCATCATCAAGAATTTCACAACCACTTGTATTAATTTTTTTTTTCCTTCCGATTAGGATCTACCAAGACTTACCTTCTCACACTTGAGAGTGCATCTACCTCAAACCTAAGGAACACTAAAGTTACAAACAAGTGAACCCATGGTGTGTCACTCACACATTCTTACAAATCAATTTATCAAGTTAACAATAAACAATAAGAAAACTACAACTTAAATAAAAGATTATTGAAATCGTCGAATGCTTGCGAAACTTTCCCCTTGTTGCCTTCAACACCTCCGGTAGTCTTAGAGTGAAGTACACACTTGAAATGAATACTATAGAGTGTAGGAAAGATTTAAGGATCAATAACTAGGGTTTGGCTTTCAAGATGGCTCTTTGAATTGCTTGGGCTCAATATATCACTAAATGAAACATACAACTATTAGAGTACAACATTTCAGGGTGTTTTATAGAGGAGACAATGGTATGGGTCGAAAAATATCCATTCAATGGATTATTAAATGTCTGTTGGGCTCGTCGGTCGAATGTCGGTCGATGGTTGGTCGATCGAACTTCGACCGGACGTCGATCGAACTTCGACCGGACATCGATCGAAGAGGTCATCGAAATTCTCGTGACTAGTTCAGTTGACCTTCGGTCAACCAAAGGGTAAACTGAAGGTTCAACCGAACCTTCGACCGATAAATATAAATCAACATTTCTGATTTCTTGCTTTCGGTTTGGATTTCGACTTTCGGATTTGGATCTTTGGCTTGAGAATAGTCCTAATACATTATTCTAAGGTTAATGAATATGCCTAATACATCATACTAATATCCCAAGATGATTTTGATGCTTTCGACTCTGAAGTCTTCGATTTTTCAGCGAACTTCAAATTAACTAACACGTTTATCCAATATGAACTTAAACACTTGATAAACTCATTAGTATATATTTGTTATCATCAAAATCAAGATAATGAACAAAGTTGAAAACCTTAGGCCAATAAATAATACACCACAAAAGATGATGTCAGCCAAATTAAGCAAAAAAAAGTTTCTCTCACAAGAATCATATCTAGCCTTGTTGAGCAACATCCTAAATCTTGATGTTTTCTATCATGTGTAAAAGTTAGTTGATCTAATTCAAAATACAATCAAAATTTTGAACAACTATTTTCTTGATTTTTTTTTAGTTTTTGAATTTTTTAGATACAATTACTTATTTGTAAAAACTGAACTATCGGATGACTTTTTTTTCCATAAAAATCCCCAAACATGATTTATATACATAGCATCAACCTAGTTTCATTGGGTTTCACCAAGAGGCAACAACCATCATGGGGAAGAGAGATCAGAGCGGTGATTGATTGGGTATTGGAGCAAGGATTCTCGTACGGAATAAGATTCTTCCTCGTCGTCTTCTTCTTTTCCATTATTTTTCGTCGTTTTCATCGACAACAGTTGGAGTCGGGCATTCGTTGGGGGCAAGACGTAATGGTTGGGTCAAGATTTAGCGAATGTGGCATCGGACCAAAGGGTGGCAACGACAACGACCGTGCCGCTGCACGCGACACATAGCATGGCCACTGCTGTGCATTTAGCAGATGCTACACGTGGACTAGACACCACACTTTGTCTATTGTTTGTTTTGCAAAATGCACATCAGTACATGATTGTGTGTACCTTGTCACTAGACTGCGTGCCATTTTGTCGTCATGAGAAAAATATGGGAACAACGATTTTTAAGGTGCGATAAAATGAAATTTTGGACGCTTTTATCTTTCTTGAAATATTTGTATTTCCTAGTACTTGGCTAAACAAACATGGCGGGAAGCAGTGTCCCGTATAGTCCAGTGCTCACAGTTCAATATGATACATTTAGCGAAACAAATACACCCTAAAGTACTGAACACGATTACAAAATAATTGAATGCATTTAAATTATTATCAGCAACCATGGTTAGATAATGTCTACTCAAGCTCGTTCGACAAATAATAGCGATAATAATATTTACTAGTTAATACAATAATTGCGATAAAAGAGAGTAAATAATGTTAAGGATAATTTTCATCCTCATCTCATCCTCCAATATATAGCCTTATCAATCTTTTGGGTGTATGGTCAAGGCATTTTTGCACCACGATAATAAAAAGAATAATTTAGTTAAATTAGCTAGTTCTTTTAACGGTAAATGATACAAAAACTCACCAACTGAATTTTGACGCTATCACTCATTTTTATAAATGCAAAAATTAATTAATCAATATCAAACTATGACCAACTAATAAATCGATTTCACCTTTTTATTCACATTTAATCCATCCCAAATATCAATTACCATTAAGTCTTAGTTGCTCATGTGGTAGCCTAGTCAATATAAACAACTATTTTTATAAAAAAAATTTAGAAAAAAAATTAAGATTTTTTAACGAGGATAATTACCCATGCTAATTTTCACCATTTTAATATGGATGATTAGCGGGCATTGGCGGGGACACTAAAATTTTGCAACATATATAATTTTATAAAATTTTATAAAATTAATATGGATGATTAGCTTGAAGGATGCCGACCTCTCACTCTGATGAGGCGCAGGCCCTGCGCATGCCGAACCCATTTGCCACCGCTGCTTTGATCTGTTTCCGTCCACCATATATGGCATACTTACTCGAACTACCGTTATTCCATTGGATAACATATGAGTCCCACCAGTTGATAACACGATGGGTACACTTTCAGGGGTGGTGTTTCTTGAATAGCACGCGAGCGCATTGTCCGGGTCGCAGGCTTTGCAAGTCATTATTCGTCTCCTTATCACTAGGATTGCGGGTTCCCCAACCGGATGCGATCGCATTTGAGTCTGATATAAAATCCCGTGTGCGTGCGACGCCTTTTTTTGGGTCTCTCCAATTCCATCGCCATCGCAATCGGCTATCATCATCATCGTCGTGACCACAATAGCTAGCTTCGAAGCTTTCTCCGTCTTCCACCATCCCCTCCTGCCTCTACCTCTTCTCCTAGGGTTAGGGTTTCGATCGTAGGTGCGAGTCTCCTCCTCCTCGAGCTCTTTCTGCCCGCTTTAGCTATCGTTCTCTCGCATCTTGATCTGTGGTTTTGGGCCTTTGATCCGTCGTTAGGGTTTGATTCAGACTATTTGGCTTTTTTTCTCTGACAGGGAATCGGCTTCAGGGTTCGGATTCGTGGCGGATTTGATCGCGGGGGGGGAGGCAGGGAGGATGTCGATGCATGAGAGGAAGACGATTGATTTGGAGCAGGGATGGGAGTTCATGCAGAAGGGCATCACCAAGCTGAAGAACATCCTCGAGGGGCTTCCCGAGCCGCAGTTCAGCTCGGAGGACTACATGATGCTCTACACGTACATCGCATTTTATTATCCCTTGTTTCCAATTTTTGTCATGCGGAATGGTGTTTTTCTGGACTATGGGTTGATTGCCCTTATTGTTGCATCAGGACTATCTACAACATGTGTACCCAGAAACCCCCGCATGATTACTCTCAGCAGCTATATGACAAATACAGGGAGTCTTTTGAGGAGTATATCACCTCCATGGTTCGTTTTTCTCAGCTTCATACATTTTCGTAAGCTGTCCATTTTTACTGTGGCCCTACAAATTATTATCTCTGATCAGATAGGGAAAGAACCATCCTGGAAAATATTGTTTGTTGGTATGTTGTGTAAAACTGATGTCTCTTGATTTTTCTTTATTTACTTTCATACATTGAGATTGTTCAAAACTTCTAATAAAATATTTGCACTTGTTTTCCTGGAAATTTACTTCCTAGGCGGCATGTTGCTTTGTGCTACTCTTACCATTTTGTATATTCAGCTTTAAGCTTTTAAAAACAACACAGTAGATAGATGCGTCCACTGATTTTGAGCTCATGCATCCTTAACACAAACTTTCTGGTGGAAGACATGGTAATGTCAATTCTTTTTTGACAAAACTTGTGGATGGTCAGATGTTAACAGCACATAAGCTGGGTATGCTTTATGTTTAATTCTTAATGACCCATCTCCATGGGTGGAGCCACATGGAAGAAGGGGGTGATTTCGTCTCTCCAATTTAAAGTTTCCATGTATCTTATAAAGGACAAGACAAAATTGTCCCCTCTATAAATAATACTTACCTTCGTTCTTTCTAAAATAAAATCCTCTGTATTATTTTTATTTTATAAAATAATTTTAAGATTAATAACTAAAGTTAAAGAACTTAATTCCTAATTTCATCCTCATTTTTCATTTCTTTTTTTTCCTCTCTCGACATTGTCTAAGTTGCTTCATCCCACACCACTACGCTCTATTGTGGTCCCATTCACATGTGACCACGGTTCTGCACACATTGGCGCCCTGACCTTGCTTGCAGCCTGCTAACCTCATAGCGGATTTGTTTAGAAGGATTTTCAATGCTAATGACAATGAGATTATTTATGCAATGTTATCAATGCATGAAAACTTGTTGAGAAAAATTATATTTTTTAAATTTATGACTTTAAGTTATGTTTTTTATACTTATGAATTATGTATGGATAATATTTATTGTACTTATATAATATAATGAACTATCTTTCAAAAACATGTTTGATTATTTTATCAGTTATAATACCGTTGATGATATGTTGATTTGAATATGCTCTCCCTGATTTTGATTTTTGGCTCTGTCACTGCTAATCTGATGGGATAAATGGGCTATTAACCTCTTAGGTCTAAACCACCCTAACCAATATTAGACTAAACTGGGGTGCTAGACTATAAAGGCACTTGGAAAGTTAGTTTCCACTAAACAACGAGCAAAAGATCAATATTACCATCCTAACAAATTTTCAGGATATTTAAGCTAAGCTTGTCATGTTTAACCACCAGCAAATGTAATAACATCTAGTATGGTAATGAGGATTTTCAATTCACTGGTTGGAGCCTGATAGCGACAACAGTAAAAGCATTACATTCAACAAATTTTTCTATAAAATGATCAAAACCAAGACCTTATATCTTTGTCTACGAGAGTTCCATGGTAGTGCTTTTGACTGAAGTTCTATTTTTTTCTCGATGGTTCCTAGTATTATTGGTAGATTAGAAATTTTCCTGTTGTCTGTTATGCACTTTTTGTTGCTGAAGTAGTTTGATTTTTCATTGTCAACTTGTCATAATATGTAATTCATTATTTCATGTCAAAACTAAATTGTTTTTGGTTTTATTGACGACCCTCTTTTTCTTGTGTCTTCTATTTTTCTATCAGTGATTTCTTTAGGTTTGCAGTGAAAATTTATAGTTCTATGGTCGTCTTTTAATAGATGTAAATTTGTGAGATTGGTAGAATTATGGCAAGATTAAGTCCAATCACTTATTCTTCATGTGGCACTTTTTTCACATCACCATTCAAGAATAAGATGGTTGCTTTAAGGAGATTCAGCATGTCCTTGTTGGAAATCTTGGTAGCTTTGATGGGTTAGCTACCTTGTCTTGTTCTAGCCAGAAGTCTTGCCATCACTTGCAGTGGTGCCTGTAGAGCGCCATACTGCTTTGGTTAGTTAGGAACTATGTGAAGGATAATCATGCCTAATTTTATTGCCCATTAACTTGTTAATTTGATTGGGGACGAACTTTTCCAAAAGCTTAAGCATTTTTTAGGAAGGAACACAATCCATACATTTATATTCTTAGGTCTCTCCTTCACATGTGGGTGAAAAAACTAATTGGCAGTACTTTTCTACAATTTCTTACATTGGCATAAATCAAGCTCCAGCTTTCTTGCTCCTGTGTCTTGAGACCATGCTATATTTGATTGGATAACCAACTTTCTCAAAAGCTTTAGCTCTTAGGAAAAGGACCCAACATTATAAATTAATGTTCTTAACATGACTATTTAGTAGTCTTATTGCATTATTAACCTTATATTAATATTATATGTATTATAATATTGACTATTATAACAGTTATAAATATACAATATAACAGCTGGAGTATGCACATGTAGTAAATATTTTTGGTTAGTATTTTCCAGTTGCATATTTAGTAATGATTTAACTCTATTGAGTATTTAGTAATTTACTTGTGGAAGTACATTTTCCAGATGCATATGGAGTCTAATATATTATATAACAGTTACATTTAGTAATGATAATGTAGATGTTGCATTTACTCATAACAGTCAGTGTTATATTTGTTTAGTTGGAGTTTGTAAATGCTATATTAGTTATTTATTTTTATAAATTATAAATTATATCAGATTTTTATTCCTTATAAGATGCAACAATGAGAAGAAATAGAAGTATATCAAAGAAAAGAATGGAATAATACTTTTTCGAAAATATGGATCATCTTTAGAAAGGTGGTGACTAATATGAAGAAAGGTTCCACGAAATAATTTGCATTTTGTTCATATTTGTTATTGTTCTTTTAGGTATTGTCTTAATTCTGTTTGAGTATAGAGATGTTATTCAATTTATAGTTTTACAATCACGAAGATCTAAATCTCTGAAATGGTACCAGTGTTGTCTAAAATTTATCAATATTTCTTTTTCTTGCTCAGGTATTGCCATCTCTGAGAGAGAAGCATGATGAGTTTATGTTGAGGGAATTAGTCAAAAGATGGTTAAATCATAAAGTTATGGTCAGATGGCTTTCACGTTTTTTTCATTACCTCGATCGCTATTTCATTGCTCGGAGGTCACTTCCTCCACTGAATGAAGTTGGACTTACATGCTTTCGAGACCTGGTACATTGACAGTGTTCTTCTATTGCTTGGTCATTTCTCATGAAATCATATGCTCTCCACGATTCAATTATTTCACAGATAGTGCATTATATTGAGTTTCACAGGTTAGTTAATCTTCAAGTGTGTTCTTCATTTTAGGTTTATCAGGAAATTAAAGGAAAAGTTAAAGATGCTGTCATTTCTCTGGTAAGTTGATAGCCTTTTGTTCAAGCATTTTCAATTATCCACCTTTGCTTGATTCTTAATGTTCTTTCAAGCAGATTGATCAAGAGCGTGAGGGGGAGCAAATTGATCGGGCTTTGCTGAAGAATGTGTTGGATATCTTTGTTGAGATTGGGTTGGGTAACATGGAATGTTATGAAAATGATTTTGAAGCAGATCTGCTTAAGGATACTGCAGCTTATTATTCTAGGAAAGCTTCAAATTGGATTCTAGAAGATTCATGCCCAGATTACATGTTAAAGGTATTTCCTGTCCTGTCATATATGAATAAGGTCAATTAACTGCTAGTTGGAATGTTCCTTATCTTTCTGGTTTTTGTTAGGCTGAAGAATGCTTAAAGCGGGAGAAAGATAGAGTTGCTCATTATTTGCACTCTAGCAGTGAACAAAAATTGTTGGAGGTATGTTCTACCTTTTTCTAGTTTCATTATTATCTGAAATGGATAGTGATTGTAATGTTTTCTTAGGTCTTGTCTGAAACTCCTTAGCAAGGAGGGGAATGGAGGGAGCATTAATTCCCCAAATAGCAAATGCACACAATATAGGAGAATGATGGAAAATTTCCCCCATTTTACTTTTCCTCCTTGAAATTCAACATCCAAATGGAAGAAAGAGAAATAAAACCCCACCCCATCCCCTTCCAATGCATCAACCAAATAAGCCCATGTTTAAGGAGATATTTTATTATTTTGACAATCTTGATACGTGGCAGAGTTAAATATTTACCACTCTGGCACTATGCAGAAGTATCATGTTTTATAACTTGCTTTTGAGTAATAAATTTTCATTTCAACTTTGCTTTTATCTGCAGAAAGTGCAACATGAGCTGCTATTTGCATATGCTAGCCAACTTCTGGAAAAGGAACATTCTGGGTGCCATGCGTTACTTCGAGATGACAAGGTTCCTGCACCTCCCTGGTGACGGTATCTTATGTTTTTATGTGAATTTTAGTAATCTTTACTAATCATGATTGTCATTTTGTGTTATAGGTGGATGATTTGTCACGTATGTATAGGCTCTTTTGCAGAATACCTCGTGGCTTGGATCCTGTTTCTCAAATATTTAAACAGGTTTGTTTCTGGCACCTGATGTTCTAACTTTATGCAGCTTCAGTAAAATTTACCTTAATTCTGAGTTCTGAGTCACCACTGATGTGTTGTGTAGCACGTGACTGCTGAAGGTACGGCCTTGGTCAAACAAGCAGAAGATGCCGCAAGTAATAAGAAGGTAGGTTGCAATTGTCGTCTTTTATTTTTTAGTTTTCTCAAAATATTCTTTTTGGTCTTAAAAAAGTAAGCTTGCCTTTCTAAAATGTGGTGTTATCTTCAGAATATTCTTTTTCAAAGTGGTAAGTGGAATCTATGACAGTTAGAATCTTGAATATTAACAGGAAGCTGTGATGACCAATTCTTATTTGTTTTTTTTGTCGTCGCCTCTTTAATGCTAACTCCTGTGGACATTGCTGCCATGGAGCTTTGTGGAATGCAGTACCACTAGCCTAACTAAGAATCATTAAATCCCTTGTTATAATTCTCATGAAGTCCTCTTGGTCTGTCTATATCTTCTTGCACTATTGTTGAGAACAGTTTCATCTAGCTTATATTGGTCTTTTTGGACATGTAGTCTGTCTATATCTTCTTGCACTATTATTGGGAACAGTTTCATCTAGCTTATATTGGTCTTTTTGGACATGTTCACCTATTCTTATTTCTAATGCCGTAATGCATTCATATCATTTCTACCTTAATCGAAGTATGTTCTAGAATAGAATGCAAATATGTTTTGTGAAATGTGCTCTTAAGTGAGTTCGCAGGTTTGTTGCATATCTTAACCACAGTCTATGGCTGACTATCTAGAAGAGTTAAATGTTAACGAAAATGGTTATATATATATATATTAAAAGCAAAATTTAGAATTGCCATGTGGTATGTTCACAACCCTGCTTTGCTGACATGGCAAATTGAGATTTTTTCTTAATTTTATATATATATTTTTTCTCTTTTTCACTTCTCTCTCTCTCTCTCACACACACGTCTCTTCTCTCTCACACACATCTCCTCTCTCTCACACATCTCCTCTCTCTCTCTATATCATCGTATTTTTGATATTTTTAGTTTTGGATTTATTATTATTTTGAATAAATAATAAAAATATTTTTTAATGTATTGAATAATTTTTTTATATTAGTTTTTTAATTTTTTGAAATTTCATTTCTTGAGTTTGTTTTTAATAGTATTTCAAATTCCAAATAAATTTATGTAGTTTAAAATAATTTAGATTTTTTATTTTCTAATTTGTTTCAATTTATTACATTATATTTATATTATCTTTGATTTTTATCCATAAAAATATTACTATTTTTGTAAATTTTATTTTTTTATATATTTTGGTTGAAATATATATAGATTATTATAATTGCTCTTTATGCAGATTTTTAAGTGCTTTTCTATATCGGCCTATTTTTGATGTTTTTTATTTTGGATTTATTATTATTTTTAATAATTAATTAAAATATTTTCTAATGTATTGTATGTTTTTTATATTAGTTTTTGAGTTTTTCAATATCATTCTTGAGCTTGTTTTTAGTAGTATTTCAAAACCAAATATACTTATATATTTTAAAACGATTTAAATTTTTTAGTTTCTAATTTATTTCTTTTTGTATTATATTTGATTGTTATCCAAAAAAATATTACTATTTTTGTAATATATATATATATATATATATTGGTTGTTGAAATCTATATATATTTATTATAATTGCTTTGACTTTTTAAAAAAATTATAAATTATATTGTTACAATGAATATTTTTTAATTAAAAAAATACTCTTTATAAATAAATATATTTTAGAATAAATGCGTATGATTATATAAGAAGCAAAATGTTAATGTTGATTCCATATTTATATTTTATTAACATTTTGCTCTTTTGTGATTATAATTTTTATTCTATTTTTTGTATTAATTCTTTGAGCATATTATTTTTTTTGATGGTAATAATTATAGATTTATCGAGTAATTTTTCAAAAAAATAATAATGTATAAAATTATTATTTTTATTAGCTCTGTGTTTTTGAAATATCATTTTGTGTTTATTTGTGAAGAAAATTTATACAATTGAAAATTTCTTATTTTAAAATAAGTTATCTATGCTTGGACAATATTAATTGGTAGAGTTTACTTTATTTTCGTGTTATTTAATGTTTGTTCGTAAAATTTCATACATTTATATAAATTTTAAAAATAATGAAAAATAAAATTATCAAAATTAGTTTAAATTAAATTGTAATTTCAAATAATAAATTTCGGTATGAATACTTATTATTATGGTTAATTATTTGGGTATGAATATTGTTTAGAACTATAATTTATTTAAACTAATTTTGATAGTTATTTTTCATAACTTTTAAAATTTATTTAAATTATATATACATATATAATTGCACAATGCGTTGGTTCTCGACTAGTTATCAATTAAAAAAGAATATTCATCACTAAATGTAGTTATCATTTAGAAAAAAGTTATAGGAACATTGTCAAAAAATTTTCAATATGGACTGAGAAGAGGTGGAAATATTGGAACTTAAGGACGTGTTTGTTTGTGAGATTTTTTTTGAAATCGGTTTTTTTGTTTGGCGAAAACATGTTTGTTTGACATCTCCAACTTTCTTGTTTCTGAAACTTTTATCTCAAAAGGGTTGCAAAAACGTGGAAAACTACTTGAAGTAATTTTCGCACTTGTGTGTATTTGGGTGTTTCGCGAGAACGGATTTTCGTGAAACACGAACATAAACCCGCCCATGCTGTCGTCAACAAACAACGTTTCGAGCCTGTTTTCGGTTTCGAGCGAATACGAAAACCGAAAACAAGGCTAACAAACACGCCCTAAGAATTTATATTTTGGAAATATTGGAACTTAATAATTGGAAATATGGACTGCGAGCGAGTGCATGGAGGACACAAATATGGTAGAAGAAATGAGGAAGAAAATACTATTTTAGAATTAATTTGATTTATTATCTGGTATTGGCCAAAACTTGCTTTAAGAAAATGGAATCACACTTGATTACCTGGGGGGTAACCATAGTCAAATTGACTTGCTTCTCATGATGAGAAGGACAAGTCTTTGTATCTATATACAAAGATACAGACTGCAAGGTTGCAAGGTTGTACCAGGAGAAGCCCTAACTATCCAACATAGGCTAGTGGTTTGGACGTGAAGGAAAAGAGTAGAACGAACAAGGAGACGAGTGTTAGAGAGCCTAGGATTAGATAGGAACATTAGAGGGCACCATCCAAATAGTTTTTAAGAAGAAGCTTTGGGAAGAGGGAGTCGGTGAGAGGGAAGGTGATATAGACACATTATGGAAGGAGATAATGAATCACATAAAGAAGGTAGCTAGTGAGATTCTAGGGATGTTTAAGGGACTAGGGCCTCGACCATAAGAATTGTGGTGGTGGAATGAGAAGGTACAAAAGGCTATACAAGCTTTGCATGAGTAAGAGAGAAAAAGAGGAATGATCTCAACGAAGTTAAGTGCATTAAAGATGAGTCCCAACAAGTCTTGCTAGGAGAGACGGAGAAGATATTTTGATCACCTAATCAATGAAGGACATGAAGATGACTTTACATATCATGATGCATCTACGATAGATAGGAACCATAACTACACACATAAAATCAGACCTAATGAGGTCAAGGAGGTCTTAAAAAAGATGAAGGTTGGGAAAGCCTTGTGGCCTAGATGGTATCCCAATCGAGGTTTGGAAGTGCATTGGAGAAGTGAGTGTAGCATGGTTAACCAAGCTATTTGACTCTATCTTAAGAGAGGGAAAGATGCCAAACGATTGGAGAAAGAGCATTTTAGTTCCTATATAAGAATAAGGGGATATTCAAAATTGTATCAACTATCGTGATATTAAACTAATGAGTCATACGATGACATTACAATAGAAGCTATATTTCCATTGAGGCGCTTGATGGGGATCTATAGAGAGAAGGGAAAGGATTTCTATATGGTTTTCATCGTCCTAGAGAAAGCAGAGATATTTAAAGTATCGAATAAAGTATCGAATAAAGTTTTTTGGTGGACAACAAAGAAGAGAGGTTTTCATGTTAAATATATAATGTCATTAAGGATATTTACGAAGGAGTAGTTACAAGTGTGTGTTCATGGGAGGATTACCAAGGAGTTTTCTACAATAGTGGGTTTACACCAGGGTTTGGTCTTGAGTTTATACTTGTTTACTCTAGTATAAGATGAGTTGACTAGTAGTATACACGATGGTACCCCATGGTGTATGTTGTTTGGAGATGATATTGTATTAGTTGATGAAACGAAACCGGGAGTTAACCATAAGTTAGAAATATGGAGAAACACCCTTGAAAGCAAAGGTTTTAGATTAAGTAGAAGCAAGACCGAATATATGCATTGTAATTTTAGTCTAAGTAGGAAGGATAGAGGGGAAGTGAGTTTAGGTGGTTTAGTACTGCCTAAGTGTAGCCATTTTAAATATCTAGGCTCTATTTTCAAAATGATAGGATGATGGATGAAGATGTAACCCATAGAATCAAAGAAGGATGGTTGAAATGGCGAAGTGTCACATATGTGCCATGTGATAAGATGATACCTAACAAAGTGAATGGAAAGTTTTATGGAACGACCGTTAGACCAGCCATGTTATACGGGAGCGAGTGTTGGGCAACTAAAGTTCAACATATAAACAGGTTGAATGTGGCAGAAATGTGGATGCTAAGGTGGATGCGTGGCCATACAAGATTGGACAGGATTAGAAATGAATATATCATATAAAGGTTCATGTAGTATATATTGGAGACAAAGTAAGAGAAGGTCGTTTAAGATGGTTTGGACATGTGCTACGGTGACCCCCAGGCGCTTCGGTTCGAAAATGTGAGAGTTTAGTACTAGATATTGTATTGAGTCAGATTTAGCCTTTGATAAAGGGATTTGGAGATAGAATCCATATAGCTGATCCCATCTAGCATGAGACTAAGACTTAGTTGTTGTTGTAGTTGTAGTTGTTGTTTAGGCTATGTTGATGAGGTGGTGTTTGCATTTTGTTATAATTACTGACTCAAATATTTAGACTTTTCAAAAGTGTGAATCACACTGTGTGATTCAAAGCATACATATTATCTATTGAAATATGCTTCTTTCTCTGATGTTTTATAGTCATGCTCAATAGAAACTCTTATATTGCTTGTTTAGACAAGGTGAGTTAACTATGATTATTGGTGGAGTACAAGGAAGATTTTATAAGAGTAATAAGAGAGATTTGTATGCTCTTGTATAGTTGTATTAATAGGAAAGAACGCATTATGGAAAACTAAATGTCAGGATCTAGCAACATAAATAATTGAAATTTTACAGTCTTTTGTTACTGATATTTATAGGTAGAGGCATAATTCATTATTAATATCATACACTACCATAGCCTTTTTCTATAAATCATGGCAAGAGAAATATTTAAATTTGGCTATAATTGTAACTCAACTTTATATATCATGTTGACAGTTGAACCTTCACTTTTCAGTTGCCTGTAAGAGTATAGTAGACTGATGTATTTTTCAACACTGATATTGGACTAGTTCTTCTACATCATATTGTACACATTTCTTGTCTTGGAGAAAATCATCATCTACTTCAGTTTGTTTGTTGCTTAACTATTAATTTCGCCACTTTATTATATTTGTATAGAATTTATTTTCAGCTTTGTTTGATCTGACAGTTAATTGTTGTTTGTTTGCTTTTATTTTTCAGTTATATTTTTTTTTCTGGGTATCATTTTCAGTAACATTTCCTTTTAGTTTATTTATACTATGGAAATCCTGCTTTATTAACTTTCTGGTACAATAAAATGTGCAGGCAGAGAAAAGGGATATAGTAGGCTTGCAAGAACAGGTAGACTGAGACCTTTTGTAGGCTCTTTGTTGCATGCTGATTGATTATATTCTGGACAGATTGTTTTATCTGAATCAGAAATTAATGATCTTAATTTTTCAGGTTTTTGTTAGAAAAGTTATTGAATTGCATGACAAGTACTTGGCATATGTGAATGACTGCTTCCAGAATCACTCCCTTTTCCATAAGGTTTGGTTTTCTGATGCACCGGTGGTCAAGTTATTTCTCTTGTGCTGGTCATGATTTCTGTTTGTCCCTTTCAGGCACTCAAAGAGGCGTTTGAGGTTTTCTGCAATAAGGGTGTTGCAGGAAGCTCGAGTGCTGAGTTGTTGGCCACCTTTTGTGATAATATCCTTAAGAAGGGTGGAAGTGAAAAACTCAGTGATGAAGCAATTGAGGAGACACTTGAGAAAGTAATGGCTTGTTTAAATATTACTGTCCCCTTGCACCTTGTTTATCTTCTGCTGCACTTCCAAATTTTTGGGGTTTACTTAGGAATGAATTCCATTGGCAGGTTGTAAAGTTGCTTGCTTATATCAGTGATAAGGATCTGTTTGCTGAGTTCTATAGGTTCACAATCTATTACCCTCAAATTCCACCCTTATATCTTCTATGTCTTCCCCATTTTTGCAATGCTCTAATTGTGACATCAATTTGCAGGAAGAAGCTTGCTCGGAGACTGCTTTTTGACAAAAGTGCTAATGATGACCATGAGAGGAGTATTTTGACAAAGCTAAAGCAGCAATGTGGAGGGCAGTTCACCTCAAAAATGGAGGGCATGGTATGTGTAACATAATGTTGCTTTTGTTGCACTATGAATTAGTGATATATCATGTTGGGTTTTGATTTTTCAGGTGACCGATCTAACTCTTGCAAGAGAGAATCAATCTAGTTTTGAGGATTATCTTAATAGTAATCCTCATGCAAGTCCAGGGATGGATCTAACAGTTACAGTTTTAACAACCGGATTCTGGCCAAGTTACAAATCATTTGATCTAAATTTGCCCGCGGAGATGGTTGGCAAATTCTTTTATTTATTTATTTATTTGCTTATTCAGCTAGCAATTTTGATAAGTGAAAAATTGGCTTCCAATTCATCCCTATTATGCTAAGGAAAATGGAAAATATAATGAAAAGAGAGCTCACATTTTGACATCCCTTTGGGTGTTTTCTAGGCAAAGCAAAGACATTAGTTACAATAGTCTAGAATACCTAAACTTTTTCTGCTAGTACCTGAAGTTTTCCTTTTTAGTACAAGTACTAATTCTTGTCATCTGCATTATAGTACCTAAAATCTTTTTTATTACACTGGTTTTTCAGTATTTTCAAATACCATTTTAAGGATTATAGTTGGAACTGTAAACAACATTCACTTTAACGCAATACTATGACATCTCTCTCGCAAAAACTTGCTTACAACAGAACCGAACATAACTTTTTTGACTCTTATTGGTCTTAGTTTCATTGAATAAAATAAAATGAATTCATCATTAAATAGTGGAAGGCCTGATACCAATCCAAATACATGCTGAGTAATAGAAAACACTTTTTGCAAGATGCTTCCCCTCCTGATTGTTTTCCGTGTAACAAGTTTGGTAGATCCATTATATACGACATGTGTTGTCTTCTGAACAAGTCATTTATATTTTTAGTAATTGAGAAGCATTTCTTTTAAAGAAAAAGTTTAGGGAAGGAGAATAACGTCTTATTTTCACTTTAAATTAGCACTGGTATGCATATCAAAGATAGATTTTGGGAATAACTTGTATTTAGGGATTCATAGACAACCATGAAAGATTGTGGCATATTTGTTTAACTGTTTTAATCATTTGCTAATTTTCATGCTTCTTTCAGGTTAAATGTGTAGAAGTTTTCAAAGAGTTTTATCAGACAAAAACCAAACATAGAAAGCTTACATGGATTTATTCTTTGGGGACATGTAACATAAATGGCAAGTTTGAGCCCAAGACAATGGAGCTTGTTGTGACAACTTATCAGGTACCTATTAAGTTCCTACTTTATTCATGTATGATAAAATGAATGCTAACTGGGAACATTCTCCCGAGTGCTGTTTACAGGCAGCGGCTCTACTATTGTTTAATGCCTCCGATAGATTGAGTTATTCAGAGATCATGGCTCAGCTTAACTTGACTGATGATGACGTAATCAGATTGCTTCACTCGCTTTCATGTGCCAAGTATAAGATTCTTAATAAGGAGCCAAATACAAAGTCCATTTCTTCAAATGATGTCTTTGAGTTCAATTCCAAATTCACTGACAAAATGAGAAGGATAAAGGTGCACATAATATTGGTTCCTAAATAATAGAAAACCTTTGCACACGTTGCACCTAGGCTTTTGTTTTTGTGTTCCAACAATTTGGATTCTTTGGCTTTTCTCAACTGCAGATACCTCTTCCCCCTGTGGACGAGAAGAAGAAGGTAATTGAAGATGTTGACAAGGATAGAAGATATGCTATTGATGCCTCCATTGTGCGAATCATGAAAAGCCGTAAAGTTTTAGGTCATCAGCAGTTGGTGATGGAATGTGTAGAACAGCTTGGTCGCATGTTCAAGGTACTTGTCTTCTTCAGTTTTGAAAAAATCATTGTCAAACATATGAATATTCTATAGACTAGTAGTCTTATGCCTTTACAATGCTTTTCATGCTTAAAGCATTTACTTGATATTTGCTTCCTACTGAAGCTGATATGTTGATACTAAATACACTGTATTATTGGTCTCTTGTTTCTATTGTTGGACTTAGCTGAGCAGTTTCCATGATTGCGATATCTTTTTTTTCCTGAAGTTATCTACTGTTGGCATAGTAGTAAAATTAATTGTTTATTAAAATTATAGACACCCTTTTAATTTTTTAGATATTTCTCATAAATTTTCTGTGCATTCTTGATTTGTCACTCTTGCAGCCTGATTTCAAAGCAATTAAGAAGCGTATAGAGGATCTGATCACCAGGGATTATTTAGAGCGTGATAAGGACAACCCAAATCTTTTCAGATACTTGGCTTGATTGACCTGACCTCCAGAGAAACACAGGTGTCCTTCCTCATCTTTCATTGTTCCCAGCGAGCGCCAGCCACAGAGCTACTGAAACCTGTAGCTGCACAAACTGGCGAATTTGGGACATCTTCCTTGTACATTCATCCTGAAACAAGGTTTAATTGCATGGATATCTGCAGCAAAGAGAAGAAAATGTTAAGTGGGAAATTCTCGACTATGTTGGTAATGGGATTTGATATTGTAAACAAATGTCTCTGACCTTGCCTTTAAATATTTTTTGTTTTTAATACGACTTGTTTTCTTCTAGTATTTTGTATTATCTTTCTTCCCCACCCCATCCAAAGTGCTTTGAGCAACCGCCAAACAAAGTGATGTTCTAAAAATTACTATGTTATCCGAGACTGCTAATTGGTTATTTCTTCTACTGCATTTTGGATTGCTCAATCTTTGTTGGTAATCTCTATTCCTAGCAATTGTTTTTTGTCCGATGAGTTGCACCAGCGAAATATGATGTTAGTAATGCAGCTTGCGATGATTTGAATCTGTTTCTCGAGAGGTCAAACGCACAGATGAGGAAACCAAAGTTGGACTAATAAGGGTATGCGTTACATCTTTATTTTAGACAAAGGGTAATTATGTCGGCCATAATTTTTTCATCCAATGCCTTGAGGATCACGATCATTTTCCACGGTGGAAAACGTAGCAAATGCAATTTTATAACATCGTATCGGCGTTCAAAGAGTTAATAACTGCTGGCAAAATAAACTTTATATTGACATAATCAAGAATGTCAATGGGATAAACAATAGCTGTTCTTATCATGCACAGTTGCACACGCTGCACACCTTCGCTTGTATTAGATGATCTGAGCAGGGCCTAGGGCCCTAGACGAATATTCTCTTCATTCCAACACTCGTAAAGCAAGCGTAACTGGTTAACCGACGACAGGAAATACATGAGTTTTCATTAGATATTTTTAAAAGTTAGAACATAAAGGCAATGGTGTATTTGGTTTGACGAAATAAGATTATAAAGAATAAAAATAAATAAGGAATTAAATAAATAAATAAATAAATAAATAATATTACATTATTTAGTTAGCATTAATAATAGATCGAAAATATAATTACCTTATATGATTAATATAGGAAATATATTAAGATATTGAAAGTAACAATTAAAATATCCCTCCTAACAATATTGATATACTTATTCAAAAATCAAAATAATATTTTATATTATAATTTAAGATAATTAGCTAAATATATCTTATATTTTACTATTTTTCTCAAATTAATTCAAATATTTTATTTCACCAAATCGTATCATATACATATTGTATCCCCTGTTATTTTTTCATCCCCAGCCCCGTTAAACAGACAACGTGGCAATCGAGCATAAATTAAATTATATTTTTTATTTCAAAACTTATTTATATTACCCTTTCTCTTATTTAGGTATCTTCAACCCTGACGCCCCAAATCCCTAAATCCTCGACCATTCTCACATCCACATAATTCCACCTACATAATTCATAATTTTTGACATGAAATTATAGAAGAAAAAGAGGGCGGAGGGGGGGCGTCGGCACTTTCACATGCCCCTCCATCATCATCATCACATTCTCCATTGACGGTCGAAACACCGACTCATTATGCACGCACCCAATTTGACCTTCATCGTCCTCTTTAGTTCTGCATCATCCACTGCTTCATCTCTCTTCAACCTCCGACATCAGCCATCAAACATGAAGGGAAATCAGCGATTAGTAGTTTTGTGAACCCGAAATTGACAATCTTCGCCGTCCCAAAAGCATCCATGAGGATGTTCTACAACTTTATGTCGCAGCAGATGATGTTGCTCTCGAGCTCCTCGATCATGCAGGTACTGCAACCCCCTCGCCATGTCCAACGCGATATTGCATCTCTCCGCCCAATTTGGAGGTGTTTTTGCCTTGAAGAGTAAATCTGCCTTGAAGGGTTGAAGATACCTAAATAAGACACGTAATATAAATGAGTTTTGAAATAAAAAAATACATTTTAATCAACGTTAAATTGCCACGTCACATGTTTAACATGACTGCCAACTGTAATATTGTAGATATTATTATTTATTTTTGTTATTGTTTGTGATTGTCAACCGAGCGAGCTGATTCGAGGCCGAGCCGAGCCAAGTCGACTCATGGTCCGATGCGAGCTTGAGAGCTCGGGTAAGTTGAACCGTAGATTTTATACTTTATGTGCTTGTGTTTTGATGCTTGTATGAAGCATGAGTTTAATTAAGCTAAGACGGGTTAGCGGGTTGAATTCGGGCTCGAGGTGGATGCGGGTTTGATAAGAGTTGAGGGTTTGGGGAGAGAGTTAAGTATAACTCCCCCCCTCACCTCATAGGCATGTGGCTCCCTATTGGAGTCGTACAAAATTCTTAGAGAGATGAGCAGCTGAGCCGCCCCTCTCCACCTCTTGGAGCCGCCGCCGCCTTTGAAGGTCAGCCGTCGAAAGAGAGAGGAGCCGCCACCCCTCTCCCCCTTCCCTTGAAGTCAGCCGCCGAGGAGAAGAGCCAAGCCTACCCGAGCCCTTCTCCCCCCTCTCTTTTCCTCTCCTTTGGAAGCCAAACCGCCGGCTTGGTGGAGCCGTCGCCCCTTCCCCCTTATGGAGCCAAGCCGCCGTTGCACCCTTTAAGACCGGATTCGGAGGCCGCCGATTGAGAATTTTCCCGATTTCTTCTTCATAATCATGTGAGTGGTTTTACCCCTCATTCTCTTGAGATTCTTCTCGTGTTCTTGAGCCGATTTGGGCGTTGAGACGTTCTTATTGATTTTCGTCGATTCTCGAGTTTTGATCGTTGAATTCTTGTGTTGATATGTGGGAGGGGGCCCGAGATTCCCCTTTGTGGCTCGGCAATCCTAGGACTGCCCTAGGGGTGCTCAGCCAAGGTGGAAATAAGGGTGCCCTTGAGGTGTTTGATGAAATGCCTAAGAGAAGATTTCTTGTTTGTTTTGGAATCTATGTCTTGGATTGCTTACCTTTTTAGGTTCCTATGATGTCAATGCATGTCTTGTAATTAAATTTGTAATTTTAGTGTATTAATCATGCTTTACATAGAAAAGAATTTGATCTTGATGTCATGTGTGTTCTTGATCATGAAGCTTGAATCTTGTTTTAAAGATGATGTTGATGCTTGCTAATCTTGTTTAGCAAATATGATTTTATCCTTGTGAGATTTATCTCAATATTATAAATATATTTTGATAGTAATTAATAATTTCAATTATGTAAATTTCGGATTAATTATTTTGATATGCTGAAAACTCAATCTTGCTGAAAACTTCATGCTGAATTATTGATTTAGGGCCGATTTTGAAATCTTTGTTGTGGTGTGGATAATTTACTGAATATAGTTGTGTAACATATTATTTTGACCAGAAAACATAGTCTGGATTCATAAGACACACTTTGGAAGTTAGATTCGACTTGGGTGCACCAGGTTTGGGCTCAACAGTAAACTGAAAATAAAACCCTAATTTTGGCAAATGAAAATTCTAATTATATAATTAAAATTCAAGGGACAACATAATCTGTTAAGAGCCAACAAATTAAATTATATGCATGAAATAAAACCTCATGAGTTTATGATATTACAGGTGTAGGAGTTGGGATCAGGCATTGAGTGTGCGGTATTTCCCAATAAAGACATCCTTGAGACACCGTAGGAGACATTTGACTTAGGTCTTGTTAGCGTCATATCTTTATGAATGACGGAGAGGCTCGGATAGAAGCCGGATTGCGGGTTTGGCCCAAAAGGTTGGATGGTTAATTCCCAACCTGTGTTTAAGGAACAAGTTCGGATGAGCGAATCTCGATTATTCCTGTGTTTCTTGTGGAACAAGTTTCGACGGGCAAATCCCGATTGTTCCCAAGTTTCTATATTTTAAGGAATAAGTTCGGATGAGCGAATCCCGATTATTCCTGCGCTATCTTTAAGAAAAAGTTCGGATGGACGAATTTCGATTGTTCATGCGTTTCTCGTGGAACAAGTTCGGACGGGCAAATCCTGATTGTTCCCGAGTTGCTTTATTTAAGGAATAAGTTCGGATGAGCGAATCTCGATTATTCCTGCATTTTATCTAAGGGTTCATTTATAGGATAAGCTCGGATGAGCCAATCCCGATTATCCTCATAACCCTTGAGTGTGATGTGTTGCATTAGGGCACAGGTAGATTGAGGCCTGTTGTACTTCACTGATAAGTGAATTGATTTGTCTTTGGGCATTTGATGGCTAGTTAGCCTATTAGCTAGTCATACCACTTGATGCATTACCCTTACATGAGACATGAGCATTTTATTCTGTTATATTTATCGTTGATTTTTATGGTGGGCTCGGTAGAATCGCTCATCAAGTTCTTTTGAACTCACCCGTTGTTTTTTTTTTGTTTCTTTAATGCAGAGTCTAACCAGTGAGGTGGGCTGGAGCACTTGGCGCGGTTGAAGGGCAGAGGAGTCGCATTGATCTCATAGCAGTCCTAGTTAGGGGTCGTAGTCGAGTCTTTGGTAATTTATCATACATTTATATTTCAGTATTTTGGAATTGTAGACCTGTAGTCCCCTTAGGGACATTCTTGTCTTTTCTTCAGTTTTCATTTGTTAAGAGTAAACTATTGAACTTTGATTTATTTATTTTCACACTTTAAATACTTTGCTAAAAACTTTACATCTTAAATGAAAATCTATTTTGTTTTCTCGTTCATAATAGAAACTGCTAATCTTTTCTCTATATTTATTTATGTGTTGGCATATGCATAAGTTAGGCTGCGGGGTATAGACACGTATACCCTGGCCGGTCACGCGACCCTGAGTTGGGGCATGACAACAACAGAAAAATAACGGGGAGATACAATTGATACATTTCTAGTTAGGTAATCCACATCGGTACATGATATAATTTAGTAAAATGAAATATTTGAATAAATTTGATTTTTTTAAAAAAATATAAGATATATTTAGGTAATTATTCGATAATTTATTCTAAATAATAGTAACATATAAAAGAATAAATTAATGTAAAATAAAATATAAAAATATAAAAATATAAATTCGACAAAACCACGAAAATATTTGTTGG
Source organism: Canna indica (assembly GCA_034359265.1). NCBI lineage: Eukaryota > Viridiplantae > Streptophyta > Magnoliopsida > Zingiberales > Cannaceae > Canna > Canna indica. Next base: position 3,960,936 of record CP136898.1, on the reverse strand, counting down.
ATCATCTAAAATAATTCTATTATAAAATACTAATTGCTGGATTACAAAATATGACTTAATTAAAGATAATAATGGCCTAATTATTAATAATTTGTTGAATTAAATTTTTAAATATTAATTGCATGTAATTACTAAATGGGAAAATATATAAAAATATCCCTAACGTTTTTTAACGAATACTAAAATACTAAAATGCCCATAAGATTTTTTTTGGATAAAAAATACCCCTATAGATAAACAACGTTAATTGAGAGAAAACAGAGCTGGCGTGGTTGATGACTGTGACTGATGATGTGGACATATGGCGCACATACAGGCCAAGACGTTTTCTCACGGGTACTAAAATGCCCTTGACGTTTTCTCATGGGTACTAAAATGTCCATAACGTTTTCTCACGGGTACAAAAATACCCTTAATGTTTTCTCATGGGTATTAAAATACCCCTAACGTTTATTTTTAAGCTAAAATACCCATGAGGTTATTGAAAATGATACAAAAATGACATCAGTCTAACTTTTGTTAGGTGAGACTTAACGGAGATGTCGTGGATGTTGACAAAAATGTTGACTTTACACGTAGCGCATATGCATAGAGCAACTTGCCACGTAAGCGACACATAAGAAACCGAAAATTGAAAATTTAGAAAATAAAAACCGAAACTGAAACCATTAAATCGATTAATTGAAAAATTCGGTTCGATTCAAAACGGTTTTTCAATTAACCGAATTTTTGATTTTTTTGCTCACCCATACGATTGCGTGGCAAGTTGTTCTCTGCATGTGCACAACGTGTAAAGTCAATATCTCTATCAGTATCCATGACATCTCCGTTAAGTCTCACCTAACAAAAGTTAGCTGGGTGTTATTTTTGTACCATTTTCAATAATATCAGGGGTATTTTTAGCTCTAAAATAAACGTTAGGAGTATTTTAGTACATGTGAGAAAAAGTTAGGAGCATTTTGTACATGTGAGAAAACGTTAGGAGCATTTTAGTACCCGTGAGAAAACGTCAGGGATATTTTAGTACCCGTGAGAAAATGTCTTGGCCTGCATGCGTGCAACATGTCCACGTCATCAGTCCCAATCATCAGCCACGTCAGCTCTGTTATCTCTCAATTAACCCCGTTTACCTATACGATATTTTTGTACCTAATTCCATAACGTAAGAAGTATTTTTTATCATCAAAAAATTTTAGGAGTATTTTAGTACTCGTGAGAAAATATTAAAAATATTTTTATACCTTTTCCCTTACTAAATTATTAATTAAAATATATTGAATGTAACCGGTAGCATTATAGTATTTCCAAGCCCATCCATGGATGGGGCATTTCCCATCTATTCCATGGGGCTCACATAGGATGTTACTATTTTGCAACAAAATAAGGAAATATATAGGATCAATGATACTGTTTTATTCTTCATCTATTTTCTCCGACCAAACAAGCCCTAAGTTAGTTGAGATGTGGGAATGACTTATCCAATTTTTTTGTTTTTCTAGAGATTTTTTTCCTTTTATAAAACATAAATAAGATATCATCACCTACTAAAGCCTCATTTTAATTTTATTTAAGAGTTTATAACTGCATTGTATCTCTTATCATTAAGCTTAATTATTTTTATTTTTTTAAAAAGTACTTCAAAATATAATATTTTTTAGGCAAGTTCAATTTATAATTATAAATGAAGAAATCTAAAGTTAATTAAATATCCATAATAATTTTGGGTGACATACTCAAATTTTGCCTTCTCCATTTAACATTTTTCACATAAATATCAACCGTTTGTTACAAAAGTCATAGGTCACAAAAAAGAAACCACAATGAAAAGAATCGAAGATTATTACGGAATAGAAAAAAAGGAAAAAGAAGGACATACATACATACATCACCAATTAAAGAATAACCATTTATTTACTCTCATTAAAAACAATCTATTTTGCATTCATCTTTTACCAATTTAGACCTTAATGGAGTTTTATCACATACCAAGCTATAGACTTGTCGTTATTGGTAGAAATGGACGGAAAGGTGTTATACGTTCTTTCTTTTAGAGTAAATACTTGGAAAAAAATATGAACTGTGACTTTTTTTAATTTTAGTAGGAAGTATTTTCGTTATCATGGAAATACACAAACTTTTAATCGATTATCATGTTTGGCACGATATGAGCCAAACTGTCAATTTTAACAGAAAATATTGATGTGTACCTCAACGACAATGACATGACAAGCGGATGTCCTAGTTGGTGTCACACCCACCAGCCGAGTGGGGTCTTCAAGGTGAATTACCATTTTGTCTATTGCCAACCTCTCATATATGTTAATCGGGGATGTGCAAAATGATATTTTCACTTGGTCGTCTTCAATTTGGGATGACAAGTCCAAGGCGCGCAAGGCCCTCTACGCGACTACGTCGCACTCGTTGTGAAGAAGAAGTGGGCGGTGAACTCGTCCTTCATGGCCCTCTACGTCTTCGCATTGTATGGGTGGTTATCGGCTTTCGCATGGCCTTCGACGAGTGGCTCCTCCCATTCTGGGGCAAGGCCGATCCTGCCCTTGGCTAGTCCTATCTTGTCCATCACGCTCGGCTGCCAGCCACCACCCATTTCTTCTGCAATGACACGATGGAGAATCCAATGGGGGAGCCATTCTACCAGCATAGGGTTGTCCACTATTCGGGTCACACTGAACCGAACCAAACCGAGATTTTCGGTTTGGTTCGATTTCAATGGTAGCATGTTCGGTTCTTGACCCGAATCGAACCCGAATAGTGGGTTTCGGTTCCCGAAATTCGGGAACCGAACCAAACCGAAAATCGAACAAAATAAAAAAAATAATTTCTTGTTTTTTTATTACACTGAGTAATTAGTAAGTTAGGTTGTTAGGGTTCCTCGGCAAAATTAATTAGTTTACTAAGGTAATTAGTTTACCTCAGTAAAATTAATTTTGAATTGAACAATAGAGCTATGAAGTTTTCTTTCACAATATGAAATATGAATTGAAGTATAATGTTGAATTGAAGTTTTCTTTCATTCTTTCACAGTATGAAAATTTTGGTTTTTTCAGTTTGGAAATCGAACTGAACCGAATAATTTCAGTTCAGGTTAAATCAGTTTAGGACCTATTCGGTTCGGGTTTGGGTTCGGGTTGGAATTTCAGGAAGAAGAAAAATTCGATTTGGTTTAATTCAGTTCGGTTTGAACTGAATAGACAACCCTATACGAGCATGCCTCCCTCGTCTACTTCAAGTTCATGTTCACCGCCATCACCCTCATTCTCTTCGCTGGCTCCGTGCTTGGCCGCATGAACATTAAAGCTTGGATGGACTTCATCCCCCTATGTCTCCTATTTTCCTACACCGTCGGCACCTTCAGCCTATGGGCCGGTGACTTCCTCTACCACTGGGGCGTCATCGACTACTGGGTATGTACGTTATCCATCTGTCCTCTGGCATACCCAGCTTCACTACCACCCACTGAGTACACACAGACTTATCTTCATTATGAAGTAGTCCTCTAGCGTAGCCGATTTCACTACCACCTTACTACAAAAAAAATTGGAATTACTAACAAGCTGTTTTTGCCATAGTAGTGATATACAGTGGCAAAATGATGATTCAGTGGCAAAAAAGTGCTCGCCAGCCATTTGTCATATTAGGCGCCACTGCGTAGTAGTTCCCGACGAAGACTCTATGCCTAGATCGCCGCTCAATACAGTTCCATGTGTGGCACACCAGCACCACCGCATTTCGATCGACGTCTCCCGGGAGGAAGGAGAATACATGCTCCCATACCTCGTTCGAAAACGCCGTTGTTGGTGTCCACCTGGAGCCCCTAGCCATTCCGGTTCGTCCAATCAGTGGTGCTACGCTGCCGCCGCCGCTACGGGAAGGGAGGCGACAACTGTTGGGAACCCCATGATGGGCAAGGGATGATGTGAGGAGAGGAGAGTTTTGGGTAGTGTCCTTGGATTTGAAGCGAACTCGGATTTGAATTGATGCGTCGTGGGGAGAGATGTCAGCTGTCAAAATTTGGTGGCAAAAATGATTTTGGGGAAACGGATTTCAAGGGGGGGGGGCAAAAATACCCGCCTAAAGTTTTACCTGTTTTTAAAAATTAATTTATTATCTATGGCACGCGTAATTTGTCACAATAAATAATTATGTGTATGACAAATATGTTGTCGCAAATAGTTATCAAAGAATATTCTAACAAAGTTATGGCAAAAATGTTGTCGCAAACGCTTGCCACAGAATATCGTGACAAACTTATGGTAAAAAAGTTGTCGCAAATGTTTGCCACTTAGAAAGAAAGATTCCTTCATACGATACACACTAGATAAGAATATAACTGTACATGAAGGTGAGGTGACACTTGTCCTTGATGTTTATCCATCCAGCTCATTTCTGCATTATTGGTCTGCATTTCAAAAATCCTCAAGAGATTTTTAACGAAGAAAAGGCAAAAAGTAAACAAATATGACTTCCAGAACCGAGACAATTGCTCCCAGACCTTCTATCTCTTCGAGAGATAGTAATAATCAACAAACAACTTTGGATGACCAAATACGCGGATACAGGCTTGGAAGCCGCCTCCGCTTTGAAGCACAAAGGTCACACTTGTGCAGATCCAAGAACCAAACGTGAATGTTTTAAATTAGTGGCAAAACCAATTGCCATAAATTTAAAAAAATTATAAATTTTGAACTTTGACTCGATTATTAGTGGCAAACATAGTGACAAAATTTAAAAAATTATCGCAAATGGATCGAACTCATACTTTTAACCATAAAAATAATTTTGCCACAAATTTCGTTGTAGATTACACCTTTTATGACCAATTGCTGTTGGCAACTCCAAAATTTTACCATAAATTTTTATTTTTTTTTGTAGTGCCTACTAGGTACACACGAACTGATCTCAGTTATGCAGTACTAATTAATTACTTGATCGCCTAGATCATCTTCTTCCTCAAGGTTGGGGTGAGATTGAAGAGCGATAAGGAAAGGTTCTCACCAAACAACACATTGCTGATGTTGACGAGAGCAGGGCTAGTTGTTGTGGCTAGGCTGGTCGGGATTCATCGGAGGCGCCCCGTACGCGGATAAGATAATCTCGTTGGTGGCGGTGCTCAACACGCATGTCTGCACCGCCACTGGTTTGCCGACTTAGACTTGCCTAAACGTGGCCTTCTTCTGTAAGCCATTGGTGATTAGAGCTGTGCATGGCATGGAGTTTAATGAGGTTGCCGTCCCAAATTGAAGGACAAGGTGACCATTTTGCCCACCCCAGGTTAACATACATGAGAGGTTAGAGACAAGCAAAATGGTAATTTGTTTTGAAGACCCCACTCGGCTGGTGGGTGCGACACTAACTAGGACATTTGTTTGTCATGTCGCCGTCGTTAACGTGATACATCAGTATTCTCTGTTAAAATTGATGGATGGTCAGCTCACGTCGTGCTAAACGTGACAACGGATCAAAAAGTTATGTATTTCCATATTAACATAAAGACTTTATGCTAAAATTAGAAAAAGGTCAAAGTTCGTGTTATTTTTTTCGAGTATTTACTCTTTGTTTTACTTGTGGCAATAAATTATGTCCTGAAAGTTACGCCCGTGGTTTCCATTACTAACCTACGTAATACCGTCTGTCAGCTATATGCATTTGTATTACCATAGTGCCCTCGCAGATACACAACCTTTATTTCAATACCAAAATTAATAACAAAACTCGCAATATAAAATACCAATCAATCGGTTTCTTATAGAAATAAATTGATTTTCAACTATGGTTCTATAACCAAATAGATTGTATTTGCTAAATGTCGTCTTCTATTCATTTTAAAAAACAATCTAACGAAATTTTAACCAACAAAACACAAGATTATTTAATTTATGTTATACAAGTAGACAACAAGTGGCCATATCGGTAATTTTGAAGAACTTCAGGGGCCTTTTGGGAACCAGCAAAGTTTGGATAAATTACCATTGACGGACGTTAGATTCCCACCTCCCCCTCGGCGGGTATATAAGCCAACATATGAGAAGCTCTTCCGCAACAAAAACCAAAGCCACAGAGGAAGTAGAATATATAGAAGCACAAGAGAGATAACACTCTCCTTCTCCCTCTCATCGATCTCCTTAGCCTCCCTCCTTCCTCTTCACCTGTCATCGTGAATGGACTCATTCGACGCTAACCCTGGGAGGGAAAAGCACACTGAAGATCTGAATGGCGGGCTTGAAGGTGCTCGACGTCTCTTCCTTGAGAGTTTATAGCGAGAGATCCAATTCATAACACTGCAGGTTGCTTGTTCTGATCGATGTATCCTTTTTTGTTTGCTTTGTTGCAGAGTCGGTCTGGAAACTAGAATTGGACGACAAGGAGACAACGCCTCGGCCGCCACCACTGGCGCCGTCATTCGTGTACCTCGAGAGAGACCCCCGCAAGCCTTGCTTCTACTTTCTGCGGAACGGGCACTGCGGCTTCGGCGACGCCTGCCGCTATTATCATCCTCGTGGTCGCCGGACGGTAACGATCAATCTCCCTGATTGCTATTTGCAATTAAGCTTTTGGTTTACTCTCATATATTCGAAGTTATCCTTTCTGCTTGATGTTTCCGTTTGCATGCATGCACGATATTATTCTTCGCATATTTGTCTTCGATCTTTTGATCAAATTTATCACTTCGAAAAACTTCTTTAGGCCAACATAGTAGCAAAAACTGGATCTGCTGAACGCACAGAGGACAGAAGCCGATCAATATGCCGGGTATATATTTGTACTCAACCACTTGGAGTTGTGCTTTATAAGACACCGATGATTCATTGATTCTTAGTAGCAAAATATCTTCTTCCATTCGGTCTTTCAGGTTCGATACTAATAGCTTTGTTTATTTTGCAGTATTTTGCCAGGTATGCGACTTGCAAGTTTGGTGATGCATGCAAGTTTGAACACCCACAAGGAGACAGATCCGTGCTACTGAGGACGACGAACAAATATGGATATCCATTGCGCCCGGTTAGGCTTCCGCTTTTATAGTTTCATTTGCCTAATTTTGTTTCTGATTCATGTGTGAAGTTCTAATTCTTCTATATATCACGAACCTTCATAAAAATTCAGGGCGAGAAGGATTGCTCATATTATATGAAGACAGGCCAGTGCAAGTTTGGTTTGACGTGCAAATTCAATCACCCTGAATTGTTTGGTTCCCCCCTGAGGTTGTTTCCATCGTCATCTCAATTCAAGTTTCAGCCTCCTTCAGCATCTCTCCCCCAGCAGTACCCTGCGACATCCAGTTCAGAACCTCCCATGCCACCAATGCTGCCTGCACCCTATACTTCAGGATCTTATGGCCCAGTGCTATTCTTCCCTGGTCTCGTTCCAGATCTTTGCTGGACTAATTCTTCGGTTTGTAGCCCTCTTCTCCTCCATCAATTAATGTACTTTCTCAAGGTTGTTGATATTTCAATGCATGTTTCTTGTGAATCAGGGCCCTGTGCCTCCCTTCATATCTGCTGATGGACAAGAAGAATCAAGCCATGGTTCGATGATGATGGCGTCGTTCCCTCCTTTCTTTCCAGGTTGTACTGAAACTTATACTTATCCGGGAGAATCATCATATGATTCTTCAATGTTTCGTCCGCCTCATGCTGCTGCTCTTCGGAGGGCGTCACCGTATGGATCGGGAGATGAGCTTTCTCCCTGCTCAACTACGGATTCCTCAGCTGTGCCATCCACTAATGATGAGGCTGAACATGAACACATGCTCCCAGAGAGACTTGATGACCCTGACTTCGAGGACTATGCAGCATCAGGTTTTTATTAAATTTGGTTCATGCTGCAATTTATGATCATCCTCCAGATAAAATTTCACCAAAAAATAAGTTGTACCTTTGCCATCTTTCCCTTTGAATTTCATCAGTGGCTTTCTTTTTTCTTTTCTGGAAAAGAAGAGTGTCCTAATTTCCATCTATCCAAATTGTGAAACAACCTAAAGCCTGATGTCAGATGTGGTATTGTAGTTATGTTGCTTCCATCTTTCATAATAATTTGGAAACTGAATTGGTATGAAGCAATGTTTCGTTTGAAAGACTGATTGATTGTTTGGTTGTTAAACTATTATTTTCTTACAAATGTCTGAAATATGTTGGTTTTACCATATTGCTCTTTGTATGTATGTCAGAACTTATGCTCAATTATACCATTTAGTCAGAATTGCATGCGTAGTCCCCATTTTTTGTTTGTCATTCACCGAATTGTTTCTTTTTCTTTTTTTTCTCCAAACCAATTCAAGTTGCCAAAGAGTATTTGTTTGTCAAGGACTGTCAACTATTTTTTTTTCCACATTAGAGTTGACTCATTGGATACCATAAATTTTGCTTAAATAAAACATATGAAAAACAACCATTTTGAAGCTGCTTATTCACGTTAGAACAGTATATGAATTCTCATTCAGATGAATAAGTTGTCAAATGGTGGCATTGTTTCTCATTAATCAAAGACTAATGATAAGTGGGTTAAAACAAAGGATTGATGCATGTGTTGTTAGATTCTTTGTCATGGTATCTTTTTTTAAAAAAAAGAAGAAGCCTGCACTCCATTCAATAGTGATGAAAGGGTACATGTGTTGCAGTAGTGACTAGAAGAAAACAAGAAGTGCAAATGGAAAAGAAAAAATATATAAAACCACTATAATCAAGCATTACACAGATCCCAAAAATTCGCCGCAGAGGTTGCCATTTGTTGTATTGTTGAAACTTCGTTCTTGAAAGCTCGTGAGTTTCTTTCAAACCAGCTCCATACCAAGATCAAACGTGTCCATGTTGGGAATAAGAAACAAGATAAAAACGAAACACACAAGAACACACAAGATTTACGTGGTTTGGCGAAATTGCCAACATCCACGACTGCACAGGAAGTTCTTCTTTCTATTAGGGTTTCTCATATACAAGAGAGCTATTACATTTGAGTTTATATAGGGCGACACAGGCCCACAACCCAAAGGGTCCAAAAAAATTTTCCCAAAACTCTGCATAGAATAAGATAAAAGGGTTTGGACAGATTAGTCGCCACACATCCCAACAATCTGCACCATCGCTGTTTTGGTCAACCTGCCCTTGTAGGAATCTCACGGTGAGATTGAAAGTGAGAAGGATGTATTCTTAATCAGGGATAGAAACACATCCCACCCATAGGAACTAAAAGGACAAGATTTGAAAAGATGCTTATGTGATTCTCAGTGACCAAAGAAGGCAAGAAGTGTCTGAAGTGATACCTCATCGAAGAAGCCGGTCCCTGGTTAATTGCCTCTTCCTTACCCGGAGCAAGCCAAATATTGAAATTTTCGGAGGAAGTTTATGCTGCCAAAGGAATTGATGATATCTGTTTGTTACTATGCGATCAACAAGCAGTATAGGCTTTTTGTCATGAAGGACCCGTCAATCGTCCACTTCCACCGAACAAGGTCCTCACCGAGAGGACTTTGAACCAACTCTAGGTCCCGAGCCAAAGAGGTTAGGCTATCACCATCAACCAACGTGGAGAAGGAGACATCCCACCCTACAAAATGTCCTTCGCTATTAGTAGTCCTAGCTTTGGAGATGAAATAGTCCGACTTGTCCGCAAGAAAGAAAAGAGAAGGATATTTATCAGCCAAGCAACCTCCGAACAACCACCTATTCGTCCACAATTTGATCCTATCGCTGTGGCCAACTTGGAAGGAGATACAAGAGAGCAAAGTCTCAAATAGATGAGACAAGTCCTTCTATATTGGCGAGGCAAGTCTGAAGAAGCTACTACTATTGTTCCAGCGGAGATAGTCCCCATATATTTGCCCAAGGATGTCAACCCAAACTAGATCATGCCTCTGAATCAATCTCCAAAACCAAGAGCTCAATCTAGCCTTGTTGTGAGCGCACAAGTCAATTATTCTAAGACCACCCTCACTCTTCAGACAAGTGACAGGTTCTAGCCAATCAAACATCTCCCCTTCACCGAAGAACCATCCATCCCAACCCAGAAAAAATTTCCCGCGTCTACTTTCGATCATGTCGATGACCCATTTTGGTGCTTCATATATGGAGAGCAAGTAAGTAGTAGTGGAAGTGATGACACTGTTGATTAAGGTGAGACGACCAGCTCGAGATAGAAGTTTGCCATGCCAATTTCCTAATGTGTTGTCTATTCTGGAGATCAATCTCAACCAATCTTCCTTATGTGACCACCCCACTCTGATCAGGGGTAGGCCCAAATAGTTCAAGGGGAAAGTAGCAACTTGACACCCAATCTCAGTACGTAGCTAGTGTACCAGTATCTGCCGAATCCTCCTTTAAACAGAGTATACTAGTTTTGCTCAGGTCCACTTTAAGTCGAACCACGAGTTCAAAACATTTGAGAAGCAAAAGCAAATTTCTAAAGCTATCTATGCCATTCTTGCATAAAAGAATTCGATCATCTGCAAAAATAAAATGGGTGATACCTCCGTTGACTCTATGTGCCAAGACTCCCTCCACGTATTGCTTGCTGACAACAAGATCAATCAAATGTTATCTAGTGTTGGTTTCTTTTCCCCTTAGATCCTTTTTGTCATGGTCTCAAGTATAACATTTTCAAAAGGTTAAAAAACTGGTGTTAGAAAAATCTAAGGGCGCATTTGTTTGCGAATTTTTTTTAAGGAAGTTTCATTTCATGATAACTGAAATGGGTTTTCGAGTTTCGGATTTTTGGTTTTGGTTTTTTGTTTGGCGAAAACGTGTTTGTTTAACATGTCATGTTTTCATGTTTCGCGAAACTCTTATCCCAAAAAGGTCGCGAAAACACGAAAAACTACTCAAAGTAGTTTTCGCGCTTGTGTGTATTTGGGTGTTTCGCGAAACACGAACCGAAACTTGCCCATGTTTTGGTCAACAAACAACGTTTCGAGCCACATTTCAGTTTCGGGCAAAAACGAAAATTGAAAACGAGGCTAACAAACACGCCCTAACCAACCTAACCCAACTTGACACAAAAACTCGACCTTTCGAGTTTAGAGTTTTTTGGGAAAGGATTATTGTTGGATGAACAGTACCGTGAGAAGGCGTTTTGGATTCCTGTGGTGCAAGATTAAATACAGATAAAAGAACAAAAAAATATGGATTATGTAGTCTGGTTGGTGGCAAAAGGTCTTGTATGTTCTTTTGGATGCATTCGTTTCTTTTCCATCCACCTAATTAAAACTCTCTTGATTTTTAGGTTTTATAAATGATTTAATTATTTTATCTTTAAATAGAACAATATAGTGGATATACCAATTTTTCATTCCCAAGCCTTCAGTTTGGATCATGGTATTTATGTTTTAATCCGTGTTTCTCTTGTTTTTGCAGGCAAGCAGAAGTGACAAGTGATGCATTATGAAGTTACCCATCGCTCCTGCTGGCATTGAGAGCGATTAATTGATGATAAAACTTGAATATGTTTGGAGGTTGCTGCAATGTGGATACTGATATTGAATGAGTTATACTGATAATGTAAGATGGAATCATGAAATGCATTATGGACCATTTTGTTTAACTCCCTTTTGGTGGGATAATGTTCATATGTTGGTCTGGAATAAGTTGGTCATAATTACTATCTTTGTGGTTTTAAAAGTTGGATTAATGGATATAGGTTGCATATAGTCAAATAAAAGTGCCTCTTCATTATCAAATCAAGAATTCAACGAATTATGTCATGTTGCAAGATGATTTGGGTTCTTACATGAAACCTTGGTCTTGAATTCGAAAGCCTCGTTATATGTTGCTCAGAGTATCTTCTTGGAATTTATTTTGTGTTTCTCATAAAATTCGGATATTAAGTTCTTACTGATTGTTATTATGATATTGTGTCAAATGAATTTACAGAGGAAAAAAACTGATAAATGCTTTCCATTCCATTTAGTTAGATCAATTATGCTCTCAACCAAGTCAAGCATCTCTCTAAGAAAAGTTAAGAGCTCTTTGGTTAAGCTGCAAACTATAGTAGATGGATTCAACACTTTAATTTGAGAAGGCTACTACACGTTAGAGAATGCTGATGGCGTTCGATTTATAGGAATGATTCAGTGTTTACATATACGATTCTAGAGGCCAAAAAAGACAACTATGAGTTTAATCCCACATCGGTTGATACGGGTTGAAACCTGAATTGGCGAGGTGTATAAGTATCGATGCAGCTCCTACGTTTCTCCATACTTACCTGGACGGGGTCTTTAGGCGAACAAGAAGGCCTATGGCTTAGGTCAGCGGCTTCCATTGCACTTGGGAGGCGTGCTGGCTTACCATCTCCCCAAGTGGGAGAGTGGACGTCATAATTTGTGTTATAGGGGGTACGCGTTCGCGCGGCCCCTGCCCAAAAATGTATAATATTTTGGTACATTGCAGTCTATTAAAAATCAAGTTCGCATAGAAATATTTCACAAACCGAAATTTGGTTGCTTTCTATTTGTAAATAAATCAGCTTGTCTATCTTCAGTCTTGATATTGAAAACTTTGGACATGCTTGAAGTATATGTAAAGTGGCTTTCTCGCATTACCCTGGATCTAAGCAACATTCAGTTGTTCCTTTCTTCGGTGATCCCATCCAACACGTCCTTCTCGACTCATAATTGATGAACATATTTTTTTTCGACAATTTAGTCTTATGGCTGGTGTACTAATGGACTTTAACAGCTAGCCGCCTGTCACAATTTCCACCAGCATTGTCTTCTTCAGTTCTTCTTCAACAGAGAGGCTGATATCTTAAGAATTAATACAGTTCCATCAGAAGAGAGGATGTTAGGAGATCTTTAATCCTTAAAAATTATTAGTTACTGCCATCTAAAATTCATCCATTGAGATCTTGATAATTGCGTGAGCTGAATACCTAGGGGATGTTCACAGGTCGGGTCGGGTTTGGAGAAAATCGGCCCGACCCAACTAACAACAATCTGGTCGGGCTTGAAAGTAAAATTTTTTTGAACCCCATCCGACCCGACCCGCCCGAAATCGGATCGGATCGGGTCGGGTAGTCGGGTTACCCGTTAAAAATAAAAAAAAAAAATTTTAAAAAAATATCTTCACGCGCCAAACGCGCGTCTGGCGCGTGAAGATGCGCTTGACGCATTGGGAAGACGCGTCTTCCCAAGACACGAAGCAGCGTCCAGCGTGGATGCTGCTTCTTGGGAAGAGGCGGCCCGCGTGGCCGCACCTCTTGGGAAGACGCGACCACGTGGGCCGCTGCGCCTCGGGAAGACACGGCCCGACGTGGCCCGCGTCTTCCCGAACCTATTAAATTGATTTTTTAATATATATATATATATATAATAATAATAATAATAAATATAATTAATCAGGTAATCGTTGTGTAATCGGGTTCCGAACCTTAAAACCTGAGACCCGACCCGATTATAGTCGGGTTTGAAAAAACTGAACCCGACCCGGCCCGATTAGTTCGGGTTGGGTCAAATTTTCGGGTTCATTGGGTCGGGTTTGACCCATGAACAGCCCTATGAATACCTATATTTGGGTGGATAACATATATTTGCCTCTTTATATTGGAGAGATCTAAAAATTTAAGTTCAAAATTAACAAGATCCACTAGCAAAAGAATGTACTCCACATGCTCTTGAGACAATGCTTATGGCCGTTGATTTATAATGTGGATTTTGACAGACGTTGATAAGGCACGCCAGCATTCTACGGCAAGGATTAGCGCCATATAGGGGGATTACTAAATGATTGGTTTTAGTCCCACATGAAAGAAATATAGCTTGAGTTTGTGAATGGAAAAGCTATAAAATGCAAAGGAGGCCCGTCGTTGCTCCATACTTACCTGGACGGGGTCTATGGGCGAACAGGAAGGCTCATGGCCTAGGTCATTGGCCTCCATTGCACTTGGGAGGGGCACTGATCTACCATCTCCCCAAGTGGGAGAGTGGACGTCATAATTTGTGGTAGAGGGGGTACGCGTCCGCGCGGCCCCTGCCAATTTTATTTCAATATCTGTTATCTAACGATGAATTTGTGCCAATTTTATTTCAATATCTGTTATCTAATGATGAATTTGTTTTAGATTGCAGATTAGATTTCTTTATGCTATCTCAGTCCCTGCTATTTTTTTCCGACAACGGTTAGATCTCTATTGTTGTAAGTTCAATTTTATCGATTTGCCCATTATGGTGAGAAACAGAAACACTCATGTCTATCGCTATTTAGTGTTTCTGAGATTGTTCTTAATTATGATGGCATAGGCAATTACCATCCTGCCTCTACCGTCAAATATCACACATCTGGTTGTTTATGGTGTAAACCCTAGCTGTACTTCTCGACCCCACTAAGAATGTTATTGTCGTAGCCTCATTAAGGATGTTTGCATGTTCAGGCTAATTCTAGTATTTAAGTATAATTACCAAATAAATGGCACCTTTAGAGAGTTATTTGAGTGTGGAAGGATTCTTTTATTTGGTCCAATTATCCTCATTTTCATATCTCAGGGCTTTGAATGTTTCAGCAATCCATTTCCAAAATTTGTGTGTTTTTGCAAGATCTCATTAGATTGTAAGATTAGACTTTTATAAGGTGTCTTTCCACCACCAGAATATTCATGCATATATTGGTTACTATGTTTAGAATTCATCTGTTTTTCAGACATGTAATAAGGTGATTAGTCCTCGTGACCTGATATATAGATTTAACATATAATGCAACCTAACCCGAAAAAAGTTGAACACAAAACATCACATACATATATATGAATAGTTATCAAATTTCAGGCTGCACTTATAAGAATGTGTTGTGGTGTCATTTGTTCATGCGATTCCCCAAATCTTTTGGTGTGTGGGGCATCTTTTTCAACACTATTTGGGTGTATAATATGCCAACTTGGTAATGGATTTATCAGCTTGGATTGCCCATAATCTGATTTTGGCAGTGCTTGAATTCGAATGCTTCTCTTTCTTTACTAAAAGCATCCCAGATAAATTTTCAATGATAACTCCCAAACAAAAGGTTGTAGGTTAAGATTGTATTCATGTATCTTCTTTTAAGAAATATTCAATTCAAGAGGTGGAGAATACAATGGGATGGGGTCGTATTCATGAATCTTAATGCCAATAAATGGCTGCATGTAGATAACTATATTGGGTGGAATGATTAATTTGTTTTAAAGAATGTACATCAAAGATCTAATAAAGGTTCCATTGGACTACTGTAATATTGGATCCTTATAACTTTTCGTGGTGACCTTCACCCGTAGAGAATTCATGCATTTTTTTTTTGAAAAATATGAAATTTGTATTTATCAAGAGCAATAAGAGAGAGGGAATAAGGTAGATACTTAAAATAATTATACAGTTATTTAGAAGGACATTAACAATTTAAAGAAAATATATCATTCAATTGCTAGCTCAATCGCAGGCGGATTGATCATGTCTGTAGCATTGTGTTTTTTCGTACCAAATTTTTCGATGTCGTACCGCTTATCCGATTTAAACATGTGTCATCTTTCAGAAAATCGAGCGCCGATTTCCATAGTACCGGCGCTAGCTCCAAGCTGGCTCTGGTTCCAAGTTGGCACATGACATAGGCGCCAATAAATTTATGACAGTATTATGATATTTTGTTGTAGTGAAAGTAGGGGTGAGCACGAGTCAGGACGTCTCGGTCCCGCCCGACCCAAAAGTTCGAGAAAAATCCTATTCCGGTTCAAAATCGGGACGGGACCAGGACAAATATGTTCTTTAATCAAGACGACATAAAAAAATCGGGTTATGATATAAGTAATATTTTTATATGTTTATGTTGGTATATGATGATTTTCCATTTTATAGGTTATTGTCTTTTGATTCTTATCCAACTCACTGGAATTCTAAAAGAAAATTAATTTCATTGTTTTATTGTTGATTTTGGTCATTTGTTTTTTTCCTAGATGTGTATATGTTTCTTTATATTTATCTCTTTGTCTGAACTAAACTATTGGCTCCAAATACAGGATGATACATACACACTTAGGTTTCCACATCTACTACACAAGCATCATCTACAATTAGCTGTAAATCATGGTTATTACTTTATATTGTACATGATGCGTTAATCATTTAATGTAGATATTATTTTCATTTTGTAGAAAAATACAGTATTAACAAATTCGTGACGTCCCAGTCCTGTCCCAAAAAATTTGGGAGTGTGTAAAATTTGGATGCTTCATATTCGGGACAGGGTCTGAGACACTTTTAATTTGTGTCGACGGATCGAAATATGCTAAATCTCAGGATGTCCCGTAAATCCCGGTCCCGTCCCGACCTATACTCATCCCTTAGAGGAAGCCATGTGGTGTTTGTGAGTCCCAACATTTTTAGTACCTATAGAGAACCGAGTGGTAAGTAGAATTCATGTAAATCCTTGGTTCCCGATGATAAGGATATAGTTAGTTTGCCTTATTGAGTTATTGGAAGTAGAGCATTCAACTTGCCTCTTGTTTTATAAGATCTTAACATGAGGATTATATACTGAAGAACAAACACATGGTTATTGTTTCTTAGGGTCTGTTTGGATACTGTTTGGATACGGAGGGGAGGGGAGGGAAAGGGAGGGTAAATTTAATTTAATTTTGTTTGGGTAAAATTTAATTTTGTTGGGATATAGTTTAATAAGGGGAAGGGAAGGGAAGAGAAAAGTTAACATTGTTTAGATGTACCTTATAAGGGGAAAGAAGAGGAATTAATTTTTTTATTTAATAGACAATTATACTCTTTTTTTTTGTGTTATATATATGTTTTCTTTTTTTAACCATTCCTATTCCTATAGATATTATGACATTTTTATCTTTGGCCGACTACAAATATTAGGATTAGGCAGAAGAAAAAATGGAGAATGAGAACATTGTACAGAACCTGCAAATTCCAATTGATATGGAAAAGAAAACCCAAAAAATTCATACAAAACTGCATATGTAATGTTTCACAACCAATTTCAGTCTCTCTCTTTTTATTTTGTCGTTTGTATTCAATAGGGATGAGAAGATGTGACTAGAGTTTAATGAGATATTATAAATTTATTAAAATAATAAGGGCAATTTTATAAATTTATTTTGGATGAGTTTTTTATAGCTGTAATTACCCACATTCAACCTCAAATTGAGGTTGAAAGAAATTTATTGATTTGACAGGAACTAAGATAAATAATTTCCCTCCAATCTTTTTTCCCTCCAATCTTTTTTCCCTCCATTCAAACCAAACAAGGAAAATTTGTGCTCTTCCTTTCATTCTCCCTTTAACCCCAATCTAAATAGATCCTTAGATTTGCATTTTGCAAGTCCGGCACTAGGTAATCATTATATATATATAAACAAAATGCAGCCCTGCCATATGGTACTTTTTCAAGAAAAATTTGTTGAGGTGACATTTTCTATTTTTTATTTTTTTATAAAAAAATTCTCTCTCTATGGTGTAAAGTAAGCAACATTCTCTCTCTCTCACCGCTCTCTAACATTTATTTTGATTGTCTCTATTTTTATTTTATTTTAATTGTAGGTAAAATAACATCATCTTTCATGAGATATACTTATACAATATTTTTAAAATTTTTATAAAAGATAGTATGATGATAAAGTTAAGTCTCGTGAGATATCAATTTATAAAATTTAAAAAAATTAAGAGAAAATAAATTAATCCACGTGAGACTAAAAACATTATATTTATGATGATTAAGATTAAGTAAAAAAATTCTTTTAACCCATGTGGGACTAAACATGATATATTTGATTTTAATAATATTTAGTTTAATTTTGTGTCAGATTTCTACTTTCGTCATTGATTTGTTAGTATTATTTGGTGGCCAAATGACAGATTCTTTGATGGATATGAAGAAAAATTTTTAGCAACAAATTAGTGTCGGAATATTGGAGATAAAAATGAAATCAGTCAATGTTCCATCACTGATGCTATTTATTAAAAAATCTAAGCAAAAATTGATCAAAAATTTTGTGACAGATTTTTGACGGAATTATCTTGTGTTAGATTTTTCGTCACTAATCTGTCACTATTTTGGAAAAAAAGTTCATTTCACTCTGTCATAAATCTGTCACAGTTTGCGATAGATTTTAGCCGTCATAAAATTTTCGTCACTGGTGTTCATTTTTCTTGTAGTGAAATTTAGATATTTAAATTTAAATTTAAATATATAATCTTTTCATTGCATATATTTATTTGATCAATTAATGTTACATATGCAGTCAATTAACCCTCATTCACACTTAATTCTCATTGAACATTATTTTTTTATCAATTAATGCTTATTATGTATATTTCCTTGCATTTTCTTTTTTTATAGTAGAAAAATGTTCAATTTCGTCAATTATTGCCGCATCATGTAGTCAATTAATTTGTATTATTAAATTTCATATTAAATCTTAATTACACTTTATAACAAAATTCCACATTAAATTTTATTAAAGTTTAATTACTTACGAAGAATTATTTATGTAGTGAAGTCAAAAAATTTCCCTTTAAAATATTAATATTGATTCTAAATTTATATTTTCTTAATTTTTTACTCTTTTATAATTATAAATTTTACATTATTTAAAATATTTCTTAATATTACAGTTGTTTTTTATATTAGTTTTGTGCTTTTAAAATATCACTTTTCCCCATTTTTAATGAAATCATATAATTTAATTTTTTGGGTAAATTACACTGATCTCTCCTCTATTTGTAATTTTGTCTTGTGACCCCCTTGAGTTTGGTAAAAGATTACACAAACATCTCGTATTAACAGAAATTGTTAGTGGAGTGTGTGTCATGTGCACTGCACATGCTTACTAATCACAAAAATACCATTATATCATTTAACTCTCAATCTCTCATATTTTCAGCACATGAATGCTTAACATTTAATTTTCACATTTAACTAGCATTAATTTCATAAAAAATGTTAAATAATAAAATAATTTCTTAATTTTTTTTATTTTTAATATATTTATTCAATTATTTTATGCATGACTTTTAATAATTTTTCAGCGAGGCACATAAGGGAGAAATCACATATTGCATTTAACAACATTAGTTACAAGGGAGACGAGTGTCATGACGAGTGTCATCTGGATAAATAGAGGAGAGGTCAGTGTAATTTATCCTAATTTTTCTTATTTAGGAATTAGTTTTCTATACTTATGCAATTTGAATTGGTATAATTTGCTTTATATTTGTGTTATATTTTACGTTAACTCTTAGAAATATTAATGTTTTTTTTGTATTTTTATATAGTATTATTTGCTTTGATATAGTTTTGACTTTTTTATTCAAAAATGTATAGTATTCCAATTCTTTTACTAAAAAAATTGCTCTAAATATATACAAATTGATTTTGAGAAAATATTTTCATTATTATTATTATTATTTAATTTGGGAACATATTCAATTTTGTCACTCCCCAACTCAGGATCACGTGACCGGCTAGGGTATATATGTCAATACACCGAAACCTAACTCATGCATACAACCACGCAGATGTAAAGACAAAATGGAAGCTAATCATGAAATAAAGTAAGGTTCGAGTATGAAATAAATGTATGTTCAAAGGAAATTACAGACTCCAATATCCCAAATTACATCACTATGCATGAAAGAAAATCAAGACTCGATTATGACTCCCTAAACTCAGCCTGCTACGAGATCATCGGTGTCGTTTGCCCCTCCAGCCGCACCATGTACTCTAGTCAATACCTCACTGGTCAGGCTCTGCAAAACAAAAATTAAACAAACATAAGTCCATGAGGAACTCAGTGAGTAGCCTTGCCGAACCTCTTCCTAAATCCCAAATCATAAATATATAATAGGAAATAAATTCTCAGTTAAACTACGGGATTTAGCACACCACCTGGCCCAATGGGCCGACCTGCATGCATGGAGAATATTCGCCCATGATGGTCGACATGCAAATAAATTCT
Organism: Canna indica; assembly: GCA_034359265.1. Lineage (NCBI taxonomy): Eukaryota > Viridiplantae > Streptophyta > Magnoliopsida > Zingiberales > Cannaceae > Canna > Canna indica. Next base: position 3,940,998 of record CP136898.1, on the reverse strand, counting down.
TGACCGTAACGGTCATACAAACATAAATATCACTCGGCCTCGACTAGCCGCACAATCATGAGGAATACTCGACCTCGACCAGCCGTATGAACATGTATAATACTCGGCCTTGACCAGCCGTACAAGCACAGCACACAATACACAGTGCATACATGGTCCTACGTCGGGCTCTTGTCATTTAATTTCCATGTGTCATCCTACACATATTGCCTCTATGTTTGAAAATAATTTATGAGTTTACTAGCAGTTCCATCATATTCTGACATGATGTCCTACCCAAGATCATGCTCATCCTACTAAAGCTTTTGTCTCTAGATAATCCTAGCAACCTCACACCTATTTTTGCATTCACATGGATAATTACTAATTTATTGCATTAATAATTTTGTCACACCCCAAAATCATATGTGACCGGCGGGAGTACAATTCGTACCCCGAAGCTTTAACCCAATCAAAAGAAAGAACAACTACACAGAAATCCTGAACAAACTCATAAAATAGAAGCCGTTTTTCTAACATAAATTTATTAAATAAATAATAATTTTAATAACAGTCTCAAGCCAACATGTCGAAAATAAAAGAATCAAGTCTAATTAACAAGAATAAAATCCTTCACTTAGATGCGAAAAACAACTCTAACATAGACTCATAAGACTAAAACATAATGACCCTACAGACCTGAGTATACATCTCCCGACCATGACGTGTCACGAGATTCGCTGTCTTTGACGTCACCAGCTGCGCTACTGCACCCCAGTACGTGTCTGATCACACTCAGGTGCTGCAAGATAGAAATATAAACAGTAAGTCCAACTAGGACTTAGTGAGTGACATAATTCTCTACTTCCCTATTCATTAATTCAACCAGTAAATAAACAAGCTTACAAATATACCTCATGTGTAGAAATAAGATTATGCCAAAAACAAATACCAAATAAAACATTCATTTATCCATATAGCAGCAATTAGCATGAGCATGATCATAAAGAAAAACCAACAGAATATAAACACCATAACAACTCATTCAACCATTCCATACAAGCCATCTGGGTCGGTCGTCAGTGTGGCAGTGCTGATGAGCTTCCCGGTCCAGGGACTCGTCGGTCCAATATTCAGGGACCTGTCGGTCCAATATCCAGGGACATGTCGGTCCAATATCCAGGGACTCGTCGGTCCAAATCTAGGGACTTGTCGGTCCAAATCTAGGGACTTGTCAGTCCTACGAGTTGGGTGCTGATCGATCACCTCTGTCTCGGCGTACTTTCCGCTCTTGCCACCGAGTCGATTATCAGTGTGGTGGCTCACGAGCTTCCCGGTCCACATCCACAAGCACATCCAAGCATTTATAAATCAATCAACAATATATGTAAAGATTAAATAAATACATAATACCCTCATGCCTGTAAACCTTGCTAGGGCAACTAGGGCCCTTGATATCCACATACAAGTAGGTGCATGATCCAAGATAAGAACAACATATAAAGATAACTCACAATGATAGATAAACTAACTAGTCTCATGCACGATATAATTAAACAATACCAATTATTCCATAATCCCATGCAAGAGAAAAATCAAATATAATTTCCACCTTATTTCCTGTTCATGGGGCCGACGGCTTAGATTAGAATTTCCTCACCCCTAATTTATGATTACATGAGTTTATACAAAAATCAAATAGCATGTCAAGGAGAGCCTAAATTACATGTGTCTCTAACCCTTCCCTAATTATGATTATCTTCCTAATCAAATTTAATAAATTTACAAGGCGGTATAATCTTGTTCAACAAAGTTAAGAACTCTAATTTATTGTACACTAATATAAACTCGTCAATTTAATGTTAGTCTCCTCAAACCTTGTCCTAGAGAGGGGCGGCATGCTCCCTAATTTACCTAAAGCCATGTGGCCACCTAGTTTAATCAAAACAGTGGATGCTTTCTAACGAGAATAAATTATATTTAACAAGCAAGTCTAGGAATTTAAACCATAGATATCATGGCATGAATTTTTCATGATGGGAAGAGGCGGCACGGTCCTTGATAAGGGCTACCCTATGAAGCATAGGCTAAAGAGGGGAATATTTCAATATGCATATTTACAATGGCGATTTAAATCTCACAATTTGGTTTACCACCTACAGAAATTATCATAAAAAAATCAAGACCAAGAACCTCAAGAAAAAGGGGCGGCACACCTAAATTTTTGACATCTCCCATGCGACAAGGAGAAAGAATCAGAAGAAACAGGAGATTATATTCGTTAAAACAACAACATAGCTTCTATATTTACCAAGAATCTCCGAACCACGACTTAAAAATCCTCGATAAAATCCTTAAGGAAGGGGGCAGCGGTAGGAATCAAGGAACAAGGAAGGATGATTTAAACCACTCACCGGCTTGAGGAAATTGAAAAGGAAGATGATCCTCCACGCTCCCACAAGTCCGGGTGCGCTGCCCAGATTCGAGTCCTTCCCATGCCTTCTCCTTTCCTCTCATGTAACCCAAGATTTAGCTGTCCAAATCCGATCTCCACCATTCACATCCAGGAGAAAGGGATCTCGAACATGCTCCCCAAATTCAGCATGATCAGCCACGGGATATGGTCCCGATTGCTTGAATCGGCGGAACTCGATGTAGCAGAATCCTGGAGAAGAAACCAAAAACAAGGCATCGGTAATTCCATGATAGCGATAGATCCGGCCGTCTAAAACCGATCACCACCGATCAAAATGTGAACTAAGAAGTCTAAAACTTACAGTCCAAATTTCATTACGATCCGACCACGAACGCTCCGCCGATCGCATAGTTTACAGACATCCGGCGCAACAAGGACCACTCTGCCAAGATTCCTTCCTCTCCATGCGCGCGTCTCTTCCTATGGTCGTCCAAAGGGGTGTGTGCAGCGGCTGCTATGAGCTGCGCCCCCTGAGGGATGAGGTATAAATATTAAAACCTCAATCACCAAATGACTAAAGTGCCCCTTAACTTAAGTCAAGTCTAAAACAAACCATAATCCGACTGCAATACAAGTCCGATTCGAATTTCGTTTGAACCTCCGGACTCATCTCGACCCAACCACCAAGGACTAATAAATTTGGATAAATTAATTAAATGATCATTTTAAATTACTTTTTTTTTCGGGTGTTACAAATTTAAATCACAGCATTATCGAAAATAGGACAGCTTAGCAATTAACTACAGCATTTAAATATTAAATTTCAGAAATTGAACACTTAAATCCTACATTTAATCATTCAATTTCACTATGCTACATAAAACTCTAGCAACCAATTAAATGATGCAGACACAAATTTAGACATGTCCTTTAACATGTAATCAATTTACAAATAACATAAAATCATTTAGATATCATCAACATGAAAATACAACCATCAAGATAAATCCCTTAATCATGCTCAGCCGAACCTACCCAAGCCCCTTGTAGGGTGCTCGGCCGGTCCAATCCCCCTTTTGGTCTCCTTTGGTTTCTCATCGACCCAATAGCAAGCTTGATCTACATTAATTATATCTAACATCTCCTCTCCTTCCCCTATGCGGCCGACCCTATCATAGGGAAACTCGTCATGTGGTCGGCCCTTAGGGGGTTAGGAAATTGAGATTTCTCAAGTTTTATGTCTCACTAAATTTCCTAGGGTGTTCATGCGCCCTATTCATATAATCTACAATCAATAAATAACTCTAGGATTTCGAGAAAATTTTGGCATGACCTCCCCTAATATTCCTATAGTCGGCTGGCCCTAATCGTCAAAGAAAAAACCACGAAGACCTCAAGAAATTTCATCAAAAACATGAGGAAAGATCGAGAACTAGAAACCATAAGATCCGACAAGGAATCGTCAAGAAAAACACCACAATTTTCAATACATAGGTTCGGCCAACACAAGGCCTTACCCTACATCCAAGTACAACCACTCACCTCAAATCGGAAGGAAAGGAAAACGAGATGGAGATAACTTCGAGCTCCGACGCCACCCCGTCTTGCTTTCTCTCTTCTCCCGCCCTCCACAGTCCGCATGCGGCTCTTCTTGAGTCGTACGGCGGTTGGGTGAGGGTATCTATATTTTTTTACTAATTTACCCATCTCACTTAAAAGCCTCAAGCCGACTCAACCCGCACCCGAATTAAGCCCCGATTGAACCCGCGGACTCGGTTCTACCCCGGTATGAACCCAACATTCAATTTAATTAATAATGACACAAAATTTAGAGCCTAGCAACTTTATAAAATACCTCGGCCATACCTTCTAATCACGGCGATCTCGCGACTCATCTCAGCGCGTCCCCGAATCGGCTCGCTGAATCAAACAAAATTTTAAATTAGAAATTTTCGGGTATTACAAATTTAGAAGTCTATGACAATTTAGTAGGTATTTTATTTTAAATTTTTCCTCTTATCGAAATCTTTATATTAGCACCTAAACTATATATCTAGATTTGACCATATTCAATTGGAAAACATATCTAATTTGGAAATCTTCGTCAATTCACATGCATTTTTTTTTTCGTATTTTCCATCTTATCATTTCTTAAAATTTTATTTATTGTCTATGATTAATTAGTTATAGAATTAATAGTTCTGTTTATCCAACATATTATTACTGTTTGATTTTCTATATATGTGTCATACTTATATGTTTACAAAAATAATTAAATAATATTCAATTAAGAATTATATCATTATGCATGTGTAAATTTATAAATTTTGCTCATTTCTTAATTTATTGAATTATTATGATCTTTTGTATTTGTTGTTAATATCTACATAAAATGTCATTATAATAGTAAATGGTCTATGATAAATTTTTGTTTGTAATTTTTTTAAATAATTTTTGTTTGTAAAATGATTCTTTACTTTGTTAAACTTTGTTGTATTTATTATGAGTGCATGCTATATTGTAAAGATGGTGCATGTATCAATTAATAATAATATCTTTGATATTTTACTATAAAAATTAATATATTTTTATATTTAATTTTTAATAATAAAATTATAATGATATTAACAATACCTTCCCTCGACGGGTATATAAGCCAACATATGAGAAGTTATTCCTCAACAAAAAATCAAAGCTTTCAGGACCAGAGGGGAAGAAAATTATAAGTAGAGGAGAGATCAAGCTCTCATCCTTCTCCCTCTCATCGGTCTCCTTAGCCTCCCTCCTTCCTCTTTGTCGGTCATCGCGAATAGACTCGTTCGACGCAAACCCTAGGATGGAAAAGCGCACCGAAAATCTGAATAGCGGGCTTGAATGTGCTCGATGTCTCTTCCTTTAGAGTTTACAGCAAGAGATTGGATTCATAACACTGCAGGTTGCTTGTTCTGATCAATGTATCATTTTTTGTTTGCTTAATTTGTTGTAGATTCGGTTTGGAAACTGGAACTGGGCGACAAGGAGACAACGCCACCGCCACCGCCGTCGTTCGCGTACCTCGGGAGAGACCCCCGCCGCCCCTGCTTCTACTTCTTAAGGAACAAGCAGCGACGCCTGCCGCTACTATCATCCTCGTAATCGTCGGACAGTAACGTACGATCGACCTCCGTGATTGCTATTTGCAACTAAGCTTTTGGTTTACTCTCTCGAGTTTTCCTCCACTTTTTATTTGACTTTTTTCCTTTCTCTTCTGTTTGATGAAATGACGAAAAAAAATCTGTATATCCGAAGCTATCCTTTCTGTTTGATGTTTCTGTTTGCATGCATGCACGATATTATTCTTCGCATATTTGTATTCGATCTTTTGATCAAATTTACCACTTCGAAAAACTTCTTTTGGCCAACATAGTAGCAAGAATTGGATCTGCGAAAATCAATTCTCATGACTGAACTCTGTTAGTTATATTATCGCTTCAAACTCACAAACTTATTCGTTTTCTTTAAACACAATTGGATCTTTTAGTTAACGTTTGGTTTTATTTTTAGAACTGTCTTGACTAACTTTGAAGCATAATCCTTGTTTATTGTTCTTTATCTCTCAACTTTACATTGTACTGTAATTTATTTATCTATTTTTGATGATTACCTTGTCATCTTTTTGTATCATATTCCCTCGTTATGTGTCCTCTTGAGCGGTGTCAACCTCACAAAGGGTGACCCTAGTATTAGGCGGATGGCCTACACTAAAGGGGTGTGTGAACAATGTTATACTATAAAGTTTAGCATAATGTCGATTTTATTCATTCTTTCAACTTAGGCAAATCAAAGAAGCGGAGCTTTTTCCTCATTATGAGAAGCTATTTGTATCATTTGGAAAGGATCAAACGACGAGTAAGAATGTTGAGATACATGATATTCTTGAAATGTTGAACGGCGATGAGACAAACAAAACAAATGATATGGAGGTATCATCTCCACACTTAATTGCCAATGTATCGACTAGTATGAATCAAAGTCGTGAAGACTAAAGTGGAATGATCGTGGAGATAGAAAAATGATATCAGAGGTTGCTAAAATAGGAGACTATATCGTTGCAATAGCATCCAAAGTCGGGGATATAACATATAATATAGCGACATTGTCAAACCAATTTGGACATGATAAGTGCTTAGCAAAAATGCAAAGATAAATTCATGAGCAATAGGAGAAATTTCCACTATTGGCTTTAATGGATATTTTCTTTCTTGCTAGTTATTTGGGGGCACATCCAAATGTGTTGATGATTTTTAGTGGGATAAATACAGTGGAGGACAATGTTGGATTTTTAGAGTATATTGTGAAAAAATAACATCCATCCTCTTAAAACCAAAGTCAGTATATATTAAATTTAAGTGTAGTAATTATGCTTTAATGAGTATACTAATTATATTTTAATGAGTATAACTTGGTTCGTGGATATTAATTGAAGCGTATGTGGCACAAACTCTATTTCAAGAACATGAGTTAATGTATGTTGCTTAGCGAAGATGGATAAGAATTATTTTGAATTTTCATCAATTTTGTACAAGAGCACTCTTCTATATATACTAGATTGGATGTTTATATTTTGAGATGTCTTGTAATTTGATTGTGGATTGGTGATATATTTTTGCCTAGAATGCATGTGTTTTGTTTCATATATTATATCGTCATATCAAAGTATATATGTTTGTTAGTGAATAATTGAGTTAAAAAATTAGTAAAAAAGTTTGTATATTTTTAGTAGAGAATGTATGTTTACTTGCTTGGAATTTTTTAAATTTTTTCTAATCAAGTAAAGAATAATTGTGTAAATAATAATTTAATTTAAGTCATGTTTTCTTTAAAATGATTATTTTACAATTTATTTGTTAATAATGATGTTATCCTCTTTTCTTATTATGTTGAAAACAACACAACAATTGGATTTCAAATCTTATCCATGTTGTTTATCAACAAAATAAACATAGGATATGATTTCAAGAAATCCTCTTGGATTTCTATTATATCTTTATTTACTTCAAATCTTATCCCATTGAAATTATATCCTGTTAAGCAAATATATCTTAAGTGTTATTTACTATTATTGCTAAATTGTTATTGTATAGGCATCAATATATCATCATCTATTATTTTGTTACATAGTTGTCTGTGGAATATGTTTTCAAATGCTTATTATTCTTGTATGTCGTTGGCTATTAGTATGTGCACTTTATTTGTTATGCATGCATAGTGATTATGAATTCATGCAAATGATGGATTCCATAATTAAAGTTGCTAGGATTGAATTGAAGAAAATGTTAGCTTAATTGACTACAATTGTAGAGAAAATGCCCAATCCTCCAAAATCATTGGGAGAAGAGTTGAGCGAATTGAGTTTGAAGTTTGCACTTAATCCACAATTTAAAAAGGTCTTTTTGAAGACAAAAGAATGACAAAAGATGGATTTTCTAAGAGGGATGAGAAATTAGATACATCTATTTGATATAAATCTTTGTACTATCACACTTCACAAATAGATTTTAGTTATGAATCTTTGTACTGTCACGATAATTGGATCTTTTGTTATGATGGTGAAATATTTTGAATCGTTTTAATTAAGCACTAATTGTACGTTGGTTTAGTTGTTGAAGTGTTCATCTATTAATTATTTTTTTGTGTTCAAATGATGCTTAATTTTAATTTGACCCTTTCATGCTACGTTGATTAGTTACTATTATTTGATATATTCTTGTTGAAACATTATTTTCTCTTTCTTCTTTGATTATTTTTTATAATATACTATATTTTTTTGAAAATATGCGCTCATAGGTATGTTAACATGGCATTAGAAAAAACTTATGTTGTGTTTAAATGTTGTGTAAAAGGAATTTTCAACAATTGGCTTAATTGTCACCTAAGTATTTCAGAACATCATGATATTTTATATAAATGATACGATACACTTACGAAGTAGAGTCCGGCATATGTATTATACAATAATAGGTGAACGATAGTTCCCCATAGATGACATAAAAAATAAATTCAACTTATCATGCAATTGAAAATTAAGCAACTAACAAATTTGGAGAAACTTTGTAAGTCCTAGGATCACAAAATATACATGACAATGATTTTAGGAGTCATCATGAGAGTTATTATTACTCATGCGATGGATATGTTATTTGGTTAATCTAATTGAATGATAATCCTAGTATGATATGAACATTGTTCAAATTTAAGTATTGTGATAAATATTGATGGATCACTTGTACGAATATGAGTTCCATAAAATATTGTTATAATTTATATGAGTTATATTTTATAAAATATTAATTTTACGAATGTCTAAACAATGCACACAAGAATATTTTGATCAATATGTATTGTCTGTGATGTGATAATACAAAATAATACAATACTAACTTTTTTTGTCTAGTGTTGTATGAAACAAACATCAAATAATTTTTTGTTCTATCATGTATTATCCCTTTAAGTTGGGGAACCAGATTCATCAGTGATCTTTTATTAGAACTTATCAAAATTTTAATGACTTATAAAATAAAAATTGATTTATGAGGCCAAATGAAACACACAATTTGATTTTTTTTAATATATTGCATTTGGTTTGAAAATAATATGACCAGAACATCATTATTATTTTTATCTAAAAAATTAACATCTCTTGTCCCGAAGTAATAAAAAATAATGAAATTAATAATTGAATTTCAAATCGATAAAAATATGATAATAATTTGGACAATTAAATTTTCACTTAATTCATATATATTTGTTTGTTACAAACATTAGATAAAAGGCTTTAATAATGTTTACTATTACAATAGTAATATAGTATAATATAATTATGAAAGTGTGTAGTTTTCTTTGTGAAGACGAGAACATTTTTTATTCAACTAGCTACAGTACCCGTGCTTTGCACAGTTAATCTATGGTTTTAAAAAAATGTTTGAAATTAATTTTTATATTTTTATATTTTTATATATAAATAGAATAATCTATCAATTTTTTTGATATTTTTCACATCTTGTAATATGATTTTAATTTGAAATTATATAAAATTAAATTTAAAACTAACTTTTATAATTTTAGAAAAATGATTTTTTTAAACATAAATTGTAAATTAATTTTTTAATTCAAACTTTAAATTAAAATCTTATCAATAATTTTATATTCTTAATAATTAAATTTTTATTTTGTCACATAACACACCCTACTAAAAAAAATAAAATATTTAAATCTAAAAAAATTTATGTAGTTTAAAATAATTTAACTTTTTTAATTTCTAATTTGTTTCAATTGGTTATATTTTATAATTTTTCTTTTCTTATATATTTTCGTTGTTGAAATTTATATAGATTTATCATAACTGCTTTGATTTTTTTAATATAAAATATCATTATCATAAAAAAATTATTAAAAAAATTATTATCTAAAAATAAATATATTTTGAATAATTGAGTACAATTATATATAAACATTATTAATGTATTGAACTCAATATTTTTCCTCTTAAGAATATTAGTGATGATTCTAGATAGATTTAGTAGTGAAACAAATATTTATAAATTAATTTTTAGAAGATAATATTTTAAATTTCTAAAGTTAATTATTTATTATATAATTGGATCTTTGTTTTATATTTTTCCTCTTATTAACATTGTACTATTTTATGATTATAGTTGAAGAATAATTCCTAAATTTAGTAGTGAAACAAATGTTTATAAATTAATTTTCAGAAGATAATATTTTAAATTTCTAAAGTTAATTATTTATTATATAATTGGATCTTTGTTTTATATACTAAAAAATAGTCTAATAACTTCGGGTGACATATATACTCAAATTTTGCCTTCTCCATTTAACATTTTTCACAGAAATATCAACCGTTTGTTACAAAAACCATTAGGTCACAAAAAAGATATCACAATACAAAGAGTGAAAGATGATCACGGAATAGTAAAAAAGGAAAAAGATGGACATACATCACCAATTAAAGAATAACCATTTATTTATTTTCCCATTTAATAAATCTATTTTGCATTCATCTTTTACCAATTTAGACCTTTATGGAGTTTTACCACGTGCCAAGCTATAGACGTGTCATTATTGGTAGAAATGGACGCAAAGGCACGTTACTTGTTTTAGAGTAAATATCTAGAAAAAATACGGACTTTGATTATTATTATTTTTAAATTTTAGTACGAAGTATTTTCGTTAGCATGGAAATACACAAACTTTTGACCTGTTATCACGTTTGGCACGATGTGAGCTGATCTATCAATTTTAACGGAAAATGTTGATGTGTACGTTAACGACAATGACATGACAAGCGGATGTCCCAATTGATGTCGCACCCACCAACCGGGTGGGGGTCTTCAAGGTGAATTACCATTTTTCCCACTGCCAACCTCTCATATATGTTAATATGAGACGTGCAAAATGATATTTTCACATGGTCGTCCTCAATTTGGGATAGCAAGGCCTTCTACGCGACTAAGCCTTCGCCGCAACACTCATTGTGAAGACGTAGGCGGTGAACTCGGCCTTCATGGCCCTCTACGCCTTCGTTGCAGCACTCATTGTATGGGTGGTTATCGGCTTCCGCATGGCCTTCGGCGAGCGGCGCCTCCCCTTCTGGGGAAGGCCGATCCCGCCCTTGGCCAGTCCTACCCTCGTCCACCGTGACCAGTTGCCGACCACCACCCATTTCTTCTGCAACGATATGATGGTGAATCTAATGGAGGAGCCATTGTACCAGCATGCCTCCCTCGTCTACTTCGACTTCATGTTCGCCGTCATCACCCTCATTCTCCTCGCCGGCTCTGTGCTTGGCCTTATCAACATTAAAGCTTGGATGACCTTCATTCCCCTATGTCTCCTAGTTTCCTACACCGTCGGCGCCTTCAGCCTCTAGGGCAACGACTTCCTCTACCATTAGGGAGTCATCAACTACTTTGGTGGCTACGTCATCCATCTTTCCTCTGGCGTAGCCGGCTTCACTGCCGCCTACTGGGTACACACAAACCGATCTTCATTCTGCAGTACTAATTAATTACTTGATCGCCTAGATCATCTTCTTCCTCAAGTTGGGCCGAAATTGAAGAGCGACAAGGAAAGGTTCTCACCAAACAACATATAGCTGATGTTGACGGGAGCAAGGCTGTTGTGGCTGGGCTAGTCGGGATTCAATGGCGGTGCCCCGTACGCGACTAACATAATCTTGTCGGTGTGGTGCTCAACACACATGTCTGCACCGCCACCAATTTGCTAAGTTGGTCTTGCCTAGACGTGGCCTTCTTCAGTAAGCCGTAGGTGATGAGAGCTGTGCACGACATGAAGTTTAGTGAGGTTGTCGTCCCAAATTGAAGGACAATGCACAAATACAATTTTGCCCACCCCAGATTAGCATATACGAGAGGTTGGCGATGAGCAAAATGATAATTTGCCTTGAAGACCCCACTTGGTTGGTAGGTGTGGCGCCAACTAGGACATCATTTTGCCATGTCACCGTCGTTAACGTGACACATCAGCCTTCTATGTTAAAATTGACGGATGGGCAGCTCACGTCATGCCAAACTTGACAACGGATCAAAAGTTTATGTATTTCCATATTAACAAAAATACTTCATGCTAAAATTAGAAAAAGGTCAAAGTTCGTGTTATTTTTTTCGAGTATTTACTCCTTGTTTTACTTATGACAATAAATTATGTCCTGAAAGTTACGCCCGTAGTTTCCATTACTAACCTACGGAATACCGTCCGTCAGCTATATGCATCTCTATTACCATAGTGCCCTCACATATGCACAACCTTCATTTCAATACCAAAATTAATAACAAAACTCACAATATAAAATACCAATCAATTGGTTTCTTAAAGAAATAAATTGATTTTCAACTATGATTCTATAATCAAATAGATTGTATTTATGTCGTCTTCTATTCATTTTAAAAAACAATCTAACGAAATATTAACCAACAAAACACAAGATTATTTAAATTATGTTATACAAGTAGCCAACAAGTGGCCATATCGGTAATTTTGAAGAACTTCAAGGGCCTTTTTGGAACCAACAAAGTTTGGATAAATTACCATTGACGGACGTTAGATTCCCACCTTCCCCTCGGCGTGTATATAAGCCAACATGTCAGAAGCTCTTCCCCAACAAAAATCAAAGCCAGAGAGGAAGAAGAATATATAGAAACACAGGAGATATCAAACTCTCCTCCTTCTCCCTCTCATCGATCTCCTCGGCCTCCCTCCTTCCTCTTCGACGGAAACCCTAGGATGGAAAAGCACACCGAAGATCTGAATAGCAGGCTTGAAGGTGCTCGACGTCTCTTCCTTAGAGTTTATAGCGAGAGATCGGATTCATAACACTGCAAGTTAGCGGAGCCAATGTATTGGCGGGGGCAATTGACCCCGACATCGGTCCCCCATTAGATATATATAGTAGTATATATAATATATATTAGTATTTAATTATATTTGTCCTCCTTAAATATATTATAAAATATTCTTTTGCAATGTAATTATCCTCCTGACGTTGGATTTTATATTTTGCCCCTTGAGATAATTTTATTTGATGTATCCTTTTTTTTGTTTGCTTTGTTGCAGAGTCGGTCTGGAAACTAGAACTGGACGACAAGGAGACAAGGCCGCCTCCGCCTCTGCCTTCGTTCGCATACCCCGAGAGAGACCCCCGCCGGCCCTGCTTCTACTTCCTACGGAACGGGGACTGCGGTTTCGGCGACTCCTGCCGCTACTATCATCCTCGTGGTCGCCGGACGGTAACGATCGATCTCCGTGATTGCTATTTGCAATTAAGCTTTTGGTTTACTCTCTCCGGTTTTCCCTCCACTTTTTATTTGACTGTTTGCCTTCCTCTTCTGTTTGATGAAATGACGAAAAAAGATCCGTATATCCGAAGTTATCCTGATGTTTCTGTTTGCTTGCATGCACGATATTATTCTTCGCATATTTGTCTTCTATCTTTTGATCAAATGTACCACTTCTAAAAACTTCTTCAGGCCAACATAGTAGCAAGAACTCGATCCGCTGATCGCACAGAGGACAGAAGCCGACCAATATGCAGGGTTGTGCTTTATAAGACACCGATGATTCATTGATTCTTAGTAGTTAAATGTCTTCTTCCATCCGGTCTTTCAGGTTCGATACTAATAGCTTTGTTTATTTTGCAGTATTTTGCCAGGAATACGACTTGCAAGTTTGGTGATGCATGCAAGTTCGAACACCCACAAGGAGACAGATCCGTGCTACTGAGGACGATGAACAAATATGGATATCCATTGCGCCCGGTGAGGCTTCCGGTTTATAGCTTCATTTGCCTAATTTTGTTTCTGATTCATGTGTGAAGTTCTAATTAATTCTTCTATATATCACGAACCTTCATAAAAATTCAGGGCGAGAAGGATTGCATATATTATATGAAGACAGGGCAGTGCAAGTTTGGTTTGACGTGCAAATTCAATCACCCTGAATTGTTTGGTTCCCCCCTGCGGTTGTTTCCATCGTCATCTCAATTCAAGTTTCAGCCTCCTTCAGCATCTCGGCCCCGGCAGTACCCTGCGACATCCAGTTCAGAACCTCCCAAGCCACCAATGCTGCCTGTAACCTTTACTTCAGGATCTTATGGCCCAGTGCTATTCTTCCCTGGTCCCATTCCAGATCTTTACTGGAGTAATTCTTCGGTTTGTAGCCCTCTTCTCCTCCATCAATTAATGTACTTTTTCAAGGTTGTTGATATTTCAATGCATGTTTCTTGTGAATCAGGGCCCTGTGCCTCCCTTCATATCTGCTGATGGACAAGAAGAATCAAGCCATGGTTCGATGATGATGGCGTCGTTCCTCTTTCCGGGTTGTACTGAAACTTATACTTATCCGGGTTCTTCAATGTTTCGTCCGCCTTATGCTCGGAGGGCGCCGTCACCGTATGGATCGGGAGATGAGCTTTATCCCTGCTCAACTACGGATTCCTCGGCTGAGCCATCCATTGATGATGAGGCTGAACATGAAGACATGCTCCCAGAGAGACTTGATGACCCTGACTTTGAGGACTATGCGACATCAGGTTTTTATTAAATTTGGTTCCATCTGCAATTATGATCATCCTACAGACAAAACTTAATTCACCAAAAAATAAGTTGTGCCTTCGCCATCTTTCCCTTTAATTTGAATTTCATCAGTGGCTTACTTTTTTCTTTTCTGGAAAAGAAGATTGTCCTAATTTCCATCCATCCAAATTGTGAAACAACCTAAAGCCTGATGTTAGATGTGGCATTGTAGTCATGTTGCTTCCATCTTTCATAATAATTTTGAAACTGAATTGGTATGAAGTAATCTTTCGTTTGAAAGACTAATTGATTGTTTGGTTATTAAACTATGTCTGAGATATGATGGTTTTACCATATTGCTCTTTGTATATATGTCATAACTTTTGCTCGGCACAACAAAGGATTGATGCATGCATTGTATTCTTTGTCATGGTATCTAGTGTTTGTTTCTTATCCCCTTGTATCCTTTCTGTCATGGTCTCAACTCTCAAGTATAACATTTTCAGAAGATTAAATGCTGGTGTTAGAAAAATCTAACCAATTACCTAACCCAACTTGACGCAGAAACTCGACCTTTCGAGTTTAGAGTTTTTGGGGAAAGGATTATTGTTGGATGTACAGTACTGTGAGAAGGTGTTCTGGATTCATGTGGTGCAAGATTAAACACAGATAAAAGAACAAAAAATTATGAATTATGTAGTCTGGTTGGTGGCAAAAGGTCTTGTATGTTCTTTTGGATGGATTCTTTTCTTTTCCATCCATGTAATTAAAACTCTCTTGCTTTCCAGGTTTTATAAATGGTTTAATTATTTTATATTTCTTTAAATATAAAAATATAGTGGATATAGTGATATACCAATTTTTCATTCCCAAGCTGGGATTCAAGTTTGGATCATGGCATTTATGTTCTAATTATCCTTGTTTCTCTTGTTTTTGCAGCCAAGCAGCTGAAGTGACATTGTGACAAGTCAAGCTTTTGAATTGTGCCTTTCTCATCAAAATAACTTCATGTGGAAACTCTTTGTAACATGAAGAAAAACCTGAATAATTTATCTCCTTCTCCATGTTTATCTGTTCTGGATTCGGATTCTGTGTTGACATGTGATCCGTCCAACTTCTATTTACATAAAGGCTTGTTGTTAACAAGACATTCAAATGCTTATTAATCTCTTTTGCTGTTGGGATATATATAGTTTCATCAGAATGCTTTTTGTAGTTATAATGCTGGCTTTAAGATGCATCATTATAATTTCTTAATGATCTAGTCATTAAGAAATTATTATAAGCTCGGAACCTGATTCTGCATGAAAACAGAAAAGGTTTTGTTGATGCAGGGCTTTTAAAAAAGAATGTCTCGACTAGATAAATTCACTTATTTTGCACAATTCTTCTGGTCATGCCTTCACTTTCTTTTTTATATTTCTATATGCAATGATAGCTCGATGGAGACAGAGTACTTGGGTTTAGCAAGCATATATACTACTTTTCGACATGGAAGACAAATAAGATCTTTACCTTAGCAGTGAGAAAGAGAAGGACGGCGAGAAAAAAGATTGAAGAGATGAGTGCTAACCACAAGTCGACATTGAAATGGAACTTCTATGCCCTCAAGCTATTTTTGCGACTCGTTCGTTTGATGGGTTAAGTTTTTAGTGGACCACCATCAAGTTTTTCCTTGTCCTGTTTGTGCATTGGCACGTGACCTAATTTTCTGCAATGCCCATTTCATCGATATAACGAGTGTCTCAATTGATGCATTCCTCGTCATTAATATGTTTGCTCGCGGTAATTGTGGTCTATTACATCATTTGAATTATCATTCATTGAGTTTGATAAGATTTTTTAATCTGATGTACATCGAATATATATAACTTTTTTTTAAAAAAAAATCTAATCATATCTCATTAGAAAATGAAGTTTAAAATCCGTCTCTTCTCCTATTCACCCCTTAATGATTGCAAGTGCAATTTATAATGAAGATTTAAACATTGTAAATGGATCTGCAATTTGCAATAGCACAGGTTGCATTTCAGGAGCATAAATAATATAAAAATGATATATGAATTAAATATAAATAAAAATATCAGAGTTAGCATTGACTAATTTTATTTCATAAATTAAATGACGATAATATACTTATATATATAAAAACATAACTGTTAGGTAATTACTATTGCAAATTACAATTATATACATGCATGCATCTAAAACACATTACTAAGTGATTAAAATGAATTATAGTATTCCAAAAAAAGGGCACAATAAGGATTATTTTGGCATCTTCGAATTAAAGTCCGGATGGTGAATTAAGAGTTAATTGTTAGCCAAAAAATAAATTACTGAATGCAAAATATGATTATTTTAAAAAAAAAAATACGAGAAGAATAGCAATCATGCCTTTCTATCTCTATGGTCCATTTGTTTAGTTAGATAGAACTAATGAAATAATCTTTATTGCGCCCTTATTCTGGAATACAATAATTCATTTTAATCACTAATAGTAATGCGTTTTAAATACATGCAGGTATAATTATAATTTGCAATAGTAATTACCTAACTATTATGTTTATATTTTTTATATAGGGTTAATTACTAAATATATCCCCACATTCGATGATTTTCTCTAATTTATTCCAACTTTTAATTTTTTCCAATAATTAATATACTCGATCAATCTTTCGAGGATAGAATTAATTATATAGGATTAATTTTCTCCATTATATCCCAACTTTTATATCCATGCGAAATATAATTAGGTAACTACTATTGCGAAATATAATTATACATGCACACATTTAAAACACATTACTATAAGTCATATTTGCTTCATAAGATAAGAAATGATACGATGATGGATGGATTAATATCCATTGTTTGTTTAATGCATGAATTTGAAGAAAATAAGTATAAAATTGATATTATATTCGGTGCATACCAGATTTAAAAAATTTATATTCAATTCAACCTCATTTATTATCTAATCATATCATATCCTATCCAATGAGGCAAACATACCAATCATAATGGTATGTTTGTCTCATTTGATAGGATATGATTGGATTAGATGATAAATTATGGATGATTGAATATAAATTTTTTTAATCCGGTGTACATCAGATATAATTTTAAATTTATATTTTTTCCAATCATAATTTCTTTTAATTCATGCATTAAACAAACAATGGATATTAATTCATCCCATATCATATCCTTCCTTATCCCATGAAGCAAACATGCCCTAAGTGATTAAAATGGATTATAGTATTCAAAAATAAGGGTGCAATAAGGATTATTTTGGCATATTCGGATTAAAGTCAATTTTTTGGGTTGTGAATTAAGAGTTAATTGTTAGCCAAAAAAATAAGTTATTGAATGCAAAATATGATTTTTAAATAGGGAAATTTAGAAAACCCATGAAATTTTTATTGATTTTGGTTTTGAAAATTTTTCAGTTCAATCTCAAACCGGTTCAAGCTTGAACTCGGCTTTTGCATGAGATGTATAGACTCCGTTGGTGACGTTTGAAATGACTTGTATCCGCAGGTTAGTCGGCGCTGCTACAACTTGAGGAAGAAGGGGGTTGTAGGCGTTGGAGCTAGGTAAGTCTATGCTTCTTTCCCCTTCTCTTTCATGGTTTTCTATGATGTTCTATATCTTTCCCCTTATCTTCAATGGTTTTCCACACTTTCCCTTCCTCTTCTATAGTATATACCCAATAGTAAGTTGCAACTAAAGATGGTAATTGGATTGATCCATGGAGACGATAACGAGGACGAAAACTAGGGGTGGCAGCGACAACCATTACTTCCCCTCCATGACCTCTTCCACCACAAGAAAAATAGGCATTAGTGACGGAAAAAATCCTTCACGGATACTCGAAAATTCGTCACTAAATAGTTAGGTAATTACTATTGCAAATTACAATTATACGTGCATGCTTTTAAAACACATTACTATAAGTGATTAAAATGGACTACAGTATTCCAAAATAATAGGTGCAATAAGGATTATTTGCCATTTTGAATTAAAGTCAAGAACTTTTTGGTTGGTGAATTAAGAGTTAATTGTTAGCCCAAAAAAAATACTTGAAGAAATTTTTTTAAAAAAAAATAGTGAATGATAAATTAGCATCTAGCAAGAACATAAATTATAGGATGCAAGATATAATTTCTATATAACTTATGAAGTTATCTTCTGCTATCATTTGATACCCTTAATGGTCCTTTTAACTTTCACAACTTAAAAAACCTCACATTATTCCCTTAATTATATTTTACTTCATTATCACCTAAAAATCAATAACTAAGTAATCCACGATCATTCTTAGGTTGCCTTGTGCTCTGTTGGTTGATATGTTTAAAATTTTTATCTTAAAAAATCTAAAATATTGGAGAATGAGAAAGAAATATATTTTTACTTTTGTATTTTATATTTATATTTATATATATTTTTCTAATATTAGATAATTAAGGATGAATTCTATAGTCCTCAAAGATGATGGCTCCTATTTGATTGCTAACATTCAATATTAATTGTTGTCACGTAGATAAGATTATTTATTTTTTTCTTTGAAAAATTCCCCAGGCAAAAGGGGTTACTTTCTGTTCAGTAAATGAGAGAGGGTAGAAAGGTCCCATGGGTCGTGCATCCCTCGTCTTTATCTTCAACAAACATATATTCTTGATCCGTGTGTCAGGTTTTTTATTAATATCGGAAGAAAACAAAGCATCAGTACAATTATCAATGTTTTCGCTCTCAAATCTTTTATTTCTTTTTTCAAGTACGTTGTTCTTGCCTGAAGTCGAGGTGATACGAGCGTTCGCGTCTCCTAGTCTGTCACGGCTCCAGGGGACCTGCAAAGACATTCTAACGCTCGAGTAAAAAGAATCCCTAGATAGTGAGTATGAAATTGGAATCAATAGGATATCTAATATGTGTCATGTCCTTTTTATGAGGCATGCCAGGAATGTTTTCGAGCGATGATGTCTCCCAGGATCTCGCGAGCATATGCTCGAAATCGTTCGAAGTTTATCTCTAAGACGGCGAGGCTTGTTACTGTTGAATCTCTAGGAGACACATCATCAATCGAAACATCCCTGACCCGCCTCATAAAAAGAACACGACACACATCATGTATACTCTTGATTTCAATTCTATATCCACCATCTGAGATTCTTTCTTACTTGAGCATCGGAATGTCTTTGCAAGTTCCCTCGAAGCCGTGACGGATCATGAGACACGAAGGCTTGCATCACTCCGACTTTAGGCAAGAATATTTGGCGTCCACCATGACCCCAAGTAAATCTAACTTGCCCCATCATGGTAGGCACTCAGAGTCAGACGAACGTTGCCGCACACAAACAGCAACCTAGCAGCAACATTCCCCCATTGTCAAGAGACACTAACATGACGAGAAGTGACGCTCTGGTGCTCATCAACTTATAACCGAAAGAGCTAAGGCGCCTAATTTGTGACCTGCGTACATAAAACCAAATGTTAATAGCCTGGGTCGAGGTGCTGACGCAGTCTAAGGAGCCACGACAGACCCATTATATGTGAAGGCCCGAATTAAGACTCAGGCAAGAACGTATGTAATTTAGCATCAAAATATATTTTAAAAGAACGACGTTGATTAGTTAGTTAAAAATGAAATCGATCAAACTTGAGTTTTAAAATGAAACTTTTGAAATTTACTAGCACAAAGTGAAAAATCAAAGTGAATTTTTTAAATGCTAGGGGCAAATCAGAAATTGAAGAATTAGATGAAACAAAAATCAGCGCAAAAAAAAATGCAAAAATATATAGTAGAAAAATAACCTCTTGCCGTCCTCTCTGAATCTTGTGCACTTTCGAACCAGTCGAGAGAACATCGTCCACTGGTTGCGTCAGTTGATGCCTTTTGGGTGCGACGATTAGGGCAAAGCGCGTTGCGCCTTTCTCCGAGCTACTCGATCGCTGCGGGGGCGACGGCGGAGCCAATGTACAACGGGACCAGCGACGGAGAATGTGGCGGCCACGAGGCCGCCGCGCCAAAGAAGATCCCATCCGCGTCCTCCATGCCCTGGGTCCGCAACCTCCGCCGCTACGTCGGATCCGGCGCCGGCCTTGGCTCGGAAGCCCTGATGGGTCGGTTCTCCTCCCCTACTGCGATTCTCTTGCACTTTGTCATTTCGTTTTCCCAGTGGAGTTTTCTTTTGTCCGCTGGAAAATTTTCTCTCTTTTTTTTTCGAATCTAAATTGTGGGCGTACTGACTCGCATCTTTGCTGCAAATTAGGTTTGCAATTAAGTTAATTTGGATATGGCCACAACCCTAAAGTCTTAAACTGCAACCCGAAACCTTATCAGGTCAATTTGACATTTGAACCAGGTTAATGATGATAGTTGATTATGTGATGACGAATTCGTAGTTTGAACATCGAATTTCATTCTTTGTTAAGGAATCTGGAAAATTACTAACTGAATACATGAGCTGAGGTATAACCTGCTAGCATTTAGGTAAATCACCAAAAAAATCTCTTGCAACTGGCTAGAAATGGCTGCAAACTTAAGGCAATTTCTTGAGCATTTTCATGGATATCATAACTTCTTACCTCAATTCATGTGAATTGCTCTTCTTTCCAATTCATCATGAGTATTCTCAGTAGCTCCTGGAGTCCACTATTTTTTATTTTTTATTTACCATTGATCTGTTTCGTCATCTGTGTCAAATCTTGAGTAGTTTGTTGTTTAATGCCTATAATTTAGGGCATGCGCACATATAGACATAGTACATTTGACCAGCTGAGTATTCTTTGACAAACATGAACAACAACAATGATCAAATTATCTTAGTTGCTCTCTATTTTAGTTCTTTATAGCCAATTTTGGTTATTGAATTGTTTTTTGTCCCTAGAATGTGAAGTATAGATTACATAAAAAAAGAAAAAAATATTTTTCATGCAACTGATAACATACTTTAACATCAATTTTGAG
This sequence comes from Canna indica, assembly GCA_034359265.1. Lineage (NCBI taxonomy): Eukaryota > Viridiplantae > Streptophyta > Magnoliopsida > Zingiberales > Cannaceae > Canna > Canna indica. The sequence goes on along the minus strand of CP136898.1, from coordinate 3,919,541 downwards.
GAAGCTAATTGTCTTGCATATTTAAATTAATCTGATGCGTGTTATATACAGATTTTCCTCTCCAAAGCAAAGGAACAAGTCTCTATTCAACAAATGATGGATTTTTAATTTCTAATTTGGTAGTCTCTATAGTGCAGCAAAGTTTGAGCTGTTCATATAAGATGTGAAAGGCTGAAAGCTATATTTTCAACCTGTTTACTTTGTCAAATTATTGTCTTAATAATCAGATAATTCTAAACATTGAATATAGTTGGTAATTTGCCGTAAAAATTCTAGCAATCTATACTACCAAAGTTGCAGCATGAAACTAAAATAATTTGCCTAAATAGTCTTTTTAATTTGCAGAGTTGGAAACCAAAAGGATCTTGCTTGAGATTTTTAAAGAGCGGCAGCAAAAAAATGCGGAAGCAGGCTCAATCCCTAGCTTCTATAAAAAGGCATGCCCAGTTGAATAGTTTTGGATTATTTTCTCCTTTTATATTCAGTTCCCAGAAGTATATAGATACTAGCCCACTGATTCTTTTTCCCTTTTCTTAAAAATTGCTATACACTTTCTTTCTCTTTACAAACTAATTTTTCTTTTAGTCATACAAGCTTTTCGCATTTGTTTCTATAATATATTGCATTTCTAAAGCAGAAGCCTGAAGATGGTTCAATCAGTCATAGAGTTCAAAGATTGGCGAAGTACCGATTTCTGAAGGTATTGAGCCATGAAACTGTTGTTCTTTTAGTTGTCACTACTGAATCCTATATTGGTTGTCTTGAAGATCTGCTAATGAGACATAAGGCTGATAAGTGATAACATGATTGTGGTATAGGATGCTGCTAGTTCCTCTGTGCACTCAGTTCGAATTTGTATCTTCTTTTTCATTTTGCAGAAGCAATCAGAATTTTTATTGAATGCTGATGACTTGGATGCCATGTGGGTTTGCTTAAGGGAAAATTGTGTTATTGATGATGCTACTGGAGCTGAAAAGGTACAAATGCATTCTCAGATTTTTCATGAGATATGCTATATGCTTTCCTTGGGACCCATATTTAGGTATTTGCCAATTGATATGTATACACCTTTGATCTTTTTCAGTTTCTATATTATAATAATGTTTGTTAAAATGTGTTGAGATTTTCAAGTTTGCAAAATTAGGTAATCTTACGTGCTGATGCATCCGTAGAAGTAGCACAAGACTTCAATCCTGAAGCTCAAGCTGTGCTTTATACTTACATCTCAGGGTGTTTATCATGACAAAAAATCTTCATTTTTTCTAAGCCAAGTTAGTATTATTTATTTTCTTGAATTCCATGTATGAAATAATAAAGCAGATTTGAGGTTGTTAGCACGGTCTTAAGTCTTAACACTCTGTTATAATAACAAAATTTTTGCATCTCCAATACATCAAAACTTATGGATTTTTATGAACTATTTTAAATAACATCTAGAGAGTGACAAAGGTGGTGGAGCAAGAGAGGGAGGTGGAGGAAGGAAAAAGGGAGAGGTGGAAAAGGAGGAGAGCTGGTGACAATAAGTAGGAGGGAAGTGGGAATGGTAAGCATTTATGGGAAAAAATCCCATGAGAAAATAGTTTGACTTAGTGGATGCACTTGGGAAAACTATTTTGCAAAGAGGAAATTAATTTTCTTGTGTTTAAGCTATATTTCACTTTTGGTTCAATCAAAAATATTAGGGTAATTTACCTCTATACCCCTCTACTTAACTAAACTAAGTATACCGCCTCCTTATACAATGGAACTTATGGAAGTACCTCATACACCCCGTGGGATACACGTGCACCTCCTCGCAATCCCTCGAGTTTGATGTTGATAACTTTTAAATGGAGAATAATTACATGTCATTTAATCTTTTGCCAAATATACCCATTCATAGATTTAAAATATGACTATTTTTTAATTTTTAAATTAATTATCCATTAAACCCTTCAATTAATATAGCTTTAACCTTGTTAATTTAGGACGGTTTAGTTTAAAATAAAAATATATTCATATTTCAAAGTGTTCCGTCAGTATATGTGATGAAAGATTAAATGATGTGTAGTTTTTCTCCATTTAAAATCCATTCACATCGGATTTTGGGGGTGCGTGGGAGTGTTACATGTCTTCTGAAGGAGTGCATGCGGTATTTCCATAATAAGAGTGAGTGTATGCTCAGTTTAGTCAAAGTTGAGGGAGGTGTGTAGGTAAATAACCCAAAATATTATTCTATCTGGTATTAACTTAAGTTTTTCTTTTACCTATCAAAAATCAGAAGAATAAAAAAAAATTCTTATGAAACAAATGGAGGCTCAAATATTTGTGTGGGCATTGTTAATTTATTTTCACAACATCAAGTGATTTTTACCTAAATGCTTATTGAAATCTTTGACCCTGTAAATTTAGAATACCTTGTCTCCTAATAATGATCCCATATTGAACTATAGGTCACTGCCTCTCTTGGTTGATTTTTTTTACTATTAATAGTGAAAAAAATTTGGGCGAGTTTCTCAATAAGAAACACAATGTCTTTAGTGGTTGCTACAGTTCCAATGCTATTAGATGTATAACGTTACTTATATGAATCAATGGCCATATATGGCTTAAATTTTTTTAATATCTTGATTTATATCATTTTTTTGTTATTCATTTTTCTTTTCTTATCTGCTCCTACAGATGAACTATGAAGATTTCTGTCACATTGCCTCTCTTTGCACTGATCAAATTGGTCAAAAATGTCGGCGATTTTTTAGCCCTTCAAACTTCATGAAGTTTGAGAAGGATGAATCTGGAAGAATAGCAATCCTGCCTTTCTATCTTTATGTGATGCGAACGGTAGCTTTCATTTCTTTAATTTGAACAAATACTTTAATATATTAGAAGTTTAAAACAAAATATGAATTGTGGAAACTTTCAACATTACTGCTGGTACTAATTCTGCAAAATATATATACAATTTCGTGAAGAAGGTACTGCCATGTAAAATGATATAATTTGGTCTCTTATACATTCTGTTTACCACTTAAAATCTTCATGTATATGAAAAGTAATTTGTTTCCACTGGTTTATTGATTCTTTTTCTATGACAGAGCAATGTATATTATCAGATTGGGGTTTGACTATTTATTATGTCATTATATTCTTAGGTATTGCTGTTTTACATCTGTGTAATAATATATTGCTTGTCTTTTTTGTCATGTTGTTAAAGTGTGAATGATGCATAGGTAGATCTAAGGGGGTTTGGTTTTAGCATCTGTGTCAACATTTCAGGGCATGATTTATCCTGATTCCTAACAATTTATGATGACCTAGATAAGTAGATTGGAAATATATGAATTAGAAGGATTTGGCTCGGGAGAAGTCATGCTATGAATGCAATTACTTAATTTTACATCAAAAGTATTGTCTAAGCAAAGCTCTGTTTTTTCCTAGTTGTGTTGAAACCAAAGAAAGAATTTGTGGGTTTGTGCTTCTATATGAGTGCATTTGATAATAGATTAGCATTTAGAACCCAATAGCAAAAATTGGTCTTCCTTATGTTGAACTCAAAAATTGGACACCACAAAAAGAAAATACTGAATGGTCTTATTAACAAAATGATAATTTGTTGATGAATAGTCCAGAGCTAAACTCGATAGCATAATATTTTTGGAATAGAGTATTTCACTGGTTCAAATCATTGCTAGTACTATTTGTAACTATGCAGCATTTTCATATTACTACAGATTTAATCAACTGTTAGTTTTTGCTTTAGTCATGTCCATCTTTTGTGCTATTTTCACCTTGTAAATTTCCTCATTGGATATGTGAAGTTCTGGTTCATATTTATTTTTGCATCAGGTTTCACTAACACAAGCAAGAATAGATATGAGCGAGCTTGACGAGGATTCTGATGGTTTCCTTCAACCTCATGTATGAATGTATTCAACTTTGAAATATTAGTATCTGCAGAAGACTTAAATGCCTTGATTTTCTAGCACACTTGTAATTGCTGATTACACAGGAAATGGAGGCCTATATAAGAGGACTTATTCCTAATCTGGCACAACTACGTGACATGCCTGCGGCCTTTGTTCAAATGTATTGTCGAATAGCTGCACGCAAGTTCTTCTTCTTTTGTGATCCTCATAGGCGAGGTTTGCTTCTCTAACCTGTATGCTAATTGGAATATGCTACTGCAGGATTTGACTTGTTTTTTTCTAAAGTAAATTGTTAAGTGTTCAGATAAGTCTAAGGCAAATTTACTTGAACAACTGTAGGAAAATCATGCATAAAGAAGGTTCTGCTGAGCAATTGTTTACAGGAGCTCATGGAACTGCACCAGGTAGCACTTTTCTTTAGTTTGTTTACCTGTTGTATCAATCTTACTTTCAATTGTCAATGGTTCAAATAGGATAACACAGACATTCTATTGTTCCTGGTGAGAGATTAGCACCGTAATTATGTAAAATTACTGTTTACATGATTGATGGTTAGCTTTGGTAAAATAGAAGGTTCTATTGCAACTTGGGAGACTAGGGTTTGAACCGCAAAAACAGCCTCTTTGCTGTGCAAGGATAGGGCTGCATACATTAACCCACGAGACCCGACCCTGCATTAGTAAGAGCTTCATGTACTAGGATCACCACTTTTCTTTACATGAATGAATTGTTACCAAAGTTTTTAATAATTTTTGTTGACATTTTTTGTAAGCAAAATTCAATAGCTTGCAGAGTTTTATCAATTGTCAAAAAAGAGGCAAGTAAACACTTCTTAGTCCACATGTTCGCTTGTTGAACCTATAGACATAAATGATTGATGAGTTTGGTTTGACAAATATCCAGTTGATCTTTAGAAGGTGTGTGTTAGTATTTACCAAAATTTTACACTGGTTAGTTTGCTGAAGGCCCTTTTCTTAATATTACCTTTTAATGAGTTCATATCATGTTGGGGGTTGCTTGTCCTAGCAGTATGGTGTTTTGATCATTTCTGCAGACTAGCATGTTGTACCAGGGCATATTGTCACTTTCTGTAATTTTATGCAACCCTTTGCTAGTTGTTTTGTGTTTTTTTCTTGATGTCTCCATAAAAAAAATGAAGGTTGTTGCTTCACTCATCTTAGTGAAACTATGGTGGAATAGCATCCTATGTCTTATATGCTGTTACTGGTGATATATGTATTTCGCTAGGAGATCCAGGAGTCACATGTTCATGTTGTTATAACAACAGTCGATCCTAGAATATGTATCCAATTATTAAAGCATTTGAAGGCTATATCCTAATGATAAAGAGCAATTTTTAAGTAGTGAAGTATCTTGTACATGATAAAGAGTCTAAAGTCCTTTAGCCTGCAGATTGAGGGTTTGCCCATTTGAACCCTTGACAGGATTGGTTCCTTTGGGCCCAATATTAACTGGGATCAGCTAAGCTTTTTCATAACAGGGATTAGATGCCCTTATATGCTGTGGTGGAAACATTTTGATGGTATAACAATATTCACCTATGTGCTATTGCTATTGTAGGCTGTGTTCTATGGTGCAAGCCTACTTCCAAATGTGGTGCATGGGGTGCACCAAGGTAGTAGACATACATCTATCAAATTTATCCCGAGATAATGTGACCTTTCCTTGTGAGGGGTATGTAGTGTTCTAGCCAAGGTCACCATGCAAGGCCTTAACCTTCAATAAAGAGAGTAGGCCAATTCTGTGCTAGATATTATGTATCTGTTAAAAGCACAGGTATAGTGAAATAAAAAACATAGAATATGGAGGGAAGTAGAAGGCTTTTTAAATAATCTTTATAAGATTTTTGATGTTTAGCTTGTGGTAGAAATCTTTGGCGTTAAAAATTAAGTCGGGAGTTTAATCACATAAAGTTAACCTCTTTGCTTTCAAGTGTGAGGTTGTGTACACCAAACCTGCACTGGACAAATATTGGAGGGCAAACCAGGATACCAAGAAGAGGTTTTTATTCTTCCTTCTTGGCCAAGATTTCATTCACAGTTTTAGCTTGTGCACTTGAAGCATATATGGTTGCTTATGTTGGCCTTCTGTGCTTGCTTCATTGGTAGGACTCTCATGCATTGAGCTGCTTTTTTTGGCATGGACATGATGGTCTAACCATTTGTTGGATCGTCTTTTGATGAATATTAAGTCTTAAGATGTGTTAATTTCCCCCATCAAAGACAACTAAGTTGGCAGTTCTACCTTTAGTGGGGTTGGGGGGAATAGCTATATCAGACTTTACTTTCAGTTTCTGCATGAATAAGGATTTAGCTCATATTTTTAATATTCAGGAAAGTGAAGAAGAAGTTCCTGACACAGAGCAGGCAGAGAACTGGTTTTCTTTAACTTCTGCACAAAGGATATGTGGTATGTACATTTTTATTCTTTTTTGTGCTATCATTATTTGACAGTTTGACTGTTAAATTTTATTGAGTAACCAACTTTCACGAAAAACTTACCGTTAGGAAGAGGCTCAATCTATACATTTATATTCTTAATACTCACATAGTCACATATGACTGGGCAAACTTCATTAGATTTGTCATTTGCCCAAGCCCAACACATAGACTAAACTTAACTTAATTGGGTTTTTTTTAATATAATGACACTGGCAGGATGAGAACCTCCTGCTCTAATACCATGTCATACTTGATTAGTTGATTGGGTGACCTACTTTCCCAAAAAGCTTAAAGCCATTTGGAAGGAGCTCAATCTATACATTTTATATTCTTAGGAAGCACGGACACTCCGTGGGACTGCTGTGTCCGCGTGTTCGACATGCCGCGGACAACACACAAAGACACTCGTCCGACACACGTGTCCAAGAATGTCTTGACAAAAAACAAAAAATCGCCCGGACACAGCCGGCCATGCTAATTTAGGAGTTTTTTGGGAGATGTCAATAGATATTGTGCCCCATGCTTTTGGAATGAGCATAGAAATAGTAAGTATCGACACAAGAAATTATCTAGAATGCTTCATATATTTTGAAAGGGTCCTACAAAATACTGAAAATTGGTAGTTTGACATCAATGATATTGAAAATGTCATATTATTATAAATCTTGAACTTTATATATATATGATATGAATTGTGGATTTTTTTAATTTTTAATTTTTTTATATTTATATATATGCCGTGTCCTGTAAATTTTTGAAGTTGGTGTGTCCTCGTGTCACGTCCCGTGATCGTGTCGGCGTCGTTGCTTCATATATTAGACTGTATTTCATATTTTTCATTGTTTTCTTCATGGAAGAAGCATAGCCTGATAGTTCGCACTCTGTAGATTTCAGAATTATTCTCTATTGGTTTTCATGATTGTGCTCATGCTGGTTTAGGGGCCAGCAGCTGAGTTTTTTTTTTCTTTTAGGCCTTCACTTATTCCAATACTATTCCACAGATATGTTTCTTGCTCTAGATAAAGACAAGAATGGAACATTAAGCAAGCAAGAGCTCAAAGAGTATGCAGATGGGACACTGACTGAAATCTTTATCGAGAGAGGTGAGGTCCATTATTTGAGTAGTAGACTCATTGTTTCCTATTTGACATTTTAGTCTTCGTCTTGTAATCAAATTTTCTAAAATCAGTTATCATTGACTCAAATTTTATTGCTTCTAGTTATAACATGCTTCTAGTTTCACTGATTTTCCATGAAATGCAATGTTCATCGCATGGGAAGGGGAGCATGAACATTTAATTGATTTCCATAAAATAGAAATGTTATATGACTTGGCTCTTATCATCTTTTGTTGTTCTTGTTATTTTCTTAACAGTTTTTGATGAGCATGTACGTCGAAGTAAAGCTGGAGGGGGTAATACTCGTGAGATGGACTTTGAAAGCTTTCTGGATTTTGTTTTGGCCCTGGAAAACAAAGACACACCTGAAGGATTGACATATTTATTCAAATGCCTTGATCTCCAAGGACGGGGCTATCTTACAACAGCGGATATTCATACACTCTTCAGGTGCTTGTCCCCTTGACATATGGTTATGTTACTACTTACTAGTGCATACATAAGAGGGTACAATATCATATATATTTTTGTGCACAAACATATGCATTATGCACCTATGTATGCCATTCATCCAAACGAGTTAGTTAATATCAACCTACATACATGTAATTTACAGCATTGTCATCTTTAGGTTTGACATATCATGATGATTCTCTTTTCGTTGTAAAAAAAGAGAGGCATTTCTTTCATTACATTACTGGAACCAGTACTGAATTTCTTTTTCTTCAAAAGAAAAAGCAAAATGTTATTCAAATTTCAAAGAGAACTCAGCTTGATTCCTTAAAAAAAATATTTTTGCACTAGTTGCATGGTTTTAATAGATGAAGTAGTCAAAACTCTCATGATATGAATGTTATTAGTCAAAGCAGACAGTGTTTGCTCCAAAAAGTTATCAATGTGGGTAACTTGAGAGCCAACTAAGAGCCCACTTCGGAGACCTGACAGCTTGATATTTCTTCTTTTATGGGATTGCTATGACTGTAAACACATACTAAAATAACATGGCTCTGTGCTTGTGGAGTTCAATTATAAGAAATAGGTAATAGTAATCAGTATTTAAAGTGCTTTTTAAATTGATCCATGGAAAACTGCAATTTAGCATATTTCATGTCTTTTAGAGTTTTAGGGTTCCTGTTTTGCTTTGCTGCCTTGAAACTAATCTCACTTACAATGTGTTCTTCCTTCATCAGAGATGTGCACCAAAAGTGGATTGAGGGTGGAAATTATGAGTTGTGCATCGAGGATGTGAGGGATGAAATTTGGGACATGATCAAACCAACTGACCCTCTTAGGATCACACTTTCTGATCTTCTTGCCTGTAAGCAAGGAGGTACAGTTGCCAGCATGCTTATGGACGTACGTGGTTTTTGGGCCCATGATAACAGAGAAAACCTACTGCAGGAAGAAGAAGAGCCAGAGGAAGAGTCCTTTTCATGATACCTAACTGGACTAAGCCATCAAACTTGTGGATTGTAACATTAGAATCCTTGAGAGTTTCCTTTTACACACTCCATTCCAGCTTTATAAACGTGCAGGAACATCATTGTAGATAGTTAATTTCAGACATTAGCATATTGTGAGTAAAGACTGTTGTTTCAAGTGTGCTCTTGTTTCTTTTTAATCTGGCAGCACTAAGGCCAAGTATGTGGTTGATTTATCTTTGAGTTCCCTGTTTGTCACATTGAACCTTCAACACTCCCAGCTGCTTGAATATGTTGGTTTGAAACCTAGTTCTTCATTGTTTTATATGCTGCATTTGTAACATCTCCATTTTTATAATTAAATTCTTGTTCGGTATTGCTGAATCTGGCAAAAGGTTTGTTGTAATTTGATATTGGATGACAATATTAGTCTTAATTGGATATATCCAAGTCTCATACGAGTATGGTTTGACAAAAACTCGCGGGCCAAGTATATGTTTCATTGTTATTTTAGTCCTTTACAATAATAGAAGTGTGCATCTAGAATCTCTTTTGAACAAAAGAAATAATTTAATATTTTAAGAGTAATCTCCATTTTTTCCTAAATTACGTGCATATGACCATTTCACCCTCCCTAGTTCTCGTGCTAATACTTAAATCGTCCGAGGAGTATCTGATCATACTCCAATAATAAAGAACTTCACATCCTTTCTGTTGTGAGAACGACAACGAGGTGACTCTTCTTACAAGCTCACATCATTTCGCTTATCAAGATTCATTTTTCTCCACTATTAAATGGTCATCTGCTCTTGTCGGCAGAATCATAATCATGATAAGAAATTTAAAATAGTAATAACGAGAGAGTCGATTTCGAGAAGTTGATTTTTTAGAAAAAAAATTTATATGGGCAGCCTGCTCGTACGAGTGAATATAGGCTTCAACATAAAAGTTGCACTCGATTTTTTTAGGAATCTTGAGATGCCCACACAGAGTGGGACTTATATGGGCAGCCTGCCCATATAAGTCTCTATGGGCGGGATGACGAGATCGCGACACGTCCACACTGGACCGGTAGTCTTCCGCCGATCTCGTCGCCGCCGAAGTTTTCCGATCATCGACGCCTCCAACATTTTCCGTTTCGACTTCGCCAACAACGTTGACGTTTTTCGATCGCCGCCCACGGGTCCTCTCTTTCTCTCTCGGCAGCGCTGCCTGCGGCGATCGGAAAATGTCGGCGGTGATAGTGATCAAAAAATGTTGGAGACGTCGGTGATCGGAAAACTTCGGCGGCGGCAAGATCGGCAAACGTCGGCGATTGGCGGAAGACCACCCGTCCAGTGTGGACGGCGTCGGCAATCGCTCTATGCAGTGCTGCCAGCTCTCTCTCGGCAGTGCTGCGTGTTGATGTGCTTTGAGATCCGGGCAAGAAGACGTGTCGCGATCTCATCATCCCGCCCATTGAGATTTATATGGGCAGGCTGCTCGTATAAGTCCCAGTCGCCCACGCATTTCCTTCTCATTATTCTCTTATCCTTAAAGTATCGCCAAAAGCTATGACATGAAGAGTGCCATCTGGGTGGTCATCTACATCAACTTATTCCCTCGAGATCTTGTCTGTGATGCTGCAAACTGACCCAGTAGGCCAGTAAGTACTTCATCAGTGGCAGACTTCATACGCTTTCTTTTTTTTCCAAATTGTCTATTATACTACTAAAGCAAAGGTGGAAATGGAAACTACTCGAGTGTATTGTTCATTTGTTCATGCTAGAATCCTTATTTTGTTAACTGCATGTGTATCCAGACTACAATCATTTATCAGTCTCCTATTTTCTTCTGTGATTTGGTCGGAATCCAAAACATACCTGTATGGATAAATATCCAGCATACATATATTGTATTTGAGCCATTAGATTGGATATCTATGAATTTTGTAAAAATTTAATCCAAGATGAGGCATCTAGATGATTCATCAACAAAGCACATTGAACATAGATTAAATATCTGTACAATATGGTAGATAATTAAAGTAGCTATAATTTCTCAACCACAAGAGTCTCCCGAGCGGCGAACGGCGACCGCCAATCATCACCTGGCATGCGACCAGCGGCGAGCAAACGAGCGCCGAGCGAGCGATAAGCAAGCAGTTATTCTTCCACCGAAGGTACTATCTCGCTTCTCTTCGTCGCTTCTCGCCGGATCTTGCTGCTCCTCGTTGTCTCTTGCTGGATCTCGCTTCTCCTCGTCGCCTCTTGCGGATCTCTCTGCTCCTCACCGCCCCTTACTGTCCCTTGCCGCATCTCGCCGCCCCTTGCCGCATCTCGCTGCCCGGCGCATATCACCACATCTCTCCGCCGAGACAAGCTTTTTTTGGTTAATCTCTGAGGGTAGGTGAGGCGATGGAGCGGCGAGGCGATCATGGGACCGGAGCGGGTAAGGCGGCTGAGGACTCTACAATGCTAGGTGAGTGGAAAATAGTATCCCGAAGGAAGAACACCAGACGAGTGTCACTTGGAAGTGCCCCTCCTCCTTCTTCATCTTGTTGGATTCCGGCGACATCCTACGCCGCAGCTGTTAGCAGTTTTAGGCCGCCTACTGATTCCATGTCTTCGCGCCCTGCTGTGCGCAAGGTTGATGTCACCGAATCATCGGATATATCTGCGTATGTCGATCACCTACGACGAAGTGGTCGTTGTTTCAATTGCTGCGGTCGTGGCCATCGAGAATACCAATGTCGAGCCAAGCCGGTGTGCTTCTCGTGCAAAGGCGCTGGTCACAAGGCTATGAACTGCCCTGCTCGGACTGTACTGAAGCAAGTTACAAGCCGTCCTATTGAGCATGTGTCGGTAGAGGCTACGCAGGACAAAGGCTACGCCAATGACAAAGGCAAAGGACCAGCGCAGGACACTGCCGATGAATGCTTATTGACATCCAGACCAGAATTCATCGACACTTTCCTTCCACCGTCCAAATCCACACGCAACAGGGCTAGCTACCTTGGAGAACGATGTATTGTGGTCACTGTTCTCGGCCAACTCGAGGAGAATGCAAATGTAGCTGGATTTCTTGCTTCATGTTTCAGAGATGAAACCTCGCACTGTCAACAGTGGCAGCAACGCCGCATGCCGGATGGACGGTTGTTGGTCACCACTCCGAGAGGCTTCAACTCATACTACAAGTCTACATTAATCCGTCGAAAAACCTTACGCTGGGGTCGTGCGACTCTTCTAATTGGAGACTGGGTTGAGAAAAGAGCTCACAACTATGTACCTCCTCTGAAACTCATCGTTGGCCTGGAGCTAAAGGGCCTGCCTATGGTATTCTGGAACGATGAAGCTCTGGCGGCCCTCGTTAGTAGCTTCGGAATGTACGATGCAGTTGACGGTCGATCACTCCGTTGGCATGACCTATCAACTTGCCGAATACGACTGCGGGTCAGCGCTCTGCGAGTAATACCTCGCTTCATTTTTGCCGTCTCTGAATGCTGCAGATACAAAGTGGAGATTGTGATTTCATGGACAAGATGGATCTACCAAGAGCAGGAGGTGTCGGCGCCAGGGGGTCCCTCCGACTCAGAAACCTCTGTCAGCTCAGAGCAAGATCGTCGAGAGTTTTCACCTGCTCACGAAACTCTACTTAATCGGAATAAAAAAGACTCCCTCTTAACGCCCTCTGCGGAGTACAATGTGGATTCTGCATCTGGAGTTCATCAAACTCGGGAGACGAGTCGCGATGCCCCCACTGTAACTTCAAAGGAAGATCCTTTGTCGGTGCACCTCTCACAGGTCTTCTCCTCCTTACGATCTGGGCTTGGACTGGTTTCCGACCTCCCTCCGGCGCCGACGGCTTTTCCTTCTTCCGGCATGATCGTTCGGGGCAGCAAGACAAGCGTCGCTTTGGGTCCAGTCTCCGAGGCATCAGAGTCGACTCCCGTACCTGGTTGGCAGATGGTGCTGGCGGCACGATCTGCCGCAGGTTACCTATCTGATGAATACGCCAAAGGGTTTCTTCGAGCGCTCTCTGACGCTTTCCTATTCCTTGCATGTTTGTTGTGGAGAGGTGGTTTGTCACCTGGCATGCCGCAGAGATTTGAGCTGGCCCTGCCTTTATCACTCTGCAGCTTTTGGTGCTCGCGTCTGGGTATTTTGGACGCTTTTTCTCCCTTGGGACATAACAATTGCTTTTTAAGACATCTTGAAGCTTCTTTACAGCCTATGGGCCAATGGGCCCTAGACTCCAATGTGGCCCACATTAACTTATGGAGGACTTGGCTGCTGAATTTTACTCATGCGACGATCATTAAATTGAGGACACCAATATATGGATCCATCTATGGATCTGATCACGAGGACTCGGATCTTATGCCTCCTGCCCGCATGATATGCGCTTCTACACCCGGTCCAGTTACGGTGCAAGAGACGAATGAAGCCTTAACAAACAGACTTTTTCCTATTGTATATACTCGCCGACGTAAATCAAAGCGGTCAATGGTGGTGGTTCGTAGAAGCTGCCGGTTGCGCTCATCAGGTGCTAACATTGACAATTGTGTTCTCAGAGCGCAACATAGGAAGGCTCGTTTGTATGGTGAAGATTCAACAAGTTCGTCTCCCACTATTGCTTTGTCGAACTCAGGTGTCGCTGATGCTCTTGGGTCTCAGGCTACTGTTGTTACTAGTTCCCTTTCTTCCGGGTCTATGAAGGAACGAGTGCTTGCCTTAGGCTTCTACTATGCAGGTTCGCCAGACTTGGTGGAGAGCAGGTTGCGAGATCTTTAAATTGATGGATGGTATGGAGGATGTGTGTGGCAGGAGTGGTGGTCTATACTCTGTTTAATAATGCATGACATGGAAAATTTCATTGCAGTCTTTTGGAATGTCCGGGGTTTGAACAGATTGGGGAAGAGATATATGATTAAAAAATCAGTTAGGGATTATAATGGATCTGTTATAGCTTTACAAGAGACCAAATTAAGTTCGATGTCAAAAATTTTGGCGAAGCAAATTACTGGTTTTAAATCCCCCGCTTACATTGCTCTAGACTCTGTTGGCTTGGCGGGTGGACAAATTTTGATTTGGAATGAGGCTATCTGGAACATGGTATCCACATCAATCGGCTCCTTTTTGTTATATGTGAAGCTCGAACACAAGTTATCCAAGCTACAATTCTGCTTCATCAATGCTTATGGTCCCCCACGTCGTGAGCGGAGATCGGATTTCTTCAAAGAGCTGGATTGTTTCTCGGCTGCCCAGAATGAGAACTTTATTATTGGCGGCGACTTCAATGTAACTCGCTTCTTGCATGAGCGATTGAACTGCAGTGGTTCAGCTCGAGACTCGGCCAAATTCTCGCGAGTGGTGACTGATAGGGGGCTCATTGACTTACCAATCCAGGATACAACTTTCACTTGGTCAAATAACCAAGCAACCCCTAGTCTTGCGAAGTTGGACCGAGTCCTCATTTCCGTCGGCACCTCCACTATTCTTCCTTTCGCACACGTCCGGGGAGGGGAACGAAAACTCTCCGACCACACTGCTCTCATATTTTGTTCGAATATACCGAAGAAACAAGTTTACAGGTTCCGCATGGAGACATTCTGGTTCCGCTATGACAGCTTCAATTGCATAATTCGGGAAGACTGGATGAATTTTCGGAGGTCTCCATCAGCGGCTGCAGACTGGATCAAGAGATGGAAGAGATTGAGAAAAATATTAACTCAGTGGGCACTTGACCTAAGGAAGGGACAGAATGTAAAGCGGAGGGAGCTGGAGAAAGATATTGATGTTCTTAATAGCAAGGCTGAAAAGGATGGGTTAAATAATAATGAAATGATATTGCTCAAGGATAAAAAAGTTTGCTTGGATGCTCTCTATGGCGATGAGGATAGATACTGGCGGACTAGGGCAAAGAGGAAATGGATGCGTGATGGTGATCGCAACACACATTTCTACCATCAGTGGGCGACCATAAGATGTCGAAAAAACTGGATTCACAAGATTTCAACAGAGCAGGAAGACTTCACTAATCAGGAAGATATTACAAAACTATTCAGAGAGTACTATATTCGATTGCTGGGAAAGTGTAACAGGCCTCTACTACTTCCCAATTGGCAATCAGTGATGCTACCTTCTATTCCTGCTCCTACTTCTATTGAAGCTCCTTTCCTCTTGGACGAAATTAAGGAAGCCATTTGGGAAATGGGTTCTTTTAAAGCCCCGGGGCCGGATGGATTACCGCCAGAATTTTTTCGAGTATATTGGCATATTATCAAGGACGACCTGCTTCAGATATTTAATGAAATATTTCTTATGCCAAGTATTCTGAATCGCTTTAATAATGGACACATTGTTCTAATTCCAAAAATTGATGGTGCTTCTTCTGTGTCTGATTTCAGGCCTATAAGCCTAGAGAATGGTATCATTCGGGTATTCTCCAAGGTCCTAGCAAAGCGTCTCAAGCCTCTCATGAGTCATCTTGTCTCCGGAAATCAGTGTGCTTACATGGCGGGAAGGGGTACTATGGACTGTTTTATGGGAGTCCAAGAAACGGTTTGGGCCTGTAAACATCGAAAGGAGAATGGACTACTACTCAAAGTAGATTTTCAGAAGGCTTTTGATTCTATAAATTGGACCTTCCTCATTGATATGATGAAAGCTAGGGGCTTTCCTGATCGATGGTGTTCTTGGTTATCTCACCTGCTTGACACCGAATCTGCAATAATTGTTAATGGTGAGGCCGGGGTGCCCTTCCGACACAAGAGTGGAGTTCGACAGGGCAACCCATTATCGCCATTCATATTCAACTTAGCATTGGATTACCTATCTCGGCTGATTAACAAAGCAGTTCAAGAAGGTCTCATCAGTGGAGTCCTTGAACAAGTAATTCCCGGTGGCATCACCCATTTCCTATTTGCAGATGACCTGATTATATTCTGCCAGAACGATGAGCACAGCCTACGTAACCTCCTCTTACTCTTGCGATGCTTTGAGCTTGCGTCTGGCTTGAAAATCAATCTAAACAAAACCAGTGTGCTAAGTTTAGATGGAAATTCGGAGACCTCAAAACAACTCGCGGATGTGATTAAGTGCCGCCATACTGACTTCCCTCTAAATTACTTGGGCTTGCCGCTCAAAGTGGGTAAACTATGCAAGGATGACTGGTTACTATGGCTAACTAAGATGGATGCTAAACTAAGCTCGTGGCAAGGTCAGTTGTTGTCAAGGGCGGGCAGGGTGATCTTAATCAATAGTACCTTAACCAGCTCGGTGGCATACATACTCTCAATATTTAAAGCACCGGCTTGGGTTCTCAAAAAGATTGATCGACGCCGTCGGAATTTCTTTTGGACCGGTTCGGACTTCGTCAATATCAAAGGTAAATGCTTGGTTGATTGGCAACAAATCACATGCCCCATCAGTGACGGAGGTCTTGGAATTTTAGACATCAAAGCTCACAACCTAGCTCGAATGGGGGCGTGGCTTTGGAAGTTACTACAAAAAATGGATATTCCTTGGGTGTCCACTATTTGGCATCTATATGGTGATATACGTGCGTGGAACCAAAGAAGGATTGCAAGGAGTGTCTCCCCGATTTGGAGGGATCTCTATCGCTTAGCTCGCATGCTTCAACCCTGTTACAGATTTCAGGTGGGGAGTGGTGATGGGGTTAAACTATGGTTGGACAGATGGAGCGTTGGTGGGTGTTTAGCCGACCGGTTTCCATTGCTTTTCAGGCAAGCAGTGCAACCAAATATTATAATTTTTGAGGCTCGAGAGTTAGATATCAATGGTCGTTTTGTGGGTTGGAATCTCACGTTCACCTCTTTGGTTAGTGATGAATTACTGCATGATCTTGCCAAAGAGCTGGACACTGTTCAGCACTCGACGGGTGAAGACTTGATCTTATGGACTTGGACGGGAGATGGGAAGTTCTCTTCGAAAAGCTTATATACGTTGCTGACCTTCAGAGGAGTTTCGAATGGTTTTTACAAGTTCTTGTGGCAACGTCAACTACCTCCTAAGATCTCAGTCTTTGGTTGGATTTGGATTCGGAAAAGACTTCTTACTCGTGACAGGTTGGTGAGATGGGGTATAGCTTCAGATGACTCTTGCATGCTTTGCACGGGACAAAAGGAATCACATACACACTTATTCCTCAACTGTCGTTATACCATAGAAGGATGGCGATACTTTCTTCACGCTGTGAAAGAGCAATTTTTTCCTATATCTGACCAACCTTGGGGTGGAAACAACTCAGGTACTTTAAGTATTCGAAAGAAAAGACTTCGGCTCATCCTTGTGTGGTGTTGGTATGTGTGGCATGAACGCAATTGCAGAATCTTCAGAGTGGATGTTTCTCATTCCTCAGCGCAATCCAGAGCTCTCGCAGCGGCCACATTATTCTCTTCATGTTGATTTGATTTCACTATGAGAGAGCTCTTGTTCATGTTTAACTATCAATTTCTTTTCTTTGCTTAATTTCTGTCTTTTACTCTACTACCTACATTATACCTGTACTCTTTTCATACCTCATTGAATGGAAATACAGGGTTCTCTTTGTCAAAAAAAAAATATGGTAGATAATTAGATATTCTTCCCCTGCTCACGAATCCGTATGTCAGATGCAAACAGTTCCAATAGGATATAAACCTCAAAAAGGGAAAATAAATCCGACCAAGTTAATAGAGATTTAGTAATTTTCTCTTCTTTCACTTCCATGTTTATCTCAATACATTGTGCACAGCAAAAAAGACCAAAAAGAAACAGAAGAAATTTGAGGACCTCGTACTCAATCACTCACATACTATATGGTTTCTATGTGTAATATATATATATATATATATATGATGGTCTTAATTTGTGTATATGAACTCAGAGCCATAGTGCACCTGCATCCCTCAGCAATGGCACCAGATTACCACCAAGATGCAGTGACATGATCCTATCTGTGGATCCAACAAGCCTACCGCCTATAAATATGGCAGGCACTGGCGGCCTTCTCCCCATCAGCTTCATGAGCGCCTTCTCCATTTCCGCCCCTCTCGGGTCCTCATCGAGCTCATGGATGGCAGCACTGACCCCAAGGTCATGGAACAGAGTCTTGACGCTGTAGCACATGTAGCATGAGCTCAGGCTGAAGATGACCACAGCTCTTTGGGAGGCCAACTTCATCACCCTATCCATTGTGAGTATCCAAATCGAAGCGCAACGCAGCCAAAGATTTATCAAGATTGCTGAGTTGTTTTGTGATTCAACGTATTTGACTTCTGCTCTTTGTGTGGCTCGCTTATATATAGGTGTAAATTTTGCATTGGTTTGGAATAATCTTAGTTGGCGGAACTGAAGGGCATGGTCACCGGATATTTGATGGTATGCCTCAGTGAGTAAAGGGGCATCAGTTAGTGTTGTTCTTAGTAGTGCATATGGTCACCATCCTACTTCCAATCAAGTTGGTACTGCTAGGGTTGGATAACTGTCCTTTTTTCTTTTTCAGCCAGGTGCATAGATAAGGCCAAATATGCAGGAATCTTTGGAAGGCAACTCCACTGTCAATTTTGATGCCAAAAAGTGGTTTGCATTTTGATAAGGTTTGAATTCTCTCTTTATCATTTAGGAGATTACAATGAGGTCACTGGAGATGTTTCAAGACACAGGAGCTGCATGTACAAGAGAATAAATTGCTAGTTGGCAGCAAATGGGTGGACAAACATCACAGCCAGCTATTGAACCGTGTTGAGGACCAATGAAAACCAAGTACTAAGATATTGTTGGCATCTTTAGATACCTGGCTTTACTATCCACTCTAACAAGCAGAAAACGACAGTTTTGGAACATACAAACGAAAGGAGAAAATAGGATGACTTGTGCTGCATTGACTTTTAGATTGAGCATTTTAAGTCTCTGTTATGGTATTGAGAATTTATTTTGGCAAAAAAGAAATAGACAACTTTGTTAAGCACTAAGTGATAGATCCATTACAATTAGAGCATGCAACTTACAGTTAATACCAATGTTCATAGTTTGAAAGTTGTTGACGGTATGCTTCCATGACCTCTCTGCCAATTTTTGTTAGACCTAGTGCTGCTTGAAAGTTTGAAAGTCCTTTTGTTCATTGTAATTATTTCTTTAGTGTTGATAAATGATAAATGTAGTAATCCTTTTGTGATTTTTGATTGAACTGCAGAAGTAAAAAATCACAAGTTAAGTTACAAGTTCTTCATCTTCTTTTTCCAAGCTGCCCTTATGCTTTAGTCCTTAATTGAAGGAATTAAATCATTAGTTGAGGCAAGTAGGCAACACAGTACTAAATAGTTGTTTATTGTAATTAGGGCTGTCCACTGTTCGGTTCAAACCGAACCGAACCGAAAAACCGAACCGAAATTTTCGGTTCGGTTCGGTTTCAACCATTGTAGGTTCGGTTCTTTGACCCGAACCGAACCGAAATTTGTATTTCGGTTCGGATTCGGTTCCCGGAATTCGGGAACCGACCCGAACCGAAAACCGAATTAATTAAAAAAATATTTTTTTTTTAATTTTTAACTGAATTAAGTAAATAAGTATTAAATAATTATTTTTAATTTTTAATTTTTAATCAAATTAATTAAAAATTCGGTTTTCGGGTTGAAAACCGAACCGAACCGAATTATTTCGGTTCGGGTTAAATCGGGTTAGGAAATGTTCGGTTCGGGTTCCGGTTCCGGTTTGGGTAAAGAAAAAATTTCGGTTTGGGCTTGTTCGGTTCGGTTCGGTTCGGTTCGAACCGAATGGACAGCCCTAATTGTAATGGTGCAATGGTTTTATTAAGCATGTCGTTGCCATGCACATATCACAAGAAACAAAGCTTAAGCACTGCCCTATTTTTCAGTTCGCACGAGTGAAGCTAACAAGTAACCTTTGGGCATGTGATGAGTCAAACATGACCCTCAGTACAGCATCCACTTCCATTTGCTTGAAGTTTTGCCACTTCTCTTCAAAATCAATCAAAGATGGGGAAACTGATCTCCACTTTATCTGCATTTCTTTAAACAAGATACCAAAAGAACTTGTTCTTTCCTGTTTCTGCTTTGCAATGGAAGAAGATATTCAAATCTCCTTCACTAACTTGGAGATGTGGTTGTGATGGTGCAAGAACCAATCACTATATATCCAATGATGAGACAGAGTATTCTTGCAGGCATGACTTGATCCATTTGAAGAAGATGAGCTATGAAGCACGGAAACTTCTGGCCGGCTGCCGTTTCCGTGTCAGAAACTTAAACCCTTGGAAACTCCCAGGAAACGTGTCGAAAACTATTGAGGGAGTTTCTGGGCGCATCATAGAAAATGATGAGTTGATACACTATGATGTAATGCAAAATTTGATGTGAATATACCGAAATATGATGCAAAATTTGATGGAAAGTAGTAGTAGAAGGCAGTTGATAAAGTGAAAAAAAAATGATCTAGAAGAAAAAAAAATATGGTGAAACTTATGTATATTTTAAAATATTTTTATAAATAATTATTTTTTAGAATTATTATATTGTATTAGTTTTTTAAAAAATATTTTTATTTAGCGTTTCCTTAACGTTTCCGTTTCCAATATTTTTTAAGATAAACTTTTCTTCGTTTCGTAACGTGTCGCTTTCCCGTTTCCGTTTCTACGCTACATAGAAGATGACTAAAAAGCTCAGGTTCTTAGTAGTACATAGATGTCCATATCTACACCTTTGACTTTTGGCTTATGGCTTCAACAAACTTCATTATCCAGCACCTGATTTTGACAGAGTTTACAGGTTGATTTCTTCAGAAGATTGAGACCAGATGCACCATATCAGTGTAGGTAACATCCCAAGCAAAGCATCATTCTGCTTGCAGCCCACAAATATTCTTGCATCAAAGGAGAGGACGACCATCAAAAGCCACTCTAAGGTTTTTCAAATAATGCTTGTCATTGTTTGAGTACCGAAGATAAGATGTCTTAGTCACGTGTAGTAATTCGTTGCTGTACATATATGCCAAATGTTCATGTTAGGTCCCAGGAAGATTCGAGCGCAACTTTTACGGAGCCCGGCTCCATAGAAAAGCTCTATGGAGCCGGGCTCGGATGGTTAAACACGAATCTCAAAGCAAAATAAAGTTTTTCTATGGAGTCAAGCTCCATAACAGTCTTTTTGTTCGGAAGATTCGGAGCCAGATATGGAATTCACTGTTGAAGAGATTGAGGTAAGCAATGTTCTAAAAACCTAGGCTTGAACTGGTTGGGCCTGGGGCTGCAGATCCGACGTCCCATATGGGTCGGAAGAAAAGCCCAACCAATCCAGCTTTGGTCGGTTCTCGAACCCATTCATGCTTACGAACTATTTGTGTTAATTTTGCACAAGATAATGCATTTATCTCATCGACATGCATGCATATACGGGTTAATTCTTCATCGATCCCAAATTAATGATCAATATTTAGCTACGATTCCTTGATCACCTAGGTTAATTCAATCATTCTAGACTTATTAGTTTAGTGAATTAATAGCCTCCAATAATATATTAATTGTGGGAAATAATGAAAAGAATAACCTAAAACTAATTAGTGGCATGCCATTAATTGATCTCACAAAATAGCTGTCCCTCGCCTTGCATGCTTGCTGTCCTGCAAGTTGACTCTTGGAAAGTTTGACTTGGACATAGTCAGCTTATAATTAGAACCTTAATATATATCAAATATTCCAGCAATGTAACCAATGTACATGCATTACAATTTACATGTATACTTGGCAATTGGCATCATATTTTTGTGCAAATACATATATATATATGCCAACTTGGCAGTTAATATGATCTTTATCTCAGTAAGGTCAACTTCCTATAATTAATTAAGAGCCATCTTAAGTATCCGTATCAGTATAAATTGTATAACTGTGTTGCCTGCGGCTAGCTGATCATATCCATAGAATTAACTCCAAAGAAAACTCAGCTAATCTAGTGCAGATGGAGAACCAATCCGCCAGGCCTGCTCCCAATCCAACCCCAACCCAAGCACCACCAAGCCACGGCGGCTACGACATGAAGTCAACGCCTCCTCCGGTGGCGGCGACAGCGGCAATATCCACAGCGCAACTGCTGAACTACATCCTCCGCGCCGCCGCGGTGGTACTGACGTTCATCGCCGTGGTCGTAATGGGTGCAGCAAAGCAAACCGCCACCGAAGAAGCCGTGGATCCTTTCACCGGAGACACTGTGACGGCGACGCTCGGAAAGGCTAAGTCCACCACTTATTCTGCCTTCGCGTAGGCGTCCGATTAATTACTGATCATTATCTCTTCCAAATTATATTAGCTTTACGTCTGCATGTCCGTGATGTATATATTGCATGCATACATGCAGATACTTCATAGTCGCCAACGTGGTGGTGTTGGCGTACTCCATGATTTCCCTGGCGATGTCATTCATAAACAAAACTGGATCAAGTGGGTTCCTGGAGATGGTGCTGACGATGGCCGACGTGGTGGTTATGGGGCTCCTCTTTACGAGCAATGGCGCAGCAAGTGCAATCATACTGGTAGCGGAGCACGGGCAACTGGTAGCAGAGCACGGGCAACAGCGGTTTTACTGGAGGAAGATCTGCAACTACGTGAGCGGCTTCTGCGCGAGCGTGAAGGCCGCCATTGTTCTGTCCATGTTTGCATCCGTCGCCTTCTTGCTGCTGGTTTTACTCAGGCTCATTCTTCTCCACAAGAACAACGCCCCTGCGCAGTGCTGATATATATGGTCATATGGACGTTCATATATAAGTAGTGGCATTAATTCCAAGCTTTGCGTTAATTATTGGTTTAGATCGATGTTTGAAGTCTATGTTAATGAGTTTAATTATTAATTAATTGCAGTTGTTTTATCTATGCATTTTATTAATTGAAGTGGTTTGAACTGATGGGGGATTAATTCTAATTAAGCATGTATAGAATTATGATGTATCCGACTTAATGTTTTGTTTGATCAGTTTAATTTGCGAGGAGAAATCAGCATAGTTTTATTATGTGGGAGAATCCTTTTCCTTCTGTTTTTTCTTAATAATGATGTTTGATTTGATGATCTGGTTTTTTGCACGAATCTTAAAGTAGAAAAATGAGATCATGCACTTAATTAGCGCACACATAGGGAGCGGCATTACTTTGTTGGGTTTTCTTTTCTTACAGTGAAGGATGGCCCACTTTTAGTTGATTGGCCCTTTTGAAAGATTGGGCTATATATTGAGAGGGGAGTTAAGGAATACAATTTGCATGGAGTCGGACTCCGCAAATGAAACACAAATCTCAAACCAATTTTTAAGATTTGTGTTTCACGTGTGGAGCCCGGCTCCATAAGATTTGCTGTGGAGCCGGGCTCCATAGCAATTATTTTAGGAGATAAGAAGAGAACTTTAAAGATACGAATAAATTCATTTTTAAATTTGAAATTATTTTAAAATAACATAAAACATAATTTGCAGCTCTTTCCTCTAAGTTGACTGGTATCGTATAATATATCACTTGTCTTGTGAAAAAAAAATAACCTAAATCTTCGCCTAGATTAATTCTTTAGTATATATTTACTTCGTAGGATAATGAGTGGATTCATATTCATTATTTGTTTAGTACATAAATTAAAAAAATAAAAAATTAATATTATATTCAATTCTACTTTTATTCAATGAAGTAAATATATCATTAAAAATATTATCGGGATGAGAATTTATATTTCTGGATATATATATTTTTAAAAAAAAATGAAACGTGATAAATATTGGTCAAATTAAAAGTAAGCCAGATTTCCCCAAACTTCATTTTCTTAACCGCAGCTGCACCTAACACTTTGCTTTCTTTTATTTCTTATATATTCACCTAACACCTTAACAAGGCAGCTGCAATTCTCCACCAACACATGCCTGTCCAAACCACCGGGATATGATGTACTCCATGTTTGGTCATCATTTGGAATTTTACCTAACTAAAGGCTATTTATTTATTTATTTAAATCCTTTTGAAAATGCATTTTTGATCAACATGGAGTGTGGAGTAGTAATAAATCAACAGGGTGAGGGGTAGGACTTTTCAAGGATTAAGGAGAGTTTAAATGGCTATTAAAGAAAATTTACTAAAATTAAATTACTTTAAATAGAGAGAGAAAACATTACAGGAGCCAGCTGTGCGGTTGCTGTTCGCTTTGCAATTTGCTATAGTTACCTACCCCGCAGCCGCATACGATTCCACCATGCGGGACATCCAGCATTTATTTCCCAGGGTCGTACGCTGAGTCAGTGCTGACAAAGAAGAGCACAGGCAGTAGTAATACGTCTGTCGCCCTGCACTTTGTGGACCATAATTACTCCTCTCTCTCTCTCTCTCCGCGCTCACCAAACCTCCTATTAAACATATATATATGAGTAATAATGGAGTGTTCATGGAACAGCTTTACTTCTACAAGCTGCGCACCAACGGGAGTTGCTCTAAATTTAGAGCTGCAGAACTTATTACTGGTACAACTAGACTGTAGATGACACGTGAAGAGGAGTATAATTTTGATGGACAGTCTGCTCGTGAAAAATTCTGGTCAACTTAACTTTAAGCGATTGAACAGGAATAAAAAATAGAATGAACATGTTCAACGACGGAATATGAATAAAAAGGGATATATTATCCATTCATTTTTTTATCAATGTTCGATCGTTTGAAGCCTATATCCATTCAGTTCATAAAAATTTATACGGAGAAGCTGCCTATAAAAATTTTTTCCATGAAAAGGGCGTCTGATATTTTCTTCTTAATTATTTGTAGCTGGCTGCTGCCTGGGTTATTTTTATTTTTCTTCTCTAAATTTCATACTCCAATAGGCCCAGTGTACTGTATGCAAATCTCATCTCATTGTCAATTTTGTCATTATCTAAACGACAAATAATCTCATACTTTGGTCTATGAGTCTGATGACATATTAACTTATTTAGGAAGAGAGGGAAAGGGATTGATTTTTTTTTTTTCTACTTTGGATAATCTCAAAAACTTGTGTATATTAATGGAGGAACCGGATGATGATTTTTCTTTACTTTGGAGGATTAGTCCAAAATCCAAATCAAAAGAAAACTGAAATGGAAAACAAAAAACTTGTTTACTTGAGTAATAACTAAAGCAAATGAAAAAGCGAAAATGATTAACTCCTGACTTTTTTTGTATTTTCCTCTATTTTTATTCACTTTTTGATGACTTATTTTGTATAGTTACCATTATTCGAATTTATTTAAACTCCAACCGAATATTGATTTTCTATCTGAATTTAATCTAAACTCAAATGATTTGAATAATTTAAGTAAAAATATATCGCCAGTTGTCAGCCATATTGCACTCATTCTCACAATTCTTAAATACATTATTTTGTTTTACTTTTTTACGAAAGGAAAAAATATTATTGACTTACATTTGTAATAATTAATCAGTCAATAATTTTTCTTTTTATAAAATAATTACTGGCAATATTTCCAACATATTTGGAAAGCTAATCAGCCACTCTGCTAGGAAAGAAGAACGATCAATTTTTCAAATTCACAATATAGATATAGAAAATCCTCAAAATCATAATATAAATTAGAAAAATTCGTATCCACAATGATTTTGCATAATGTTTAGAATATTCTCAAAATTAAATTCCGTTTATTTCAAAATATGATTCCTTCAATTTTATCCCTTAAAGATACTTGAATTTTTTTTAAGTGGTTCAATGAAATATTTTTTTATTATGCATAATATAAATTTTAATCTATACGAGTGTTTTAGATTTTCGTGACTAAATATTTTTATTTTATAAAATTATTATTTTCTTCCTTTTTTAAGATCACTTCAAGACTTTTATTTTTGCAAAAGTCTAAGTGCCTTAATTGTGTAATTTTTTGCTGTTTAGCATTAATTAATTTTATGACTATAGTATATATTTTTTAGTTGTTAAACACTTTTTAATAGCTAATTTACTTTTTCTATAGATTTTAGTCACTTAAAAATTATCTAAATTATGTTTTTTTTGTTTTAACTATATTACGAACATGTTTAGTGACTAACTACTATTTTTTATTTTTAATCACTTCTTTTGTCATAGTCTTTAAGTAACTAAAAATATCAAGAAAATAATAAATTTAATTACTAAAATAATAATAATAATAATAAATAATAATAATAATAATCTTAG
Organism: Canna indica; assembly: GCA_034359265.1. Lineage (NCBI taxonomy): Eukaryota > Viridiplantae > Streptophyta > Magnoliopsida > Zingiberales > Cannaceae > Canna > Canna indica. The sequence continues at coordinate 3,893,462 of CP136898.1, read as the reverse complement.
CCACTATGAAAAAATTATCTACTAAGAAATTTAAATATTGGTATGAATTGCTAAAATAAATTTATGTTATGGATAATAATATAATATTTCATTTTGTGTCATATAATTTTTTTTCAAAAAATATATTTAAATGATAAAATAGATGAAATCACATTTAAAAATAAATAAATTTAATTACAAATGACATTCCAGACATTCCACCAAAAAGGTTATAGATCCATTTTTTTAATTCATATTATAATTTTTGGAATTTCCTAGATCCATATTATCTATCCCAGGAATTCCTTGAAAATAACTGCTTTCCTTTCTTCTCTATTAATCTATTATCGATTTTCTTTCTTCTTTTCATTTTCCAAACAAATCAATATATCTTAAAAACTTGGCAAAGAAAAAGTAACCATTTTTTGCACTTTAATTATCTCAAATCTAAATAAATACGAATCTTAATGTATAATAGTCAGGATATGATGGGCGGACTTTTGGCAGGCTGTCTTGGAAAAAAGAAATATTGCAAAAAAGGGGGGAAGCCGGAAGGTGCAGGTGAAGGTCATATCTGCAAATCTGCAATTAAAATATACAAAAATTAATTTAACCCGTATCCTTCTTGTCCATAAATCAAGTCCATCGAACGCCCTCCTTCCACCATCTCCCTCACCACATCACATCCACAGTACTACACGTTCCGCGTTACTGCTGCCAGGATGACGCTGCTGTGCGTGGCCGTGGTGGGGAAGACGGTGGAGAAGATGACGGCCGACATGGCCGCCGCAAAGGCCAGCGGCGCCGATCTCGTCGAGATCCGACTCGACCACCTCCCCGACTTCGACCGCGCCCGGGACCTCCCCCGCCTCCTCGCCGGCCGCCCGCTCCCAGCCATCGTCACCTACAGGTTCCCTCCTCCCTCTCCGATCTCCTTCATCTGTGATCAGTTTCTTTCCTCTATCGCTCTGTTCATGAACCAGAAGATGGATCATGGATGGATGGATTAATCAAATATTTAATGTCAAAAAAATACTCAAAAATCCACGGATGCACATGTTTAATTGTTTGTCCTAATTAGATTAATTAATCTCTCTCCGTTCATAAACTTCATGACGTGAATGATGACTGTATGATGTGTATTATGCGGATACATGATTAATCTTGCTCTCTCCGGTATAACTTGTTCATTTTGTCTTTATTCTTTGTGTCTGAACTGTTGGAACTTCATAATCTCGGTCTTAAACCTTCACTTTAAACCGTACGAGCGCCAAAATGCACAAATAAGTGAATAACATTAGGTAATTAGGGATAAATTGAGTATAATTATTGTTTAGTGTACCTCATTGCTAAAATACAATAAGGATATCCTTCTCTAAAAGAGTCAAATCAAGGGTTTTTAGGAAAAATGCACCTGGGTCGACCGTGTTTGAGTATTAGCGCATTAATTGCACGCAACGCAAAATTAGGTTCTCCAGTGCACATTCTTTGTCTGAAAAAAAGTATAATATTAAAATGGCATTAATCTCAATTTGTGACTGCAACAATTACTGAAAATTATGCTCATCAAGAAAACACGAGATTGATTCATTAGTTCATACTCAGTCATAGATACTGGTGATTTAGTATATATACCGGAAGAATTTACTACGAGATAATTTGCAATTAACATTGCAAGTCATAATATGACTGGGACTTGTGGAAGAAAAGTACAAGTGTATAATTGGAGGAAAATATCAATATAGAGGGGGATATCATTTGTCGGATATATGCATCCCAGAAGTCCCCTTCAATCGAGAGAGAGAGAGAGAGAGAGAGAGAGAGAGATGGCTCTGGTGTGTGTGGCACTGGCTGGGAAGACGGTGGAGAAGATGATGGCCGACATGGCCGCGGCGAGGGCCCGCGGCGCCGACCTCGTAGAGGTCCGCCTCGACTACCTCACCAACTTCGCCCGCCGCAAGGATCTTGAGCTCCTCCTCACCAACCGCCCTCTCCCAGCCATCATTACCTTCAGGCCTCTCGATCTACAGCGTCAGATAGACTTGGAAATCCACAAAAACTAGGATTTAGTGTGACCAATCGCTATCAAGCAACCTAACTTTTTTGGATTTGTAGTTTATCGAAAAAACTACTTTGGATAAATAAGTCATCAAGGGAAAACCATTTAGATCCGGTTAAATCTACTACACTATGTTTTTTTAAGGAAAAAAAAACTCAAACAGTTGACTTGACTTAACGATCATGTCCGACAACCAGAATCCAATAGATTCAAAATCTATATATTCTCAATGTTTAAAAACACTGCTGGCAGCAGGAAATGCATATGAAAGATAAAGATGCTTTGGGTATATGCTTACTACGCACTATTTAAAACAGATTAAGTCAAACTTATCTAATGAAGAACGTTAGGTGTGCTGTGTGCACATCACGTGATGTGTCTGATTAAAGAACACAAGTCTTCAGTACATTCAAATTAACAAAAGCAGGATCAAAGAAGTCATGCTTCTTGGTTCTTGTTTACTACAGTTTGTTTGTTGTAATGTTGAGCCCAAAATTAATATTATCTTACTTTTATATGTGCATTATAATTTTATATGAATTCATGACAAATACTCACTCAAGTAGATAAAAACGAAGCACTTTATAAATCTTTCGTGGAAATTAATTGCTGTTACTCGAATCAAATTCTTAATTTTATTTTTATCTCAGACCGAAATGGGAAGGAGGTGAATATGACGGTGATGAGCAGCAGCGACTGGAGACTCTCTGCTCTGCCATGGAATTAGGAGCTGAATATGTCGATATTGAGCTTAAGGTTTGTTTTGATTCAGCTTTTTTTTTCTTCGTATTTTTCATCATATTTGTACACTTTGTTTATAAAAAAAAAAATCCATATCTCAATATTTTTTGGGTTTAATTTGCTTACAGGTCGCTGAGAATTTTGTCAAACTCATATCTGGGAAGAAGCCAGAAAAGTTTCAGCTCATCATCTCTTCTCATAACTACCAGAAAACACCATCAACTGAGGAGCTCTCCAGCCTTGCCGCACAAATTCAAATTGCTGGAGCCGACATCGTAAAGATTGCAACCACTGCCGTCGACATCGTCGACGTCATTCGCATGTTCCAAGTACTCGCGCATTGCCAAGTGAGTGAGCCGATCATGTATACATATAACCCGAATTAATTAGTAATCATTCATCAATTTGGTCATGTATATTAATTATAATTAATGTCGATGAAAATAAATGGAAGCAGGTCCCCATGATAGGGTTGGTGATGGGGGAGAGGGGGTTGCTCTCCCGGGTTCTTTGCCCAAAGTACGGCGGCTACCTGACGTTTTGCACGCTCGACGACGGCAGGGCTTCGGCGCCGGGGCAGCCGACCATCTCCCAACTGCTCGACATTTACAACATCAGGCAAATTGGACCGCAGACGAAGCTCACCGGGTTGATCGGCAAGCCGGTGAAGCAGACGAAGAGCCATATCTTTCACAACACAGCCTTCAAGCAAATTGGCTTCGATGCAGTGTACGTGCCGCTCCTGGTGGATGACCTTGCTCGCTTCCTCAAGGCCTTCTCTTCCCCTGACTTTATCGGATTCAGGTAGGTGATTCATTAACCAGTTAACTAAAGCTTGTTGATTTCACTAAGAATTAGCTTTAGTTGATCTGTGAAATGCTGAATTCTTTGCACGCAGTTGTACAATGCCTTTCAAGGTGGATGCTATCACATGTTGTGATGAGGTCGATCCGATGGCTAAGGTATGTCATGAACTCTCCAGTATAATTAATCCGCACATATATAAATACGTGGAGAGAGAAAGAGAGAGATGATGTATACATGCATGCCAAATAGTTTCTTCATGTCTTTGACAGGCGATAGGAGCTGTAAATACCATCGTCAGGAGACCAAGTGATGGAAAATTTGTTGGCTACAACACTGACTGCTTTGGTGCAATAAATGCAATTGAGGATGCTTTAAGAGGTGTTATATATATATTCTTCATACAAATCTAATGTATGTGATCACATATAGCATCATGCATTGACTTCTTATGTACTTCAATATATTTAACAGGAGCTGAGGGAGGTGCAGTTTCTCCCTTGGAAGGTAGGGTTTTTGTTGTCATGGGAGCTGGTGGTGCAGGTAAAGCCATTGCTTATGGTGCCAAGGAGAAAGGAGCAAGAGTTGTGGTTGCAAACCGTACTTACGGTATTTTTTTCTTCATTTTTTTGTTTTTATATAGAGGAGTTATTTACTCTGTAAATTTTAATTGTGATAATTACTTTAATTAATTGTTGGCAGAAAGAGCTGTTAATCTTGCAAACTTGGTCGGCGGACATGCATTAAGGCTCTCTGAACTGGCAAACTTTCACCCGGAAGAAGGGATGATCCTGGCAAACGCCACGTCGGTGGGCATGCAGCCTAATGTCACGGAGACTCCTCTTGCCGGGGTAAGTAAATAAAAAAGACTCTCTTCTTCTGCTTTTAATTTAATAGTCTACAATTTGATTTGTTGATGCATCCATTAATTCTTCTCCTAATTAAGTGATATTTTGATTTCTGGACTTTGTTCTTCACTGATTAATTAATATACAGCATGCTATCCGGAATTATGAGTTGGTATTTGATGCGGTGTATGCGCCATTAGTAACAAGACTTTTGCGGGAAGCAGAAGAATGCTCAGTTCCCACTGTCGGCGGATTTGAGATGTTCATCAGGCAAGCGATGGGACAATTCAAACTTTTCACTGGTTTGGAAGGTATGAAGTAATTTACATTTATTTAACAGCTCTTTTCTCACAGTTGATCAGATCTGTCATCATCCCCGTAATTACTTTGTTTATTTTGATTCTTTTCCTGCAGCTCCAGGACATGAGATCGGAAAATTAATTTTGGCCAAATACTTATGAGAGGTTTGTTAATTCCTATACATAATTTCGTCTTTGACGAACAGTTTACATATATGGACTTGACAGAAGCTTTCCGCCAATGTTGCAGTTGCAGTTCGAACAAACGCAGATCCATCGTCACAAGTCTTGAGGGTGAGGGAGAGAAATAAATGCGGCATGCAGCTTCAGTCAAGCTCTTTACTTAAAGGATATTGCAGAGATAAATGCTGCAAGCAGCACTTGGATACTGTTCTTACAATGCTTGCATGTGAAGTTATATTTCAAATATTGGAATAACAAATTTATTTTATCGTATTATTTATGAAGTCAGAGTCTTTCTTATTTTTAGCTTATTGTTGAAAATATAAGTGTGGATTATGTTTAGCATACGGGAAAAGGTACTAAAATTCTTTGACGTATTCAGCAGTTTACTGAAATATCTCTATAATTTATTTTGGAGCTAAAGTTAATGTCCTTAGGGTTATTAAAAATAGTACAAAAAATAATACTCTGAGCTAACTTTAATTAATCGAGATTTAACGAAGATGATATGAATGCTAATTGAAATGTTGATTTTACACGTGGCCGGTGCACGTGCAGAAAATAATTTGTCACGCAAACGACACATAAGATATCATGTAAGCTCGGGTTTCACCAATAGTATTAATTTTTTCATCTCCTCTCAACAGTATTATATCCTAACACGTAAGGTGTCATGGTTACGTGGCTTATGTGATATCTTACGTGTCATCTTACGAGTTAGGGTTTAATATCGTTGATAAGAGATGAAAAAAATTAATATTAGTGGTGAGATTCAGACTTATGTGATATTGTCGTTTGCATGACGAATTGTTCTCTGCATGTGCGTTACGTATAAAATCAACGTTAAGTCTTAATTAACATAAGTTAGTTTAAATATTATTTTTTTATAATTTTTAATTATCTCAATGGAATTTTAGTTTCAAAATAAATAATAATAATATTTTAGTACTATATTGTTGAAAAGGTATGTGTAAATTATGTTTCTTAAAGTTATTGCTGTAGAGCGACGGTGAAACCGGGTTAAGGCGAGTCAACTTCGGCGAAAACTAAAACGTGCTTTGCGTTGCCATATGGGTTCGTGATCTTATATCTTGTTCAAGAGATGGAATTTTGAGCCAATCTTTACTACTGGAGATGGTACGAGGGTGGTCCCAGTTCCGATTCGTGTTCATATGTTGACAACGATGATTTTCCCGTGTTTGGTGTTCTTCAAGATGCAGGATTCTGACCGCGGTCCTGCGGGTCCCACTTTTCATGTTCCAATGAGCAGTTGGTGGACCAAGTAATACGGGTCTATCGGATCCGGTGTCTTTCCTAGGATAAAAAAGTGCCAGGACGCCTTCCTGTCCATCAGCTTTAATGCAAGCTTTGATGAATCTATTTGGATTACTATTTTGGAGTGATTACCTACTCGGTTTGGTGTATTTATAGGACACGGGATCGTCACCTTCCCACAAGTCGCCATTTCCTGCTACTACTCTTCATCCGACGACTGGAGCCGTTGTAATCCCTCGGAATTGATATGGCCATTCGATCTGCCTCCGGTGTCGTCGGATCCATCCCCGCAGTCGAGAAGTCTCGAATCAATCGTCCGATCATCTCCTCCTCCTCTCCTCTTCTTCCTCTTCGCCCTTTATCTTTTCAGCCTATAAAGAGTAGTCTTCATCAAAATCCTCTTTTATCCCCCATCACCAGATCCAATTTGCCACTCTACGAGTGTGAGAAGAGTGAGACTGAGGAAGAGAGGATGACGCTGCTGTGCGTGCCGCTGGTGGCCAAGACGGTGGAGCAAATGGTGTCGGACATGGCCACCGCCAAGGCCAGCGGTGCTGACCTCGTCGAGATCCGCCTCGACCATCTATCCGACTTCGATCCCATGCGGGATCTCCCTCAACTCCTTGGGGACCGACCATTACCGGTCCTCGTCACCTACAGGTTCGCATCGCTTTTGCACTCGATTCTTTTTTCACCGGATGTTTTGATTCGTAATTGTGTTCATGGCAGCTCGACTGGTAATTCCTCTTGTTTTATTTTGGTAGCAATCAATCCGGTGGAACTAGACAGATCAAACTCTAGTTAATCTTTGTCAAATTAAGAATGTTCATAACTTTTTTTTTGGCAAAAAAGGAGAACTCGTGCGCGTATTGAATGCTATATGACACCTTTTGCCTCTCTTCTTTTAATAACCTTGTTGTCTAAATGATTTCTTACACCTTCCGAACAGCTTTCATTCGGATGCTCCTTCAAGCTTTTCTATGTGGACTTGTTTAACCTTCTCTATATGGTGCGGCTATCAAGTTATTAAGCTTTATTCTAACCTTTTGTCTTCCTTAGGCCAAAATGGGAAGGTGGTCAATACGAAGGTGATGATAAACCAAGATACAATGCGCTGTGTTTAGCTATGGAATTAGGAGCTGAATATGTTGACATTGAGCTTAAGGTTGGTTTTCTTAACATCTGTAAATCCTCTAAGAACAAAATACACTAAGTTGTGATTCTGAACGTGTAGGCAAGTACACCTAAGTTAGCTATACTATCTACAACATGCTTATACATTTTGATGTTCTTCGTGCTACTATGAAGGTTCTGAACGCCTAACGAAGATAACCCAATAAGAATCATATAGCAAATATCATTAACAATGACTAAAAATCATTCTTCAGGTTGAATATTTCCAATTCCTTGGTCATAAACCATGTACTCGATTTCATACTAGCTAATAAGTTAGTATGACTTCTATTGTTTGTTGTTTGTATATTCTTGTTGATAATTTAGCTTATCTACAGATTTACTTGGCTTGGTATGGTTTGTGACACTTCTTGCTTGCAGGTTGCTGAGGATTTTGTTAAACTTATATCTGAAAAGAAGCCAGAGAACTTTAAGCTTATTGTTTCATCTCATAACTACGAAAGTACTCCATCAAGCGAGGAATTAAGTAGCCTTGTAGCTAGAATACAAGCTGTTGGAGCTGATATAGTGAAGATTGCAACAACTGCTGTGGATATTGTTGATGTAGCACGCATGTTTCAAGTTATTGCAAATTGCCAAGTAAGTAACAGTATTTTTTTGAACTTATAATTGGACTTAGCAAAGGCATTTATTTTACTCCTGTTTATGATTCTGCTCCACCTGTCACCTTGCGGATAACTGACATGGTTGCGCTAAAATGGCCTCCTGAATATTTGCACGCTTGTAAATGTTGGTTCTTTATGCTAAATGAAGGGGTTTACTTGCTATTAGCTTGTTTGATTAGATGTCCAAGGATCATGTTTTCTCTCTCATCAAAATTTGATTGGATGACCAACTTTCCAAAAGCTTAAGTTGTTAGGAAAGTGATCAATCTATGCATATTTATGGGCGGGAAACTTGAGGAGACTAACCCAAGCCTAACAAGTGGATCGACTTAATTGAGGTAGGGGTATTCTTTTAAAAATACTAATGCTAGGAGGATTTGAACTGACGACCTCCTACTCATGACCAACTTGAGGAGACTATCATGTTAAATTTGATTGGATGACCAACTTTTCCAAAAGCTTAAGTTGTTAGGAAAGACATCATTTATATTCTTAACAGCTTTCTTGCAAACAAATGTTAGAGCAATTCTTGATTTCAAATTTAGGTGTCATCTATGATCGGCCATCTTGTCTCACTTATTTTGCTTGAGGAGGAACCTTGACACGACAATAGGGTTTCTCCACTTCGACTTGGTAGATTGGGTTAGTCACAGAAACAATTTATTTCCTATGCTGATCCTCCTTTGACCCCAATGTAGCAGAAACCTCATGCATTGATAATGTTCTTTTTCCCCACTTATATTTCCTTTTTAAAAAATTTCATTTTCTTATTACTTGTATCATTTGGACCACATTTTGGTAACATAAATGGTTCTTATTTAATAACCTTAATATTTAAGCTTTATTGTGTTGTGGTCATGTTAAATATGATATAGTTTATAATAAAACCACCAAATAACCACTGACTCAGGCAAGCATAGCTGGGAAATCATGTCTTGGTGTTGTATTATGAATGTAGGAAACCAGCTTCCTCTGACACAGCATTCTAACATTGCTGGAGTAGTTCTGTGGCAGCAAATGCATGGCTGACATTTTCAAAATTCACACATATAGGATTTGGTATTTGGCTTTAGTTATTGAACTGCAAGGTTGCTTTAGTGAGCATCTCCTATCTTATACTATATTTGTGAATGATGTTTTACTTCTTTACCAGAAAAAAAACCTACAGTTAACTCTATTTTTTTGGTTGCCCTTTTGGTGTTGGTTTTACTTGAGCAGAAAAATTGTCTCCTATCAGTATCATGACTATATTGCCACACATAAATGTTTCTAGTTTAATTCTTTTTCCTGTTGATGATGTAGAAATTAATTTTGAAGATAGCTCTAATATACTGTTTATATTAGCATATCTTGTTTTTCACTAATGAATAGGAACATCAGGTTCCAATGATAGGATTGGTTATGGGGGAGAGAGGTTTAATCTCCAGGTTGCTTTGCTCAAAATTTGGTGGATATCTAACTTTTGGCACCCTTGGCGCGGGGAAAGAATCAGCTCCAGGACAACCAACTATTGCAGATTTGTTGAATGTGTATAACATCAGAAAGATTGGAGCAGACACAAAAGTTTTTGGGATTGTAGGAAAACCTGTAGGGCACAGTAAGAGCCCTATATTGCACAATGCCGCATTCAAGTCAATTGGTCTCAATGCAATTTACGTTCCACTTTTGGTGGATGACCTTGCTAATTTTCTAAGTGCTTACTCATCTCCTGACTTTGCTGGGTTCAGGTATAGTGTCTAAGAATGTAACTTTAGATAATGTTTTTTCCTGTATGTCTGGAATTCATTTTATTTATCCTGGCTTGATTTCATTTCACTTTATACAAAAAAAATGAATATGTGTTCATACAAGATTCTTAAGGTAGGTCATCTTCAATTTTCATATGGTTGCCTCATCAACTGTGATTGCCTTCATATTGGGTGTTTATGTTACCTTCATTAACAGGTTGTCAATTCGAAATGCTAAACTATTTTGACTCGCATCGCATGTGCTTACTCTGTTTCACGCTTCAGATATAGCTTAATCTCTTGTCTTATAATTTTCTGCTAATGTTATTAGCATTTGCATATCTTCACTTAGAACATGGCTTCTGGTCAAAATGTGAGTATGGGTCAGTTCCTAAGGCACTTCTGTTTAATAATTCAATCTATTCAGATGCCAACATTGCATCAGTGAAGCATGCACTGTGCTCTGTTTGGCATTTGCTGCATTTCCTTATTAGTAGTACAGGTGTCCGTTTGTACCTATACCAGCACAGCACAATTGTAATCCTAGCAGACTGACTACATTCTGATTGCCAACGTGAACTTGCAAAATTCTGATTGACTGCATTAGTATGCATAATTGCAATTTCTTTACTGTATTAAAAAAGAATGTGTAACTGCGCTTGTTTGAAACACTTTTGTCCAAATGGTGATGGATGCATGAACATTCAGTTTTCCTGCTTAGAACCATGTGCAAATATTTAATTTCAGTTAATGCTCACATTTTCTTGCAAAATTTCTAACATTTGGGCACCATGTGTATGACTGGGTATTCGAGTACCATGTTATGTCAAGAAATTAAATCACATATTCTGCTTCTTATCTACATAACCATGCTCCATATATAACCTGAGCACATGGGATATAAGTACGGTTGCTTTTTTAGATTTTCAAAGTGTGGGTAGTGCACAATGCTATGGTTGCCAATTAGCCTGATTGTAAACTTGATGTCATGGATTTGAATTAGAGAAATAAACTAAAGGATGCATGCATATCCATTACTTGCTAGAGCCCATGAAGCTGCGAGCCTCATTTATAAGGCTGCGCTTTTTTGGCTGAACAGGAAGGTGACATGAACAGATAATGTAGTAGACTAGCTATCTTCCACCATGTGGATTCAAGAACAGAGGAAGATGAAAAACTGATGATCAACAGAATAATGTAGTAGACTAATGTGGCATGCTCATTGGGTGTTTAATGGTTAATGGCTGAAGCAACATAATAATTTCATTACTTCGGTTCACCAAGGACTCACAGTAGATGAACAGAGCTCTTCTAACATTGTGATGAATTTCTTCAACTCATTACTATTATCTGAGTGTATCTTTACAAAGAGAAAATGTTCAGAGTCCAGGAAAACACAAAAAACTGGCCAATAGTCTTATGTCAAAAGAAAAATAGTTAGGAAAAATAACAAAGATAAACAATGCTTGCATGAGCCTTATCCAACAAGAATAAGGTGAGAATAAGCTTATAATGCAATGTATGACTATACTGTAGTTATGGAAGGATGCATATTCATGATTCTGTTAGACACTGAGCTATTGAAAATTTATTGAATTTTTTAATATTTCTTGACTATAGACTGTACCTTATGATGCAGTTGCACAATTCCTCATAAAGAAGCTGCAGTTAGGTGTTGTGATGAAGTTGATCCCATTGCAAAGGCTAGTGATGATATTTCCAGTTCAAGTTGTTTTTGAAGAGTTGGGCATCTTTACATGTTTTGAAGAATTCATATACAAGAATTTATTTAGTTAGTTACCTCTTGTTTCCTTCTGCAGGCTATAGGTGCTGTAAATACTATTGTTAAGCAATCAACAGACGGGAAATTAATTGGTTACAATACTGACTATGTTGGTGCAATATCTGCAATTGAGGATGGAATTAGAGGTATCCTACATATTCACCAGATGTGCAATTTTAATGAAAATTCGAATGAGAAATAGTAGCTTACAGTCAGTGTTAACACTATAAAAGTTCCAATATATGATATTTGACAGGTTCACAGGGAGTGGGAAAGGATGAGACTGGTTCTCCCCTTGCTGGTAAGACTTTTGTTGTCATAGGTGCTGGTGGTGCAGGTAAAGCTCTTGCTTATGGTGCAAAGGAGAAAGGAGCAAAAGTTGTGATTGCAAATCGTACTTTTGGTAAATTTTCTTGTAACAATTAAATATTTGTTCTTTTACCACTTTTGAGATTCTGTCCATTAGTACTGAAAGGAGAGAGATGCATATAGGAAGAAGTGACATTATGCTATCATTAGTCATCATTGTGAACTTTATTTATTTAGTTGATTAATTTTTGATATCTTAATAAGAAATTTTATGTTGAAAATTAATAAAAATAACTGTCACCTAGAAAATTGTTAATAGGTTCCGCAGTCTAGTTTGTCTTAGAAAACATTCAGGCTTTTAAGTACAATATTTTTAATAAAATTGTTTACATTGTTAATTGTTATGATTTTATTGTGATCCTTTTTTATTATACAATGTTTTAATTGTATAAGCACAGATAGTTCCAAAAATATAGACATCATTTCAACTCCTTTTATGATGTTTTTGTAAATCCAATTCAGCAGTACATGTTTTGTGATTCATTTGAACTCTTATGATTGGCAGAACGAGCAAAAGAGCTTGCAAACTTAATTGATGCACAGGCACTGACACTAGCTGAATTGGAAAACTTCCATCCAGAAGATGGGATGATTCTTGCAAACACTACGTCAATTGGAATGCAACCAAATATTAATGATACCCCTCTCTGCAAGGTTGGTAATCTCACCTTAAGTTGGTTTTACTTTTCTAGTAAATTTCTATAGTTTCAACATTTTATCCAAATTTCTGCAATAAATCTATTCCTTTTGGGTGTATGGTTCTGGGAGAGAGTATGAAATTGAAATCTCAATTCTCTCTTTTGAAATTCACATCATTCATTCTGGATCCTTTAACTTATATGTCAGTGATATAATTCTTAGCCTGACATATAAAACTTTCATGTGGCATTGTAGATGATAAACTACGACCTTCATTCTTGATGCATCTAGAAACCTTGAACTAATTTATTCTCTTTCTCTTATTTGAACAAATAGAGAACATATTAAACTCCGTTACCTGCTGGAAAGCTGTTTCAATTTTTTTAACTTGCACTGGGATCCCATGATTAATCATGTTTGTGAATTTACAGCAAGCTCTTGGGTCGTATGCTGTGGTTTTTGATGCGGTCTATACCCCAAAAGTAACCAGACTTCTAAGGGAAGCAAAGGAATCTGGAGCCACTGTTGTTAGCGGACTTGAGATGTTTATAAGGCAAGCAGTTGGGCAATTTGAAATGTTCACAAACATGCCAGGTTATCTCCTGAATTTTACTCTCTTAATTTGACAGGAATCTTTGTATAGTTCAGCTTATTTTGCTATTTTTGTTCCTCCTGCAGCCCCCGAGAGCTTGATGCGTGATATTGTGAAGAAATACATATAAAAAGGTTTGTTTTCTTTATGATTTTGAAGTTTTCGGAGTAAATTCACTACTTGTTGAACTGAATAGTTGATACAGATTTATTGTTAATTATAACTATTTGCTAGAGGAAGTCACACCCATGCCTGCTCTGTGTTTTCTCTAACATTCTTGAGATAATCATGCTAGTTTTCAGACTAGAAATTGTTTGGAGTTAAAATTTACCTATTTTAAGTGTGTTTTGAAAAGCTCAAAACCATGTGTTTGAAATTGGAAGCTGACAAAAATATTTTTTTTTCTTTTTACTCAGTAGTGTAGTTGCGGTCTAGGAGTCAGTGGTTTTGACACAAACATAGAAAGAGACGAAGAAATATCAATGGCATGCTGGCTTCAATCAAATTCTTCAATAAGCGGCGTCAGTGTTCAATGATCCGCATTTGCAAATAGAGGCAAAAATATTTAAACTGTTGTTGTACAAGGCAATTCAGGTTGAATATTGTTTGTTAATCACATTGTTGTCAATTGACATAAGTATGCCGGTTTGCAGATGCTTTCGTTTGGAGCTTTTGGTTACATATTTCCAATTCGCTCTCAGAATGATTCTTTTGCCATCTGCTTCTTGCTCATGCAGGTTTAGCATTCTGGTGCATGGAAATGGAATAAGTCTTGGAAGGCCTCAATTTGTGTGATGCCTTGATGCTTGGTTACTAACCTGGGTTAAGAGTTCAGAAAAAAGACTTGTTATCATAAATGGGAATTCTGTATCTACCCTCGAAATAGTTGTAGATTTGTGGCATCCTCTCCAGTGATCGTGATTCGCGAGTCCACCCCTCGAAAGTCGAAAACCTGAAGGTTATTTGAAGAAAGTCCCTTCATCCAAGATTTATTGGCACAGTTCACATTATTTAACATTGATGGCAACAATAAAAAAAGGAGCACAATATATCGTAATAGTGCCCTAACAAGCATTGTTCTGGTAAAAATACATATTAATGATGCTATCGAGCTTCATAACCTCAAATTTCCAACTTATTCATGCAAAACTTTTCACATTAGATGACAAAACTTGTAGAATCAACAAAATTAACTCTTATCTTAGTGTGACATGCAACTTAGTCTTCACTGCTTCCCTAACATTCCACTGCATATAAAATAATGGAAACATCAGTTGCCAACAATCATGCATTCACCATAACAAAAAGAATTAAAGATCTTCCACAACCTGCATCTCATTTATCTCCTCATCCGTGAGTGAGCGTTCCATCGACCTGAATGCAATTCTATAACAGTGGCTGGTCATGCCCTTCTTATTTGTAAAATTATCAATCAACTTCACCTACAGGTAGTATGCAAAGGAGTACATTCATTTTAACCACAAGCTGTATTTTTTTCACAATTCTGGTAACATGTGAACCTTCATAGATACCAATATATAGAAAGAAATGCTCGTTATGAAATAGAAAGACAATGATACCAGTTGTCAATTACAATAGAAGAAAATAAAAGATATCATCTTCCAAGACGGCAGTATTACAATCAAGCTGGTATGATGAAGAACAATCTCTCAGCTTAGTAATAGGATGGAGAAAAAAAGTTGAATGAAAGGGAGGGCAACAACTAGATAACAGTTAAAAGAACAAATTAGCTTTGGATGAATAGAATTTACCAGTTACTGATCCAATTTTGCATAAGTATTATCCAATAAATGGACTGGATTCAGTAGTAGAAGAAATTTGTTGGAGATGGGTTAGAACAATCAAAATACAATCTATGACTTAGCTATGAGCCTATGACAAGGCAACAAAACCAAGTACTGCAAGCATCAACTCTTGTTGCTCCATACACAAAAAAAGGGAAAAGACCACCACTAGATAAAAACCTCTTGCTCATCTATAACTCAGAGCAGATAAAGTAAATAAAACAGAAAGATGGGCACCCAGAGTCGTACCTCCTCTACGAGATCTCCAGCAATTCCTCTAACAACTTCACATAAGTTGTTCTCTGTAATGGAATCGCTGATCCAGAAACTAATATCCTTATAGCATGGAGGAAACTGCAAAAAACATCATTATTAAGTTAGAAGAAGAATATAGTTAATATTAATATATAAACAGTGAATTTTTCCTTCGTGACCAATTTGTTTCATATTTTAATTTGCAATCTTCAATTTTATGTTTCCTAATATTACAAATGGAAAGGCAGTTATATCTAGAACCCAGAGTTCAAAATGTAGTAACAATTTCCAAAACCTGAATAAGTACATGGGTCTCCAAGATATAAAATTAGTAAAAGAGAGGCAAGGGTTTCTTTTCTGAAGCTGGTTACAGAGAATGTAAATTGAGCAATTTGTAGTACCTTTGAAAATTGTTTGAACTTAACACCAAGTTTGCCTTCTGAAAACTGTTCAAAGACAAGAAGATGAAATAAATGACGATCACAACAGTCGAAGTTTAATAATAGATACAAGTCAATTTTGGCATAGAAGTATATGGTACTTTTGCACATCAATATGTTTTTAGCCATAGACTTCTGTGACAAAGGTGAGTAAAGTAGAGCACTGTGACAAATGGTTTAAAAAGTGGTTTATGAATCTGCAATTTCACAATAAAACCACACCACATAAGCTATAACTTATACAGTTCCTATACTGCTGTAGGTGGATGCACTGTACATATATGGAAATAGGTGGACTGAAAAAGATAATTGACCTAGGTAATAGGTTCAGCAACATGTCTATTTGTATCTTGAGCAACATATGATGGACTGAAGCCTCTAGTTTTCAAGAGACAGCTCAGTTTTCGTACATTTCCAATGACAAGTAGCAGCAAAGAGTAATTGGAGCAATTACCCAAGTGTTTAAATCAAAGTAGTCCATAGTGGAATCTAACAGATGGAGCATGCTAAACATTAAGGTATCAAAGATGTTTATTGCATGTTGTGCGGATGTGAGAAGCAGACCAGTCATCTGTGCTCAGGATATTTTGTATATGGATAGGAACTAGGAAGGCATTCTTCATAAATGGCATACCGCATGTTTTCCCATGCCCTACGGTGAGTGCCAACATTAAGAAAAGTTGTCTCTGAATTGATGGCAAATGTTTGCTGTCACTGTTATGTGGATTTGGCATGTCTGGCATGAGAGAAATTCCACATTGTTCCAAAATGAAAGCCCCTCCTGGGATAGTACCCGATGTTTTTGTAAATGGGGTGAAGAACAGATTGTCTAAAGTTGGGCAGGGCAGTGGTGAACAAGTGGATGGCTGAGTTCTGTTCCACTTTTTTTCCTCCTTTGGAGGGTGTTCATGGGTGATCTTAATCTTAGGTTGTTTTAGTGGTTTGTGTCTATTCTTTTTATTTTTTTCTTTCTCTTCTCTTTTCTTTTTTGGGTTGTGTTCATTTTGTGCCTTTTGAAATGAAAGTTGGAGGGACCTTGCCCTCTTTCTCGAAAAGATCATCTTTTTGTCACAATTGTTTACACTATACCAAATTAATTTGGTGTGCCAAAAAAAAAACACAATTAAGAGAAACACAATAAAGAGGGGTACTAGAAGATTCAGCGCTACAAGTTCAAAAAGAAAAGGAAACATGTAGATGTCAACAATAAATGGATTATTTGTAATAGATAACCTCCATATCTCAGTTGAGATATTATTTGTAATACCTGATAGGATAATTTAACTATATATATATATTCTTGTCATATCTAAGGACTACAGATCCTATGGATGGTTGTAAATAAATGCACAGAACAAATTTTAACAAGCAAAACCAGAATATGACATACTTGAGAAGTGAATCTCTGATCAGTAGACCAAAAAGGCCGAATATCTGGTATATCAAAGAGAACCATTGCAAGTCTTTCTAATCCAAGCCCAAAGGCCCATGCAACACAATCTTTTCTACCATTTCTATCAAGAATCTCCTGTTCAGTCACTCCACACCCTAATACTTCCATCCATTTTTCCTATGCGCATGATCAAAAGTGGAGATATAAGCTACAAATAGCAGTAAATGAAGAAAGACATCAGAAACAAAAAGGTCAGAATCAAGAAAACAAATATGATAATACAATAAGAAGACAAGACAGACTATGAAAATACCATAGATAAATATGAGAAAGTGTTCAACCTCTTGAACAACTAACCTCACCCTAAAATTTGTCTCTCTGTCGGCTTGCCTAAAAACAAACCTAAGGCCTAAAACAAGCAAAAGAAAATTGATAAAGAATCATTGAACTTTCCTGAAAAATCACTCTCATTCACTCTAGTAAAAGAATTTAAGTACATAATATTAACTACTTACCCATAATGTAATATTAAATTAGAATGTTAAAGTACAAATGTCAAATGGACTGGAGTATGATTTCAGATCCTAAAATAAGCCATGGAATAAACTTGATGCCTAGAAATCACAACACATAACCAACTGTAATCATGAACCTAACTGACACAGCATAACTTGGTTGGGGAAGCCCTATTCACATAGTCTCTTAACCTTTATCTCACTTTCTCTAGATATTTTCACTGTGCTATCTTCAATCATTACAGGCAGCACAACAACTAAGAATAACTTACTTTCATATCTAAAACAATCTCAGAAACTTGTATATAAATTAGCAAGGATAGTTCTAAATAATCTAAACTATTTTTTAGCTAATGGTGTGGTTAACTAAGGCATCTGCATGGAACAAAAACATTTAGGCTTGAAGAAAAAAGTGAAAAAAGAATAAAATGACACGAGGACATGGAAATGAGCGGCAAACCTGAAAATAAATCTCTAATTCAAAAGACGGATTGGTGAATGGAAAGTAAGTATCAACCCACCGCATCTCCACAGCTCCAGCAAATAGATGTACATTAGACTTTGAAGTTACCCCAGGTTATAAGTCGTAAAAGTATTACAAGGCAGTAACTACCATCGTCCATTTTTAAATAGAAAATGGTAACATTATGAGTTGCAGTGTACCAAAAAGATGCCTTGCCAAACCCTCAAGACACTTCTTCAGATCCATTGCAGCATAAGATGCTGCATCAGTACCAGAACCCTTCCATTCATCTGGAGCAAAGACACGAACCCCTTCCATCTGTATGCTGGGCTTGAAGATAAGAATTCGCAAAAATCAACACAAATTTTATGGTTTCTAGAATCTATAGGCAAAAACCTGATGAAACACTGGACAATGAGTGGAATCAATGGAATCTCTACGATAGACATCCCCAGTTACAAGAAAATAGCTGTGTCCTTCTCTCAATAACTCTGCCTGATGAGCGCTAGTGTGACATCTTAAGACTGTGTCTGTATTAACATAGTATGTATCATTATAACTTCTGCTTATATGATCAGTAGGCACCAATACCTCATCAAAATTCTGCAACAAGCAAATTTACAGTCAAGTGTCAACCACATGAATGCCATAGGATAGAAGAACGACAAGTAGGCAGTGAAGATAAGAACCAAGATGTGTCATTATAGATGATTAGCCAAGTGAAGGAATCTACTTGCTAAAAAATTGAAGTCAGAGGAGGTAAGAAACTAAAGCTTTGCATTTAGATGTTCAATAACCATAACTAGAACCTTAATATACTACACAAAACACACACTTCATATCACCATTACTAAGATATCATAAGTGAGATGCTCGAAGGCACTGATTTCGATATTTGCAAATACCATTAACACCTAAATTCCACAAAAGGGTGAGTAAACGCCATATAAAAAGAATTACCTGCTGCACGGAAACAATGGGGCAAAGGTCATCAAATTTGACGAACTTGGAGGAGTAGCTGGCATCAAAGTAATCATAAATGGCATTCTTCAAAATACCAAGAGGATGGTTATCTCGCCGGTGGAGCTGCAGACCAATCTTCGAGAATATGTTGTCAGGCACATTGTTCGTGGGATCGCTCTCCCGCACCACATCTAATCCATCAATAATAAACCACGAATTAACGTAAAAGTTTTAAGAAAGTCCAAGACAGTGTGTAATGTGTTGAATTAAAAAAAATGATCCTTGCAAAAAAAAAACAATTTTGATTCGAAAAAATGAAGGAAACAGACAGCAAGGTACCATCTTTGGCAATCTTCACTCCGCCAATCTCGTGGAGAGCTGCAACCGGCGGTTTGATTCTCTTATGAGGCTTGCTGGAGGAGACAGAAGCGAGAGAAGAGAAAGGGGAACGGCCAGAGTAAGAGGATGAAGAGGAGAGGACTTGGGGAAAGGGCTTAGGGCCATGAATGCGGTGAGGAAGAGGGGAGGACGAGGATGGTGGTTTGAGGTGGGAGAAGAGAGGCGAGGCGGCCATGGGAATGGTGTTGCGGATGGAGAGAAGAAGAGCGCGGGCACAGGTGGTCCTGCTAGTTGCGATATACATCTCTTCCTCGTCGGAGCTAAAAAGAGGAAATGAATTCGTGGATGAACGGAGAGAAGACCTGCGCGGCTACGACTCGCTTCCACAGCCGCAAAGTTTCCTGCTATCGCCCACGAAAATGGGTTAATTTCAATATAATCCCCCGTTGAGGGGAGTTCCATTGTGTCAATAATCCTTTAAAATTCAAAAAATACTTTAATTTAGGATTACGCCCTTAAAATTCTCAGCGATGCCCTTTTGTATTTTGACTGGAAATTTTATTTCTAATTTGATCCTAATCCTTCAAGTTCATTTTAATTATCACTTTAATCCTAATAATTTAAAAACATCTTACATTGTTATGCTAAATATATTTTTTACTTTATCATTAGCTAAACATTAATAGCCAATTGATGTGGTTCTATTGAACTAATCGAATTAAGTACATTTCAAAAAATCAAGAGAAACAAAATATTAAAATTTGTTTGAATTAACGAATACTTTTAAAAGTAAAGCCTATACCTAAGGGTGTGCATGGGTATCGGGTATACACGAATTAAATTCGAGTAGGATACCTGGAACCTTGCACTTGTAAATGAACATATTTAAACAGGGTACCCGGAACTTGTACTATATCACGATTACCTAGTAGGGGTTGATTCCAGGTCCCAACAGGGTTGGGTCCGGATCCAAAACCTCGAAACCGATCCTATACAGGGTACATGTGGCAATGGGTCGGTCTGCCCATGGGTTGCACAAACTTGGCCCGAAAATTTTCGGGTCGGGCCAAGCATGGCTCGCCCATTCCCAAGGGACAGGCTAGGCTCGTTCCTTGGGGGACACAGGGGCGTGCTCGGCACGCACCAAACCAAGCCAAGCCTAGCGCCACCCAAGCTTGGCTTGGCCTGGACCCAGGCTAGGGTTTGGGTGGCGCTAGCCGCTAGGCCAAGCCTAGCATCGGGCCAACGCCGGGCTAGGCCTCGCACTGGGTTGCCCCGCCTCTCTAGGAATTCGAGTCGTGCTGGCACGGCTCGGATTTCACTCAAGTCGCGCTAGGCACGTCCCGGCTGGTAACGGGCCTACTCATGCACGATCCATTGCCACCTCTAATACAAAGTAAGGTTCGGGTATCATAGAAAATATAGGGTGCCCGGACCGCTTACCCCTATCTATACCTAACAAGAATTATTCTACTACTTTTAAGATATTCTCTAACCCTGTACACAGTCTAATGGATGACTTGAGAATTTGTATTGGTGATGATTTCAATACACATTTGGGGGAGGATCTTGTTCAGTATTCCAATCTCAGAATAGCCTACTTATGTTAACCAAAACTCTAAAGGAGATTTTTCGCCCTTTACTCATTGAAAGTATCAAAAGGATACATCTCCCAGTTAATCCTTAAAAGACATATGGATTTGAACTTTTAATCAAGGTGAAAAGTTAGTACAAAACATGCATATAATCGGTTGATATATTTTCAGCAAAATACTGATAAAGAAGTCAGTATCAGTAGTACGATATGAAAAAAAATTGTGGAAAATACTGTTTCTCCAAGAATTAAGATTCGCATCTGGAACAAATTGTTAAAGTAGCTTCAATCAATAAGGACTGTTCCACCATTTGCAAAATGTGCCAGGCTCCACAAGAATATATAATATCTTTTCTTGAACTTGTCTCTGCAAAAAACAATTTGGAAGCTTGCAAATGAGGAATTCAGTATCCCTTTAAACCAATTCTCAAATTTGTCTACTAATGGGTGGCTTTTAGATGATTCTATCTTTGTTAAACAGGATATTGGTAAAACCATAAACTTTACTGCAATATGCTTATGGCCTATTTTGAAACTATTCTGCTATTTTCTGATCAGATCAAAAGTATCAAATCATATCTTCTGGCTGCCTCTGCTGAGTTTAATTCTTACAATGATAAGGGGAAATTATCACAACATAATGCTATTACTTCGAAGCCCACTGTCCCTGTAGTTTCATTAGCACATATATTTTTTTTTTTGACAAGGAGAACCCTGTATTTCTATTCCATAAGGTATGAAGAGAGTACAGGTATATGGGGGAGAAGAGTAAAATTATAAAACTAAACAAAATTCATTAGCACATATATGACTTTCTTATTCTGTGATGGCTCCTGGACTAAGTCAAATATTATGGCTGGTGCTGATTTCATTGCAGTAAATGTAGCTACAAGTAAGATGTTAATGGTGGGAACTGATGATATATTCTCTTGTTCAATGCTTTTTCTGCATAAGCTGAGACAATCAGGAAAGCTTTTGATGGCTGCTAAGGTGCTATTTGATCAGCGAAAATTATTTTCTTGTTTGGTTTCAATAAAATTGAAAATTTAGTTTCGAAAACTTGGTTTTGGTTTTTAGTTTTCAGTTTTCTGAAAACGCGTTTGATTAATGAAAACAACATCAGTTTTAATTAGTTGAAATCAGTGAATATTTATTTGGTTATAAAAAATAATATTAATTTTCCTTGAATATTTTTACTAGTAATTAATTTAGTTAGTTTACAAAATTCAATGTTTGCTAATATTGCTATAAAATATTTATATGATTTAACTAATTAAGTTATTGGTAATTTAAGATTTTTTTGTTCAATTAGATATAAAAGTTAATTAATAGTTATTATAAAATTTCAGAAAAAATAAGTCCAATGGTCTAAAATTAGTTTTGATTAAATTATAAATATATCAACTTTAAAAAAATTGAGTTATTTAAAATTTGGGTTTGAGTCGATTAGATATAAATTGGTTTAATTAATTTGTAAATTTAAGATAATAGTTTGAGCTGAAAATGATGATTTTTATTTTTATTTTTAAAAATTAGATATAATTTGATTTATTTTTAAATTAATTAATTTTATAAAAAAATATTTATAATTACAAAATTGCAACTGCATTTTGATAACGAAATCGACAGCCACGAAACCATAGAAAACAACATTCAAGTGTTTTCATTTTTATTAAGAAAACTAGTTTCGTTTTCATTCTGGTTTCGATTTGGTTTTACGAAAACACTGAACCAAACACGTTTTCGTAAGCAGTTTTGGTTTCAGTAAAATCGAAATCATGAAAATAAATTTGGTTTCGCTAACCAAATAGACCCTAAGAAGCTTGATATTTCCATCATGAATATAATTTTCAGGAATGAAGTTTCATCACCCTGGATTGCATTGAACACTATAAATGACATCAAGATGCTGGCCTTAGTTTGGAAATCCATAACCATTTTGACTAAGAGGCAATTCAATTCTACTACACACAATCTGGCTTCTGCTGCCGCAAAGTTCAATTGGAGTAAAACTCAGGACACATCGTGATATTGTATCTTCTCAGGAAAGTTTAGTTCAGGAAATTTCTTTTATTTTTTTCTCTGGATGAGAGCATCTCTTTAAGTGTAAAATGATTCCCACCTGTTTGACAATAGAGAAATGAATGATGTAATTTCCTTGTTGAACAATTGTTCCATGTTAATTGAGTAATCCAAGTTTTTTTCTTTTATTTTTTCTAAAATATATACAACAATTTACTGAAACCCGAACTTTAGTTTCGAAAATTATGAGATCAAGAACTTGATTCTGGATATTACGAGATCCATAACTAAATGTTCGGGTCTCTTCAAAATGCCCCTGCCCAACTTTTGATGCAGAGCAGGAGCAATTAATGCGGGCAAATGAAAACCAGTAGTTGCCAAATCGAAAATCGGTAGTATATTGAACATAATTTTTTTTTATTGATAAAATAACATATTGAACATAAAAAAAAATGATGAGCAAATCAGAAAAAATATTGTGCTATTCAAAGTTGGCAGCATATTAACGTCAATTAAATGGATTATTTTAGTTAAAATAATAGTTGACCTTAATTTTATTAAAACAGATGGCAGAAGTTCTCAGAAACAAATAAAACTAATTGAGTTAGTCTATTTCTAAAATGGTTCGTTTGTTTTATTGCATTTGGATGGGATACGATAAAATAATATAATAAATGAATGAGTATGGAATAAAATTAAATTCAGTGTATATCAAATATAATAATAATTTTATATTTTTAATCTTATTTTATTTTAATTCATATCCTAAATAAATAATGAGTATAAATTAATTTCTGTTTATAAGTTTATCCTTTGAAGTATGAAATAAATATCTGGGGAAAAAGGGGTGTCACTAAATTATTACTAAATTATAAATTTCAAGGCGCGCTTACTGCCTAAATCCGAGAAGCCACGTTCTTCTTGCTTCTGTCGTTCCCATAAAAGTTTTAGGGTTTTGCTCCCTCCCCCTCCCATCTCCTGCCTCTCCATGGAGCAGACCGCCGTGGCCTCCGAGACGTCCGTCCGTCGGAAGAGAGGCAGGCCACCGAGCAGGCCGCCGCTGGCGGTGTCAAGTGGTTCAGCCGCGGTCGACCACAGCCCCGCTGATGTGGACCAGGGCTCTGGTGATGGGTCATACGATGGTCTCGACGATCCCGCCCCGAAGACCAAGAGGAAGCGCGGAGCTGCGATTCGGGCTGCTGGGTGGAAGGACGACCAGAGCTTGATTGGTTTGTACGCTTGATTCCAGTTGAATTGGCTGAAATTTCTTGGATCTCACACCATTTTTGGTCTTCGATGAGACTTTAGGATGTCTGTAGGGTTTGCAATTGCAGCAGATAGATATTCATTGCCCAAATTGTTCAAGCAAGAGAAGTCAACTCTATTAGCTGAATTTACTCTATGCGAGAATTGTCTTACCATTGCTGCGTGATTCCTGATATGTTTCTCCTGGAAGTGCATTTTAGTAGTCTTTGGCAAAAGCATTATGTAAATTTAACTTCTGTTCATGTATTAAGTGAATTGTCGCTTGAGTGACGAGTATTTTCTTTCTTTCATCGCCGCAGTATATCACAAAATATTCGCCTTAGTAAATCCACACTAGCTAAGACTAAGTTTATTTGTATATCTCAAACAGATGTCATCAAGCATAATGGGAAGGTTATTAACCATGCTGTTAAAAAGTGGGTTGAGCGCTATGAAGTGGATTCAAAATGTGCAATGGTTGAGATTCTAATGCTGCTCTTTGAGGTAATATTGCTGCAACTAATATGTGTTGATCCTGCCATCGTAGAACATGCATGTTGAACTTGCTGCGATTTTTACAGGCCTGTGGAGCTAAGTATGAACTAGAAGTGGCTTCTTTTGAGGAGACTAATGTGGACAATGTTGTGGTCTCACTTGTGGGGCTAGCTAAAAATGTATTCTCTTGAGATATATCCATGATAGCATTGAAGTTATTTCTCTCTTTTTATCTGATCATGTAAACACATTTAACCTTCATGTGTTTTTATATATAACTTATGCATAATGCAGGGTGAAGTGGAAGACTATTTCAATTCAAAGCAGAAAGAGCTTAAAAACTTCAAAGAAAATCTTGCATCATTCTGGGACAACTTAGTCCTCGAATGTCAAAATGGGCCGTTATTTGATAAGGTTTTGTTTGACAAATGCATGGATTATGTGATTGCGCTGTCATGGTAAGTTTTTCTTGCTCTCCATCTGTTTTTTCCTTACTAAATTTTCTGACATAAGTTACTATATGGGGTTACTGAAATCTTTGCTTATGTTGGTCTGACTATTGTGCAACTCAGTACTCCGCCTAGGATATACAGGCATGTGGCATCATTGATTGGTCTCCAGCTGGTTACCTCCTTCATAAGTATCGCTAAGATACTTTCTGGACAACGTGAGACCACTCAAAGACAATTAAATGCTGAAAAGAAGAAACAAAATGATGGGCCTCGTCTCGAGTCTCTCAACAAGAGGTTATCCTTGACGCATGAAAAGATAACTGCCACAGAGGAGATGATGCGCAAGATATTTACAGGGTGAGAGTCCATTCTTTGGTTGTTCTCATTGTTCATGGTTAGAGCTAATCTGTTACACTTTTGTTTATTCCTTTTTTTTTGTAGGTTATTTATGCACAGATATCGAGATGTTGATCCAGACATACGGATGTCTTGCATCAGATCTCTTGGTATCTGGATTCTGTCATATCCATCACTTTTCTTGCAGGATACATACTTGAAATATCTTGGTTGGACACTAAATGACAAGGTAAATTTCAGTTGTATATCAAAGAATATTGCTTACTATATCTCTTATATTATTTCTAGAAAAAAGAGCTAATTAGAATGATTTCTTTGAGCATTTCTGAAGAGTGCTGGAGTCAGAAAAGCTTCTATACTTGCACTGCAAAACTTATATGAGGTGGATGATAATGTACCATCACTTGGCCTTTTTACTGAAAGATTTTGCAACCGAATGATTGAACTTGCTGATGACATTGATATTTCAGTGGCTGTGGCAGC
The DNA here is from genome assembly GCA_034359265.1 of Canna indica. Classification (NCBI taxonomy): domain Eukaryota; kingdom Viridiplantae; phylum Streptophyta; class Magnoliopsida; order Zingiberales; family Cannaceae; genus Canna; species Canna indica. The sequence continues at coordinate 3,867,544 of CP136898.1, read as the reverse complement.
CATAGGACTCCTGAAACAACTACTTAGGTAACCACCTGATCCTTTGACCTTTGATCCAACTTTCATGGTTTGTCCGGCGACTTGTAAAATCTACTAAAAGATATTTTTTTTCTTTATTTGTTTTGCAGACATCAACTTCTAACAGATGATGAATTAGGTCCTTTGTATGATTTGCTTATTGATGAACCACCCCTCATTAGGCGTGCAATTGGAGAATTAGTATATGATCATTTGATTGTGCAGAATATAAAAAATTCCCATTCAGGACAGAAAGGTACCCTTTTGTTGTTTTTGACCAGTTGGTTAGTAATTTTAGACATTCAAACTTATTAGTTATAATAATATCTTTAGATGGAGAGGATGAATCCTCTGAGGTTCATCTAGGTCGCATGTTACGAATTCTTCATGAGTTTCCTGATGATCCAATCTTAAGTGCATATGTGATTGATGATGTTTGGGATGAAATGAAGGCCATGAAGGTATCTATTTTTCTTTTATCTGATTGCACAGGTTGTTTCATCTGAAACAGGGAGGATTTGTGTAGAAAAAACTGTTATTTTTTAGTCCTTTGATGTTTTTTTTCCTAATGTACTTTATGTATGATGTCAAAATACCCTGTTTACAGGATTGGAAATGTATCATCTCTATGCTTCTTGATGAGAATAGACATATCGAACTCACTGATGTTGATGCGACAAACTTAGTTCGACTGCTCTATGCTTCTGCTAGGAAAGCTGTTGGAGAGAAAATTGTTCCTGCTATTGATAACCGAAAGCAGTATTACACAAAAGCCCAAAGAGTATGGTTGAAATTTTCTCGCCTGAACCCACAAAATTGTTTGAAATTTGTGACTATGTTTAGTTAATTGTTAATAAAGAATTTTCCGTTTTCCTGCAACATATCTGATGGGCTTGGGATAAGCTAGTGTTTTGAACTTAAACCTATTACTTATTTCCAATCTGTATAAAGCTTATATTTACAGTACCTCAGTGCAGATAATTGAGAAATTTACTAGCAGGCTTGTATTCTTTGTGGTCAGCGATTGCAGTTGTTTATGATAGCCTAAATTTATTAAGATAGGAATAACTAAGTTAATGAATGCAAGACTCTTATTACTTTTATATACGTGGGAGATTTCAGGAGTAAGACTACTTGCTTTAGAGGCTTGTAATATTTTAATTTTCCACGACTACTGTTGGCATGACTAGGACAATCTGCGTGATACTCAGTCTTAGGTACCTTCCATTCATTATTGTCAGAATAACCATGGTCATACATTTTGCAGGAAACATTGGAAAACAGTAGACGAGAAATAACTGCTGCAATGATGAAGAGCTATCCGCAGCTGTTGCACAAGTATATAGCTGACAAGGCAAAGGTCTCACCATTGGTTGAGATTATGAGACTTTTGAAACTTGAACTTTATTCTCTAAAAAGGCAGGAACAGGTTGGGTTTGTACCATTCTTTACATAAAAATTTCCTGATACTGCTTAGGAAACTCATAAGGTGATTTTGTTTTCATCTGTTCTAGAATTTCAAGAGAATTCTGGAGCTTATAGTGGATGCATTCTTTAAACATGGGGATAAGGATACATTGAGATCTTGCATTAAGGTCATAACATTTTGTTCTACTGATAGTCAAGCTGACCTTCAAGATTATGCAAAGAATAAGCTGAAGGATCTTGAGAATGATCTAATAATTAAACTAAAGGTTGCAATTAAGGAAGTCCAGGTTTGTTATATTCATCTTTTTTTATTGCATTCTCGTAAGTTTGATGAGGAAAATTTAACAAATAAAGGCTTGTAGATGGGTGGCGATGAGTACTCTCTTCTGGTCAATTTGAAGCGGCTCTATGAGCTTCAACTGACAAAATCTGTCTCCATTAATGGCTTATATGAAGATATGGCTAGCATTCTCGATGTCAGTGACATTGACAATGAGGCATGTAAACTACTTGAAAAATTACTCTGACATCCATTATTTTCTTTACTGATAAAATTTGTGCTCTATCAGGTTAAGTGTTTCCTGCTTCTCAACATGTACCTGCATGTAGCCTGGTGTTTGCTGTCTATAGATTTGCAAAGTACTGAAGAATGCATTAGTGCCTTAGTATCTAAAAGAGATACCCTGTTTAAACAACTAGAATGCATCACAAGGAGTCTTCCTAATCCTCCACACGAGGGAAGGGGTGAAAATATTCTTTCATTTAGAGTAAGTTTAAGCTCAAATATTTACATGAAACATGGGGTTCCTTGTCCATGTTTCACTTCTTTGTTTCCATTATCCTTAACTTTTTTTCTTTCAAGATAAGTCTTTTTTTCCTAACTTAAGTTTCCTCAGATTGTGTAATTATACTATCTTTCTTCTGGTGTAGGCCATTGTCATACAAGCAGAAATGTGGTGCTTATTCAAGAAGTCAAAGTACTCTTCTACAGTACTTGACAGTTTAGGATATTCTCCAGATAAACCTTCTATTGAGAAGTTCTGGAACCTTTCTGAGAAATTGCTTACTATATCAGGTTCCATGGTTGAATTTTTGAAGCAAAAATTTGTAGTTGAAAGCAAATATGCTGCATATTATCTTATGCTTTATACTTTGGTTAGTTCCTCTACAAGTAACAGTGCATTGATTGACCTCAGGTTCATGATTTGCAGATGAGACAGAAGATGAAGATGCAAATGCAGAATACATTGAAGACACAAACAGGGATGCAGTTATGCTTGCTGCTGCTAAGTTGGTGGCCACTCGTTCAGTTTCTATGGTACTACCATTTAATTGGTCATTCATCCACTGTATGAGCAGTGATGCTTATAAAACCATTGTGATTCCCTACTTGTGGATATTTGGAAAAATGCTCCATTGACTCCTTCAAGGGTAGCATTATTGTAAAAATTGTTTCTTGTTGCTCTCCTTTGCCAATGAACCATATCACATAGAAAAAGTATATAACATGTAACTTAAAAAAGAGGAAAATATCTTATGGTCTCATCAGTTTAGTTTGAACTTAGAGTACTTCACTCATGTCTTCTGATATTAAATGGCAGTCTCTAACTATTGTGTTCCCAGTATAATATCTTATTTGCTCTATTATCTGTATCTTTCCCTCGTTGGAATTTAATTGCATATTTAACAAGTTTGGATTTCTGTCATGTACTGAACTAATGTTTGAGATAATTGCAGGATTATCTTGCCCCTGAGATTATTTCACATTTTGTGATGCATGGAGCAAGCATCACAGATATAATCAAGCATTTGATTTCAGATATAAGGAAAACAGCAAATGATGAGATACGTACAATATTTTTGAAAGCATTGAGAAGAGTAATAGTTTCTTTCTTCTGCGGGTTTTAATATTATTATGTATTAATTTGTTGTAAAATATCTTCAGACATGATAATTTATTTTGCTCTATCTTTCTAGTTAAAATATGAAGTTCATATAGAGTGCATTAGTAGCTCAATTAATTGTGTTGTTAATATGATGGGATTGACAATTTAGTGATCCAAGATCCATTACATATAGTTGTTTTAGCATGATAATCCAATAATGAACATCATGTGTTTATAATGTTTTAATTAACAACTTATTTTCTTTCCAAACTGCGGCTTCTACATAGTTAATTTATGATCTATTGCTTCCAACTCTCATGTAAAATTAGATAGCTCTTTGAGGTTATTCTTTGTCAGGAATTAAATATTTGAACTTCTTATTTAATATTTTCCTTTATTAGGCTAAGCAGAGGCATTCAGTCGAATTTTGCTCAATTGCTCATCTACACATCCTTGTGTCTTTTGTCTATTTAGACGTACGAGAGGCATGTGGTGGATGATGAGTCCTTAATGAGGAAGTCCTATTCTGATTGTAAGGCTCTTGCTTCGGGGCTCTCAGCAACATTCATTGGTGCAGCTCGATATAAGCACAAATCAGAAATTTTAAATATTGTCAAGGATGGAATTGCATATGCCTTTTCGGATGCTGCTCCCGAACACTTATCATTTCTGGAGGTTGCTGTTCTTCCATTTGTTCCAAAACTTCCCACATCGGATATTCTTGAAATGTAAGGCATGCTTTCTATTGATAATTTGTATAATTTGTATTTTGTATAGTAATATGAAATCTGTTGCGTCAATTTTGTTTGTAAACAGTCTGAAAGATGTGCAGAAGAGATCAGAGAATGTTAACATGGATGAAGATCCCAGTGGATGGCGCCCTTATTCTGTGTTTGTTGAGTACTTGCAAAAGTGCGCAAAGAATGATTTACAAGGTATTTTTGTTTCACTTGTACCTGTATTCCTATGGTAGATGCCAATCGAGGTTCTTAGTTTATTTTTATTTAGGTTGTCTGGCTTCTTTATGTAGCAAAGTATGTGTCTATTTTGTTCATTGTGATATGTATTGCTGGATAGTGAGTATTCCTAGAACAGTCCTGGTTTAATATTGAGATATGTTACTCAGTGTTTTAATTGCTATGTTTCTGCCAGAACAGAGTGGCAACAAAAACCCAGCAGCGTAACCCACTGTATAAAATTAAAGTTATTTCTATAGAGTAGATTAAGAACAACCATATTTTAAGTAGAATCTAAGGTAGATAGGATGATAAATAAGAAATTGCTGTTGCATTAGAGATCCATTGAGATTGAGAAAGAACAATTGAGAGATGTGAGGAAGCTCACTTTAGTGAGTAGTTGCCTACTGCCCAGAAGACTCAAGTTTTTTATTATGAAAATTTACCATTGAATCATATAACAAACTTTGGTTAGTTATTTTATTCGTCCCAAGTGTCAAAATTTATGTTTGGGAGCTAATTCATGACTCATTCTCCATATTAGAATTGCTCATTTACGTTTCAAAATTGGTTAGCCCAACTTATAAAAGGTTCATCAGCTGCTTATATTAACGTGAGTATATACATTTTTTAAGGAATCTTTATTTCTAACAAGGCGCACACCTCATGCTTTAACTATTTTTTTTTTTTGCATAATGGTGGAAGAATGAGACTAAGGTTACTACTTAAATGCAGATGACAAAGAGGGGAATACTGTAAAACGGCGAGGCCGTCCAAGAAAGGTGAGAAACATAGTAGAAGGGAAGAAACTTTTTGAGGGGCATGAATCAAGTGAAGAAGATTCCATTAGTGGTTCAGAGATGAATGGACATGATGAAGAGGAAGATGAAGAAGCAAATCAGCCTCTAATACACACCTTTAGAGCTTCAGCTTCTAAGTTGAGGTCAATGAGAATTGCACAGCCAGAAAGCACTCATCAAACAGGTTCTGGAAAATTTACAGTTACTGTTTGTTAGACTATGAATATTATAGATTGGAACCTGCTACTCATGCATTTAAGCTTGGTTTGGTGGTTAGGAAAATTATCATAGCTACAAACAACTGGAAAGTTTAGTTGTGGATGGTGAACGCGGTGAGTCTGGATTCTCTCTTCTTAGTTGGGAGACACAATACCTCTTTGGAGTGAGCCTTCTTTATCCTCTTACAATATAACCTGTGAGAATTTGAGGGCAGGGGTAAGGAGTGAAAATGCATCTGCTTACAATTTGCGGGGAATAGAATAATCTGTAATGTCACTTCTGCATGTGCAGCACCATCTTTGCACTTGGATCTGAATTCCAGGTCCTTTATATGGTCTTTCTCTGTTGGTTTATTGCACCACAACCAAGGGCCATAGAGCTGGTCTGGCCTAAAGCAGAAACAGATTGATTTATTATTTGATTATCATGTTATTTATTCTTTTGTCTTTGGACGTGCAGGTACTATTCACTAATTGTGTTGCTAAGGTGACAATGCAACTGTAAAAAATTCTCATGGATTCATCTGAAAGCTTAATAGAGCTTTGCATCAACAAACCTATCTTTTGCTGCTATTGCTGTTCCAACCTTCTCGTGCTATAGCAACGAGAATGCATGTAATATATTGTCTTTTCCGTATAGCAACGAGAAAGTCTGCCCTCCTGTGGCTCTCCCAAATCTGGATATTATACTTCTTGTTACAGTCAAGATTCAAGAAATGATGGTGAATGCTAGAGCCAATCCCGTACATTATCAAGAGAATATAGTTAGATTTAAGGGCGCTAAGAAATTATGGGGAATAAACTTCAAGCAGAGCCATGGATTTACGGGCTACTATCTTTACCCCTATCTTAATGCTGAAACCCACTAAGATCGGAAGGTGCAACTAACAGAATCCACAAGCAGTTGTAAATACATCCTTAATGTTCTTGAATTTTATTGTATACGAAGTGTTAGATGTCCTATTTTTCCAGTGTTTTCTTATCTTCGTTTCCCCTACATATTCACTAAATACTGACATGTTCATAAGTATTAATGCGGCGGCTGCGTTTAGTCACAAAATAGTTGGCTGATTTTGTTCTATTTTATTCAATGCGATATCCACAGATGCCTGTTAATTGCAGCTTTTAGCAATGCTTGCAGAATATTAGTATGGAATTAGAATTCTATTGCAGGTACACTTCATCCATTTTGGATACTTAAACCTACAGCATATGCTATATTATACGCCAAGGCCCAGCTCACCGAGCAAACAGATGAATCAATTGGCATGCATCATCTTCGATTAAAAATAAACAGTAAAGCATCGGGCATTGAACAATTTGGCTGCTGAGAAATCAAAGGAGGAACTGCTGATTTAGAAGTCAAAAGCAATCTGTTTGTGCCTTTTCATATCGTTCAAATATCTCGTTGTATTATATTCTTCAGCATCAAAGATCTCCTCGGAATATGTCCTCCGCACAAATGACCTTTGTAGAGTTCTGCTGTTCTCATCTCGGCCTTCTTCACCTGTTAATAGCCTTACAACCTGAAATAAATAGTTCATTTCAATTATCCTTTTTCAGAAAACAATTTTACTTGTTCTTTTTGCAAATATATACCGGTTTCGGTAAATGCTGTTCTGGCTAAGAATAACTATAAACCATAAGGAATAAAAATATATAATTTGATTGAGAGTTCTATTATCTCAAGTGGGTGAGAGTTTTTTTTTTTTTTTTAATTTAACCTAATTTTTTCATTGTTTTGAGTTTTAACATTTGAGCAAGATAATGATCGATGATAATTATTCTTTTAACGATGGAATCTCTTGTATAAACAGAAGAAAAAGGCAAAAAAGGATAGAATTTCAATTAACTGAAATATCTTTTCATCAATATCTTATCGAGCCGTTTACACCACCAGTGACGTGTTTTGTATACTTTTATGAAAGTGAGATGCAGATGCATTTGGGGGGTCACAATTAGTAGAATATTCATACCTGACTCATGCGAGGTCGCAGAACTGATGAGTGCTGAATGCACGTATAAGCTGTCTTTGCCGCATAGCTCAACTGCTTATTGTCGTAAGAATCACCCAGAGATGGATCAATAAGATCCTTAATTTTACTCCGCTCAAGTAAAGGCTTAGCCTGATTCATAACACAATTTTCAATATGTATACCATCACAAATCAAAAGAAATAGAAAATGCCATCCAAAATTCAGTAATTAATATATCATGAACACACACACACATACCCACATCAGTATACTCTGCTGCTGCTTATCAATCGCCTTACGGCCTGTGATCAGCTCCAGAACTATAATTCCGTATGCAAACACATCTGTTTTCTCATCCACTACTCCGTGCATGCAGTATTCAGGCGCAAGATACCTGCTCCATCATAGATTTAAGCATAATTCAAAACAATTTACATAGAGTATTAGGATTAATTACTGTATTAATGTTCACAGACCCAAATGTGCCTTCCAAGTTTGGCAGTGTGTGGTGTGTGATTTCATCAGGCAGCCACTTTGCAAGTCCAAAATCACATATCTGCATCAATTGCCAAATTATTCAGTATATATACATATAAATTATTTTGTTTTGTTTTATTTATACTGTATATGATACCTCAGGTTCAAAGTCATCACTAAGCAGTATATTGGAAGCCTTGATATCGCGGTGAATGATGCGGCGATGACATTTCTCATGAAGGTACTCAAGTCCTCTCGCGATCCCAACAGCAATCTTGTACCGTTTCTCCCAATCAAGTTTGTCTTTTGAACCTGAAATAAGTTAATTTCAACACAAAATAGTCAAGCAATTGATAAATATTTTAGTTTAGTAAAAGTTATAATTAGAATACTCATGAAGAAAATCTTATACCTGAACCGTAAATTAACTATCTGCCAAAGCGGTTCGACTTGAGATTGATTTGTATCTTATGATATTCTTTTATGATAAAAAGACCTATCAATTATACTGCTTGCATTAAGGTATATTTAGGAATTTGATTTCAGCTCAGTACATGCTTATCAATCCTATCCAAACCAGATTTAGGTTCTTGTTAACTCTGATGGAAATATACTGCACAAGAGAGTTTTAGTTTTTTCCATTACCATGAATAAAATTTTCCAAGCTTCCATGGGGTGACAAGGGAAGAACAAGATGCATGCCTCCATCGATACTGACTCCGATCAATCTCGCCGTATTTGGATGATTCACATGAACCAGAACTCCCATTTCGGAGAGGAACTTGTGACTTCTTTCTTCAGCTGTTCCTTTTATCACCCTTTTGATTGCCACAAGCTGACCATTCTCTAAACATCCCTTGTAGATCTCTGCTGAACCACCCTTCCCTATCTGGTTCTCTGCACAACAGAATCAGGAGGACCTACTAAATTTCATCCCAAAACTTCAAAAGGACCCTCAAATAATTGCCAGTAGATTTTTGCAAATTTAGTATTCAGTTCTGTTTGGAAGGAAAAAAAACAGTGTTTGATAAAAAGTATTCAAATGGTGCCTAAATAATTAATTAATACATCTGTATTTTTAGTTATAGAAAACAAAATTAAACCAAAAAAATAGAACATAATTCTTTTAAGTTCGAATTAAACAAAGAACAAGTAACACCTACTGGGGCTAAAATTGTCGGTGGCCTTCTCGAGCTCGGCAATGGTGAAGTTTCTCCAAGAAGGCTTGAAGGAGGAAGACTCCGTCGTCGAGGATGAGTCTTCCATGGCGGCATGCGCGTCTCTGTTCCTCCTACTCCTCGTCCGCCGCTTCCCCAACCCGATGGGAGGAAAGCTCGACAGGCGTCTCATGGATTTGTGCTTCCACATCCGGAAGAACCCCTGCCACAGAGAAGACGAGTTGCACCGAGTAATTTCCGATTCCGTGTAGGAAGTGCTGGCCCTCGAGATCGTCTCTGAGTCCGAACACCGCGCTCCTGCTTCTAGGACGCATCTCGGCGAGCTCTCCACGAGCTCTTCGCCGCCGAACTCCTCCTTGTCGTCGACCTCCATGTATCGCAAATCTGCAACGCAGGCGATGGACGTCGCTGAGAACTAAGACGAAGACGAAGCGCGCAGAGATGATTCTTCAGCTTTATTACCTTGAGCGGAGACGGAGGAAGCAGTCGCGGCCACCCTTCGCCGGGGCGGATTAATCGTGCCGCCATGCTTTGGCGGCTTCCAGGTGCACGCTCTGAGTGGAGGAAAACAAGATTACAACATGCTCTACATGAAAAAAAAAACAAAATTGATGGAATTTTAGAGCTTAGAGAAGATCTCTCAACTCCATTGAAGAATCGAAATCTCAAATGCTGCTTGTTGGAATCTTCTTCTATTCCTTCTCTTATCTTTATATGCTCCAAGAGACAAAAAAGAATTGAGTACGTTCTGATTTCTAATTCTTTATCCGCAGCACTTTCTTTATCTGAGAAACCATATAATCATGCGAAAGAATAGTTAATTTTCTTGAGCTCTTCTGGAGATGCTATCGGTGGCAGCAAATGCGAGCAGCAGAAGAAGAAGATGGCGCGGGTTTTGCTCTCCTTCGCTTAAAATATAAAGAGAGGTAAAGAGAGGCCAAAATGGGCGGTTCGAACTGTCCCAATCCGGACCGTCCATTTGTGCTTTGAAAATTGAAAAGATATCACGGATTGAATCGTTGAATCAACCAATTACAATTAATTGAGTTTTATTAAGGTAGAATGTGAAAGTTGCACCTACCTCACTCGCCAAAAGCATTTCGTCGAACCCGTTGCCGACAACTTTTTGAACATCTTAGAACTCGTTGCTTAAGAAGGTAGACAGGAAACAGTTCAAGTTGTCCCCAAGGAAACAGTTGACTTGTTTTACACAACCGAAATGTTTTCTTTTGAGCAATTTGGTGCTAATATTCCATCATAGTAAAGCAACGATGAATGGAGACAGTGAAAGAAGATACTAACAAGAGGTCTTATTTTACTGGATTGATGCTCGTTAAAGAGAGCTAAACCATGAGATATGATCTCAGAAAACAATAGTTTAACACCTGTTGTTGCTGCAGAGGTCCATTGATTAATTTAGACCCAGAGACTAAAAAGATTAAATGATTTATATGAGTTTACTTTGTGTACGTTGTACTCTCCTGAAAATAATGCACGGATTTCTTCAGGCAACAGGAAGTAATTTTCAGTAAGTTGGGAAGAACTCAATCGTTTGAGTATTGAGTACTAAAAAGAAGAATTAGTCGTTTATCTTTGTTCATCCTTTTGGTGATTCAAACCCTTGGTTTTATTGAGTTGCAGGTTCTTAGTTTGATGAGACTTGGATTCATTTCCTCAAGAGCAGGGTCTTGGCCAGTTGGTAGGAATCAATTTTGATGTATAGTAGAATATACAAACATACATTTCCCTATTCCCAATTTAGGGTTTAGAGGATTCCCACTTTTTTTAAAAAAAATAATTTCCTTTTCTCACCTAGCAAAGCAAGCATAATGGAATTAAAAATTTCTCAACCGTTAATTGAGTCATTCTCGTCAGTTATCCTTTTGAAGTTGATAATTAAGATTTCTTGCATTAAAGCTTAAATGTGCAACTTATATCTGTCTTCCAATAACAGCATTTTAAGCCATGCAAAGATTAAATGCAGGGTTGAACTGTTACAATTGCAAGTACGGCAAAAAACCTTTAGATAATCCATTAAGCTTTTTTTATTGTAATTAAGCTTGCTTGCAACTCGAATAAGCTTTCAAAATTAGTTAAGGCGATGGCGATACAAGATTTATTGGTAATCCATCACAAATTAATTTCAAGAATTAATTAGAGATGAAAAACTAAGCTTGTACGTTGATCAGTTGCTATATATATTATTCTTTTTATTGCAACTATATATGTTGTGTATTAATCAGAGAAATAGTCATTAAATGGATTATATTTATTTTGTGATGGATTATATTCACTCAATGGATTATATATATGTTTGGTTGCAGAACTATTTTTATTTTGTGATGTAATAGTAATATTTTCGTTTGTCGCAAATCTCTAGATCGCTAATTTTGTCACTAATTAAAAGTCATATATATATCCAAAGACTAGTTTTTAGTAAATTAATTAGTTTGACATTTAATTTGGCATTAGTTGTAGAAAAGAGGGAAAATATTATAATTTTATAGTCATTTCTAAAAATAATTAATGTACTAACGATCAATGAAAAAGATAATAATTTGAGTATATATATATATATATATATATATATATATACCAATCGAACCTTAAAAACATCACATGTCAAATTAAGATTTCAACCGGCAAGAAATCGCGCATGATTGCAAATGCAGAGGATTAAGAAATGTATGTATGTATATATATAAGAAAGTGTATAATTAATTTAAAATGCATAAATATGTATATCAGTCATCATTCATAATTATATTTCATATAAATAAATAAATAATATATATAATTAATTAAACTATTTTAAAGGTAATTAATGAGTTATGTGCTCTGTATGATGCCAATACAGTAGTTATTATTTAATTTTGTTTTAAAAATATGAATTGTAATGCTATAAATTCAGTATATATTTATATATTCGATCGAATTGAGCTTGTTTATAAATACAATAGAATATTCTTTAAAAAATTAAATATGAATTTAGGGTATATATCATCCTGCCTGAAAACGGGTGTTGTAAATATTCAATATCTTTGGAGCTTGTACTGATCACATGTTAGCCTTGGATTACTGGCCGGGACAAGACAATCCATAGATTCTGGAGGACTTGCATCTATTGGAGATGTTCTATACGCGTAAGTGATCCATATTTGTCTATATATATGCTAGCTAGCTTTTAACCATCAATTAATTAATGATCATCCTATACGACATCTCCTTCCATCCATATATTACATAAATTCTAAGTCGACAAGTCATTTAAATTGCCCGTTTCATCCTTACAATTTATGTATTATTTCCTCTGAATGTAATTTTAATTTAGCATAAGACTAAAACTCTGATACGCAAGACCGTTGCAGCTTAACCTAACATTGCCAATATAATTTCCACGCATGCATGTCGTCCTACCTCATTATTTCTTCAACTCCGCACTCATACACCTCTTCAATTTTACGTCGACCTCATGGCAATTCTTTTTGTGCATGTGTGTGTATATGTATATTAGTATATATATATATATATATATATATATGCACACATATATCGCATCTCCTAGCCTGAACACAGAGGATAAAATGGTGGATCATGGAGAAGAAGACGACACAAGAAGTGGCCAGGAGATAGTGAAATCATCAATGACGACGCAGCGGCCGCCGATGGTGATCGACAAGACGCTGTCGAGCGCGGCAAACCTGGTGAAGCTGCTGCCCAGCGGGACCGTGCTCGCCTTCCAAGCCCTGTCGCCGCCCTTCTCCAACCGCGGCGTGTGCCACGCCTCCAACAAGTACCTCACCGCCGCCCTCGTCCTCTTCTGCGCCCTCGCCTGCGCCCTGCTCTCCTTCACCGACTCCCTCAAGGGCCGCGACGGCAAGCTCTACTACGGCGTCGCCACCTTCAAGGGATTCTACGTCCTCAACTACGAAGGCGGCGACGACGGCGAGCAGGATGAGCAGCACAAGGTGTTCGACGATTTGAGGAGGTACCGGCTGCGGCTGCTGGACTGCGTGCACGCGGTGTTCGCGGTGGTGATGTTCTTGACGGTGGCGTTCAGCGACACGGACGTGGTGAGCTGCTTCTTCCCGGTGGCGGGGGATGACATGAGACAGCTGCTGATAAACTTGCCAATGGGAGCTGGGTTCATGGCGAGCATTGTGTTTCTCATCTTTCCCACCACTAGGAAGGGGATCGGCTATTCTGATATGCATCACCAAGATCACTCATGATCAATCCTTCATTATATTATATATATTTCTCGAGAAATAAAAGGAAAACTGTAATTAATCATGTACTATATATATGATATGCATCACCATTCACCAAGAAGCTCTCAAAATGAAAGATTAATATTTTTTTATTTTTTTTTTGTTAAAATCATAACAACTTTTGACTCCAAAAGTATTTATGATTTTGATAATTAATATAACATTTAAGCTGAAGAAGAGATTTGCACAAGATATATATATAATTACATAGGAAATAACTGATTATGTATAATATATAAATTAATCTGTATAAAAGCTGATCATATAATATATAGGAAAACTATAGCGCCACTCATGTACTATTAGCTAATTGCAACCAAGATATCGATCTTCTAGTTTAAGATATGCACTCCTATCCTTTAAAAATTAAATCAATAATTGAGTAAAATCCCAAACAATATTACTTTAATTAGTTTTGGTTAGTACATCACATCATAACTTGAAGAAAAGAATATTATTCAAATAGTACTGTTGTTGTGTAATTTTCCCTATATTCTTATTGTAAATATATTATACATTCCATATATAGTTTTTAACAGAGTTTGCACTGACTATGCGTAAAGAAATTGAATATTACTATTCGTACTTGAATATATATATACTTGTAGAAGATAATGTTATTATTCGTACATGGTGTTTAAGTCTTAACACCAACTTTTTTTTAGTTGTTGACCATGAATTGAACCAGAAATATTAATTTTGCGAAATTAAAAAAAAATAATACGTCGACAGCAGGGTTCGAACCTGCGCGGGCGAAGCCCAACAGATTTCAAGTCTGTCTCCTTAACCACTCGGACATATCGACTAATACATCTGTACTTCTTTTCACCTATAAAATAATACTTACTCTATAGAGATTGCACTCAAATGAGAGATCAGTTGATATAGTTGAACGACTTAACCCGCAAGTGACTAAGGAGAATTGGATAGATTAAATAGATAAGGAAATAAAGTACTATTCATTGAATCATTAGGGCCTACTCATTCACTTGTTATTATAATTTGTTAACAATGAATAGGCGGATCATAAAAAAAATAAATAAGAAATATTATTTCTTATCCAAAGAATACTATTCTCCATTGATACTTTTTACTAGGCTTAATTATATTTTTGGTCCCCCAAAATATCATATTTTTTTCATTTGGTCCATCATTTTAAAAAACTTTTCGTTTAGTCCCTCAAAAATCATTTACGTTTCCATTTGATCCCTTCGTTACTTTTCGTTAACTTTTAATGTTAAGTGTCAACATGAAATATTGACATAGACTAAAGAAGGACCAAACAGAAAAAATAAAATATTTTAAGGGACTAGATGAATTTTTTTAATAACCTAAAACATAACAATATACATTTTAATAACCTAAAGCATAACAATATAAAATTATGTTCTAGTTTATTCAAAAATATTTTTTTTTACGTTTGATCCATTTTTAGTCCATGTCAGCATTCCATGTTGGCACTTAACATCAAAAGTTAACGGAGGGACTAAACGAAAATGAAAATAAATTTTGAGGGACTAAACAGAAAGTTTTAAAAAATGAAGAACCAAACGAAAAAAATATGATATTTTGGAGAACCAAAAACATAATTAAGTTTTTTTAATATTATTCTTCAATATTTATAATATTACATAAGAATATAAAAATTAAATTAATTTTAATAATTACATATCTTGAACAAACTATTATTATTTTATATAGATTCAATTAATTATTATAAAAATAAAATAAATAATAATTTTACAATTCTAAAATTAATATATTATTTTATATTAATGCATATTTTTATTATATTATTATTAATTAAAATAAATTATAATACAATTTATATATTTTTAAAATAATATTTTAATTATTTTTCTCTCAATTTTTTATTTATTTTTTATGCTAAGCAATAACATAATATTATTCCTTATCTATATTCATAATGTCAACCAAACAAATAATTACATTTCTTGTCTTTTTATTTTTTATCATTTTTATTCCTTGTGATTTCGTTTTATTCAATCAGACAATAGCTTGACTAACACATGCATCGAAATAAAATGTGCATGGATATCATTAAATAAAGGATAAGTTTCATTCATTTTTGAATTTGATAAAATCCACCAAAATGTAAAACAGAGCGCACAACATACACAAACATAAATTCTACTGGAAGACAACTATATAAATTTTTTTGGTTTCCTTGAGGCAATAATGTTCGTATATACAGCTCCCAGTTGCCAACGCACCATCATCACCTTGCTAGAGTCCATCGTCAACACACATCTGAAGACGCCCTACCATCAGCCAGACTCCATGGTCAACAATGCACTCATCTGAAAAGGCCCTGTAATACGAAACTATCATCAGCTAGAGACCATAGTCAACGATGCACTCATCAGAGTAGACTGCAATATGAAATTGTTGTGAAGATTAAAGTGAGAACAAGCCCAAGTGATACGTCAGAAAATGTTAAAAACATACCGAGTACTGGATGATAACTGATGAGGCCTTCAATACATTGAACATAGCCGTGATCAGCAATTGCTAAAAGAAGTGGGCTCTCCACACAAGCTGTTCAACCTCTAAAATTTCTATAAACTACTAGATAACACAAAGTAAAATCAGTCACAGGTATAGTGTGGGCGCATAAATGTCCTCAAACATTTACCCATGAACTTGCACATTTTTAGTACCAGTAATTCAAAGTTGAAACATTTCAACTTATATCACTGGAAGAATATAACAACTCCATGAGCATTTACATTACAAACATGCGTATGACATTCGTGTTAGAAATAGAAGGGGTCCTTTAAATAACCAAATAGCAATTTCTATGTACAGTTTGTTACATCTACAATAGCAAGGCCATTATGGGATAGGACATTGTTAGAAGGATGGGCGCCTAGCACTAAGTCTGCAACTTAGCTCATCTGCCAAAAGAGAGAAGCCCCAGTATATACAAAATGAACCCTAATTTGAAGTAAATTAAACAGGAAAAAAAATAAAAAGGAGAAGAATTATATTCAAAACTTCCAATTTCCTGCTTTGTTTGTTCACACAGTTCTCTTGTGACTGGTTCCACTCAATCAGACTTTGTGTACTCAAGAAGCATGTGCGGAGATCTATAGATCTTTACTAAGGTCCAATAGAGGACCTCTTCCACTTCTAATTCACCCTCTGCACGAGCAGCATAGATGTTCTCACATATTGCTATGAGTCTGCACATGAAGATGAGAATATGATTACTATAGTCTACAAATGCCTAAAAGCAAGATAGTAGTTTGATATAGTACTTACTTTTTCTTCTTTGTTGTTCTGAAAAACTTTCTTAATTCTATGTGTTGAGAGACTTCCGTGGTTTACCAAATTTATCATGCCATTTAAAAAGAAAGTGGTTGAACTCTCATAGTTCCAAGTTCAGGTGCTATCATAGAAAGTATGAATTTATGATGCCTTCACAGGGCACGCGGACAATATAGTAAAACAATTCCTTTTCTATGGTGTTGCAATCAAATGGATATGTAACTAAACTAAATGGAAACACAGAGTGGTTCAGTTCACTTTATTTTACCTGTTTTAAAAATAATTCTAAGTCTAGATTGTTTTATCATAGAAAAAACTGGATGGACTACATAAATGTTGGCGATAGAGAAAGATGATAACCATTTCAATTGAAACCTTCATCTATTTAGTTTTCTGCGTCCAGGGTACTAATAAAAGATGTTAAAAGAGAAAACTTGCATACCTGTCACATGAAGGAAGATTCTCATAGGGTATTCTCATCCTCAAGTCAGAACACTGAAGTCTGATAAAGCGACCAACAGCTAGAACAAAAGTCAGGTACAGACTCCAAATGCTGAACTTGCTAAGAGTTTCACCAAGGATACCCTCTGAGAAAAAAGAAAACAAGTAACAAAGATTTAATTATATCATTTGGTAGCAGTGTAAAATATTTTAGTAACTTTGCCAGTTGTTTGATATACTTCTTAAGTTTCATGACATGTTCAGCATTTGATTTAGTTAAACGACTGTTCTCAAATAAGATATTAGCAATTGAGATATCAGAGGCCATAAGATTTGAGAAAGAAGCTGTTTGTAGATCTCAATAGTCAATACATCCTTGATCCTTCTACAGCAGCTTAGTATCCTCATTTTTTATGCCACTCTTCCGGTGTTGCGAAGTTCTCATCTTATGTTGGTTTGAGGTTGCTAAGTAGGGACTAAACATGACTAAATAAAATATGAGTAAAATTACTACAATGGTTCAAAGTTAGCACCGAGAGTCATTACTTATCATCATTTGTGAATTGTGGATCTTATGTCACTTGGTTTTACCATTCATAGTTCCTACACGACCAACAAACTCTATTTTCATAATGATGACTTATTCTTGTATCCATAATATTCCAAATCTATAAATCGTATGAACTTGTTAACTTGAAAGTCCTACTTGATTAAAAGGTTACACAAGTTCCTGCAACAGTTCACTATGTACAATTAGTGGAGTATAACTAAACTATGGTTTTTCATGGTTTGTTACTTCTCAAATATATCCATTTTGGTTTTTCGCCGGTACATGCTTTATGGACACATGCTGACATGCATCAAAGTATCAAACAGGTAGATTGACTTCAATAGTTTACTACATCTATCACTAAATTGATCTACAAGAAGAATTACTATTTTAATCCATTTCCAACTTTAATCTACTGCAATGGAAAATTCTTACAAAGTTACAATAATAACTGTAAGGATAGCTGGAAGGAATAAGATTCATGCAAAGGTCAAATATAAAAAAGAAACAAGGAATAAAGTGAGAACATCTTAAAAGATAGTAGAAATACAGAATTTGAATTGCATGTTTATGACCATTATCTATGCTATCATGCCTCTGGTATGGGAAGGTCAAAGACAACATTGGCTGAATCTTACAATCAAAGGACTATTTCCTCAAAAAACTTGGACTTGGTTCATGACACAGCACCAGAAGCAAATCAAAACATCATCTCAACAAATTCAACGTCAAATAATAGCAAGTCAATACCAAATATTTTATGGTGTAGAAATTATAAAGATGCAAAAGAGTACTTTATAACTGATAAGATATAGGTGCTAATAACACTACAGACAATCAAGAGACTGGTACTCATGAGTCTTTCTCTTGGTAGCTGCTTGCTAAATTTTTTAAATACTAAATATTATAAATATCCAAGTATAACATAACAAGAGAAGTATACATACGCGGAGTCTCCTCAGATATAACAACTGCCATTGGTCCACTCAATCCATTGCATCCTTGCACATCCGCTGCATTAATATCATTGAAGGACCACCATGGAGGGTTCCCATGATTGATGTAGAGATCACCACTGACAGAGATTCCCTGTGCAAAAGGAAAGAAAGCTGATAGTTTTGCAAGCATAATTTGTCATGAAAAACCACAGGGAGAGTGCATAATTCCATACTATTGGTTCAAGAGGCCGCACTTCACCAGAGCTAGTAACTCGAAAGTATTTAGGATATGCGTCTGGTATTCTAAATTTGTCTTTTGTGCCATTGAGAACTTGCTTGACATCTTCCAAACAGAGACAATCATAAACAAATGACTCATATTTCACGGCTTCCTTCCCTTTTGGTCTCTCTCTTGTGAAGATCCATGTGAATATGATACTTGTATTCTGATCAATGGAATAGGCGAATCTGCTCTGAACTACAGGAGGGACCATCCATATTGTGCTTGCATCTCCTTGACAGCAGATCAATTGAATGTCCTGCTCATTGTATGTATCCAGATAATTATGGGGATTGAGTTCATCAAACCCCGAACTGTTCCATTGAAACTTTACACATATAGTTGACTGGTACAAGGTTAGCCTCCCACCTGATGACTTGATATCAATTTGTATACTCACATCAATGACAGGATTAGCTATATTGGTAGGATTACCACTGCTGTATATCTGTTACAAAAAAAAATCATAGGATCGAATTATCATTAAGAGACTAACTAAAATATTAATGTTGTAAGATGATATAACAAAAACTATTTCTATTTTTGAATGACCAAAAGGGTTATATGAGCAACATTAAAGAACCGGAGATATACTTGATAACCAATTAAACTTCTTAGCAATGTCTATGCCAAGTATGCAGCATATTTATCATACCTAAGCTTTGATTAACTTCCCAATATGATGTCCTAATCACTGTATAAATTGTGACTGAGAACAGAATTATGGCCTTGAGTAGCTTCTACTTGGTGCTAATCTAAGCATCCTAATAAATAATAACATAAAAAACTAATTTGGAACAATCCAGTCCCGTAAGATGTTCTTAGTTATGTAGGGCTAGCAGCAGGTGCTCTATGCACATATCTCCTGTTTAAAGGATACAAGACTATATAAATTGCTAGCATGGTACAAATGTATAGAATAAGCTTTTTTAGCATCAACAAATGTGTAAAAAATCATGATTGCAAAAAAAACAGGCATAATTCTTAATTAGGAGTTCCAACAGTAGATCATGAATTCATTAGATTTAGAAGGAAGTATAGTGTGGCGGCATTGGCAAGTGCTCTGGTCCACAGTCATTGCTTCTGGACCAAAAGAGAGTCCAGAAGGCCTTCTCCTTCGCTGGTCTCTGCTTGGGAAAAGGAAGAGAGGAGCTTCTTTATCCCTATCGTAGTGGTTGGATACGTGCTGGACACGTGCAGGCAGCAGCAGAACTTGTATTGATATGAGGAGATAGAAGAGAGGGAAAGAGAGAAGGGTGTAATCATGGTTCAAAATACCGGTACCGGTACCGATTTCGGTCGGTGACCGGTACTGGTATATACCGGTACCGTACCGTACCGACATATGGTACAATCCGGTATGAAAAAGCATACCGGTCGGGTTTTTTTTTTTTGTTAAAAATAACTCCAAGTCTCTAATAACACATAATTGATGAAGAAATGCTTAAAATCAATATTCAAATGCCAAATACATGAATACAATGTTTAAAATGCGGACAAATGACGTCCGTCGTACCCATACATATCTTGGGCTTGGAGACATACACAACTAAGGTCAACACTGTAGGTCTCTAATGCCCATATTTGGAAATTTTCCCATGGCATAATGCCTTGGTATCCATTATACCACATTGACATTAGCGTTTCTTTGTTGGGATTCCAAGAACTAGACCCTGTATCATCAGTTGAGTAGGTACTGCATACAGAGTAGGTTGATTCAGAAACCTCTTGCAAACTACTCATCATATCGTGATGGTAATCTTGCAAAGATGTCGGTCCGACTCGACGCCGGCCTCTCTTCTCGTACACCCGGATCCCAATTGATCCTCCGGTTCTAGCACCGTGATCCTCATCTTGGGTGGTGTGATCGAAGTATTGCTAATTTGTCCACAGATCAACAGGTGCCGGTGTTGATGGCACGACGGTGTCTTCTCCACCAACTCCATCATCATCATCATCATCATCATCATCATCATCTCCTCCGTCTTGTGTGCTGCTACTGCTATGAACGGAGGGCTCGTCTTCTTCGTCCTCTTCTGCTTCTGCAATCGCATCCAAATGATCAATTTGTCGTTTACCTTTGGCTTTGCCTTTTGCCTTTGAAGGTGTTGCCTTCTTTTTTCCTTTTGATTGGGAAGATGGAGAGTCCGATTCGGATCGCGTCTTGCTTGCCGAATTCGTTGAGAGTCCAAGGGAGTAATGGTCATGTCTTCTGGTTGGCTCTCAAACTAAGTGCATCAGATATAATTGGTGAATGTCGAGTTGGTTCGCCTGGTTCATCAAGAAGAGGTTGGTCGCTCTCCATTGAACTCCACCAATCAATTATCGGGTCCGCATCGCCTTGGACGAACTCGACATCGAACGGATCTACATGTTGAATCTCTTTATCTTCGTTTTGTAATGCCCGCAATCGAAGCCGCATGTTGTAATGAACGTATACTAGCTTCTCTAATCGGGCATATGAAAGCCGGTTGCGCCTTGGTATGAATCAAGGCGAAGGTCGACCAATTCCTCTCGCATCCACTTGATGATGTGGTTTGCGAGAGGCTGCGTGTTGCACTCTTCCGAAGAGTTGGAGCTTCGGTTCCAAATTGCAACCACCATTCAACTGCAATAGATTTAAAATTAATATTAGTAACGAGATTACCAATTTTATCATTAATAAATTAATTGAAAAAAAATTATATCTACCTGGATCCATAGAATCTCGGCACGACATTGCAAATGGATCTCCGAAATTGCCACTTGAATCTCGGAAATATCTTGATTCATTTAGAGCTTGTGCCGCTTCTCTGGTTGATGCCGACATTCGTTGTATGACCTTGCGAAGCGGATATAACAAACTATCCATCGTTCTAAGATCACATCGATACTGGTATGCGGGATTTAAATAATACCCTATAAAAAATTATAAATTTAATAAAAAAATTAGCATAATGAACTAAAATTAAATAAATTTCAGAAAAATAAATAAAAAATTACCCGCGATGTGTATGTCACGACCCATTTGATTCTCCCACATCTGGGAGATAATGTCGATGAAGGGTTTATACTTGGTTGGAGAAATCATAACCCTCTTAATTTCTTCTTGTGCTTGGTGGATGTAGTGGTAGATATGACACATTTGATGCGTCTTTTCCATATCCACCTGTCGTAGAACCTTGTACAATGGTTCTACGGCGACGATTATCTCCGCGATGCAATCCAGAAGTGCGTGTTGAGGACGTTCTTCTCGGTTTGCTTTCCATCAGTATTTCCGACATATCTTGATGTAGACCATTCCTCACTTGTAAACATTGATCGAAGGCTTGCCTTACGTTGTTGGAGCGATCTTAATGCGACGAAATTTGTTGCAAAACGAGTCGCTCCTGGTCGAAGAATAAAATATGGAATTCTTATTAGTAATTATCACCTAAACTAATTAATAAATAAATACTATAAATTATTTTAAAAAAATACCTTCTGTAAATTTTCTCATAAGGGTGTGTACCCATGTGTGGTTGTATATGAAGCGCGTAATTTGTTGCGCCCTCTTCACCATCGACTTCACCATCGGTATATCACTGATATCTTTCATCATTAGGTCCACACAATGGGCTGCACATGGAATCCAACATATGAGAGGATAATCCTGTTCAATTATCTCACCTGCCTTTTTGAAATTGGCTCTGTTGTCGGTTATAACTTGAACAAGGTTCTAAGGTCCAATCTCCTCGATCACCTTCGTCATCAGCTTCGAGATGTAGAGAGCGCTATGGATTTCATTAGAAGAGTTAACTGACTTGTGATAAACAACCCTCCTGTTGCAATAAATGAGGAAGTTGATGATGCTCATCCGGGTTGGCCCGGTACAACTATCGCACATTAAACTGCATCCATAGTCCACCCATTGTCGCTTTACTCCGTTAATCCATTGTTTTATTTCATTGACCTCTTCTTCAAGGTAAGGTCCTGAAATTTCAAACGGAGTTGGAGGGGCAATACCTGGGCCTACCTTTTGGATTGTAGATACCATAGTTCAGTAGTATGGGTTGTTGGCTGCATTTGCGGGAATCCGGCTGAAGTGGAACCATTTGGAGATCGCTCTCCCCAACTCCCACTTCTTGTTCTTGGCCCAAACATCGTCTATGCGCGGTTGCTTTGATGATGGAGGAGGAAATGCCCTGGGATCAAGATCAGAAACATCAACATTAGTTTTCCTACCACTTGCTCCGAGGTTTGTGAAGAATCCACGAAGGTCTCCTCTGCTGCCTCCTCTGCTCTGAGTTTGAGGTGCTCTCATGCTAGAACTCCGACCAATATAAGGACCGCTTCGGTCCATTGCTCTGGTAGCCGAAATTGAGCCGACGTTGCTTATGCCACCGCTGCCACTACCACTGCCGCCGCCATACTCGAATTGAGATCCGGGATAATACATCCGATCTCGCTCGAATGGAGCATGCTCCAATGAAGCTCGGATGCCGGCTTCAAGTTCCGGATCCTCGTTGTCATCGCCACCCCGAGCCTCATAATGGCCACCACCAACATCTTGGGTAGCTCGTCGGTCAAACTCGGCTTGTTGAGCTGCATTCTTAAGACGTTGCTCCTTCTTGTTGTTGAGTTGCGCTTTGAACATCTTTCGGACTTCGGCCGGTACTTTGGGGCAATTGACGACGTCACCATATCCTTCGGCCAACTGTTGCTTCAATCGAGTGATACCTCCACCACGTGAAATCATATCACAGTGGAGGCATTGCCAGTGATGAGCCTTCTCCAACCGACGACCGTGCTGCCATGCAGGGTCGGCTTGAGATTTCGACGCCATTTCGACGTGGAAATTAATAAAAAAAAGATGAGAGAGAGAGAGTTTGAGAAAGATTGAGAGAGATTGAGAGTTTAGATGGGTAGAGGGGTGAGTGAGGGTGAAAGGAGTGTTTTGGGGGCTTTATATAGCCCCCAAAACAAGCCAAACCGGGTCCCAAACGGCTCTATAGCCGTTTGGGGTACTGTTCATCATACCGGGCGGTATACCGCTCGATATGACACACAATACCGCCCGGTATGGGCGGTATTTGATAAATACCGCCCAAACCGGGCGGTATTAAACCACGTGCAGGTGGTCGACAGCCCGACATGGTTGTCGGCCACCTATATGCATCAAACCGGGCGGTATTTACCGAGATACCCAGTATTCTCCCATACCGGGTATCTCGTATACCGGAAAGTTCAAAAATCGGTAAATATCGGGCATACCGCCCGGTATGGTACGGTTTTTTGAACTATGGGTGTAATTATAGACTCAAAAGACATGTCTCATTTAATGAAAGGGTTTTTATAGAGTATCCCCTACTTTGCATGACCTGGAAAAAGCTCTACCACTACTTCTAAAGATAAACTCAGCTCCTACAAAAGATAAACTCTACTCCTTCTAAAGATAGCTCAACTTGTTACGACCCGCTTGATGGGATAAGTGACTCATCAACTTTTTAGACCCAAAACAATGGCCTAATTAAAATGCTTAAGCTGAAATTGATAATAGCACACCCATCAAGCCTTATAAGCCAACACCAAATTCAATATACTCCCAATATGCGACTAAACTGAGGTATTACAATCTCTCCCACTGGTCTCTGCTTGGGAAAAGGAAGAGAGCAGCTTCTTCTTCTTCCCTATCGTGGTGGCTGGACACGTGCAGGCAGCAGAACTTGTATTGATATGAGGAGATAGTGAGAAGAGAGGGAAACAGAGAAGGGTGGACTTAAAAGACATGTCTCCTTTCATTAATGAAAGGATTTTTATATAGAATTTCCCCTGCTTTGCATGAACTGGGAAAAGTAAACCAGCTCTACCACTACTTCTACTTCTGAAGATAAACTCAACTCCTTCTAAAGATTAACTCAACTCCTAATGATAAACTCAACTCATACCACTAACATCCTGGATAATAGTAGATTCATTCAACAAACTTAATCAAAATGGTAATCAAACTCAGTCATTGCTCAACATGTCTTATCCACTTTCTTGGGAAGCATCCTTATCCTTGTCTCTACTTCTTGAAGACCTCCATCTTCCCCTCACATACTTTTAACTCCAACGCCTATTGGGTGAAGTGGGCCCGGCAAGTGTGGATGGGAGTTGCTGTCTTGGAGATACAACATATAGGAAAGTACCTTTGAAATAAGAGTACAAGTCAAGTATAGGGAAAACATTTTAAGCAAGAGAATAGAGTACTACTGTTAAGTGTAAACATGTAACTAGTTAGTATTTGATGATATTAGAAAAACCATGCAGGAGAAAGCCAATCAGTGATTTTTAGACCCAGTACCAGTGAACGTCAGAAGTTTATGTGATAAACATCACATTCAAAAATGTAGTTGTGATCTTCAGAAGTTTCATGCGATAAACAAATGAGCTTCAGAAGTTTTATCCCATGAACATCAGACCGAAGTACAAAATTAAGTGCATCAGATCTGCTTACCAGCATAGGGGCCCAGATTACACATATTAATATGAAGAGCAAACAAATGCCACTGCACAATTTGGTCATTTTAGTTTGCCTTTGCCCTGGCAGGTGCCTTGCTCTGTTCAAATCAGCATCACATTTGACAAGAAACAAACTTGCATAGATGTCCTCCAACTATCAAGAAAGATATCACTACATTGGTTATATAATCATAAAATAATTTGATGTGACATGCACTATACCAACAACCAGAGCACCATCATTAACAGAAGTAGATGATAAGCAATCTTTGCAAACAACTATCAGCCAACATAAATCAGAGAATGAAACTAAGATTATATCTTTACTTGGAAAAAGATCACTTATTTCTGCTAAATTCCCATGATCTTGAAGACTTTGTAGTTTGCATGTAACAAAAGAGCCTCAAACTAGAGTAGTTGCTATCATGGTTCTAAATACCATCAGCCCTTCCCCCAACTGTTCATGCCAGCTGGTAACTAGCATAGTAGTGCTGTCTTCTCAAGCTCTCAGCAAGGTAGACCTATGCTGACATCCAGGTGCCAGTGGAAGAAAACCATAAAAAGAAAAAAAAGAAAATTTATGAAAAACAAAAAAGAAAAAAGAGACAAAAGAAGTGCCCTAGCAGCAGAGTTTCAATTCAACATAAATCAGAGAATTCCACTGGCAAGTTTCAATTCAAAATAAATCAGAGAATTCCTAAGCCAATTTAAATGATTTACAGACTTGTTGGGTTCAACGAAAAAGCTCGTTCAACCCATTCTACAAGGGTGATTCCCTTTAATTGATGGTTTATTTTATTTAAAGGACAATTGAATAGAGATCAAACTAAAACAAAACAGTGCATTCCATGTCTACAAAGAGTGTTATAGCACATCATGCTCAAGACAAGGAAAACAATGTCTATCATCTGAACGGATGTGTCTTAGGCTCTTAGCAGTTTGAAGTTTGAACCGGTTGAAAAGATGTCTTATCATCACCTCCATCCTTTGGATCACATGGTGGGTTGGTACATGATAACATGTGGGCAAGTACTGTCTTGAATGAGAGATAACAAAGACAGGATTTACCAAGGGTTAAAGTATCCACCCAGTCATCCAGTTGGATTAGTACAAGTCCGATGCTGATCAATGTTGTTGGTACTGCTCAGGATTGGAGTGGAACCAAGGAGAAGAAAATGAGAAAGAGGAAGTTCTCAGAAGCAGTGTCAGGCTGGTCAGGTGGAATAGTGATGGTTGGGCACAAGGCAAATTGGTGGTGAGAGGCAAGGTTGAAGCAATGGTCTCAAGGTGCAAGAGGAGAAAAGGCAGAAGAAGAAAAACAAGTCCAATAATCAAATAAATGCCTCAATTACACATTTTAAAGAAAAAAAAGATAAATAATTACATAAAAAGAAGATATGTTGCAGTAAATTGAATAGATGCTTAAACTTTAGACAAAAAAAAGTCAATGAAATATATCTTACCTTCAACCAATCATACATTGTCAGAGATGTGTATGTGCATGACCAATCAAGCAGACAACGTAGTTCATACAAGAATGGTATGACACGGTACAGGCGGAAGCCCAAATAGTGTACTTGTGTAACTTTGCTTGTCAAAAACTGACGATATAAGGTGCTTCTATTGGGGATCCCATAACGGATTTGTAATGCTTGTAATGCTAAAGAAACGGACTTTGTCATGTAGATAGCTCGAAGGGCAAGTCCTCCTATATGCTTATGAGATGTTTCCATATACCAAGCATATTCAGTGACTGAGTATGTAAAGAGGATAAGATTGAAAAGGTAAAATATAACTTTGCTGATGCCAAAAGAACACAGGTATATAATGCGATCAAGGACAATTAAGAAAAAAAGAACCTGCAAATAACAAGTTAAACAACATTAGAAACCATAAATATGAAAGAGAATCTAACATATCTCATGTCCTAGATTTTAACACAATATTGATATCCAGTAATAAGGTTCTTTGTATCAGGATGGAAGACAGTTACTTAATGTCCATATTCTCACCATTAGTATGAAAACAAACTCCTTTGGGAACTGGTCTTCAAGCTGATAAACATCTAGAAGCTTGCTATTATCTTTGATAACTAATTGATAGAATATAGCAACTAAAAAGAAAACTGCTAAATCTGCACCAAAGACATATGCATACAAGTCAATTTCTCTTTTGCCTCCCCCTATCACAGAAATTATAGGGTATGGGAAGTGAATCTTTCTGAGAATTCCAGATTCTTGAGACTTAAGAATCTCTGCTGCAACATCTGCAGCTGGGGTTAGTGATCTATACCACTCTGCTGGTGCACATCCCACAGGAGGACAAGCATACACAACTTCAAGAACAGCCAGAACAACATTTTTGTTTTCTTGACTTCTCTCAATGCTTTGTATTCGGACCCTACTAGCAGAATGACATGACAATGGATCTTCTACATCACATCTTTCTTCATGAGCCTTACCAAGCAACTCATTTATTCCAGATTCTATCCTCTCTGGCTGGATGCCATCATCTGGCCATTGTTCGACTTCCATTGATAGTTGCACAAAGTATGGGGGAGCCTCTGATCCTTGAGTTATTGATCTCCAATACCTAGTGAAGCTTCTTGATATCATCTTCAATGGATTCATTAGTGATGAAAGTAACTGATTCACCCTAGCTTTCCAGCCAATACTTGAACTAGAGCCTTCTTCATAATGATTTTTCCCCAGTGAACTTCTAAAATCTGCTACCGGTGCCCATTCACCATCTTTAGCTGTAATTGAACTTTGTAGAAGAGTTGATATGTACACAAGAAATATAGGTAAGCAGCTGATGACAAATGATGCTTTTATTCTATGTTCAGGAAATCCTAATTTTTGCAATATAGGTAGATTCATACTCAATCCACAGTGCTGGATTATAATCTGATACAAGTACTGAATCAAAATATTGCACTCTGTGTAGATTAGCATGATAAGCCAGAACATGAAAGTAGGGCCGGAATTTACACAAAGGGCGTACAAAAACAGAGCAGCAAGGTAAAACATTGATAGCAAACTAAAATTCCAGAGGAAGACGAGTACAAAGCAGCAGTAGCAAACAACATCATTATTTGAGCGCATTTGTGACCATATAAAATGAAAGATCCTTCCTATTTGCAAGCTAGCTGGTGTAGCCGTCCCTATACCAGAATGAACAGAAGACATCTGATCCAAATAACCATATTCTGGATTCCTCTTATTTTCTATTTCCTTATGTAATGCATCATCAACATTTAAGTGCCCACTGGAGTCAGATTCTTCAGGCTCAATGTTCAAGAAGCTCACTATATTTGTAACTGCCTGATTTCCAAGGGACTGTACCTGAGACACACTATCACCAATCAGCTGTACAGCAGATACTAAGGGATTCTCATTCTTGCTCCTTTCTTTCTCTCTTCTATGTGCATTCCAAAGTTCTCTATCATCAACATCACCAATTTCACTTATCTCACAGATAGAATCTGGATTATTCTTCAAATCTGCAGAAAATGAGCTTCCACTTATTGCACTAGTAGGCGAGCACTCAGATATTAACTGAGGTGTCATATTTCTGTATATTTCAGGCACTGCAAAGTCAAAGGAATTGTATAATTCTTTACTGATATCTTCATCCTTCTTGGTGGGTGATCTAAACTCATTATCTGCGACCCAACTTACTTTTTCCTTGCTTATGGAAGGGCACCTTCTGTGTCGAAGACCTTCTCTTTGCATTTTACTGTCGTCAAGAGGCTGAATAGAGGTAATGCTATTGAGCTGAACTTGTAGATTAAGCATTTCAGATTTCATCTTTTCCACTTGCATATTACGCTGACGTTTTTGTTCTTCTGATTCCCGAATATGCTGCAACTGTGCAGTTTTCCAAGCAGCCCTTTTCTCCTGCTCTCGAACCATAGCACCAACCTGCTCTGCTTCAAGATATCTTGCTACATAATCAAACTCCCCAGAGTAGAAGATATACGACTGTACAGATACTAATAGAAAGATTATTATCTCCACCAATGCAGACCGTGATGTTATTCGGAATCCATAATCATATTTATAAAAGCCAATGACCTCATAGATATAATCAATCTGTCCACATTTACCAGAGCTGAAAACCCCAAGATATGGTGATTGATAGGCAAGAGAAAGCACTATGACTGTAAAGTTGTATATTCGCAAAAATTTGAAGATTTTGTTCTTTTTTTTAAGTATTTCAAGTCTCATCCGGAAAAATACAAGTGCAAAGCCAAGGTAACCAAGATGCAAAACATCATATTCCAGAGTACCAGTTATCAAAATTAAGGCAAGGACAATATCCAATAAATGACAGTACAAATACAGCCTCAGATAATCAAGAAAAGTCCAGAAGCTTTTTGTTTCAAATGATAGGTCCTTCCAAACTAGTGCGCTCTTCCTTTGAGACATCATCCGATTGTAGGTATATGATTCTGAGAACCCCAAAAATTGATCAGCACGGAGTTTGAAAGAAGAGAAGATAAAAACCAAATAGTAGCTCATAAGCATCCGTGGATCATCAACAATTACACCTATGTCACATGAAAAAAACATTATTGTTTTTTCAATTTAGAAATGATAAAAGATATACACAAATGAGCATGGACACAAGTAGAGACAATAATTCATATACAGTTGCAGAGAAGTACCTAGCCAACACTTGGTGCAAAAGCTGAAGTACTGATCTGAGATACTCCAGCAATCATGGCAGTGGATTTCCATCCCACTAGTTTCATGAGTCCATGGAATCAGATTTCTCCATGCAGCAAAGTATTCAACAATCAGGATAGAAGCAAATATGAAAACAAATACAGGCCACAACTTCCGAATAACTTCTCGTTTAAGAAGAATGCATGTGACAAGGCATAAGATATAAAACATTGAGATGGCATTCAACACAGCAAAACTCGCCAATAGCAACACAATCATATTGATCTCAAGTCCTCGGAGTTTAAATAAATTTTCCATCCAAAATTTCAGATAGATTTTCAGCGTAGTCTTCTGCATTTCAAGTCTTTCCTTTCTCAATGCAAGAATGCGCATTTTATTCCACTTATGACTTTCTTTAGAACTGCCCCAAATGTATGCAAATGAGTATCTCCTATTACTATGCTCTGATCCTCTTGACAGATTAAGAAAAGATTCTGATGTTCTGTTGAGGTTGGTGCTAAAGGATGGACTTGAATTATAAGTTCTTTCACTTGAAGATAAGATAGTTGAATCTAATAATCTCCTATTTTCTTCGGCATATGCCATAATACCACTTGAAGAATGTTCTGCTGATATAAACAGCTCACAAGGCTCTTCCCACTTACCCATGTGTACAAGAGAATCTGGCATCGTGTGCAGCCAATGAAAAACATTGTATTGGAGTGTGCATGCAACAATTACCAGAATTTTCCCCCTTAGGCCAGATTCAAGACCCCAAAATCCTGGTTCATAATATTTGAAACCAAGAAACAAAGCCAAATCATAGAGTTGTTGACCAGGACACATGTCAGCAAGCTTGCACCACATTTGGAACAAATATTCTGACATAACAAGCAATCCTGTATAGACTAGAAATACTTTGGAAGGCATCCTTGAAGCTTTCGGTAGAATAGAGCATATGGTCAGACCAAGAAGATAAATGATGCCAAATGCACTTATTGAAGACAAAGCAGCATAAAATACAGTGATGGACAATATCTTTTCACTATGCCATATCAGGAACCTTCTTACAAAACCAAAAAATCCAAATTCTGATGCATCAGAAGAATCAACTGTCTTGTTCTTGCTCTGTCTCCTTTCATAGCTGTAGAGTTGCATCACAATTAAAACAGCCAGGGATTGCCAGACATTCGCCAACAAAGAAGCTTCAGGGTCAAAGCCCAAATCAGGATACAGGTTAACAAACTTGGAGACCCATGCTGCTAAGGCAGAAGAAATGCTCAAGCTGTAGGTGAAAATAAAAACTATTGTGGCATAGACTTTTAACGGAAGCCAAAGTCTCTTTCTTGTCCTCTCCACAAGCTGCCTTCCAATTATCCAAAAAAACAGGAAGAAAAGGTAACCAAATGATATATAATTTGGAGTCACCAAGTATAGTGTGCAAAGGATGGTAAGAAATGCCACATATGTCCCATATGAGCGGTATGTGGACAAAAACTTCTCACTGACTTTGGTGAGATATGTTGCTATCTTTCGCTCTATATTACAAATGAAAGATTGTTAAACAAAGAAGTATTAGAAACATATATCAATAGCTTCTTTTGACTATAAGACTACACAAAGGGAAGTAGAGAAAATAAGATGGCACAATGTGAGTGCCTCTCAAAGTATGCATCAATATTAAGAGGTAAAGATAAGATGAAAATATCGTAACAAATGTCATGCATGCAGTGTGAGCTATACATGAAAAATAAATGATAACCTAAACTCTTCAAATAAGAGGTGATGGATTCACACTCCTTATGTCGCCTCTTTTCACTTTTCTCTGTCACAAATGTGGATAGGTGGATAGGAATGTCCAAGTGATGCAATCAACAAAATTGGGAAATTCCTCAATTACCTTCAATTTACTCATTTTAGTTTCAACAAGGCCATGATTTGGGCCATAATTTAAGTTAATTAGATGCTTCTTTATTTTAATTTTATTTCTTTTCATTTTGATCCCTATTTCTACCATGGTTAGGAATCAGAGCTTATATATTTGTATCCCTTGGGACATTGTAGGACATTGAATTTTGAATACAGTTATTGATTCTTCTCTGCACCTCTCTCAATTGTCCCGCTTCTCTCCTCCCTCAGTTCAGTGCTACAACACCAAGCTTAGCATGTGTACTAGACTTAACAGAAGGGTATATCTCATTTTGTTTTTAAAGTGTGGCCTGGACAAGACTCAAACACAAGACCACTGTCCACTCTCGTGCCATTTTAAGATGAGACACTACCATTCCATGTAAAAGCTTAAGCTGTTAGATGAGACATTGATTGGAAATCAAAAGTTTCATGTCTACACAAGTAGGAAGAAAATGACTTAACCTAAAATTCTTTGGAGCATTATGAACTTAGGTTTGAGTTGGATTAGAAATAATAAATTGCTAGATTGCAACATGCTTATTTTATTTTTACATTGTTTACTTTCCATGTGCAGAGAGAAGAATAAGGAAGCTCTTCAAAGTCAAGACAGCAAGATGAAAAGATTTAAAGACATGAGTTGATGATTAATTTCTTGCTTCCAAAGAAAGTCTTAATCACTGCAATAAGTTTCCTTACAATAATGTCCAAAGCAAGGTCCACGAGATGAGAAAGATTTGAAGGCATGTTTTGATGATTAATTCCTCCCTTCCAAACAAAAGTCTTAATCATCATAATAAGTTGCTTTTAGTAGTAAATCCAAAAAGGGAAGATATGAAAGATGGTAAGCACCAAGGTTCAAAGTTTCAGGATCTGACTTAGAGAAGAAGAAAAGCAATGTGCCACCATTGCAGATTGCAGGGAGGTGATGAAGCATTTTTACATATAAAAAAAACTCTAGCAAATAAATTGCTATTTTGGACTGTACTGCCTGGTAAAGTTGGCTCATGTTTCAATTTTGTTCCTGGCCAATATGGTACAAGCAATATTAGGTGACACGCACGGCCCAAGAATTAAAACCATGTTGTGCACACACTGAAAGAAAAACTAATCATCAAATAAGAACTCGATGATGTCCTAACTTCCTTGTACATCCAAAAGTGGATTAATCAAACAAGAAAACTTTGGGCAACCACAGAGAAAATTTGAGACCACTTGGAGTCAATCAAGGAGAGTTTCTTCATCATCTAATCTCTCTAAACCTAGGACGTGCATGATTTTGTAGTTTTCTTATCTTTCTATTTCTAGCAAAGCACATTAATGAGAAGAAAGAGATGGGATTGCTAGGTGTATCTGAATGTGTGTGAATGTGCATGTGATGATCCCACAGAGAGGAAGATAACAAAGGATTAAAGGAGAAAAAGGATGACAGGCGAAAGATCCACATTCCACAGTTCACATTATATCTTTGTTCTTAATCTCAGATAGTCATATACCATGAGAAGAGCTGAGGTTTCTGTCTCTGGAGCTTGGTGAGTTGTACACTGATAGCAGAACTGATTTCTTCAGACCAGCTTTTAAGATACTAAATCCAAGTGGAGGGCGCGGTGTATGTTGGAGGATAGCAGAAAACGAGCAAAGGATATCAAATCCATGGTTCTGTAATGCACAAAAACACACCAGTACTCCCATCTCCACAAAGTTCATATAACCAGCATGCTGCAGCAGTCCTGCAAGCCAAAAATGACATTAAAGTTTCTACTCTAATTTAGCAAGATAAATAGAGATAAGAGAGTTCCAAAATTGAAACTTGCATTTTAATGATAAGGTAAAACTTCAACACAACCCAAAATGATAAATATGACCATGGTTTCAAAATATTAGTTGGATTGATACAAACCAATTTATATTTACTAGTCATACAAGCGACCAGTATGGAGCATATATTTCATTTTTTATTGCATCTATTAGCAATACTGGGTGATGCACCGGATACACTGGTTTGCCAAGTCGAAACTAGTATCAGGTTGGTAATGTAAGGCCAGGATTACTACAATTCAATTTACCACTTCAATAACAAGGTCGCACTATTAGAAAATCAGCCTTGGACCTATCTCCACTCCACTGAGTCCACCCCAAAAGCTAGCTCAAGGGGGGAGGACAGACTTATTTTCTAACAAGAACTATTTCAGAGCACTCAACTTACACATACAATAATTCAAAACAAGCTCCATCTATTAGAGAAAAAATATTAAACATACTTCATCCCGTCAAAACACAATTTCTTCTTAAGATAGTTGCTATGTTATGCACTCTTATACTTTTTAGTTTTTTTATTTATTTATGCAGTTATACTACAACTGTTGTTTGTCTAGTAAAAATAATATTCAGTTTCAGACTAGAAATCCTGTGTTGGTGCAAACGAGCTGTATGAAGATAATTTCTTCCACGGCACAATTAGATTTAATATTCATCATATACACATCATATTTGTCTCAGCCTTAGATTCTGAGGTTCCTGAAATTTTATGCATTTTACAAGTGGTTATCAGGTAACGTGGAGTCAGATATAGGAATAATATATGCACCACTTTCAGAGACTATGAGCATTGATTTGATCTAACCTCTAAATATACTACACATGACATAACTCTTCACATAGTTAAAGGATTGCAATTGGTTGGGAAAAACTGTAATAATCAATCTCTATCAACATAAATTCTGAAGTGGACCAAACTAATTGGTTCAGAACTTACTTTTCCCCGTGTAAACAACACTGTAGGAACACTAGTGATGACATCCAAGACATAATTTTATAAATAACGATTTCAGTACTTACATTTATCTAAACAGTAAGCACAAGTTTTCATGCAATGGTATCGTAAACATTCAGAGCCATTTGGGAACAGCTCAGAGCATGACATGGTAAGAACCTCTTTGTGCTGGTTCAACGTGACAAATAAACAAGCTTGGACAAAAACATATTTTTTATTACATATGTTAGAAAATTAGCCTTGGACCTAACTCATGAGGAGAGCGTGGTTTAAAAAATCGGCCAAAACGGTACGGTAAGCCCGGTATTTACCGGTTTTTAGGGATTCCGGTATTCGGTATACCCGGTATTTGAAAATACCGAGTATATATGGTATACCGGGCGGTATATGTATCATACCGCCCGGTATGACGCGATATCGGGGTTTTCTTTTTTTTTTTAGAGTTAGATATAACTCTAATACTACATAATTGATGAATAAATGCTTAAAATCAATATTCAAATGTCAAATATATGAATACAATGTTTAAAAGCTATTTGATACTTTATTAGGATTTTTCACATATACAAGAGAATTACATTAGAATTAATATAGGGCAACACAATCCCACAACCCAAAGGGTCTAAAAAAATTCCGGGGGCTCCGCCCCACACCCCTAGCAAGGGGCGCTGCCCCCTTGACCCCCGCCGAAGACTCTGCGTATCGCAACATAAGACGTAGCGCAACATCAACTAAGATGATGAATACCATGTGTCGCCCTATATTAATTCTAATATAATTCTCTTGTATCTGTGGAAAATCCTAATACAGTACCAAATAGTTTTTAAACATTGTATTCATGTATTTGACATTTGAATATTAATTTTAAGCATTTATTCATCAATTATGTATTATTAGAGTTATATCTAACTCTTAAAAAAAAACCGGTATACTATTTTCCGTACCGCACTGTACCGTGCGTCGGTTCGGTACTGTACCGGTTTCGGTCGGTGACCGAAATCGGTACCGGTACCGAGATTTTAAACCTTGGAGGAGAGGATTGCCCAAACTATTTAAAGGCTACCTTGACCATATTTTTAACCAATGTGGGACTTTAACACACTCCTCTCACGCCCAGGGTTGGACATTTGGAGCGTGAAGTTTTGCAGGACTGGACATCTGCGGGTGGCACAATATCAACCACAGGTTTGGCTCTGATACCATGTTAAGAAAATTAGTAGGCCTAACTCACCCCAAAAGCTAGCTCATTAGGAGAGGATTGCCCAAACTATTTAAAGGCTACCTTGACCATATTTTTAACCAATGTGGGACTTTAACAACATAAACGTACAAGCTTCAAAATATGCAAGCTCAGCTCATTGGTTCATGAACAAGCTTGTGAACAATTCATGAGCATGCTTGCTTATGTGTTACGCCCCGCCTAGGTTCAATCCTCATAATGGACAGTTGGACACCACCTAGGAGAAGTGCAACCAATAATCAACCAACACACCAAAATCTTCATGAACAACTTGCAACATGAACCTCAACTACTTGCATTAGAATAATATCTATTACAACAATGAAATGTTATTCAAGAAATTTTATACATCTCTACGGGAAATAATGTCAGAGCCCGCCTCCTCTACTCTATCTAACTAGACCTTCTCAGCTACCACTCAAACATGCAAATCTGAAGCAAAAACAACAAAAATCAACGAAAAGCTGAGTAGGATACCACAATATGCCAAAGAGGTAAAGATGACCATCCATGATGCCATGATGACATGGTACTCAACTATATGCATACCACAACCAACATTATATGCTCATACCAACCAATGCGATGTCATCCTTAGATAAACACTTATGCATCTAACAACCACTATATACATGTATAAGAATGTATGCACCTCATAACTATTGTCGTGTACTCATGTCAACTAGCTAAATATCAAATCATACATATTATACCGACAATGCGTACACGCATAATAATCACCCAATCAAGAGTGTAATGGACAATTGGGTTTCCCCCGCACCCTCGCACCTCGAGAGTGGCACCTCAAGCCCGCTCTAGCTAGAGATGCGACTATCTAAAAGATAGCCCGCCGACGTTTAACACCTCGACGCCGCACACGAGCCCACCAACGTCTAACGCCGCGACGCCGCACCTCATGTGAAAATTTCGTGATCACCGGTGTCACCGCCTATACACCTCGGGCAATAAATCAACAGTGTCCGGGCTTGCGCCCACAACAGGTCATAATGCACAGTGGGCGCTACTGTCGTGCGACCGCCAATCGCACGAACAGTGCTCGATCGAGCGCGATCCGACTCTGCCAAGGGTTGACGGAGCCGATCGGATCTCCAAATCCCCCATCCGCCGGCTACTCAGACTTCAAGCAGTCCGACAACAGAGACAACAACAAAAACAACTCGATTCGAGAACATCTCATATCCAAAAATTTCAATAAACCAGAATACATCAAATCTCGAAGGAACAACAAGAGATTTCAGATCTGAAAATCTACAAAGCACCCACGCGCAATCTCATCATAGAAATATACAGAAAACTCCAAAATAAATCACAGCACGAATCCGATTCAAAACCACGATAGGAATACTCGATCGCGATCTCATCCCAACGGATTCAATACCTTAAACGAAGAACAATGAATCGAGAAAAGAATCCTACCACAACGGTCCACCAAACTCCGGTTCTCCGCCGAAGTCTTCACCGTCGCTCTGATCCCTCGACTCCAACTCAGCCGCCGCCAAAAAGAACGAGTATTAGAGGAGATTAGGGTTTGGATTAGGTTAAATAAGTGATTAGCCATTTTGCTAAAAAGCCCCTCAAAAAAAAATATTTACAATGAGGTCTCTTTTTTTTTCAGGTCATAACATTATGAGCTTGTTAAAGTATTCCAATGTATTAAATTTAGGGTAAATAGCAAAAACTTCCCCTGAACTATGACCCATTTGCAATTACCCCCATGAACTTTGAAATTAGACAAAAAAATGGACTAAACTTTATAAAACTAATAAAAGCACCCCATCTGTTAATTAAATGTTATTTTTTTAACATAATCTTTTTTTTTTGAAATAACACGTGACAACTTTTCATTGGTCCAAATATAAAAAGATAAATAAAAAATTAATTAATAAATTAATAAATTAGAAAATATTAATTGTAAATTTACTTACTAATTAACTTTCCTAGCAATTAATATTTCATAATTTCTAATTTATTAATTTTTCAATTATTTTTTTTATTTATCTTTTAATATTTCAACTAATGAAAAACTGCAATGTGTCATTTTAAACAAGATCATGTTAAATAAATAACATTGAATTAACAGAGGGGGTGTTTCTGTTAGTTTCATAAAGATTAGTCCCTTTTTTGTTTAATTTCAAAGTTCATTGGGGGTAATTGCAAATGGGTCATAGTTCAGGGGAGGTTTTTGCTATTTACCCTTAAATTTATAATTTTATCCTTGTAATTCATTCCAGCATGAAAATGAGGTAATAAATATATTTCATAGAATATTACTGGATTGAATACTTCTACAAATTTTTTAGGTGATATTGATAATCTACTTGTGGCAAGCATGAGGAATGGAACTTGTGAAACTTGCATGTCATGCACATGACACATCACATTATCGTTAAGGTTTAAAATCTCGGTCGGTACGGTACGGTAAGTCCGGTATTTACCGGTTTTTTAGGTTTCCGGTATACGATATACCCGGTATTTGAAAAAACCGGGTATATTATGTATACCGGGCGGTATATGGCGGTATGATGCCATATACCGCCCGGTATGAGCGGTATATGGCTCATACCACCCGGTATAGGCGATACCAGGCGGTATGTCACGGAAAAAAAAAAAAAAACGGCCGGTTTGCATTTTCATACCGGTCCGTACCGTGTGTCGGTACGGTACGGTACCAGTATATACCGGTACCGAGATTTTGAACCATGATTATCGTATTCTTGATGATGATTAAAAATATATAAATTCTCTGTCAATCCAATAAACAACCATACTGATACTATTTTCCAGATTCATACAATGATAAACCCATACACACTGGCTTGATCAGGTGATCAAGGGATTATCCCTATATTCACTATATATTTTCCAAAATGTAGATCTTACCTTTTATTTACTAAGATATAAATATCTTATATTTCTTTCACAATGCTTAGTAAGGGTGTCCACTCCTTATAGGAGCTACAGTTTTTCTTTAAAGAGTTATTTTGGTTTAGAGAATTCCAAATTCATCTGGTTCAGCTTTTCATTAAAAAGTTTAGTTCAATCTAAAACAGAAACTGGATTCAAATTTTCATTAAAGAGTTAATTTTGGTTCAGGGAATTCCAAATTATAATTCTATTCATCTTTTCTTTAAAAAGTCAAGTTTTTGGTCTGGGGAATTCCAAATTAACCTCAGTTTGGTTTGGTTTGGCTTTTCTTAATTGTAATAGAAGCCAAATTGAAAATTTGAGGTTTTATACTTTTATGTCAAATTAATAATTTTTTGGCTTTATATTGTTTTCTTCTCCAGAATAATTAAAAATATCGACCAAAATTAATTGTTATGTTAATTCAGTTCAACCCAGACTGCATTGTTTGCTTTAGTTTAGAAGAAAAACAATTTGATAAAGTATTTGCAAATATTTTATCTTTTTACTTAAAAGAAGATCTAAATAAATTTTTATACCTATATACACCATTTAGCACCTCAAACCAATAAACATGACCCCACAACATGCACAGCATGTCAATTAACGAGGTTGCTAGGTCGGTGACTAAGCAAAAACTATTGCATGACTGAAATACTTTGTAAGTACGGGATGTAGAAATTTTTTGTTGTGACTTAAGTTCAACACATCATTATCACCGCAGCTAAAAGATAATGAAAAGCTTAGTTGGAGGCATGATTTAAATTCTCAAACCAATACCGTACCTGTACCTTTCTTTCTGACACGGTATCTGCTGGTAGAGACTGGTGTATATCAGTTTTTTTTTTCAATTTAAGCTCCAAATACATTAAATGATGAAAAAACATATATAATCCGCTAATAGAGCATAAAACTTCTTAATCTCATAAGTAATAATACATCAACACATTAAAAAGATAATTCAAATCTTTAAGCTATAATGAAAAATATATATAAATTTAAACTTAAAATGCAAAACAGTGACTTTCATTAAAAAAGGTAAGCATCTTGACAAGCGCAACACAACTAATGTAATCACAATGGATACATTGTCGGTGGTGTCTCTTCTCCAATGGACAACGATGCTGCCATGCGGGATTGTTTTAAGACTTCGACGCCATTTCGACATAATATCAAGATGAACTTTAAGAAAATAGAAGGAACAAGAAAGATTTGAGAGAGAATGAGAGATATTTGAATGTGTAAGGGTGGAGAAAATGAGGGGCCATAGGAGCTTTATATAGCCCCTAAACCCACGAAAAATTAGTTCCAACGGCTTAGAGGGCCACTTGGAATTGGTACAAACAAGGCCCAATGGCTTGAACCAACGGCACATCCAATATTTTACAAATACGAAGGTGTACTAGTCCCATAAATACCGACCGTACTGCTTGGTACGATAGGATATTTAAAACTATGATTGGAGGTATGGCATCTCATAGAGTGCAGTATTGTGCATATATCAAACCAACACACTCCATAAAGGAAACAATCCTTATGTTAACCTATGTATAAATTGCAGTATAGTTAGTTAATGTCAACAATTGTTACAAACAACTCTTGAAAAATCAGTAAAGTATCACTAATCTGCATGAAACTAGATATGAAAAAATAATTTCTTAATCAAATAAAACAAAAGAGAACACTTATACTGATATGAATTACCTAATTGGGAGAGAATAAGCATAGTCAAGGAACCGCTACGCTCCAAGGATTTTGATATTAGATCAAGCTGCAAGATATATGACAGTGCAAAATGTGCCTCACAAAAGATTATCAAAATTTGCCTCATCTTCCTGCTGAGAGAGTGGCTCAATAGAAACACCAAGAAGAAGCACACTGACAAAAAAAATATATTGGGGGTCTTTCAGTAGGATAAAACACAGAAAAAGACTCACAAGCAGAACTATATAACAAAATAGTCTAACAATCAGTATAACATGAAACTATCATCTGACAATGAATTGGATAGAAAATATGGTCAGTCAATGAACCATTTGATCGAAGGAAACATGCATATATACCAACACCCATATCAATTTATATTTCTACATTATAGATCTTGATTTTGTAAAGAGAAACAAAAGCAAGCAATAAAGTTTCAACTTGCCAATTTTGTATCTGTTGAATGGACTCATTAGACTCTATCTGAGATAAGGAGTCGAGAGACTGAAAAGAGAGGAAAGAAGGAATCATGGATATTGAGCCGAACAGAAGGTGCTTCTGGTTACAACCTAGCTACCAATACAATTATGATCAAGCGCATAATGAGCAATGATTCCTCATGTTCATAGAAGTCTCATGCTAATTTGTCAGTCCTAGTTCTATTTTTCAGGCCATCCATGCTAGCACATCTCAATCAGATGAATCATGGATCTGTTGCATATTTAGCATGCAGTACAACAAGTATCATATGCCATACTAGCAACATTTTAATGTACAGCATTCATTATGGTAAAGAGGGGTTTTTAAGTTAACCTATTCATTGCAGTGAATGACTTGTATACTAGAAAATATATGGCAGAAATAACTATGTAAAACAACATATAAGAAAAATGTAAGAAGGTGCAACATATAAGAAGAGTGGTTCACCGTACTGTAAGCGGCATGGACAAGGCCAGGTTTCATGACAAGAAGAAACAACAAGGTAAGGGTAATTGCACGAGAAATTTTGCGTAGCCCCCAAGCTATAGTAGCTACTATTAGAATTTTTGTGTCTTCTTTCTCTGCAAAAAGAAGTTAGGATTAGGAGTGTTGATATGATGGCATCATATAGTTTTTTGAAAAAAAGAAATAACAAGTGATGAAGCATTACAGCTGCTGCAAATAAATGCAAATAATGCACTAAAACGGAATACCATAAGTGAATGCACATCCAGAATAGCCATCATCTAAAGACTATATAGAAAGTACTGCACAGAAAATTAATTTCAAAGCAACCACTATTTTCCAAATAACTAGCTTGGTAGATGATGAACAAGAGGTATTCCATATAATTTTAGACAAGGTTCAAAGTTACAGTCTCAAGACCTGACTTGGATCCTGGTCGGACAGGTATGGTACCATACTGAAGTTTTTGACAAACAAGCAACAAAACAGCTCCACTGTTGCAGAGAGGTGATCAGGCGTTTTACGCATAATTTACAACAGCTAAATTGTTGCTTTGAATTGTATTGTCCGATACAACTGGTCCATGATTCAGTAGATGAGAAAAATAAAGAAGATTGAAAAAGAGATAAAGATGGCTTAGACAAGAAAAATATTCAAAATGTTGGAAAAGAAGCCAAAAATGATGATGGTTCTCCACAACCAACATAATCAAGCCAACCTTTGTTTTGATATTGAGGCAGCTATTCACTTTTTAACTATTAAAATAGCATCTTGTATCAACTTTTAGTACCAGTCCATGTAAAAAAGAATGTAAAATATCTTTGGAAAATGAAAGATCCAGCAAAATATATATTTACTTTTATATCGTTAAAAGAAATAAGATGAGTGACAAATGAATGAAAGATCTAAACCACTAAAAGCAATCACATTGAGAAAAATAGTAAAGGCACATGATAACTGTAAGTAAGAACCCAAGTAACAAGGCAAATATCTGCCAGAATTAAGGATCCATTTGGCTGCAAAATGAAAAAAAAAAAAAAACTTTAGCAAATATTTTTTTCCAATGAAAATCCAAATGTACATAGAGATAAGTTGCTGGATCACAGAAAACAGGATTG
Source organism: Canna indica (assembly GCA_034359265.1). NCBI lineage: Eukaryota > Viridiplantae > Streptophyta > Magnoliopsida > Zingiberales > Cannaceae > Canna > Canna indica. The sequence goes on along the minus strand of CP136898.1, from coordinate 3,825,091 downwards.
AAGACCTTCCTCCTTTGGCTTTCTGGTACTTAGAACTAACTCCAAGGAGGTTTTACATAAGTTTTCTTTTCTTTATTTAGAGAAAAGAATTTTGGAAAATGAAATAATAATTTCCTGAATATCTAGTAGCTGTTTTGTTTTTCCATATTTCTTGGTTTTCCGATCAGAGCTTTTAAATACCAGTCCAATACTAGTTTCAACTACCTCAAGGATTGGAGTATAAGTATACCCAGATAAGAGAAACATACCGAGTGAAACCGAACAGTTCCAATGGAAATAAATTAATGAAAAATTAGTAAGACACCAATTGATATCAAGGTGTTGGGTATATCACTTGTGCTGGCTCAGATTGTAGATTGGGCCAATCTATTCATTTATATTTTTAACACTCCCTCACATGTTGATGGGCAAATTGGATTAGTCCAAGACCAAGCCCAACACGTGGATTGACTTAACTAGGAGTATATTTTAAAAAAAAATACTACCACTGGCAGGATGTGAACTTAGGATCTCCTATTCTAATATCATGTTAAATTTGATTGGTTGACCATCTTCTCAAGAGCTTAAGCTTTTAGGAACTGAACCAATTTATTCATTTATATTCTTAACAAATCATATTCCTACCAGATATGAATCAGAAACTAAATTTCCCAAGGGAAATACTTTTCCAAGAATTTCTATGTTAAATCTTTAAAAACTAAAGGATTTGATCAACTAGAAAATAAGTTTTTGAGTTAGAACAATCTAACAAGAAGAAGAAAGTCTCTGAGTTTCACATACTCATACACAGATGAAATGCAAAAGCATGCATCATAATTCATTTACCTTCAACTATATTGTCATTATTGGACAGCTGCCCACTTTCATCAGACATGTACAGAAAAACAGAATTATTTACAAGGTTAACCAATGCCACAAGCCCTCCAAGACCAAACTGTGCAAGAAGGAAAAAACCAGGAATAGGATAGTGCCACAGTCCAATAGTTTCCCAAATCACCATGTCCTGGATAAGATAAAATATATATCTCAGGTTATATAGGTAATAACTATCACAGAAATGATTAATGCACGAAAAAGTAGCATACCTTTTGGATTTTTTTGTTAAGGAATGTGAATGCCACATTGAATACATATGTGCTAGCAGCCCAAAGGAGAATGAAGATCAGAAGCATGCCATTCAACCGGTGTAGTTCAACCAATGAGGGAAAGGCAAATAACACATAACCAACATATGCCAGCAAACCAAAAGCACATATACTTGTGAAATTGAAGCTCCAAAAAGACAGTGAAAATAACAACACCTGTCATGGTTATACTTGAGGTTTGTGTCCATATGATCATAAGTTATTATTTAATGAACAAAAGAATATAGTGCAAAATAAGTCAACAACACTGTTTTATGTTCCGTTGTTTTCTTTTTCTTCTTCTTCTTGACCAATATTGATAGTCATTCTACAAGGAGGATGAGAAACATAATCAACTTGAATATCAGATGGTTATTCCTTTAGGATAGACTTATGTTGCATGTCAAGCATCCATACTGAATTAAATTTCTTAAATTTCAATGGAAATAAAAATAAATTAAAACATTTAGCATTGATTTATTAAGAGAACAAAATGAACCTACAAGAAGTACAGAATGTATTGGAAGCAGATAAACCAGAGAACCATACCGGAAAACCATAAATGAAGAAGTTGATACTGAAATTTCGAAAAACTGATCCTCTCAATAAGACATTTGTATGCTTTTTGCCAGACCTGGAAATGGGATGTTTGCAAGGCCTCAGAAAGTATGACAAAATTATCATAAGACAAGACATAATAGAGAAATGTCGCATTGCATATAAATATAAGATTTTCACTCAGGAAACCCTCTCAATCAAAAGGTTGAATTTTAAACATTATCAAGATTAGAATGTGATTTCCAGAATACAAAATGCTCCCAGTTTGGTGTAGCGTATAAGACATGAAAGGATAGGATAAACTTATACATTCATGCCTTATACAATGTTTGGGCTATCACATCGTATTATATAGCTTAAACACCATATAAAGTGCATCCTGAAATACTACAGGTTCTGTTTGAAACTTTGAATATTACTTAGGTTTCATAGTCTTATGCTAGGAACAATAAGACCACATCCTTATTTTTAAGTCATTAGAATCATTGAAACATGAAAATTATTAACATTTTCTAACAACTTTAGAGCAATATAATGCGCTAATACTAGTGAGATGCTGACATGACATGATAACTGTGACATAAGGATTAAAGAAGAGAGAGCATTTCACCAATCTGAATGGTACCTACAGTCCAAGCAAGAACCGATACCATATTGCATATGTCCAATAAATAACTAAATTTTTAATAAATTATTACGGGGTACCAATTGGTACACCTTACTAAGGACCATTATTGTCATGACTTTTGATGACCCATCAGGACCTGATGGGACAATTAGCCCATTAACCTCATATGTCTAAACCATTGGCTCAAAATGCTTAAGCTAAAGTTAATAATAGTACACCCATCAATTCTAATCAATTAACACATTTTTTATGGACTTTGATGTTGAACTAAACCAAGGTGTTCCAATTAATTGATCAGTCAAGCAAGCGTTTATATCATTATCATTTTAAAAATCCTTGGTATGACATGCTTATACTCATGCAGCATCTGTAAAAGAAAATTATATTTTTTTCCAAATCATCTTTTGTGCCCATATAAATAGCAAATAGAGTTGTATTATAGTTTTCTCTCCTGTTTCAACTAGAAAAGATAATGGAAATCCCCAAAACCTTTGTTAATGAGTTAGAACTTAGAACTACACCATACATCCTAGTTGCTAAATTAGGCTATTTTAATTTATGATATTGTGTTGATAGGAACACCAATGACCAATGTTCTTCAGATACTCAATGGAAAAAATGCAGTAGTACACGAGTTTCTACAGTTTTCATGTAACAGAAGAGACAACTAATATATCTAACTATATTTATCAACAATTGACATACCGAGACTCTCGAATGAAAAATGAATGCCTTGATGGTAGAAGTTCCTCCACTAAACTGCTATTCCTCATAGACAATATAAAATCCATTTCTTGCAAATCACATTTGACAGAGGATAACTACCAAAATACACAAAAAAAGAGAGTGAAAGAATCAGTAAGACATGTAAACTTGGAAAAAACAATGATTTATACTATAAAAAATCATATAGTCACACAAAATTATATACATCATTATCACACATTTAGGAACAATTGATTTTCCTTTAGCAACTAAGACAATTCTGTAACTCAAACCATATAAGAAATAAGCACAAATATTATGTTTAGATTTAACCAAATTTTGCAATTACACATTACATTGTCTTACCTCCCATTTACTACCATATAGTTTCTATGCAATCAGTATGTTGGTATTTTGCAGGTAAACTTGATTATTTCATCGCAGTTGAACTATTATCCTCAGTGACTGATAAAGCTATTTAAGGCCTCTACAGAACTGGGAATTCTTTCCAAAAAGTACCACAACAAATGACCCCTTCAGATTTTTGCAACTTTTCTGGGTGTTAATGAAATTTGAAGGGATAGAGTTGGAAGATCAAGAATGAGAAATTTGACCTACTTAAGTTGGTTCACGAGAAAATTCTGTAAGTGGATTTAGCTTAGGCTGACGTGATGCTGATATGGCTTCAATAAATCGACCAAATGGTACTCAGGGCCATGTGAGGGAATGTCCAAGCAAATATTTCAATAGCAGAAATGTCCAACGAATTAATTCTAAGTACAGGGAAGTGTCCTGTGGATTAACCCATAGTTTAAGGATGGTAGTACCTACTAGTTATATTGTATTGAGCCATATCATATTTCTATATCTTCATGCCCTAAACAATAAGTGCCATGAAATACCATTAATAATTTCTAATTACATGCATTGTCTACTGATATCAAGTATTGTGGGAGCATTACCATCCCCGGGCTTTATAAACCAAACCTATACCTCCAATCACAATCGAATAAGAAATGTTTTGGTACTAGCAAGAACCTACTTCTGATAAGATATGTACTATCTTCAGCTATCAGCATATAGTGTCCATTGGGTAACATGTAGTGAACATTGTTTGAAAAATTAGAAGTCATTGCTTTGGGTTTATAGAAACTTGGAATGGGAATAAAAGATTTGGAATGAGAATGAGATTTTAATGTTTTCATTACCATGAAAGGGGTGGGTATGAGGCTGAATGAATGATGGTGGATGAAAAATCTAAGCATAGTTTTTGGTACTGAAATTAGATCATTCTTATTCGAGATAATTAGGCAACAAACAGAGGAATGGCGGTAGCTGTTGCATTTCCTCTCCCATATTCCTACTCCAATTTGCTTAATCCCATTCCTTTTTTCTATAATTCATAATTGCATTTCCAATAAAGGTGCAATTTAAATGCCCTTGGTATAACTAAAGATTTTTCATTACATAGCTGAACTACACAAAAACATCCATGTAAGTGACCCTAAATAGTTGGGACTTTATGTCTTATTGTTGTCTGTTGACAATTGACATGCTGGTTTTGCTTATCAGAGATACAAAAGGAATATCTTTTGTGGACTCATAAAAAGTAAAAACTAGAGAAACCTTGTCAGTGATTTCCAGTTAATACCTTTCTAAATTTATAAACTTCAGCAGATACAGATACTGTTTTATGGAATCCACCAGAGACTGACAACTAACATGAACAGCTGATTATCAAAGAGCAAACATGAGACTAGAATTTATGAATGTTAACAAGCTAGCCATCAGTTAATGACTCCAAGAAGGATACAGATCTAAAACCAATGTTTACAATAGAAGTAAAATAAAGGCTTAAGACTATAGAAGACCATCCTGAGACTGAGATGGAAAAACTAAATATAAATGAAATATACACCTATTTCACACACACAAAATAGACATAATATTCCAATGTTGTAGATAGATTAAAATTCCCAAATAGACATTTAGTTTCAAACTATCATCACCTTATGACCTTAAAATTATAAACATTATAAAGAAAAGGAGAGAGTTTCACTACTATTGGTTGTTGCTTGTGAACTGTGATATTGTGAGTCCAGAATTAACTTTTCTTGCAGATGAACCAAATTAATGAAAAACCGGATGAGGACATTAATCCAATGCTTACCACGAAGTAATACACTAGAAGAGAAACACCAGAACAGAGTTCGATCCAATCTGATCTTTGGGTTATTTTGTACAGACCAACAAAATCAGCAAACACGAGGAACATACTGGGAAAATTCATAGGAAGCTGGTAGGTGTAGATAACAAGTATGCTGAAGCAGGCATATATTAGGAGAGGCCTCCACCACCTTCAAATGTTGTAATTGATCCAAGTTATCACAAAATGAAGAACATTCTGTCAGAATCTACCATTAGGCAGTTAAAATTAATTGAACACGATACAGTGAAAAGACAACTCTTTAAATGCTTACCGGAAAAGACCAAGAAAGTTGCTAGTTAAAGACCAATCAACAAGGCCGACACAGCTACAAATAAAGAATGGTAGAGATATCCAGGATGGACGACTGATACCGACAACCAGCTGAATAGATGGAAGTACTAAGCAGCACACAACTCTCAGGTGATAACCTTCAAATAGTTGTTAACATGCACATCAGAAACAGGTGTTAAGAATGGTCCTAATTTATTCTGACTAAAAAAAAATTGGAAGTTTATTTTCAGCAAGTAATCTGAAACGAAGTTACATATATGAATTTTTTGGTTTGGGGGGAAAGTTACACATTTATCTTTAATACCAAAATAAAATCAACAGTTAAATTAAAAATATGCACCACAATCTATTTCCGTGTCAAACATAGGGGAAGGTTACATTTTTCTTATTAGAGATACTGTGGAATTTATATCAGCTAATTCATAAAATTCTTATTGAAAAATTCAAAAACCGAGTTTATAAATCAAGGATAAGGTGCACCTTTATGCCCAAATGCTAAAGATGGAAGCAATAAATGGTTATACCAGTAAGAATACCAACACAAGAGCTACTCGAAGCATTAAATTGCCAAGAAAATTGTAATTTTCTCTCACTTATCTCTTCTTACTTTGGTTAAATGTACCAACTAATTTTTCAGAAAGAAGCATTTTATCTAGAATAGGCACATTTAGTAGTTATCTCTACACTTTTGCTGACTGACATGGTAATCTTGCTAGCAGAATCTCCATCATCCAGCATCAAAATGTCCTCTACACTCATTATTTGCAACCATTTACTGCTCTTTTTTAATTTGTTCCTTTTAAAGGAACTGATTTTCTAACTGTGAACCCTTAGAAATCATGCATCGCCTCATAGAATACCATTAATTTCGTTTAAGAGAGTAAATGCCATCATAAGGGTCAATTTTTTAGTAAAACTATGTATGTTTTCATAAAATACACATGCCTTCACTTGATTCAAAGGATCCGTTTTTATAATAAAGCATAGATTACAGACACCTTTATACTTAGACGAGCTTAAACAAGCTCTATGTTTATGTTCTATTGAATGAATATTTTAGCCAGCATTAAGAAGACAAATTTTAGTATAATCTAAGGCACCACAAACAATATCATATCTTCCAAAACGATAATAAGTTATATGTGGGATTAGTCACGGTATATCTCTCGAAAGAATAATCATGACAGTTAATTACAAGTAAATTCTTAATAAAAGTTTACAAGTTAAAAAGTACATATGGTACTGAGTGGACAACATTCTAGTCGAACCCCTACTGATTCTAGCAACTGTCCGCTGGAGTATTGAGCTAACCCACGGCCCACGGGGAAGAAATTTGGTACTCAATGACTTGTCATATGAACATGACAAGAAATGTCATTTCCAGACTACCATAAACACAACCATCTAAAAGTTATCAGCCAGAATGCAGAAAGACACCAGAACAGCACAGAAGACCAGAAAAACACCTATTTCTGGAATAGCTTGTACCAAAAAACAAAGCATGTTTTGGCAGCCACACACATGTACAAAGGAAGATAAAAATTGACAATAGTAAAAAAAAAGAGTGAAAAGTTAGAAATAGTTGGAATTGACAAACCTATATTATCCATTGCCAGTGAAAAGTTCAGCCATAAAGAGTCTTGATGGATTTTATTGCTGAGAACTTCAACTAAAGCAACAACAGCAGCTGATAGTTGTACGATAACAAAGTAAATAACAGATGCTGATCCCCATGGCTGGTCTCTGCAGAAAATTGCATAGATCACCTTAGCAAGCTAAGCTGATAAAAGTTTGCTTTCAGACCATAAGATGGTATAAAGTTGACAAGACTCCACTAAAAACAGAAATAATTGGGCAAGACACACATTATAACTTTGAATAAAAATATGAGCCTAATAAAACATCTAGCAATGCAAATACATTCATCATGTCTGTACCTATGGGTTGTTCATAGTTTACGAATATGCTTATAAAAAATATATAATGTTTCCTAAGAGGCTTATGTTGTTGGATTTATCAAAGACTAACATGTCTACAGGTCTAGACTCTATAGGCAACATATTATTCACAATTGTGTAGATTTAGATTAAACGAAACCTTAAACCAAACAAATATGCAATATGCTACATTAAGTCGTTGAGCAACAACAAAAACCTGGATAAGTAAATAAAATATAGAAGTGCATTCAACAAGCTTCAGAAAATAAAAAAGCAAACAAATATCCATCCCAGCTGACAATGAAAAGAGAAAGCAAATTCACACTCTCATGTGATTTTCCAGGCAAAAAGCATAGGTATTTAACATTTTTACATCAAGAGCTTAAGATATCAGAAATCATACCCAAGAAAAGTTCACACATAAATAGTAAATCAAAACTCGTTAATAAACTAGAATTCTAATATGAGAATTTTGAAAGACTCAACTAGTTCATATTTTTTCTCAGTTCTCATGTATAATACAACAAAACAAAATTGAGATACCACTAACAAGTGATTTAGATGAAGTTTGACAAGTATATTCATCTAAGAGTAAATACAAAATGAAAAAAGGAAAAACAAAAGAGTAATATCAACCTCACTAATCCAATTAGCTTGGCCCAGTAAGCATCCGATAAGCTCCATTTGTCTCCTCCAATATACCAAAGAATGTGAAAAATTGCTTGCGCTAAAAGCACAAGGACTGAAAAGATGATTGTACAGTATGCTGTAAGATATAATCTCCAAGAACTGACTCCTGCAAACAAAAAAACAAAACATACAGAACTATTATTCCAGGAACCATGACAAGAGAATTTAAATACTCCACCAGGCTTAGTTCTGCAAATATAAACTTCCAAAACACTAATGTCAGGACAAAGAATTTTAAAAATGCCTGAATGGGAAAACTTAAAAGAAATATTTACAATCAAATAGTAAACCGAAAGTATAGTTAAAACCCTTCATTAAAATTAACTTATACTCTATGGTATAAAACTAATTGGAAAAAGAAAACTTAATTCTCCAAAATGTCAAATACTAACTGAAAATTTTAGATGCCATAGAACAAGAGTAGTCCATGTCATGGTTTAAAATCTCATACCGTACCAGGCGGTAAGTCCTGTATTTACCGGTTTTTGAAAAAACCGGTATACGAGATACCCGGTATTGGGAGATACCGGGTATCTCGGTAAATACCGCCCGGTTTGCCCGGTATTTATCAAATAACGGCGGTATTTGCTATCATACCGGGCGATACTGCCCGGTATGACCTTGGATTACTGTAGCAAGATACCCGGTATTGGAAGATACCGGGTATCTCGGTAAATACCGCTCGGTATGCAGCAAATGTCGGGCGATACTGCCCGGTATGATCCAACGGATCTTAAAAAGAGCCGTTGGGTACTGTTTGGTACTGTATTAGGGTTTTTCATAGATACAGAGGCTCCGCCCCCACACCCCTGGCAGGGGGCGCTGCCCCTTTGACCCCCAAAGAATCATTACAGTAGACCGCCGAAGACTCTGCGTAGCGCAACATAAGACGATTAGGGCAAATCAGTCGCTACACATCCCAACATACGGTGTTGATCTTAGTCTGTCGTACTCGTACATATCTTGGGGATATACACGATTGTATTTATGTATTTGACATTTGAATATTGATTTTAAGCATTTCTTCATCAATTATGTATTATTGGAGACTTGGAGTTATTTTTAACAAAAAAAAAACCCGGCCGGTATGCTTTTTCATACCGAACCGTACCGTGTGTCGGTACCACACGGTACGGTCCGGTACAGTACCGGTATTTTAAACCATGCCGTGGAGTAATTCATCATTCTTCATCTCAGCTGTCTCATGTTATAGAATGATGCCCACTAGGCTTCCTCACTATGGTTTGCTTTTGCTCCTGGAATACAAAGCACCAAGGGTATAAAGAGAATCTACATGCTATTTTTTTCTCAGCAGTCATGGCTTTACACTGGACAAGATATGTCTATTATGTGCAAATCACCAAAAAACTTTGAACCATCTACTCTTAAATGCCCATTTGCATTCCTTCCCTCGTTGAGGCACTTACCTTAACCATTCCTAGACACTTCTTAAGTAGGGAGAAAAAAAGAATTAGAGGACTCTGTCTTGGATTGATCTATCACATCTAGGGACAACGAAACAATCACATATTCAAGGACCAAGAATCCTTGGTAGACTACCTTTTGAACCTTCTCCTTTTTGAATCCTACTTCTGGGTAAACATGCTGAACTGACTGTTCTTCCATAATTCTTGATATATTTCTCTTGTATATTGTTTTCTTATTTTCTATGAGTTTTAATTTTTTTCTGACTTGAAAAAACTTTTCCTAAATAATATTTTCTTGTGGGGTCTTCCCTTTCAATTTTCCCTCAAAAACATATACAAAAGGCTATAGAAAAATTTACATGAAAATAACAAACAACAACTTGCCTAATATTAGAAATGCAACTTGCAAAGGAATTTGTACTGAGCATTTCCATACAAACATGACCAACAAGTGTAAGAAAAGCATCCGCTTAACTAGAATACGAATATAAACTGAGCGTGAACCAAAATGACATGTGGGAGTAAAACCATACCAACTCTTTGAGTAACGAATTGAATGGCAAAAAACAATAGCATATCTCCGAGGGAAATCAAATTCCAGCCAAGCAAAGAAGCTGCAAAAAAATAATGGAAAGTTTATTCGCAGAAGGACCAATAGCCAATAGGCTCTACTATCTTTAATTATGACGTCCATCACAATCATCATATGAGCACTTGCACGTAGCATATTACCAATTACCAAAAGTAAGATGAGTTGTTCCAAAGTATGATTCAATTAACAAATAAATGTGATGTCATTGAAATAAGAAAGAGCAATATTTGCTATGCGAAGTTTACAATACAATTCCTGAATGAGCAAACCTTATAGGCCATCTAGGTTCACTAGGCATCTGCTGGTTGATTGTTAGCACCCTCTTCTAGACAAGCTAGGAAACTATAGAGGCTAAAACACAATCCGACATATGAGTTGTGTTAGAGTTGATTGGGTGACCATCTATCCCAAAAGCTTAAGTTGTTAGAAAGGAGCCCAATCTACACATTTATATTCTTAACGATCCCCTGATGTGTGGGCATGCAAACTTCATTAGATTGACCCAAGCCCAACACGCGTGGACTGACTTATCTAAATTTGGGGTATTTTTCATATAGGCCTTGTGCTACATTTCATGCACCAGAAGACATCCACAATACATGCCTGAGTATTGCGTGGTAATTACCAAGGCTGCAAAGGTCATGGTAGGTATAATCATATAGAAAGCAATGATGACATGACTAGGATGGTTAAAGTTGAAGCAACATGCTTTGATGGAAGACTGAACCCAAGAGCTTGCATTGATTGGTTATTTTTAAATTCCTTTATTACCTAGGCAGTGTTTGGTTGATAAGAATAGAGTAGGAACGGAATGCTATAGCATTCCTAATGGCCCACCTATTCCCTTGTTTGATTGTATTTTTGGGGCAAAAGATAGGTAAACCATCACGAATAGACTGGGAATACAATTATTGATGAACTGAGAATATTACTCCCAACCATGACCAATATAACACTATTCCTTGTGGTACTTCCCAATAATAGCATTCCTAATGGCCCACCTATTCCCTTGTTTGATTGTATTTTTGGGGCAAAAGATAGGTAAACCATCACAAATAGACTGGGAATACAATTATTGATGAACTGAGAATATTACTCCCAACCATGACCAATATAACACTATTCCTTGTGGTACTTCCCAATAATACCCTTTGATAGTCACAACAGTTACATCAATCAAATAAAAAGATTAATGTTATCAAAATCTAATTGATTAATTAATTTATGTACTTTTGTTTTGAAGTATGATGTCAATACAATTTTTATTATTCTAAAATTAATAAATAGTTTTATCTATGATTTTTATTTTTAAATTAATTTATGATCAATTAATCTATAATTTTAATTGATATTAAAAACTTTGCATATTATTAAGTTAGCTAAATTATTTTAACTATTGAAAACAATTTAAATTTGTAAGTAGATTAATACAAATTTAAATTTATAATTATACTTAAGTATATTAGAAGTTACCATTTGAGTGCAGCACCAAGACAAAGTGGGAAAATGTCTATTCACAGGACACTGATTCAATATCGTCAAGCCAATAATCATTCCGCTTCTCTATGAACCATATATAAATTTATAGATGAAACACTAATCTTTAAGATGTTACGGCTGATGCATGGATTTGATTTTACTGAATATGCATGCAGGATTCTTTTGAGAAAAGACTTATATGAAAAGTAAAATTTTACGTAAATGTATTGCTTTTTATCAGATCAAGCAAAAAGCTTTAGATATATATCTAGGGATGTTTAATACTACGCAATGTAGCGAGAAAGTCGCAACTATCATGAAGATAGATAAAAATATATTTGGAGAAACAAGCTTCCTAAGGTTTTAAGAAGGAATTAGAATTAGAATTTCAATGGTGGTTGCAAAAATGATAGGAAAACATTTACAATAATATCAATCAACAGAAAAATCAAATGATACCACTTATATGAGGGAAAAGAGATCAAATTCCTAGTTACTTTTGTTTTGTATATACTTATATCGAATAAGCAATTTTTTATTTAATTACATTTTTAATTATATTGTTTTGTATATATTAGCTAATCACACCATGCATCGCAAAAGCCACAAAATAGTTTAATATATTATTAATTATAGTTGTATTTGTAATGCATTAATTTATATATGTTAATCATTCAATAATATTAAAAAGGATATTTTGATCATTGTTCCTGTTATTCCCTAATTATATTCCTCTCAATCAAACAAAAGAATAGCTATTCCTTGTCTACTCTAGTGTTGTAATACTATTCCTTCTCTATTCCACTCCTTGTCTATTTTTGTACCTTACAATTTCATTCAAATTCAACTGAACAGCTCCTAATATCCATTTTCAATTTTGGTATAAGTATCAGTTTGTAACTTTCTTCTAATTTCTTGTTACTTTAATTTTCTTACAGATCGGTTTTCATCTTTTTTCCTTTCATTTTTACTCTCTCCACAACCCCAGTTCCTAAATTCCAAAAATAGATTCCTGACCCTTATTGGCTACCCTTGTCAATTAGGGCTTGCAAAATTTGAAACGACCCATGAATACAACAAGAATGGAGATGGAAGTAAGCAAGTTCAGATTTTGTGTATGTGTTTCGTGCCAGGTCAACTTGTTTACATGCAACAAAATGTTTCAACTACGTATGGAACCCTTGAACTTAAGCAATGGACCTGGATATCCTAACCATCTAAGCTAGTAGAGGTTGACAAATCATCATTCATTTCTTATCATTGGTTTTTATTAAAATTACAATGTTATCTGCATTTGTATAGCAATATTAGTTTTTCTCACACTTTCTTAATAAAAATAAATTATAATAAAATAACTATATCATTTGTATTAAAAAGTATTTTTAAATATGTTAAATGGTTTGGTCTAATCATGTTGTGTCCACAAGCCAAATAAACATGCCATGTTCCTTTTTTATTTTTGACATGATTAATCTAACATTACATGTCAACAGAATATGACACAAAATTATGACTCATATACCTAAATTGCCAGTTCTAGTGAGAATAGTTAGTCATTTTCTTGACTCTGCTTGATAAGGTCATAGGAATGAAGTTATGCATTCATTCATCTTTTTCGGTATGCTAAAAGTTCTCAAGGATTATTATATTGAGATCATTGACATAGTTGTATTATGGCAGATGGATATGCATTGAGTTGGTTATCCCATAGATAGATGATCCACATCTAGATTTTGTGTCTTCTTTGAAGATAAACTCATTTCAAGGAAAAGGAAGAAACAATATGTTGTTGCAAAATCCACTACTGATTGTATGCAAATTATAGAGCCATGATTGTAGCTACATGTGAACCAATATGCATTTGGTGAAAGAGTTGGAATTTGCATAAATAAATACAATGAAACTAATATGTTATAATCAAGTCACATCACTTATTTGTCTTTAATGTGGTGTTTCATGAACAAATAAAATACATCAAATTGAATGTCACTTTGTTAGAGAGAAAACTAGCTTCCAGATAAATTTAGAGCAACCTTTGTCAACTTAAATTAATTATCTACTAGTTGATTTGTTCAATAAGTCACTTCATGGACAAAGCGTTTCTAACAAGATTGAAACATATTATATGTAAAATGTAATAAATTATGTAACGTGGAATGTATATCTGTAGTAGGGGAAAGTATAATATTTGTGATTTGTTATATCTTGAATGCACAATATATAATAGATCAACAAATCTCTTGAAGGTATGCAGCCTTCTCCCCGAAATTTCTATTCTTCAGTGACAGTAATGACTCAAGACGCTGGAGATTTGAAAGCCTAGGAGAGTGTTAGAGAGAACCAAATTTAGTATATTACATACACGATTAATTAGAATGATGATCAATTTCAACCTAATAACAACTAGGTTAGTACTGAATTGTAATCCTCTCATATGTCACTGACTGTGAATGACCACTACGCCTCTTGAATGCGGATTTTTTATCAAGCCCGAGAACCAATTATTAGGTAATGCATCATCGAGTTCAATATGCTGTTAAAAACGTACATAGAATCTAGCTATCCACTCTGGAATTTCTTGCTCTATAGTGAAGTTTCTATTATGTAATGGCATAACCAAGCCTTGCACGTCATTGCACTCAAAAGTCAAACTTCCATCTGATTATAATCACTAATACTTCACGCATGCTAAGCAGCTCCGTTACCAAAAAGGGAAATTTCGATCCCGCTCAAGAAACTTCTGAAACTAAATAGCAACCAATAAAACCAGAATAGAGATGTTCGCTCAATCGAACGAGATGAAAGAATGATCCGATCACCAACCTGCCAATAGCAGCAGAGGCAGCACGAAGCTACCTAGGAAGCCCCCCATGGGTCTTCCCCTGCTGCGAGACCGCCAGGTCATCGGTCACGGGAGACAGAACTCTTCCCGCCGATCCCTAACGACTCCGCCGCCGCCGTAAAACATCCACGAGCTCCAGCGAAAGAAATCGTGCCTCGTGATCGAGAAAGAGCGAGAACGAGGATCGAGATTCGAACCAAGGAGATGATGTTGCTCGTTCTCATGGAGCGGGGGAATGGGCGAACGGGATCGAACGCTTGGGGGAAGATCTGGGATCTGCCCTTCCTCGGCCAGGTGGGACGGAGGCCCCGCACGACCCCGAGAATTAGACTCCGAAGCGAGCGTTGCGTCGTTGGAAAAAAATGATTGCTTTTGTAGACGTTTTAGTTACCTGCTCATCTACCTGGAGAGAGATTCATGTGCTCCCACGTGGACCCATCTATCGTCCGATAAAAAGACAGTGAATTAGTGGGTTGATTACCTGTGAGTATGGAGAGTATAAATTTTGTAAAAAGACGGCAAATGTCCCATTGAGGTTATTTTATGCGGACGTCATCTTGAGAGTCTCTCGTGGGGGCGCGGCATCTGCCGTTCGATGAAATCGTTTTCCACGCGAGCGTTTGCAGACTTCAAGATTTTTCAGCGCGAGTGAAAAGGGATGGTGAGGGGCACGTGACGTGCGTGGGGCCCGCTAAGGCGGTGGTAGCTTGAACGCGCGTTTCGAAGTTTTGAAAATGCCGCGATGCGGACTTCTTTATGGAATTGTTTATGCGACTGCCTGGCGTTTGGAATAAATTACTGGATGATGTCATGAATCTCTTGATGGTATAGAAATAGAATCAGTGGAAGTGGAACATGCTGCGCTGGTGGAGTTCCTTTGGGATGGAGTATCTTTTAGTTCACGTAAGATTTTAGTTACTCAAAAAGAAAAATTAAATGCATGGAATTAATATAGTAGATTATAATGTATGAATTAAGTTGCTTGGATTCTTGTATATTCATAGTATAGAAATCCAGAATTCCGAATCCCTTTATTTTTTTCGCTGAAAAAAAAATCATCTTATTGATCTGGTATAATCGAACCAGATAAGTTCCTTTGTACAATTGTTAGGCATTCTGATGGTCTATTAGAAGACCAATAGTTACTGCCTCTAGTAGATTTATCTTTTTTTGTTGGCAATGAGCAGTTTCATTGCATTCTTTAAATTAATAGAAATTGAAACACATGATTGAGAATTGAAGCGGCTCTAATATGTCGCACACTTTAAGGTATAAGCTTCCGATTGTGCATGCTTGATTCAAAACCTTCATCGAAAATTTGTTGCCAGATTCTATGATGACGTGCTTCATTCTCAACTGGCCAGCATAAGGTACAGTAGCCATCAATATCTCATATACTTTACTGTACACAATTGATCTTCCGGGAAGATGTACATATTAACTTGTAGCACATTTCCTTGTGAGTATCGAGCAACAAATCCAGCACCACCTTTATTTTCCAAGACTGCTAGCTCCATCACAATTAATTTGCAACCATGGTTCCAATGAGGGGGGTCCAGTGCTCCACTTGAGATTGATTAAGTTAATTTTGGTTGTTCAATGAGACGCTTTGACATTATAATATGTTTTTTTTTGGAAGAAAAATTTGTTTATTAATGGAAATCAATTCTAGTTCATAGAGGAACTTACAAAGCTCGCCACTAAGCCACAAAGAAGAGTACGAA
The DNA here is from genome assembly GCA_034359265.1 of Canna indica. Lineage (NCBI taxonomy): Eukaryota > Viridiplantae > Streptophyta > Magnoliopsida > Zingiberales > Cannaceae > Canna > Canna indica. The sequence continues at coordinate 3,808,885 of CP136898.1, read as the reverse complement.
GAGTAAGTAGAAGTGATCTGCTAGGCCTCATTAAAAACCTTGCCCGTACAAAACCCGATGTGGAAAAAAATACGGAACAAGGAAAAGAGTACCTATTAGAAATCACCATCCTTGCACTCATATAATCAGCCACTCTAAATACATCAGTTAAAGAGCATAGGCTAGACTAATTAGAACATGTAGAAACCATTGCAACTAAACAAAAAATTAGAGCTCCAGAACCTATCTTCACATGTTTTCCCTCTTGATAAGTTGTTGAATACACTCAGGGAGATTTTCAATTTCATGCCATTCAATAGCTTCTTCCTGCATAATATGTGCTTCCTTTGCTAGAAAATGAACTACTTTATTGCAAGACCCTGATATATATATGTAGCACTTTGGAACAATCAAGTAGCTGTAGCAGTTGAAGCGCATCTAACAAGTTTCTGTTATTCATGTTATAGTTCACTTCTATTGAGTTTATTAACTATAGACAATGAGTCCATTTCAACTTCAAAACCAGTCCAGCTTCTATTCGCACAATAGGTTAGAGACCAAATTAAAGCGAGTAATTTATCATCCTCAGGATTTCGACCTTGCTGAATCTTAGCGGCACCTGCAATCAGCATCTTCCCAGCCGAATCCCTTAAGATGAAGCATGCACCTATCGAAATCAAGTCTTCAGTTTGCACCATCGAAGCATCCACATTAAGCTTTAGAAAGATCGATTTCTTCTAATTCTGCATCCTTGTACATCTCGGTCGATCATGCCCATTAATATTAACTTCTCTGTAATCTTGGAGTATCTTCTTGGTAACATCAATCACTATATTAGGTTCAATATGTTGTTTCTTAAATATCAAACTATTTCGGCTCCTCCAAATACTCCACAAGACAGCCCCAAACTCTTCAAGATCAGTAATATTCATTGTGTCAAAATTATGTAGAATCCACTCTTGGTTGGTTGGAAATTTTTGCTCAATCGAAACAAACTTCCACTTGGATATTCTTCATGCCAACCTAGCTGTATTACAGGTAAAAAATAGTGCATTAGTGTTTCAACATCTGCCTGACAATACTCACATGGTGGGTTGATAGCTACTCTCCGATGCACCAGTGCTTGCTTAGTAGGAAGAATACCATGTATGAGTCTCCAGAGGAACAACAACCTTTTTACGTGGAATACTAAACTGTCATAATTTCCTCCACAAAGCACTCATCTGATTAACTGATGAAGATGGAACCATCTCATCCATCCTGAATTGCAAGTACCTGTAGCTCAAGCACTTACTATATATATAGCAGCCACTTTTATCAGCCAACCATGTTAAAGAATCTGTTGGCCTTCTGAAGCTTAAAGGAATGCCAAGAATTAGATTAGCTTCGATCAAAAGGAGCTAATCATTGTCTTACTCTCTCCATGTTCCATCTTGCTTCATTGTTTACCATCAAATTTGCTACTGTAGCCTCATTGGGGATTAGAGCCAAATTGCCACATAAGGGTCTTGGAGTGTCGTATGGCAACCAACAATCAAGTTTAATACTGATGCTTTTACCATTACCAACTCTCCAAATCATACCACTGCGCAGTAAATCATGACTTTCTCGAATACTTCTCCTAAGAAAACTTAGGCAGTTCCCCAAAGGAGCTGAGAGAAAGTCAGAGTTGGGGAAGTACCTTGATTTCAGAACTCTGAAAGCTATATTATTTTCCTCTTTTTGAAGCTTCCAACCTTATTTGGCGAGCATAGATAAATTAAAGTTTTCGATATCTCTAAATCCTAGGCCTCCAGTGAATTTAGACGAGCAGAAAGAGTTCCAATTCTTCCAGTGAATTTTCCTTTCATCAATTTTACCACTCCACCAAAATCGAGTCGTAATAAACATTATAATATGTTTGAGTGAATGCTAGTATGGAATTCAATAGACATCGAGGGGTAAACCGTCTAATTTGATGTTTACCATATGAACCAAAAGGAGTTGGCTACAATGGCTTGGCAGTAATACATGTCGTGAGAACTAGTATTAAAGCTAAGCCAACAACCTAGCTAACATTGATAAGTTTACGTTCTAGGAATGGCCACCTAGGCATGAAAATGAACAATGCAAAAAAAGGTGTTCGACAAATTCAGGAAAATTCAGGATAACTGTTACACATGATACAAAGGACAGAAGAACTTGTACCCATCTGAATTAGAACTGACAATATATGGCTCAGCCCGATAGCTCGAAAAATTATCGGGTTCAAGCTGATCCTTACCATGCTAAGGTTGTTATCGGGCCAAACCGATAAGGCCCGAAATATTATCGGATCGGGTCGGGTCGGGCTAGGCGGTGTAGTATAGGCCCAGCTAGGCCCAACAGCCCGATAAGAATTTTATCCATTATCAAAAATATCGGGCTATCGGCTTGATAGCCCGATATGGTCCAAATATCCTCATATGGGCCCGATAGCCCGATTTCAATGGCTTGATCCGGGTCCAATAGCACGATTTAGGCCCGATTTGGGTCCGACAAATGATTTGGACCTGATAACCCGATTTTCTTTTTCATGTTATTGGGTAAATGGGTTGGGGCCGTATTGGCCCGTTATTTTTCGCGTCATGCCAGCCCGGTGACTCCGGGCTCAGATTTTTATCTAGCCGAGCCTGCCCGTGTTGGCCTAAGATTTTCGACATTGGTCTTAATCTCGGTTTTGATGATAACAAACATGGAACTAATGTTTCATTGATAAATCTTTCAAGTTTGAAGTCGGTTAGCGCACGACGTCCGCGATCGAAAAAATCGGCAAGGACGCTCGTCGACGCTCGGGATTCTTTGGGAAGTTAGAGTTTAGGTTTAGGGTGTCTAGCATGTGATGTAATCTTCTTTATGATGCAAAGAACCCAAAAACCAAACTCGAACCTCGAAACATGAAAACTCGAAAATCGCCCTGAAATTCACTAAGCCTAGGGAGCTCCTTGGAGGGCTATATGACCTAGACATTTTCTTGACACAAAAAATGGCAGTAATTGTTCATTGGGTAAAAACTAGATAACGATGTATTTTTAAGAAATTTTTGGAAACCTTTAGCATACCCATATTTCACCCGGAAGATTAAAAAAAATTCGTTTTCCAAAAATTTGTACTAGACCCAAAAAACTAGATTTTGATTTTTTAAATATTTTTATTGAATTCAAATAAAGAATAATTCTTATATGATATTTATATTTTAAAATTATTAAATTGTCAACGTGTATACGCCACTGCTTAAATGGAAACATTGTGCATTTCATTTGAAGTTGTTAACAAAAATTAGACTTAAGGCTGGTAGTGCAAGTGTGCAGCTATGGGAAAAAAAACTTATGGTCAATATTGAAATGGTATCCAAATGTTCTAAGGAATAAATTTCAATTATGCTCAAGTTTTCTCAATTTATTTTTATTCCATTCTGATAAGGTAGTTCTGGTTTGACTAAGTTTAAGGCTAAACAAACTGAAAGCATCTCCTCATCATAATTACGATTCCATGTAATATATTAACAATGTTTGATGGTTCATCGTATTCCGCCCAGAAATTTTAAAATGTGTCACTTGAGCGTTACCATAAAAATATAGCCATGCAGGATTTGAAAATGCACTATCTAATTAATCCAAATATCTAATTAGTACGTGTGACTTGTTTACCCGGTTGTTACACCAAGTAAATGCAGAACCAGATAGCCCAAGGTCAATGAGTCCATAGTTATAAATAAAGTCTCCAAAGCATCTAATTGAATGATTAAGTGTAAATGTCTCACCATCTTTCTTTATCTTCCTTATTTAAAATACAATTGAAATCACATGCAATTAACCAGGAGAAACTTGAAAGATTGCAATCGGATACGTAAATATCAAAATCAATTATCATTTTTTATTAAATTTATTGTTTATAAAATATTAATGGTCATAAATTTTAATATCATACAATAAAAATCATGAGATATACATAGGCATGATAATTTTTTGCCCGGCTCGGCCCAACACGATAGAAATTTAGGCTCAATCGATTTTTATTGTGCCCCGATCGTTATCGGACCGGCTCGATAAGACCCGAACAAATATCGAGTCGGCCATGCCAAACGGTATAAGTTTGGTCTGACCCAATAACCCAATAAGAATTTGTATTCATTATTGGAATATCGTGCTATTGGGTCTGAATCAACTTGATAGTTCGATTTTGATAGTTTGATTCGGAATCGATAGCACGATTTGAGCCTTATAATATGATTTGAGCTCAATAGTTTTATTTTTGTTTTTTTTCGTTATTTTACTAAATGATTTGTGTTTTTTTTTCATTTTCATAAGTCAACTAATTTACCTAACAAAATTGGCTTCTTAATAAATTAGTTAGTTGGTAAACCAATTAACTTATGAGGAGTAATTTGATCATTTCATTAAAAAAAAATGTAACATGACTAAACAACATGATTGATATCCACGACAATATATCTTTAATTTTAAATTGAAGATTTAAGAAATTATGATGGCAATTTCACAAAATATTTATCACAAAAAAAATTATCTACCATACATCAATATTCGATACACAAACTGAGAAATAAAAATATAATATTAAAAGAAAGTAAATTCATTCTCAAAAATAATTAATCAATCATTTTAAATTATTTAACTTATAATTATTTCATAAAATATTAATTTTATTTCCCTTCAAAAATGTATAGAGAATTAGAGATGATGTACAAATTTTCTGGATGTATTATATCAAATAGCTTATAAATATATCATATGAATACGTTTGTTTTACAGTTAGGTATTAGCAAGCTTATAAATGAGACTATAAATAAGGTTGCAACCTAAACGGCGTGATATGTACGATTTGCTCAACATTTTTGAGCGGTGCAAGTTGCCGTGTTGACTCCTACACTACAGTGTGGGTATATATGCTTATTATTGGTCAATTGGTGTGGCGAGGCAGAGTCTGGACTCTTGATGGATGATGATCATGACTCAGCAGTAGCAGACTGTCTTCGCATCTCCGGTCCACTCCCACGTGACCGCGTCCAACCGACGCGCAATGGCATTTCATGGTTCACGCGGGCCGACAATCAAGCACGCGGAAAGCCGGCGACCCAGCACACGTGTCCCCTAATCCTCTCGCACCGACAATAATGCAAGAGGCGTTGACGGTTTTATCGACCGCGGTCACGGTTTACGAGAACCGACCCACGATGGACCCGACCGAGAGACAGGATCACTGGATCGCACTCTCCAATTGCGAAATATTGCAATGGCAAATTTATTTTGTATTAATATTTTGATTAAAAAAAGGAAAAGGTCACGTGCAGCGCAAGTGCAGCGCATGTCATAACCCACCCGAGCGGATAACGTCAGCGCTCCGTCCATCCAAAGGCGAACAGCGCCGCCCAATCCAACGGTTGCCGTGTGCTTCGCGTCTGGACAAAGCCGTGTGCCACGTGGCTGTCTTTGTATTCAAATGCGTTAACCTACGCAACCCGAGTTAAATTAATTGCCTTCCTGTTATGAATGATAATTAAATACAATTACATAGAGCTACTGTCACCCCGACTTTTTTAATTAACGGCACTTACTCATAGGCCATAAACAAACTCAGCCTGGCCGCTGGCGCAGGAATCGGGGAATAGATGGTGTGCATTTATCAGACACTTGTGCATCACTAATATGCCAACATCGAATTGGAAGCGCAGGCGGCGGCTGGGACGGTCAAAGCGTCCGTGGACTGCGCCCTGTCCTTGTCGTTTGTCATTTCCGCCTCCCTCATCGCTCTTTCCTCTCTCCTCTCCTTTTCCTCTCCTTCTTCGTGTATTTATACTTCCTCCTCCTTGTCTTCCCTCAAGACAACCTCCATCTCTAGATCAAAAGAAGAAGAGAAAGCTTACATAGTTCGATGGCTCCGAGGGCGAAGGCATCCGATCACGGCGGCGCCGCCTTGGCCGGAGCAGGAGAGATGAAAGGGCCGCAGTACCGCGGCGTGCGGAAGCGGCCGTGGGGCCGCTACGCGGCGGAGATCCGAGATCCGGCTAGGAAGTGCCGCGTTTGGCTCGGCACCTTCGACACCGCCGAGGAGGCCGCGCGCGCCTACGACGCCGCCGCCCTCCGCTTCCGTGGCCCCAAAGCCAAGACCAACTTCCCCTGCGCCGTCGACTTTCTCGCCCCCGCCGTCGTGACTGTCGCCGTCGGATACGGGACAGCCGGCGCGAAGGCGCCGGCGCCGTCCAGCCCCAGCAGCAGCACCGTCGAGTCGTCCACCCCGTCGAGACGGCCGGCCGCTGCCTCCGGCCCCCCGCCGCTGGATCTTGAACTCAAGCACCCATCGGAGCGATTCCCTTTCTACGCTCCGACGGTGACGACGTGTCCCCACCCCTTGGCGCTCTTTGACACCCTGCGAGCGTCGTCCAAGAAGATGGCGGCGGGGAAGGTCGTTCGGCCGACGGCGGTAAAGGCTTTCAGGAATTTTACAGGGCCGGTTTGCGGCGAGGTCGAGAGTGACTCGGACTCGTCTTCGGTGGTGGATTGTCCTCGTTCACCGTCTGCTTCGCCGGCAAGGACGATTTGCTTCGATTTGGACCTGAACCTGCCGCCACCGGCGGAGGCCGCCTGATCTAATAATCGCCGAGAATTATACAAAATTTTCTTTATTTTTTTTGAAATATGAATTTGTATATATTTAAATATTGTATAATTATAATTTCTTTTGCAAATGCTAGGCATCTCCTCGGGTTGGAGGAGTTTTTTTATAACACGCTAATATGAAAAAATTCTACTCCCTCTAAAATATAAATTCTACTCTTTTTTTACGAGTTCCTTACTTCCTGTTCTTAATTTAGTCTTCGTTGTTAGGGCACGTTCATACACGTTTTGGAACAACATCGATGCGCTCACACTTGTCCGTCCATCAGACGCGTAGACACGTGTCGAAATATACGTTTGCAGGGCATAATTTATATGCGTCAGTTTTTAGGCAATCCATTAGCTGAGGATATAATAGATATGAAATACGCATTCAAATATTGATAAAAGGGTTAAAGTTGATTTTGTTCAAGAATGATTAAAAATAAGATAAAAAATATGCCTAAATTCTTCTTTAATTAATTTTTATCCTTAAACAAATGATATTAAAAAATACTCTCGAATTATTTGAATTGAGTACAAATATTTAAATTTTTTTTGATAAATTTTTTACTCTTAGGCTTTGTTGGGATGAGGTGAAACACGATTTAGTAATGTATGATATGATATAGTATGATACTATAAAAATTATTATCTTGTATGGTATGATTAAATAATAGTAGCTATGGAGGAAAACATCTTGATTAAATCGATCAAGAATGATAAATAAAAATCTAATTTGATATGAGTGTATAAATGACATAAGAAGAATTATAAATTTTGATTGATGATATTTTAGAAATGAAACTTTATGAAATCACGACAAAATCACCAAATTTATGATTAAAAATTTGATCAAAATTTATGATTTTCAAATCATAAGATTATCATATCATATTATGATCATTTATTATAAGTATTTTCAAACATAAAATTAAATTATATCATATCATGATAAATCATACTCTACCATAAAACAAACATGATCTTAAAAAAAAAATATCAATTTTTTTACTCGAAGATAGAAAGAATTTTTGTTCCTAAAAAGTAGATAAAAATATTAGTATTTTTTTAATTATTTTTATTTTATCTATGAGTAAAAAAATTATCAACAAATAAGTTTAAAAATATTTTTACTCATTTCTAATAATTCGAGAATATTTTTTAACTATTTTCATTTATCTAAGAGTAAAAATTAATCAAAAAAGAATTTAAAAATATTTTTACTACTATTTTCAATAGTTTGAGGATAAAAAAATATAGAAAAAAATACGAAAGTATATCAAATGAATACGTTTAGGTGAAAAAATTGAAAAATAAAAAAAATGCTAATTATGCACACATGTTTACAATTATGACAAATAATTATATCAAGTTAATCGACAATTAATCTTCTGAAGAAACACCCGCTGAAATATTCGTCCAAATTTATTTTCTTGTCATAGACTCATAGATAGATCCAAAACGGAACAAGTATATCGAATTTTACAAAATAAAACAGAACAATTAATGAAGTGCAGCTGACAGCACGAGGGAAGTAGAAAATTAATTTAGATCGAAGAGTGACACTGCATTTGTGAGAAATCATGCAAACTACAAGACAAAGAAGACATGACACATCAACTGGCACTTATTCGCAAAGCAGCAATATGAGATAGAACGTTCAACAAGTCAAATCTTTTAAAGCTTCCCTCTTCCATGCTTACTCGCCGACTCGTCGTCGTCCTTGCCGACCACCGTCTCCTTTATCTTATTGGTCGTCTCCTTCGCCGTCTCCCACGCCCCCTGCATCGTCTGCTTCGCCTTCTCTCCAACACTCTGTGTCGTCTCCGCCACCTTGCTTGCCCCCTCCTTCGCCATCTCCGCGCCTCCCTCCGCCGTCTCCTTCGCTTTCTGCCCCATCGACTTGGTCTTGTCCTTGGCCGCCTCGGCAGTCTCCTTCGTCTTGTCAAAGCCTTCCTTCATAGTATCACGCGTCTTCTCGGCTGCGTCCGATGTCATATTGCGTGCCTCATTGGCTCCCTCCTTGGTCTTCTCCTTTGCTATCTCGGTCTGCTCCTTTGCCTTGTTCACGTAGTCCTTCATCGAGTCCTTGGCGCGGCCGGCTGCCTCCCTTGCTCTTATGTCGCCATAATCCGACTCATTACTATAACCCTGACGGATAAAAGCAACTTTTAATAAGCTTCTTCTTGGCAAAATTATAAAGTCGACGGTGAATGTGATACCCACATACCTGAGAAGATCCTCGTGCGTATTGTAAGCAAAGACGATTAGGTCTCGTGAGAGGAAGTGAGCGGATGGGAAGAGATGGGTTGGGGAAAGCTTTGGAGACGTTGAACACAGTGCTGCGACCTCCTCCGAACATGGCTGCCATCAGTGCACTGCCAACAACCGAGTCTTAAACCGCTGTTTCGAGGTGGCGATAGAAATCTAGCTAGCAACACGAGTACTGTTGCAGAGCACCGAGTGAGGGATGAAATAGGTGATTAATTTAGGAGCTGGAAGGTGGCGAGCCAACGCGTGGATGGCCGCATGCAGAGCTCGGCTTTCAACACGTGGTAGCTTCAGGCTGCGTCCCGTGTTTGCTGCGCTTCCACGGCAATACAAGTTATAGAACTGTGGAGCGACTAAAACTGAGGTCGACCACAAGTTGACATCTGTTTTCAAGGGGCACAGTAGAATAAGACCCAGCAATCTCTGAATTATACTAGCATGTTAGCTTACAATTTCTCATAAAGCTCTTGAATAATTACTAATTTTTATACGATCATATATTAGGCTTCTTCATAGACGGATGTTAAATAAAGAAAAACAAACAAGCATAATTCATTAATTCTTCGATGGCGATCGACGAGAGTTCTATTGAACAAAATTAGACATGAATCGAATGCTATAGAAATTACAGCATAGCAGAGAAACTGATCGAGAAGCTGAAACACAGATCGATAACCTACGCCAGGGTGCATAGGCAATACCACAAGGTAAGAAAATATTGTGAATCAAATATGGCTTTTGCATTTTGCTAGGAGATGCGTGCCCTTAGCATTGTAGCAACCAGCAGAATTTCTGTGCAACCAAAGAGCGCATAAGTTTTATTCCTTTGAGAAGTCAAAATACAGAACTAAATGAATTTCCTCACAATGAACAAAATAATGTTCTCTCACATTGGCGGAGCTATCCTTATTTCCATTTAAAATTTTCACTTATATTATAGGGAAAATTGCAAAATTACCTACCTATATATAAATATTCTTCCATTCTCTCTAAAATATTTTTTAAAAAATATTATTAGTATTTTTATTTTGTAAAATAATTTTAAAAAAATAATAACTTAATTACTAAACTCAATTTCTAATTTTATCTCAATTCTCCGCCGGCGCCCATGCAAGACCACAGCCAACATTCGATCATTGACTTTTATATATAATATAATAAATCGTCTTTTAGGATAATATATTATTTTGTCAATTCTAATGTTGTTATTTTAGTTTGCCTTTTGATTTCGGTTCCTGGCTCCGCGACTATTTTCTTGCAAAGTAAGAGAGCCATCCACTGGGATCTTCAGTTAACATTCTCTGATCTCTTCTGGACATATTTCAGACTGCTTGCAAACGAAATTGACACAACAGATTTCGTATTACTATAAAAAATAAAGCATACAAATTATCAATATTAAACATGTTACATTTCAAGAATAACAGATGTGGGAAGTTTTCAGACAAATGGCAAATATACGGGAGGATCCAAAAAGGCATATGTAATTCCATGACAGTGCAATCACATAATCCATGCATTTGTCAAAACAAAGCCTTATCAAATAACAGCCCACTTTGACATTCAAGGACTTAAGTTGTCCCAGAATGATGCAAGATTTTCTTTGAAGGTTATGAGCTCTTTCTGCTTTGAGTTGAATTCCACTTCGTTCTGCATTATGCATAAGTTATGTATAAAGATACATGGAGCTTAAATGTGTTTGCAAGATCAAATAAAAAAGAGAAATAGCTTCAAAGCTAATATTACCTCAAAATTGCAGCAAATTCAACATACATCAGTTACGGTGGCAGGATCAACACACAACAGTTGCAGTAATATAGTCTCAAAGAGCAGCATTAGATTCTCAACCATTGCAGATTTTGAATCCACTTCATAGCACTCAACACAACAGTTGCAGTAACATTACCTCAAAGAGCAGCATTAGAATCTCAACCATTGCATATTTCAAATCCACTTCATAGCACTCTACCCACTTTTTAACAGCATGGTTAATAAATTTCCCATTATGCTTGATGACATCTGTTTGGGAGATACAGGTAAACTTAGTCTTAGCTAATGTGATTTTACTAAGACATATTTTTGTGAAATACTGTCCGAGAGCCGAAAACTCAAACGTATATTTCATTTAATATATGAACATAAGTTAAATTTGCATAATGCTGTTACCAAAGACTAGTAAAATGCAATCCCAGGAGAAACATATCAGGAAGCACGCAGAAATGGTAGGACAATTGTTGCGTAGCACCGATGTATTTTTCTTAGAGTAAATTAAGCTAATATAGTGGACTTCTCTTGCTTGAACAATTTGGGCAATGAATATCTTTCTGTTGCAAACCCTACAGGCATCTTGTCCACCTGAGCATAGGGATTTCTGCTGCTCACTATTCTTACTGAGAGTAGAAAACCTTGTGAAATCCGATAAAATGGTCATCAGCAGCTGCTACAAGTACCATGTTTGCATAGCTGGATACCATCAGAGAAATAGATACACATGATTTTCCAAGATAGAGGTAGTGCCAGAATGCTAACCATCACTTTTACTATTTGACAGTCCATGGATAAACAACCTGCATGTTTCATCATTTGGAATGAACCCCAGTTTCAGCAACCTCTCCTGCAGTTCTAATGACTCAGACATACCTCTCACCTCAAAGCACAACCTAATCAGGGAATTGTAGCTGATGCTGTCATATATCTGGAAGTTCTCAGCAAAGTACACTAGAAGTGATTCTGCTTTACAAAGATCCCTTTTCTTACACCACCCAGTCACCAAGGCAGCACATATTCTGGAATCAGGTTGGATATCAGCCTCAATCATCTCCTTCATCAAACACTCACCCTCCAAAGTTTTGCCGGATTTGCACAAGCATTCAATAAGAATTGCATATGTAAAGAGATCAGGTTTGACACCTTTGCCAACCATCTCATTCTTCAAATGAAAACCCTCTGATTCCAAAGAATCATACTTGCAGAAGGAAAATATAAGTAAATTATAAATTTCTAGGTTAGGCTCATACCCATCAAGCTGCATCTGCTTCAACAGATTTTTTGCGGCACTTGGCCTACCTTCCGAGCACAGTGCTTCCAAAAGGAACTTGTAGACATCGAAGGAGATAGTGACCCCTACTTTCTGGAGCAATGCAATCAAGTTCAAACAAGGAAGCAATCTTCCATCCTTCACATGCGCCTCCACCATCCTTCCACAAGCAAAGTTATCCGGCAAGAAGCCATTAGAGATCATCTCTTGAACCAGCAACCTCAACTCCTTCAGATTCCCCTCCCTGCAGTATCCACTTAAAAGAACGTTATAGCAATAATTATCAGGACAGAGGCCTCTGTGGAGCATTGTGTCAAACAGCTGTCGGGCTTTGACGATTTTGCCATCTTTGCAAAGGCCGTTCATCAGAGTTGTGTAGGAGATCAGATCGGGCTCAACCCTTCTGCGGTACATGATCTTGAAAAGGTGGAATGCCTCATCCAACTTGCCTCTCCGACAGTAACCATCGATGAGGGTGTTGTAGGTGACGACGTCGGGATCGAACCCTTCCGATTCCATTTCGTCCAAGAAATCCACGGCCCGGATGTCGCCGCTGCCGTCGCCACCCCGGCAGAGCGCGTTTATCAATATGTTAAAGGTGTAGGAGTTGGGGGGAACGCCAACCTTTCTCATCTCGTCGTACAAGTTCCAGCATCGGTCGAGGCAGCCGGTCTTGCCGAGGGAGTGGAGGAGGCAATTGAAGACCTCGGTGTCGGGGATGAAGCCCAATGCGACCACGCGACGGCAGCAGTCGAGAGCGTCCTGGGTCCTGCCGAACCTGGCGTAGACCTTGACCAGCTTCCCGAAGGCGGCCGGGGGGTGGCAGGCGGCGGCATGGGAGGCAGCAGAGACGAGGGCGTCGAAGGCGTCGTCGAGGCGAGGGTAGGCGCGGACGAGGTCAGAGAGGACGGCGAGAGCCTGGACCGAGATGGTGGGGGAGGAGGCGAGGACGTGGGCGAGGAGCGCGAAGCTGTGGGGGGATGGGAGGACTCGGGACTGGGCCCAGCGGAAGAAGCGAAGGGACTGGAGGGGGAGGGATTGGCAGCGGAGGAGGACGCGTGAGACCTCCTGAGGGCGAAGGAAGGGAAGGAGATTGGCTTCCAATAGTTCTTCTCCTCCTTCGTCGTCATGTTGTTGGCGCTGCTGCTTGAGGCGGGAGGTGATGAGGTCGACGACGGCGTTGAAAGGGTTGAGGGAAAGGGGGAGGAGAGAAGGGAGTGGAACGATGGCGCTGGCAGCGGCGACCGAGGGGGCTTGGACGGGTGATAAAGCTGGCGGCGGCGGCGGTGGCGCGGACGGACACGATGAGGAGGTGGTGGTGGATGAGAAGAGGTCTGTTGGTGGTGGAATCTGCGAGAGCAACTTCCGTTGGCGTTGGGTGCTGGGCAGGCGGGCGTTGCCTAACTCCAGGCGGCGCATCGCCGGCACCGAGTGGGGAGACAAAGTAGAATCGATATGCTTATTTCGAGACGATAAAAACAAAAAATAAAAAAAATAAGTTAAAAAAATATATGATAATGAAAAGAAAAAAAATCAATTTAATCCCTAAACTAAATATGTTTATAAGACTTTTATCCCATAGGATAAAAATATATAATAAAAATAAATTTATATTAATTATTTATTTTAGTTACATGAATGAAAAAAATATAAAATTAATCACGCCGGGACGCTGGCTCCCGCAGAGGGAAGCCCAACGAATGTCAGATGCAAAGTGTATTATAGATCGGATTAAAAAAATTTATTAAATACTTCCTCATTCAATATCATATTTTCTAATGTCAAATTCAAGTTCAATAAGCATCAATATTATTCCTAAACCTTTTAAAAGTTCCTTTCTCTCCAAAAATCTCTAACAACGTCAAGTTTTCCAACGAAAGTATAATTACATGGTAAATGGAAGGAATATTGAGGATAATTAATCTCTTAAAAATATTCCATTCTAGTAATATAGATGAATATTGATTGGTAAACCATTCACTGATTCACTTCCCTCTCTTTCACGCATGCGGTTCCTCCTCCCTTCATGTCTTCACTCTTCACTTCCGGATTCCTCCTCCCTCCTTTCCTAGTTGAAACTTGAAACTGATCCATTTAATCAAATGGATTAATTGATTAAACATTGAACAACAAAAATCAAAATGCAATAAGAAGTTAATAAGCGTTTACTAGACATGTAGCTCGTGTCTTTGATTTAAAACAAGAGAAAACAACACTTGGTTGTGATTCAGAATTCAAAACTTGAGATTGACCAGTGGTACATTGCACTTGAAAGTATTTTCCTTTGTTGCTTACTAGCTTCTATAACTCCCTCCTTAAATTTTTTGTTTTTGGATTTATTGGGTCTACCAGCCATCCTAACAGGTATGGAGGTAGAAGAGTAACATGCGGTGTTCTTGGCCAAAGTTATCGACCATGAATTAGATTGCAATTCATTGCAGCCACTGCATGTGGACAGTAGTTTACCCCCAAGGAATTCATTGCAGCCGGCAGCCCTGCAAATAATCTCATGATATTATTTTAATCAAAAGAATTAGATTGGAATTCATTGCAGCCACTGCATGAGGACAGTAGTTTACATCGAACTTGACTTTTCTTCTAAAAGATGGCAAACAAGACCGTACAGCAAAAAATGACTTACAATGGAGGTGCGGGGAATCGAACCCCGTGCCTCTCGCATGCGAAGCGAGCGCTCTACCATATGAGCTACACCCCCTTGTCAATTTGCATTGAAAGAAGTGCTCTATAGCCGCATATAAAATAAATACAGTTTCTTCTGAGACTAGAAATGGTATAGAAAAAAGATAACACTCGCGTTAGATTTTCCTGATGACATAAAGTTTTGAAATAAATGATCATCAAATTCAATGTCCAAGGAAGTCATGCTACATCCTAAAAAGCAGTAGCCGAATCCTAATCTGAAGCCAATCATTAAGGCGATATCTAACGACGACCCAGGTTTAGATATTCATTTACACCACCCTCTGCCATCCACGTGATACGCCGCACCAACTGCTACCAACCTCTTAAGTACATGGCCAATGTAATGTTAGCTCAGTTATATCGAGACCTAACTCTCGTACACAAGTCTGCTTTGTTTGTTGATGCCTTCATCAGGTGAGCGGTTCAAGTTCCCAACCTGCACTGTATGGTACAAGGATTTCTATGCACTTCACCCCCACGATGTGACTCATCAGTTCTGTAGACGAGTGTCTCTCTTGTTCTGATGAAGTAGACAACTGCTTTCTGATTGTCATGCACTCTGATTCCTTTCAGACTCTATAATCTGAACATAATCTTAATGCAATTGAGCCAACCATTTCTTGTTCAACTGGTCTAAGTTAAAAATTATCAAAAGCAACAAAACTGACAATATCTTTTTAAAAAAGAAAATAGTTGATGAATTGGAACCTGCGTTTTTATCATTTATCTCGGTTCTTGACCAGGTCAGTTTGATGGCGAGATGCTAGCATAGCTCCTCCCAACTATAAACTACTGAAGGTTCTCTTTCTTCTCTTCTTTTGTTGTGTCAGTTGAACTGCAATGCAGATCAAAGTCATTAAAAAATAAGCAATGTCATCAGCATTTGCAAAACTATTATGATGCTTAAAATTTAATAGCCATGAACAACTTTGCAAGTAAGGAAAAAGACATCATCCCACTTTCTATTGGTCTTATTGTCTTAATACAATAATAGCCATAGGCCATAGCTTATTTAATTAATATCTCACTGGATGATTTGATGGATGCTTCTTTGATAACTCAGAGGATAAAGTAATTTAAGGCCAAGTATAAAGTGCATTTTATACTGTGATTAGCTTACTCAAACAATGTTTTTCTAAATAAAAAAATAATGATTTTCTACGGTATGATGCATTTACATTATCAGAGAAAATGAACAAGAAAATAAAAGGCTTGCTAAAAATGTATTTTTGATGCAACAATGCAATATGAAGAAACGAGAGTTGCAAAATATAATCAAAGTAGATGCGGTGCAGTGGTGCACCTATGAGTCGACATGCTTTACAACAAATTTGGAATTAGTCGATTATCAAGTAATTATTGATCACGATAGGCTATAGCTATTAGTAGTTTATTCACTTGCAGGACACCAACTTTTGCTCTCTCAGTGAGACAAGTTATTTTCATGACGAGAATAGAACATTAATGGCAGCATTTCTTCAAGAAATCATGAGCAGAGACTATAAGCCAACTTGAATTCTTAGTAGTTGAATGTGTTAGGAACTTTGTTTTTAATTGGACAATAACTAAGAAATTAATTGGGTGGACTATAAAGAAAAAGAAAAATAATAATTGGGTTTGTTATTTCTTGTTCCTCCTACTACCCCATGTTATATACTGGGTATTCTTATTCATGGGAATGGATGGACTTGCCAGAGAATTATAAACAAAAAATCATCACCGCTAGATGAGTGCTAATTTGGAAAGTCAAGCTAATGTTTTTGAAGACCTATTCAAGCTAGCTTCTGTAGTTGGACTAGCTCTATAGGCTAATAACTTGATAACAATCAAGGAAAGGAGAAATCATGCTCTTATATGCATAGAGATTACTTGTAATTATAATTATAAAACAGGGGGGGGGGGTTGCATTGGGTTGCCTAACCAAGGAAAGGTTCTGGCATATGAAAGTTTTGCTGCTATATGCTATATGTTATGAACTTTTTTGAGGTGATATGTTTTTAAGTTATTGGATATAGCATTTTGTTATTTCAAAATGGTAGGCAAGATGTTAAACTTTGGAAGAGCAGGGTAACGTTGTGGAGTGTGAGAAGAATGCCATATGAAAGTTAAGAGGAGAATGGCTTTAGCTGAATCTTTGCCTAATTATAATCCATTTAAAAAGTCTTTCTCCTGGAATTATTAATTAAAAGATGTACATTACTGAACTTTGCTTGCATAAATTTAGGGTCAAAATGAACAGAGGAAAAACTGTAAAGGGGGTCTTCTCAATTACTTCTCTCATAAAGATTGATGTTGTACTTACCTCAACTTAATTGCTTCCCTCATAAAGATTAATGACCACTTCACGTGACTCTGCTACGTAGTCCAGACCCACAACTGCAAGCACAAATGCCAATGCTTTATCTGCATCACATCAAAAAGAACTAATTTCTTCAATGAGCCTGTCGATTTTTGAGCAATTTATACTCTCATATCAGAATCTATAGAAAATTAGATAAAGCCAAAACACGGTTTATTAATTTTTGAGGAAAAAAACCAATCTTAAGCCAAATAATTGAATTATAACATCTAAGTGAAATTGCTCATAATTTCTACGAAGACAAAATAGGTTATCCCTTCACCAATCATCTAGGCTAACTCATTCACCATAATGAAGAAGAAATTAAATTGCTACCGATCCATGATCTGAAAAGTACTAATATGTTTAACTTTAATTTATATAGACATGAGCTACTAATAACATCACAAAAAATTCTCTCTCTCTCTCATTCAAAAGAAGTTTGCATTTTCGTCACCTTCCAATTAATTTACTGCCAACAGACGGTTCGCACCAATCATCTAGGTTAACTCATTCACCATAATGAAGAAGAAATTAAATTGCTACCGATCTATGATCTGAAAAGTACTAATATGTTTAACTTTAATTTATACAGACATGAGCTACTAATAACATCACAAAAGATTCTCTCTCTCTCTCTCTCTCTCTCATTCAAAAGAAGTTTGCATTTTCGTCACCTTCCAATTAATTTACTGCCAACAGACTGTTCGTGCTTTCCTATCTCTGTGTTTATGTCACGCTCTATCTACCAACGCTGCCGTTTAAAACACGTATACGTCATAAAAGTTGCTCACCTCCCTTACCACCCGACTCTCCTGATTCCTTTCCTCTCTCTATAAATACACTATCAAGTCGATTACTGCCTCATCCATAGCTTACTATTTGTCTCTATCTTTGTACTTTGAACTCCATGGTTCCCTCTCTCTCAGACGAAGCCATGGGTGTTGAGCTTGAAAAGAGTGCAGTCTACGGCCACAAGTTCTCAACCGTGGTGCCTGCTGAGGCCACGGGCGACGCAGTCACGCGCGAGCTCACCAACATGGACCTCATCATGAAGCTCCATTACTTGAGAGCTGTGTACTACTTCAAGCAAAGTGAGGTCGTTGACGGTCTCGCCATTACCGACCTTAAGGAGCCCATGTTCCCATGGCTCAATGTTTACTACCCCGTGACCGGGAGGATAAGGACAGAGGCCGGCAGCCGTCCTCTCATCAAGTGCAATGATTGTGGTTTGAGGATCATCGAAGCCAAGTGCAGTAGGACGCTGGAAGAGTGGCTGAGTGTGGAGGACTCCTCCAGGTGGAGGCCGCTTGTACCGGAGAAGGTCCTCGGTCCAGAATTGCACTTCTCGCCCTTGGTTTACATTCAGGTGATATATATCTTCCTCCTAATCTGTAGATATTGATGGTATCTTTAACAAGTTTGGAAGCTCAATCAATTAATTGCATGCTTATCTGTTGATAAATCATTCATGCATGTATGCATCGATAATGTGGAACATCAACTAATGCAGTTAAAGTTTTTAGAAGAAGTCTTACTGCTAATCACAAGGGTAGAAAAAACCATAAAGCAAAGCTAACTGAATATGTATGAATGCAAATATTTTTACTTGTTAGGTAATATCAGCTAAAAGCAACCTTCCAAGGGCTTAAAATTTTCATTAATAACCTCAACCTTTATGACATTAATTATTACATTCTTTTATGGGAACCAACTATCCCTGAGGTGGTGCCAATACATCTTAATTGGTTCATTAGTTTTCTGGTGATACACATGCAATAAATATCATTAAATGCTTTCACGGATAGTAGTTTTGCCAATTTTCTTGGTTCTCACCATATATTAGCTTCACCAGAAGACAGTGACCACGTGAAGGACTGTAAGTAGGTTTGTCAATTAGGATAGGTACTCATCATAGTAAATATGAAATATATTGATGGCAAACTGCTAAAGCTGGTAAGAAGCAGAGTTTTTTGCGGAAGATAAATGAAAAGAGAAGGGAGGAGAATTCAGATGTTAAAGAAAGAGCAATTACCCAAAAGATATGAGATTTTTCCAAATTCATAATATGGGATTTTAGTAAATCCATAACTAAATACCAATCCTTCCAAATTTGCCCTTCATTTTAAAATATGGTTTCTCTTTTCTTTATAATTAAAGACTTTTCTAAAAGTCTTTAAGTGGCTCAAAATAAAATATTTTTTATTATTCATGATATTTTTTTTTCAGCAATTCATATTAATATTATAGTAGATAAAAATTTATTTTAGTGGCAAATAATATCATTATTTTATATTTAAAATATTTTTTAAAAATCTTTAAATACTTAAATTATACACTTATTAAATAAAATGCAATGTGAATTAATTTTTTTACAATCCTTGTAGTATTTATTTTAGTGTTTAAAGAATTTATTAGTAGTCAAAATTACTATTTTTTATTTTTTAGTGCAAAATTATTATAAATAAAAATAGTATATAATTTATGCACTTAAAGACTTTTGCAATAATTTTTTTTAAAAAAAAAAATGGCTACTAACAATTTTTTAGACATTAAAAAAATATTACAAGGATTTTTAAAAAATTAATTCACGTTACATTTACTTAACAAGTGTATAATTTAAGTATTTAAAGATTTTTAAAAATATTATGATTCAAAAATAAAATAATAATATTATTAGTCACTCAAATAAATTTTTATCTACTATAATATTAATATGAATTACTGAAAAAAAAAATATTGTGAATAATAAAAAAATATATTGTTTTGAATGACTTAAAGACTTTTAGAAAAGTTTTTAATTATAATAAAAAGAGAAACCGTATTTAAAAATGAAGGGCAAATTTGAAATGATTGATATTTAATTATGAATATGGGAAAATCCCAATCCATATTATGGATCTGGGGAAATCTCATATCCATGTTATGCTTTTGAGTAATTGCTCTTAAAGAAATAGGCCAGCTAAATTATATCGTTTTCTACGCAATCAAAAAGTTTTCCTTAATTATCTTGGAATCTATCAAAAAAGGAAAAGAACAGGCCTCGTAAGTCGTATCAGGTAAACTTGTGTTATATTTGAAAATAAGTTACACTTGTAAGAAGCCAAAGCATAACATTGTCCCTTTCTTCATTCTACACTTTTTAAAAGAAAAAGAATCAATCTTAAATTTCAAGATAAGCACAGGAATTACTCCCCTTACCTATTAGAAGAACAAATGAGAAAAAAACATTTAGTTGCCCCATCAAGTGTTAGTCCTTCAAAATCAACCAGAGATCAAAGATCACCAACCCAATTGAAAGCAGAATTCTCACCTTCTCTGCAAGAAAGTGAGCAACACCTGTGAGTTAGCTGGCATTTTTGGAGGCAAGAAAACATAAAAAGGACAATCAAATAAATGGAATTTATTGTCATTGCTCCATGTTGAATTTAGCTTTCGTTTGATACACCATGTGAGCATGTGTCCATTTGGCTAAACACTAAAAGGATAAACTACTTATCAAAAATATTTTTTAAAAAATTGACCTTACATATATCTTCATATTGGATATTTTTCCAAACTTATCCTTGGTGAACAGTTTACTCGATTTAAATGTGGAGGAATGGCAATCGGATACAGCTGGGCTCACCTCCTGGGGGACGCGGTGTCAGCCACTAATTGTATTAACCTGTGGGGAAAGTTTCTCAAAGGCAATCCATCTCTTGAAACTCTACGGCTAAGCAATCACCAAAAGAAGGCAGAAAGCCCAGCAAAACATGTGAAAGCACCCCAGAAACCAGTTCCAGTCAAGCAGGTTAAACTAGCTGGGGAATGCTGGCAGGCTCCGGACACCTGTAAAATGGCCACATGTTCCTTTAAGATTGCAGAAACTGACCTTAAGAAAATGCAAGGAGAGAAACAAAACCATGTCCCACCTTTTGCAATGATCTCAGCTCTTATCTGGAAATGCTTGGCAAAAAACGGAAACGATAGAGAATCCAAGTCAGCAACTATCTGCAGAAACAGCACTTCATTGAAAAGCAGTGACATGCTTACTAATAATCTCAAAGCAAGCACAATCACATTAGACTCTTCAGCTGCCAACATTGACCTCTTAGAACTAGCAACCTTGATCCTTAAACATGAATTGGATGAGTTGGAATCCATTGATGAGTTGATCGACAGAAACAGTGGCAAGCCAGATTTTGTACTTTATGGAGCAAATCTAACTTTCATAGATATGGAAGGAATTGACTTATATGGGTTAGAGCTCAAGGGTCAGACGCCTGTGCAAGTGGACTACAACATTGATGGGATTGGTGATGAAGGAGCAGTTTTGGTGCTTCAGGGTCGTGGGAGAACTGATTTAACTGGTAGCATCCAAGAAAGAACTGTAATGGTTACCTTACCAGAAGACCAGATCAATCAGCTCCGCGGAGTACTTAGCAGTGAATTTGGCATTGCTTAAGATGAATTGCAAACAATTTGTGGCAAACATGTGAATCTGTAAGTAAATGGTTCAAGGGTGTCCGTGCATTAAATTGCTTAAGCATATCAGAGAAATCATGCTCAAATTGTTATCTGTAAGGTATTCAATGTTCCATACATTTCTCAAGTTCTTCTATGTTGACAACCTTTAGCATATAATATATTGGTTTGTTTTACAGTATCATTGACACTGATTTACATGCATTTAACTGAATCCTAATATTAACACCAAAAACAAAAGACTTTCTTTTTACTTAAAACAGATAACCAGCAAGGCCTCCTCTCTTTGCCTTGGCTGTAACGTTTTGTTACTTATGAAATCAATTTCTTTTTCTCAAACAAAGATAACCAGCAAAGGGGTTTGAAAATTCTTAGAGGTAAACAAATTTGCATAAGTAGTCATGCCAGGTCCAATCTTTTTTTATGAAACATGCATATCTCCATTTCTCTCTACCTAAAAGAAACAGATCAAGCTCCTCAAGGAGTTTTTTTCTATCTCCATAATTTTCCAAATTAAATTGAAACTCAGCATTCATTAAGTATATCGTGTACGAATGCAGCCCCTCCTAGAATTTCAACAGTCCCTATCGGGAACAAAGTTTATATATCCTATGTACTTGCAGTGCACGCGTCTCAAGCTCAACGAAGTTTGTGTATCTGGCTAATCCAGGAGGTTAACGTGAACTCCCATTCTGCTAAACGCCCTAACTTATTGAAAGTGATGTTAAGACCAAGAACATTGAGATGAAGCAACTAGCTAACGAAAAGTGCACATTTCTAGCACTACATCATTCTACCGGACAAGGATCAGCAGATCCGTTTTCCAAAAGATTTCCCCATCAAGATCAAAAAATCGAAACCAAAACAAGAACGCCTCAATGCAAAAGAAAGGCATATTAGTACCCACAACGCGCCGAGCAGTTTCAGTGCGTCGCGCCAGGAAGAAGAGATCGAAGCTCCCATCAGCCGCCGAGCAAAAAAGAGCCGAACCTTCGATGAGATTAACGGATTCCGCATCGTCCCCGCCGGAGGTGATGGAACGGCTCCAGATCGATGGGAAGAGTGTGGGGGGAGGTGGGGCGAAGCGGGACCGGGAGAGGGGTGGCGGGAAACTGGAATCTGTGTTAACGCTAGGAGACCGAGGGCGCGCAGGCCGCAGAGATCGCAGTGAGTGGATATGGGCCGGGCTGGCATTCTATTATAAATCAACGTTTTACAATGAACGCTCGGTAATTAATAGTGGCTTAATTTAATTTGAGCACCGACGTTGGTATCCAAAGTGCCAGTATCCAGGGGCCGAGCTACACTTGGCAGGAGCGGGCATTAGGAGGGTAACCGAGCCGAGCTTGCTTGTGCTCGAGCTCAAGCTCGATCGAGCTTCAATTTGTAGGCTCGAACTCGACTCATTTAAGCTCGTTTAGGCTCGTTTATTTTTCTTAAGTTTGACCGAGCTCGTTCAAGCTCAATTAAGCTCCGCTTGACTTGGGTTTATGCTCGACCCGATCTGAAATATTAATATTAATATAATTATATATAAATATATGAAGCTCGATTAGGCTCACGAGTCGCTTGAGCTCGACTCACTCATATGTAAAGCTCGGCTTGAACTCGATAAGATCGAGTTCGAGTTTTCATTAAGTCGATCTTGAATAGCTCACGAGCTGCTCGGCTCACTTGCACCCCCTAGGTATGGGTAAGCAATGTCCGAGCTGACCCAAATAACACAAAAAAGAAACGATCCGAAAATTCAATTCGGGTCGGGTCGGGTTTGAATTTTAGAAATTTCAACCTCTTATTCGGTTGGGTCGGGTGAAAAGCTTGATATACCCCAATTCAACTCGACCTGAAATGTAAGGTAAATATATCTTTATGTATATTATACTTATGAGAGTTGATGCTAGTTTTATGGTTAGATGGTTGAAAATAAAATTTAAAAGGTTTTAAGTTCAATTTCTAATAAAGTTATTTTTTTATACCACTTTTCACATCTTATCCGGGTTAATCAGGTTGGGGCCGGATTTTATTCGAGTTAATCGGATTGGGCTCCGGATCTTATTAGGGTAGGATCGAATTGTATAAAAGCTTGTTTATTCGAATTCGGATTATTCAGGTAAGGTTGCTCACCTCTAACCCTAATGGTCCCTTGCCAACAAAAAAAAAGATTAATGTTAACTAATAGAGGAAAGGGCAATTTTGCCCTCCTCCCTCAATTCATGTTTTAATATTTAATAAATATTTTTATTTGATATTTAATTAATAAAAATATTTCTGATTCGGCACTGGTTTATTTAATTTTTAACTAAATGTTTACTTGAAATCAATGCCTTCTATAGGCACCAATTTCAACATCCCCGATTAATACATGTTTCCCCAAGTATAAATTCATTTATTTAGAATCAATAATATTATAATAAGATATTTCCTTTATTTAAATATTCTATATAATGTTCTATCAAATATTAATATATCTAGTAATTATTCAATGAATTTGTATCTACTTAGAAATATAACCCATTGGGCTTATAATATTATATTCATATATTATGTATATTCAATTAATTTCTCGAATGGTTGTTCCTAAAGTAGAAATACAGAAATGTTGACCCATTAATAGATTAGTGGTGAGATATCTGAGTATGTCGTCAATAAATTATGAATTTAATTTCTAATTGTAGTGTTTTATATATTTATTTTTACGTCTGTGTACATCTTGTAATGCGTATTGTGCGTATATTTTTAGTACTATATAATAATTATGTTATAAATTTATTTTTTTTAAAAGAAACAAAGAAATGCGGAAAATGCAATAAAGGTAGAGTAGAAATAGTAACTAACTCCATTTATTTTTGTTTTGCGTGTATTATATATTTAATATTGAATACTAAAAATTAAGATTTGAAGGTTATTCCACTATGAACAAAATAGGGTAGGCCTTGACATTTTTGCCATATACAGAAAATGTTGAGTCCAAGTTTCAATTGCTACTTTAATTTATAGGCCGGGATTTATTTGCCAAATATATCTAATATCACGTTAATAATCAACCCATGCACAATAGTATTGGGAATTCCAAAATATTCCTTTAAAATATCCAGAAATAATTTTTCTATCATGATTGCAACTTGCACGTGGTTGTATAGAAATATTTTTTGATTGACAATGGAGTTGGTAAAATCATACATAAACAGCTAAAAAACCACATAATCTTTGGGAAAAAATCATTATGGAGCCCGACTCCATATAAAAATTTTATGAAGCCGGGCTCCGATGATGAAATATCAATCTCAAAGTAATTTTTATTTTGCTTTGAGATTGATATTTCACCATCGGAGCTCGGCTCCATAAAAATTTTCTATAGAGTCGGGCTTCATAATAGTCGTCCTCTAATCTTTGCATCACCTCCTGTCATGAACATGAGTTTGACGCAATTTGATCAAATCAAACTCAGTCTGAACCTAAATTGGACCCAACGAAGTGAAGCTCATCCATGGGCTAACTCAAGGCGATTCATCTCATCCAATTTGATAATAAAATAAAAAAAAAAAAAATTTAGAAAATTACAATTTACTCATTTGGCCAATAACAATCCAAATACATAAAAGTATTATGAAATTTCTTTGTCGGCATGCTTTGGAAAAAAAAAAGGAAAACTACAAAACATATATATTAAACAATAATTTTCCAAAGCCAGATTTTGGGTGTGGGAAATTTTCAAATTCGGATTTTGTGAATCAAAATTCTCAAAATCGAAACTTAGTTGGTTGGATACCCGTTTTACTCCTGGGCCAAAGTATCTAACTGATTAGAGACTTTGGTAAAAAATAAAATAATAAATAACATTTTAAATTTATAAAATATTTTTATGATAAAAATAAGATATTAGAGTATAAAAAATATATTTTCAAACTTTTTAATGCATTAAAGACTTTTGTACAATGTCTATAAATTAAAATTAAAATTAAAAATTATGAAATATTTTATTGTAAAATATTTTTTTGGATCATAGTAGATATTTTATATCATTAAAAAATTATTTCATGATTAAAAAATTATTTCATGAATTCAAATAATTTTTTAAGAAAATATGAAATTATTATAGACTTTGCACAAAAGTCTCTGTGAGTTAGAGACTTTTGTTTATAATATTTTTTTAATTATAAAAAATAAAATTTAATTCACAATATATATATATGTGATATAAAAGGTACTGGAGTCTATGAAAATATTTTGAACAAAAAATATTTTAATATTTTAAATTTAAATTTAATTTTATAGACTTTAGATGAAAATTTCTAATGTATTATAGACTTTTGTCCAAATGTCTATAATAATTTTATAATTCAAGAAAAGTAATTTTAATTAATGAAATATCTTTTTAAAAATATAAAAGATGTGTTGTGGTTCAAAAGAATATTTTTTATTAAAATATTTCATAATTTTTAATTTTAATTTAATTTTATAGACTTTTGCAAAAATCTCTAATGAATTAAAGAGTTTGAAAAAATATATTTTTTAGACTTTAACCCATCAATTTTATTATAATTCTTTTTTATAAATTATTTTTTTTTAAAAAAAAATTATATATATTTTTTTTAAAATTAACCTTAGGAATTTTGGCCCGGGGATAAAATAAATATCCAATCCACTCAATTCCGATTTTAGAAATTTTGAAATTTCAAATTTGATTTAATTTTTTTTTCTCAAAATTCGAATACCAGAAATTACTATATATTAAATAATATTACGCTGAGCTTGAACTTTTTGGATCTGATCTTCCAACGTCAAACCTGTTACCGCCATGATGTCATTTAATTAATTAATTATAGTCGACTTTGCTATTTTATTTTATCTTGAAGGAGCAGAGATTAATATATAATATAAAAAAACAAAAAATAGGAGATAAAATATGATGAATGCAATGTTTTTAAAAAATCAACCGTTGACTCCTTGAGTTCCTCAATTCTCATTAATTATGAGAGGGGGGACAGATCAGACAGAACTAAAAAGATAAATAATTGGTTAAAAAAAGAGATGTATAAAGTTGTGAACATGCATGGGAGTTGAGTATTACTGTTTCTTTCTTCTTTTAAGTCATCGCTTACGCTGATTAGAAAAAATAAAAGCATTTAGTCATAACTGATTTAGAAATTAAAACAATTTATTTCTTAAAAAAATATTTATACCGTATCAAAATCAGATCATTTAAACTCACATTTCACTTTAATTATTATTTGATTCAATTCAAAATTATTTAATAGATAAATCTCAATTTTAATCACCATCAACCATTGATGTGTTGTGTCTTCAAGATAATAATAATAAATTTAAAAATTAACAAAGAACTAAAATTATAATCACTTTTATTAAACAACAAATCTACAATTTTATGTATTTTATTAAAATTAATGTACTTGTATATAAACCTGAAGCAATAGCACGATGAACCAAGAAATTCGCGAGACCTATTGTTAAGAATAATAGGAATGAATTATTATTCTCATTAACAACATTCAACTAGCTCGATAATTATATGCTTTGACATGCATTATTTGTTGGTACATTCGTTTGAAGAAAAAAGAACATCGAACTCATAAAAGGTCTTACTATAAACTCATAAGCAGGTAAAAAGTACATGTGGACAAGCTAAGCATGATAAAAAAATTATTTCAGATTAAATTAAAATTTTGATAAAAATTATTTTTGCAATTCATCTTTTTTGTTTGTTTTGTACTTTCTGATTTGTGACTTGGGTTGCAAGGCTTAATGCCCCCTCTCGAAAGAAAAAAAAAAGTGATGAGAAGTTATATTTTCTTCCAAAAGTTAGGCTGAAATAGGATTGCTTAAATGCGAGAAAGATAGTAGTGCAAGCAAACTTTGAAAGCTCAGCAAAATTATTTAATGCCAAAGTTAATTACCTAGTTCATGTCAGTGTAGATGGATTACTGTCCACAATAAAGATAAGTAATTGGGACTACATGACAGCAGCAACATAACCTAAAGTTAGTGAGAAGATGACATGGCAATTTGTCTTACAGTGTCAGCAAAACATCATCACTTTGAGTTGAATCAAATTATTACAATAATTACTTCAATTAATACTTTTTTAAAATAAAAATGCAATAATTTTTTTTTAAAAAGGAAGTTAATTAGAAAAAAACCCCCAAAAAAAATAGAAAAAGGTTCAGTTTGGGGTTAAAATTACGGATACTGTCATTTTCAAAAAGGGCATGTCCATTCCAAGTCCAACCACCCATTTTTTTAACAAGACTAACAGTTCCCCTTTACCAAACCTTGCTCATTTCTCATGGTTGATTCTTGATCACCTCTCCTAGTCATTGTCAACTCCAACTTCTCTCTCACGTGGATGACTATATATTATTAAGATATAGTAGAGATTAAGCAACATAATTACCATCAACTAACTTCAACTAAGATTGTTTTGTTAGATTCTTGTCACAACCTGACACTCTTCTTCTTCTCTCTATTCTTGACTCCCATAAGTCTTTTCCTTCTCCAATTCAACTCTTTCACGCTCATACAGAAACAGGGAGGAAAGGGGAGGACATACCGACATGGCGAGCGTCCGGCGATGGCTCACGGTGGTGCTGATGGTGGCAGCTTCCATTGCCAGCTCGGTGTCCGGCCGGTTTGTGGTCGAGAAGAACAGCGTGAGGGTGCTCCGACCGGAGCAAATCCGGGGGCGGCATGATGCTGCCATTGCCAACTTCGGCGTGCCGCATTACGGTGGGACGATGGTCGGCCTCGTCATGTATCCTGACAAGAACGCGACGGCATGTGATGCCTTCGACGGCACCCCGTTCAAGTCCCGGACCAGGCGCCCTGTTATTCTTCTTGTTGATCGAGGAGGTGACAAAAGCCAGTCTTGTCCCTGTTTCTCTTTGTTTTGCCATGATTGGACTCCATTGAGATGATGAATTCCTAATTATAGTATCTGTTTTTGATGAAAAGCTAGCAATTTCTCTGTTTTTCTTTAACTAATTTCTTGATTTATATTTGAATCATATATATGCATGGTCATGGTGATTTAAAGATCTCGGAGACATGATGAGAAAATTTCCCGATGCTCGTTTCCAGATCTGAAGCTATATGAGATTTTTTGAATAAAAAAGTATTTGATCCATAATTTAGTCGATAGGCCAACCAAAACTTCTGTTCTACGCAAAGAGTTAAGAAAGACGTACCACAAGCAGAAGCCTAATCCCTTTCTGCACCTGCTGCAGACTGCTACTTTGCTTTGAAGGCATGGAACGCACAACAAGCTGGCGCTGCTGCAGTTCTGGTGGCTGACAACACTGATGAGCCCCTGCTGACTATGGACAACCCTGAGGAGAGCCAAGCCTCCAAGTATGTCGAGAAGATCACCATCCCCTCTGCCTTCATCGACCAGGAACTGGGCGAGGCCCTCAAGAAAGCTTTGGCAAAGGGGACCGAACATGTTATTGTCAAGTTAGACTGGAGAGAATCCATGCCTCACCCTGACGAGCGAGTCGAGTATGAATTCTGGACCAACAGCAACGACGAGTGCGGTCCTCAGTGTGATGAGCAGATGAGCTTTGTCAAGAATTTTAAGGGCCATGCCCAGCTGCTTGAGAAGGGAGGATTCACCCAGTTCACTCCTCACTACATCACCTGGTACTGCCCTGAGGCATTCATACTCAGCAAGCAATGCAAATCTCAGTGCATCAACAGAGGGAGATACTGCGCACCTGATCCTGAGCAGGACTTCAGTGAGGGATATAATGGTAAGGATGTTGTGATTGAGAACTTGAGGCAGCTATGTGTTCATAGAGTGGCGAATGAGAGTGGCCGGCCATGGGTGTGGTGGGACTTCGTCACTGATTACCATGTTAGATGCTCCATGAAGGAAAAGAAGTACAGCAGCGATTGTGCCGAAGAGGTCGTCAAATCCCTCGGTGAGTCTATGAGCTTTATCATACAATCCATTTTCGTTGTTGCTTTCTGAAGTGTTCCTCTGATGTGGCTCTGATGCATCAGATTTGTCCCTGGACAAGATTAAGAAATGCATGGGTGATCCAGAAGCAGATGCTGAGAATGATGTCCTAAAGATAGAGCAGGAACTACAGGTACATTAAACTGAAAGCTTTGCAAGTTCAATAATATACACACAGTTCATACATTGAGCTAAATTTATGTTGATACATCCAAGCTTCCTGTGAATAATTGCATAATGAATTAAAGAGCCTCCAATAAGGATTTTTGCATTTTGTTAATCATTTGAATAATATCAGCAAACTATTGCCATAAAACACCCATGAAGAATGATGTCAAACCTCAATTTAGCAGTCTCAATGGCATGTGTCTAAGTCTAACACAATTTAACATGATAAATTTTACCCAAACTGAAATGTGCCCATTCTGCCTTCGCTTGTTCAGCTTGAAATATAGGTGGTATGACTATCAATTGTTGGTACACTAAGCTTGTTCTCTTGTTCCATGGTGTTAATGGCTCAGTAGCTCACGGAGCAGTATGTGCAACACCTTTAAAATTTGTGGCGTCTTTGCATAACTCTTTGTTATCGAAGAACGGTTACTGTTTGGTATCTCTTTTTCACAGCTTTCAGGCTAAACCACCATAAATAAATAAAAAATTGCCAGTTAAGATAGAATCCCAGCCTTTACAAATTGAAATTCTTCTTGACAACAACCCTAGATGAAAAGAAGGCAACAGAGAGGAGTTAACTTGATAAATGAATAACTAAATATGCTGAACAAATGACTGATAGAGAAGATGCATTTATGAACGGCACTATCTATGAATATAGGATCTAATAGAACAGAAAACACTTTTATCCCTTTTTCCTGCATTACATGATTCTTTTCTTAAGATATTTTGATCAGTGTCTTTCTCTACTATAAAAAAATAAAAAAATAAAAAAATAAAAAAATCAAGATAAATCAGGTTCATTCAATAAAAGGTTCATTCAATAAAGTTACAGACAATGTAAAATGCATTACAAAAACGAATTTAGAGATATCGTGTTCACCTCATCTTCATGATTTCCAGTAGCATATTTGATGTACTGACATGTTTTCACATCATAGGTTGGCCATGAGTCTCGTGGAGATGTAACTATCTTACCCACCTTGGTCATAAACAACGTCCAGTACCGAGGTTTGACCCTAATCTTGATTCAGATCATTCTTTATGGCTTTATATTGTCTAACTTAGCTTGAATATAAGATCTCGGAGTAATCTACATGGTAGTCTGTTGCGTTTTCGGCTTGTTCTGACTTGGTCCTGGTTCATATGGTATGAGCGGAACACTAGAGTCTTTCAACAGGAAGCAGCTATTTCTAGTTTCAGCGCCAGAGCAGTGTCGGCGGCTTGCTTCTTTGGATCTATGTCATGTTGAATTGTGTTCGGTTTTGTTATTGCTCTGTTGCTCTTCTTTATCTTGCTTTGTTTTTTAAAATTATCTTAACTTCTTCTTGTACCTGTAACTTTTCATAGCTCTTGAATAGATTGCAGGTTTCTTGGTTCAAAAAAAAAAAAAAAAACTTAGCTTGAATATGGTTAAAGGCTTCATTATTCTCATAGAAAAATAATGCCATGTGGGAGAGAAGATCCATGTAGCCAAACCATTCTACAGCTAGGCTTATCATATGAAAACTTATATTATGAACAATAAAGATAGGTTTATATCTCCTCAATTTGCTTTACACAGAGCTTGATAGTGGGAGAGAAGATCCATGTAGCCAAACCATTCTACAGCTATGTTGCTTGTTATCAAACAACACTCAGTTTATCAATGAAATGAACTAAAATAATTGTTTTACAACTCAATTTAACTATTTCATTTTACCTTCTTTTGTCTGCTAAGAGTAAGAAATAAGAAGCTAATTATTAACTTCTTCTATTGATGACAGAAATGAACTTTGCAGGGTTCTCTACAACTTTGTTTCTAAACTAAGAAATAAGATCTGATAATCATTTTCCTTTTGTTGCCTAATAGTTATCTTAAGATTTTTGTATATAGTTTCTCAACTATGGATATATCTATTTTGGTTTTTGTCACCACTACTAATAGTTGGTTTGTATTAGCCAAAAAACATTTTCCTTGTAATACAAGCAGTAATAACAAGAGTTGGTTTTTCCTTGTAAAGGGAAATTGGAGAGGAGTGCTGTCCTGAAGGCAATATGTGCAGGATTCAAGGAGTCCACTGAGCCTCCTGTATGCTTGAATGGAGGTTTGCAATTTTGCATCACTGTGATTTCCGCTATTGATCCCAATATTGTGCTGCTTCATGATTGGTTTGTTTTATTTTAGATATTGAGACAAACGAGTGCCTTCGATCAAATGGTGGTTGTTGGCAAGACTCTAGGTTAAATGTCACAGCCTGCAAGGTACTTTCCTATCTTATAAGCGTAGGCTGTGTACCTTCAAAATTGTTACTTTTAGTTGAAAGAAAGTCAGACTGTAATTATATTGTGTTAACTTCACTTCTTCAGGACACATTCAGAGGCAGACTTTGTGTATGCCCTGTAGTTAATAATGTCCAATATCAAGGAGATGGCTACACATCTTGTCAAGGTAATTTATCTAATTACATCACAATTAGTCCTTTGACCACCTTCCTACTATATCTAAAATCTTAAGGTAGCCTTATTGTTGAGAAATACCAGTGTCCCTTGGGAGTCATGACATTTTCTTTTTGAATTCAATTGATACTTCAGCTGTAGGGCCAGGAAGATGTGCAATGGGCAATGGAGGCTGCTGGTCAGAGACTAGAAATGGACAAACATTTTCTGCTTGCTTGGTAACATTATATTGATTATTAAATCATGTATTTTAAATTCCTCCCCTGCCTTTATGAACCCAAAAGATAATTCCTTTGTAACTCTTTTGGTTGAAGGATTCAGATTTGACTGGTTGTCGTTGTCCTGATGGATTCCATGGAGATGGATTTAAATGTGAAGGTACTTGCCCATTATGACATCTAATCTTCACTTAAGCTTTCATACTTTTCCAGGCTAGAGTTCTCAATTAAGTTCTAAAATGATCATATATCTTTTCTACATGTGTTAGATATTGATGAATGTAAGGAGAAGCTTGCCTGTGGCTGCCCTGAATGCCAATGCAAGAATAGATGGGGCGGATATGACTGCAAGTGTAAGGGTGATTTGTTGTACATAAAGGGGGAGGATGCATGTATAGGTAAGAAAAAGCATTTTCTGACAATAAGTTAGCATGATAATTACGAGAGAAAGAAATGACAATTATATTGCATAAGTTAGCATACATATCAATTATGTTCATTGATTCAAAAATGCACATGCATTCTGAAGTCCAACTTCAAATACATGCTTTAATGTTTTAGATTGATTTTACTTATGCAGATAATCAGTAGTTCTAAGTTGTAGAGTGATAACCTAGTACCTTTTCTTTTGATAATTTCATTTGATTACCAGGCAGAAATGAAATAACTCAGGTCAATTTCAAGTGCAGTATAATCTATCATTTCATTATATGTAGATTTTCTTAACATTTTTCCTAGGAGCACTCTTGCTTAGATTCATCAATTTTCTGATGTAATGCAGCTAAGAATGTGTCAAGATTTGGGTGGATATTGGCATCCATAGTTATATCATGTGTGGCTGGTGCTGGATTAGCAGGCTATATATTCTACAAATACAGGCTCAGAGTATGTGAATTCCAACCCTATTTAGAAACTGTCAAGGGTATTGGTTAGTGAAATCAATGATGTACTAATGCTTCTAATTTGCAGTCTTACATGGACTCTGAGATAATGGCTATCATGTCTCAGTACATGCCACTAGATAGTAACCACCACAATGAAATACAATCATTACGAGAAGATTCAACAGCCTAATAAGGTATTTTATTTATTGATTAGTTAAAAGTGTTCTTCCTGTTCTATCATCTGAAACTTTTCTGATAAGTTCTTTTGTTTCATTTTTTGCAGGAGATATTTAGATGTAAATTCACAATATTTAGAATTGCGAATTCATGGAAGGAGATTATATTGCTACCACAATTTTTCAAGTTAATTGAGGTCATATTGTGTAGGCTATCAATTACATATTTATTCATTAGTTTTCATGTAAAATCAGTATTGCAAAAGAAATGTCCATCACTAGCCACACCATGACAACCAAAATATTTCTGTAGATTTGCTTTCTG
Source organism: Canna indica (assembly GCA_034359265.1). Taxonomy (NCBI): domain Eukaryota; kingdom Viridiplantae; phylum Streptophyta; class Magnoliopsida; order Zingiberales; family Cannaceae; genus Canna; species Canna indica. The sequence goes on along the minus strand of CP136898.1, from coordinate 3,775,270 downwards.
GTTTATTTTTCGCTCATAGTCAAGAAGTACCTCAGAATATCAAAACAGAAAATTTTTCATGTAATCTATGATACTCATTGAACAGAAAACAAAAATACATGTATTATGGTTATGATTAAAAAGTGCAACTTTCTTTATCTACATGTTATTTTATACTAATTGCTGATGAGCATTACTGGAAGCTGCTATCTAGCTGATTTGTTCTACTTTGTACCTTTTATCTTCATTTTATGACAACTTTGAAAACTTAAACCTATAGCGTACAAGATGAAAATCAAATCAGAACAGGCTTCAGGATAAAAGTTGGGGCTAAACATGAGGGGAAAAGGCTAAACAAAAAATTATTCCTGCAGGAATTTGAATACAATTTTATAACAATCCGTTAAATCTCCAAACAGCATTTTCAACATGCACCCGCAAGCAGATGAAGTGCATGGAGTTCTAAATGCAACTTAAAGATTAGTTGGTTAAGTAGGAGTTGCATTATTATTTCAACCTAAAGACTTTTTAAGGGTGCAGAGATGCATGAAAACAAGAACAAAGCTATAAGTTTTCTCCCAAAAAAAATAAGAAGAACAACAAAGCCTGAGCAATGAAGCTTCAATTATCTTAAATCCTAATGTTCAATATCAGTTAATTTCGCGTTGGAATAGGAACAGGACTAATATATTTACAGTTATACATTCCAGGGAATTTGGAGGTTTAGATATGAATTCTATGAGACCTTCTCACCAAGCAGGTCTAGACCAAAAAGCAATACAATTGTTCTTTGTATTCTCAAGCTGATGAGACCATTGAACATCTTATGCTAGCGATAGCATTACTTCAACTTTTCCAGGTTGTATCAAAAAGCTTATCACAATTTCTGATAGGCATTATAATTTTGCGAAGTTCAATTCAAGCTTGGATGTGGACTATTTGGAGGGCCATAAACAGAATTGTCTTTCATTGTCAGAAAGATTGATCCTCAAAGCTCTATGATTGAATGGCATTGCACTTTTCAATCCTAGAAACCGGGAGTGCCTGAGAAGCAATGTCTGAGTATCACATTTGGTGTAATTCTTTGCTTCTAAGATTTTGTTTTGATTTTATTCTTAGGACTATAGGAATTTCAATTTCTCCCTTCCCCTGCTCATCTTGTTCATTTTGTTCCTTATAAATAAATTCGGTGGCTTACCCTCCTTTTTCTCAGAAAAAGAGAGCCTAGAGTCTCAATAAACTGACTATTTACATGGACCGATTCAGACTGCAACTTCTTTCAATTTATTCGCTAACGTGAGAAGCCAAAAACATATGAACAAGAACACAGTAAATGAAAAAAAGTCGAGATTGACTATCCAGAGCAAGAGAAATGACAGTTTACCTCCCTTTTTTTCTTCGTTCTATATGGATTCATATATGATCAGGAATGGCTTAGCGATCTCGGCTGCTTCAAGAGATAACATCCAATGCTACTCATTTGATTCTCAAATTCCAACAAGTTTTTGGTTGCATTCAGTCCACATCCACAAAATATTATCAGCGCTTCAGCAGGAAAGAAAGGAGGACGGAGTTCCGGCCTTCCCTATCGTGCCCAAGATTCGGGTTCCACCAGCATTGGGAATGCGCATTCCGGCCGGGGAGAGGCAGTAGAATAGGCACGACGAGGGAAGAGATCGGCGGAAGAGATAGCGGAGGTGGTAGGTCAGCGGGGAGCTGGGCATCGTCCGGGTTGCCGAACCCTGGAATCTTTCATCTAATTCTGAGATTAGTTGGTACATTCTGTCATGTTACAAAATTAAATTTGAATTAATATATTTTATTTGGTGCACTGATTACTAAGAATTTTACACCAATTTATTTAAATACATTTTATGTTTTTTTTCCCCAAAATAACATTAAAATATTTTTCAAAATCTATTTTAAATAATAATAATAATAATAAATTATAATAAAAAACAATGATACGAGGTAAACCTGAAACTGATTGGAACCTATCCAATCGGGTAAGTTTCGAGTAGACCCGAATTAAGTTCGGGTAGGGTCCAGGTAAAAATAATTAAGGAATCGGTTAAAATTGGTTCTGGTTTCAGTTCCAACATATCAGATATTCGAATTTGGAATCGGTTAAGTATAATATAGTTTATCCGATTCTAAATTATCCACTAGGACCACTATTCCAAACTCGTTAATATGGTATTCTATATTATGTATTTGTCATGTTCAATTTTATATTTTTAGTCTTATTTATTAATTTAAATTAATGAACAAGATCCAACATGATTCCCAGAACCTATAGTTAGGGGTGCAAGTGAGCCCAGCAACTCGTGAGCTACTCGGGATCAACTCGATGATTTAAAGTTGAAGTGGACTTGATCTTATTGAGTTCGAGCCAAGCTTTACATATGAGCAAGTCAAGCTCGAGCTAACCAATACTCGGCTCGAGCAGCTCGCGAGCCTAATTAATCGAGCATAATAGAGCTTATATATAATTATATAAAAATTAATATTTCTGATCAGTCGGGCATAAACCCGAGGCGAGTCAAGCTTAATCGAGCTTGAACGAGCTCGGTCAAGCTCAAGAAAAATAAACGAGCCGAGCTCGAGTATAACTCGGGCCGAGCTCGAGCTTAGATTGAAGCTCAGTCGAGCTCCAATTTGAGCACATGCAAGAACAACTCGGCTTGGCTCGATTACCCCACTACTTATGGTACGTACATAGTTCGTGTTCCGGGAGAAGAAATGAATGTGTTCAAACATGGTACCGCGGTCGAAACCTATACTACACCACATGTTCTATGTAAGGTCTGGTTCTAGGTCCCAGTATGGTAGGGTTCGGATTCAAAACCTAGGTAGCAACCGATCATATACATGATAAGGTTCGGATATCATGAAAATATAGAGTATTCAGACCCACTCACCCAGCTAGGGGTGGCAATTGAAACCGATATATATCATATATATATATATATATCATGGTTAATTGGTTAACCGAATCACAAAATCAGGTTTCAGACAGTGAATTTATGGCTCAATTTCGGTTTTGGTTAGAGAATATGAAAAATTGATTAAATTATGTCTAGTTCCAATTACAGATTATCCACGGATAATCGGATTTGAAACCACTGTAATTATTTATTTTGATAATTATTAGATATTTTAAATTTTAGTTTACTAATCGGTTACCCGTCTACTGATTTTATTTGAACAAAACTAACAGTTTCAATTTTAGATACTAATTTTTGAAATTGAACGATTTCGATTTCGATTTCGGTTAATAGGTTTTTAATATGTTTTGATTTTAATTAATCATAAAAATATGATTAACTGAATATTTATATGAAAGATGAAAGTGTCAGAGAGGGGAGAAGGAGATCGACGACAGTGATGGTGACATGAAAAGAAAGACGAGAAAAAATTAGAGAGGAGCAATTATGTCCTAAAAACATAGGAGATTGCATGCTTAGATCATTAATCACATTGCTCGGAGAAGGTAGGTAGTAATTTGAATATGTATATATAATATACATATTTATATACAGAACTAAAGACATATATATATATACAGATATACAGTCCATGTTCCTACAAATTAAACTTGATTGTTAATCTTAACCTTCTTTTGGGTGATAGAGAAAAGAAGAGGGAAGGTGCTGAGTTGCCTTTATTGGTGCGAGGAAAATGCATAGTGCACTGCATATATATACATAAATAAGAATATAAGATCTCTAGCTGCAGCCCAAACTCCAAAGGGAAAGCTGCATGCCTGCATGGGGTCGTAGCATTAAGGGATAAAGGCTAAAGAGACGACACATATAACGCAACCCGAGAGAGGTGTGTCTCTCGAGGAAGCTTCTCTGACTCTGACTCTGAGGCGATCGATCGAGCTAGCTAATTAACTAGCTTTGCGCAAGGCAAGATGGGGCAGCATATGCACTTCCAAAAGCCACACAGCTGCATCATCCCATTCAACTTAATTCTAGGAGGGATTCAATTCAATTCAAGCCTACGTCCGTATACGTATACGTATGAGAGAGAGAGAGAGAGAGAGAGAGAGAGAGAGAGAGAGAGAACTAAAGGAGGGGATAAGAAAGTGTACCATGCATTAGGGAAGCTTCGCTTCTTTTGGTGGGAGTTGCGCGCTGACTTGCTGTTGTTTGTAGTAGGGTGGTGCTTTTCAGGCAAAGATTATGTATATATTTGGAGAACCAAATCAACATGAGTTTCCTGAACTGTATATAAAAAATTTCTAGAATATTGATTTTGAGCATGCAAAAGAATATAGTTAAATTAATCGATTAATTTCAAGTTAAATGTGTAGTTAACATATAGCTATAGTTTGAAACTAACTAAAGATATATAATGAAGTGGACTGCTTGATAATTAACTTGCTGCATATATGCTAATTTCTTCATCAAAATTTTGATCTAAGTAAATATGCACCTAATGGCGTAGGACAAATGAGGATAAACAGACATCTAATTTCTTTAATTAATTACTATATGCCTATATATATGTTATTGTTCCATATATCTTATATTGTAATTAATGAAACATTAACACATATGCACACCAAGTTCTATATCTGCGCTCAAATATCTGGTAGATTATGCTTAAAAGAGTACATCCAAAGTAAGCTAGCAAGCTTGAATAGAGAAAATGAAATCCCTCAATATCAAATATACAATATAAAAGCAATAGCAGGAATTGATGTACTTCCTATAAGATTATTTTAATTTAAAACACTACTACATTTTAGAATTCAAAGGCTAATCTAACTTAATTCAGTGGTTTGACAACAGTAATATCTAAATCAATATTTTGATTATTTGGACCTCTCCTCATTTTCTTTTCCAGTACCATTGATGAAGCATTGATTCACCCATACGACAAGTTTCTTGCTTGGCCTCTTATCAATGGCGTACTGATACCTTCCATGGCCAGGAAAGGAAGACCCATGGACGTCGCCTGCGCTGGCCAATCGAACTTTGTCGTCAGTCCTTCATACTTCTTCTCTGATCCTGCGCTCTGATCTGTTGCGACAGTATTCATCGTTGGCTTTGCCTCATAGATATCCGCCAGGGAGCCTACGCCGGCGGCGCAGATGCCAGTATCGATTAGAGGTGGTGCAACCTCAAGCTGATCATCGCCGCTCTTACACGATTGATCTTCTTCTTGCACGTGGTGAAGGTCATCAGCCCAAAGGAACAGGTTCTTTGATCCGTCGCCGGGGTTGTAAGGATTAGGGCTCTTCTTGCAGAGACTAACTGTGCTATCATTGGCCAGCAAGAACCCATCAAGATCAGTCGTATTGCTATTGTTCAACTGGTGTTGCATAGGATCCAGTACTTGATGACCTCCACCATAGAGTTGAGCATGATCATGCACTACTGGAGAAGGCAGCACCGCCAAAGGATTAGGAGTAGGAGTGAGATTAAGATTACAACTCAAATCCTTCGTAGCAATCATATCAGCAAGTGCTTGGCCTCCAAAATCGTTGAAGCCTAGTGACGCCATATTGCTTTCCATGCATTGTGGAGCAGCCATTGCTTGACATGCTCTCTCCAATAGGCTTTGCATATACCTTCCTTCTGCCTCCATTCTTAGTTGCAGATGCCTTTGAACCTGTATATATATATATATATTTAATTATTTGAGATATCAAAATGAAATTAGAAGTGCCGGTTTAAAATATTTAATATGTTATACCTCTATTTCTTCATGAAATCTTCTCTTTACTTCCATCTGCATCCTGACAGCAGCTTCTGAAGTCATGTTGAAACTCCTGCTATAATATTAATTTTCAGATCTATGAATAAAATGATCAAGTCCTCATATATATATATTAGTATTGTTAATTAACTTACTCGGTCATGGATCGACTTCCAGATGAAGAGGCTATATTTCTTTGTAGCTCCAGTGCAGCAGCTGTAATTATCAATCTCAAGATCATGCATGGCTGTACTTTGTATTACACTAAGTATTAGAGCAGCAGATAAAATTAGGTTATACTGACCATGATCCTTCACCATTTGTTCATTGAATTCCTTATGTGGTTGCTTCCCAAGCCTAAATTTCTACACCAAAACTCCTCAATAAATAAGCATATATAGACAATTATCTCTATATCCAAATTAGAACAAATTAATATATACCTGCAGGTGGCTCTTTAGGTGATAGAGAGTAAGGCCCTTGACACCCATAACCCTCATGATGGTCTTTGGTGTAGCCTCTGCAAGCAAGTCTCGTATCATTAGATCGAGAGAGAGAGAGAGAGAGAGAGAGAGAGAGAGAGCGAGAAAGTACTGTCGGGTCCTCCAAGCTGATTGACAGCATCGACGAAGCGATCATGGAGCTCGACAGTCCAGCGAAGGCGAGGTTTGGGATCGGTGGTGAGGACTAGGCCGGAGTCGGTCCCTTGCACGCACATCTGCTGCCTTTGATCATCTGGAGGATTATTCATAGTAGTAGTTGTTGGCTTCTTGGAATTAGGGAACATTCTCTCTTTCTCCTTCTCCGGTTCTCCTCTCTCCTGCAAAGATTCAGGAACAAATTAAAAGGAGAGCATAAATGGAGGAATAGGGTTCGAGAGAGAGAGAGAGGACCTGAGACGACCTCACTATAGCTACTCTCTCTCTCTCTCTCTTAGGAATTAGAAATTAAGACATGGACTCGTTGAAGAAGACCAGTGAGGGAGAGAAAGAAAGAGAGGGCACATGATAAGATTATAATTATTCTTCCTAGTCTTCAAGCAACTTTATGAAATGAGGAAACAGTAGATACCCCATGCAATCATATTGGGCTTCGCATCCTTCCTCTTTTCTTCTTTCTATCTTTTTTATTTTGTCTTTAAGAAAAAAAATTTGATGGGACAGATATTTAATAACTTATGCACAAGGCAAAATTTTACTAAAAAAAAACTTCGGTGCAGCAACTATTGCACCGAAGCCAGTGCTACCCCAATCACGGGGCAGCATGTGCTCGACTCCTCCATGATTGGAACAGCACGGGCTTCGGTGCAACCGCTGCTGCATCGAACTTTTGTTCGTTTTATGCGGCTCCTCTTAATTTCTTAATTTATTTTTCTCTATTTTCTTTTAGGTCTTTCTCAAGAATACATTATGCACCAGGCAAGGATAAATTGCAAGCAAATACTTTCTTATTTTTAAAATTATATGTTAATACGTACCCTTTGGATATTTAAAATATTCATTTTTTATAATATGATTCAATTAATTATAATATAATTAAGTTAATTTAGATTCACTGTATATATTGAGGAATTTCAATTTGCTGAAAATTCTTTAATTGCGCCCGGGCCCATCTCATTAATATATTTATTTTATTTTAAAATTTATTAATGAAAAAAATCTATTAGTAGTACAAAAAGAATAATTAAGCATGCTGTTTCAAATCTATACCTTTGTAAGGCATTGATTTCCAATTTTCTAATTCACATCCAATTTAATTTTTTAATCATAATCAACATTTAAAAAAGATCCGTTGCGTTTTTTCCGATTAAGCCATTAATTAGTTCACATTAACATAAAAAATAGTGTTTTTCTTTTTTAAACAAAGTATTAACTCACACGATCAATTAAGATAAATAAAAGAAAAAAACTTATACGGGTAATCAATTACCACATATGTGACGCAAGAGTTAGCAATTAAATTCGAATTTTCTTTCCAAATTAATCCAATTTAGTCGTATTAAAAAATGTCAAAATTTAAATTTCGATATTGGACTACGCCAATTTTCGTAGGGTAGACAAGCGCTTACGAGATTGATCAGCAACGGTTAATTTGAATAATTTTATTGGAGTTGATTATTTTTGTTATATATATTTTTACTATATGTGACCATTCACAATAGTTAAGAAAATTACTCAATGAGAGATAATTTTTTAATTAAGCCCTAAACTTTCATGCATATGCACCTATGCATGCACAAACCCCCAATTATTAAATTATATTGCAATACGATCAGAAGCTTAGGCATTAAGGAATTAAATTGAAAGATTAAATAAATAATTAATCAGAAGAAAAGCCTGATATATATAAATATATATATTTTATTGATTTATTTGATGATCTCCACAAAGTCATAAAGGGTTGGCATTGCACGATATTGCATGGACGACACACGTGCTCTCATACTCGGGATGATGATTACATGCATATTACCTCCCATTAGTCAAGGTTACCCAACTTTCATTCATAATATTAAATTCATTACCATGCACGTATAGTAATAAATATGTACTCTTTATTTTTTTAATTATATACCCGCACGATTTATAATAATTATTCATGTACAGTAATATTATTAATTAGATATATACCTACTTACACACGAGAGTAAAAAATTTTTAACAAAAATAAAAAATCACAATAGGTGATCATACTAGAATTTAAATCCTAGACCTCTAAATAATATATAAGATGTTGCAATCAAGTATGTTACTCACGGTTGACCTTACACACGAGAGTGTTAATATCACACGTCTTTACGCATTAATCCATGTGTAGCTTGGTTGTTAGGCATTTAATTAATTATTGATTTTGCTATGAATCTTAGCTAGATTCTACCTCCAACTGTAGTATTATATGGGTGAATTATTTTCCTTTATTATAATGGTTGAATATGAAATTAATTATAAAAGAAAAAGTATCACGTCTATGCGAGGAAATAAAAGTAATTTTGTTTCCAATAAGGTCAAGAAAAATTAGAAAGTGTGAAAAAAATAATGTGGCATGAGGTGACTTAGCGCATTAAAAAATAAATTTTAATTATATGTGATATGTGAGAATTTAGTCTATATATAAAAAAACATGTGATTTTTTATATACTGTATATTAAATATTAATGACTTGAAACATAAGGGAGTATGTATACGTAGGTATAGTTAAAAGGCATAAAGAGAAAGTAGACAATATTGTAAAGCTCTCTACGCGCATGGAGGGAAATTGATGCGATTTGCTCTACAAGAGAATAGATGCTTTGTGCTTTCTTGTTTGGTACAGTTCAACACAGATTCTTCTCAAATCTTCCCTTACAATCTTGTTCAAATTGATTAATTTTGAATACTTTTTTAGTATGATCAAACAGATTCCACTGCGTACAAATAAAAGTGTCTTCTGCGACGACTAATTAATGCGCCCGGAATGTCGTCGCCGAAGTGCTTCTGCGACGACAAACGACAATCACAAAAGACCGTCGCAAAAGCTTTCGTCGCAAATACTTTGCGACCACCAAAAGCACCATCGTAGAATATGCCAACTACGTACGTCTGACTCTGTGATGGCTGACGGGCGTCACAGTATCGATCGCGGACCAACTGCAACCCAGCCCTAGTTGGCGGCCACCCCTGCCCTAATCCGGTGGGGCGACGATCATTGCCTCGCTGGCCATAGCCACGCCGCGCAAGAGGGCGCCCAGGTCACCTCTCGCGCAGCATCAGGGAGGGCCGACAACCCTCCCACCTACCATGAATCTAGAGTAGGTGGAAGAGAGGGGTCGAACGACCCTCCCCTTTTTTGTCACCGACCAAATTAAACCCTAGCCGACAACTACTAGGGTTTCAGTCGTGCCAGAGAGAGATATGTGCGCGATCAGATTAAAATAATTAATCTTTGACGGTTTTGCAATGATGTCTAGAGGTCACAAACTGCGGTCGCCTTACCGTCGCTATGTACTTGAGGTTGTGACGGCTATCTTCGTGATCATCGTGTCGTCGCAATCATTTCGACGGTGCGACAACCATTTCCAGCGGTCGCAGGACCGTCGCATCTATGACCGCTATATTAAACGTCGCATCTGTGATCGCATATTAGCCATCGTAAATTATATAACTTCTCGGAGTGTTTAAGTAAATGTAATGAAACAAATGACTCATATACTTGTGATTTGTTTGTTTTACCGAATAGGATAGGATAAAAAATGAGTGGCTTTTAGATAAGATTTTCTTAATATGATGTATATCATCAGTTTCATATTATTTAATTTAATTCTTTTTTCTTCTAATTAATTCATGTACTAAATTCAAAACAATGAATATAAATTCATCTGTTATCATATCCTTTTTTTTTTTTTTCTATAAAGCAAACATGCTATTTAATGTGAGTATTAGATAATGATTTTGGGGGTAAATATTGGAAACTTGATTCCATCCAATTCGACAGTAACTTACTAGTATTAGATCAATATTTCATGATCTGTGCAATGATTGATTAATTAAATATCTTGAGCATATATGTTCATTTTTTAATTAATATAAGTTATGCGTTATCTATAAATTTCAACCATTTAGGGAGCATATATAATAAGGAATCATTTGATAACAACATGCAAAGATGTCTCTTTGGGTTCCATTAATTAGATTCTAGCTAGCTAGTAAACTTGACTTGAGAAGTATGAGGAATTGAAGTGCCTCACAAAGCTAAAGATTCCAAAAGAACAATATTTTTTCCTTTTTTTACCAAAAGGAAAGAAGAATTTAGGCACCCTATAAGCAAAGTATTTGGTACACCTACATTAGTGACTATATAAATGCATGACTTTTGTTGGTTATCAAATCTAAATTAATTAATTAATATCAAGTCAAATATGAACAAAATATATATTCAATGTACAACAAAATTTACCTGATCATGTCAACGATCGATGTATTTTGATTTCAATTTATTTATCGTACTTTAATGTGAATTTTATTTCTATTTTGTAATATTCCAGTTTAGAATCACATCAAAATACTATTATATATCAACTTCAGTTTAAACATTAATTGACCTATTGATTAAATCATATAAAGTTGATGAGTGACGAATTAATGGTATCAGAGCATGACTTAATTAATATTAGGCATAGTGAGGAAACCTATATGAGAAAGGGACGTCGAAAGATAAGGTGGAGCCACCACTAAGTTAGGGTTAATATATATGCGATCGACTTGTGTGTAATTTCAAATTATGTATTAAACTTGAATTGTGTTTTGACAGAGACATCAAGATATAAGTAGAGGAGATTATAATACCCTAGTTTAGTCTCGCATTGAGAGTATATTAAATATTGTATTGATTAATAAAGTTTGACGAATGTATTACTATCAATTCTAACTTAAACATTAGATATAATTGTTAAGGTACATGAAGTTAACGAGTGAAGATCATTTAATTAAAAATACATATATAGTGAGTAAAGTTAGTGTTTAACTTTTAGCAAATTAATTAATTAAATTAAAACCCCAACTCAAATCCACTAGCCATGCATGCATGTTAGCTTGGATTTCAAGCACGCACTTTAATTAGAACCATGATTCCTTTTTCTAATATTATATAAATAAATAAATATATATATATATATATAGAGAGAGAGAGAGAGAGAGAGATGCTATGCACAATAATATTCTTTTTGGGAGAAGCTTCAAGGAGGCTCTTCGTGGACGTGCATGCAATTTGCTTTCCAAGAAATTGCACGGAAATTAATGGACCGACACAACAATTTTTATCATCCGAATGGTTTTGAACACACGACATATATGATGAACAGATCATGCATGTTTCAAATTAAAGGTTGATCCTATTAAGTTTGCTTCTTCAAGCTTAATTCATCGATCACCTCAACAATCCATTTAAATCTAATTATCACCTAATTGAATAAAAATATATTATAATAATATCCCCCTAAAAAAAATTCAATGCTAACTTTCTTAATCTCTATTTTAGGCATTTCAGTCACCCCTCAACCATGAATAAATATCCTATGGTGGGACTAGGTCGAAATTATATATTAGATATTATGTTAATTGATTAATTAAAACATGACGAATATATTACTAATAATTTTAGCTTAAGTATTAAATTAATAATTAAGACATATAAAATTAATCAATGATAATTGATATCGAAGCACGTCTTAGTCTTTGACTAAGTGAGAGAATTTATGTGAGAAGGGATTGTCCCAATTGAGGTGGAGCCGTTACTATAGGCTAAGCCTCACGTGTGTGATTTTGTGTTATTTATTGATTCAACTTCAATCTCAACGGTGTCATCGATACTCAAGTAAGAACGTCGTTGATTAACTAATACAATCCACATTTATGTCAATTAATTTTTTGAGTTGGCAATTTTTTTTGGGACATATATGTCAATTAATTTTTTTTTCAGGAATATTAAAATAAAATTAATAAATCATATCATGGTAGTGAAGTATGATAGACTCATTGGAAAGATGAGTGTGGACTTTGATAGGGGTAGCTAATGATCATTAGCAAGCAAGCTTTTCCAAACCACACCCAACAAGTGATGAATGCATCAAAATAGGATGTGTCCAATATCTTCCTTTTCCTTCTTATTTGAAAAAGGAGCCAAAAAAGAGACTTGAAGATTTTCATTAATTTATCCAAAAGCATCACAAGAGGGTGCATGTTGTGATTAGTTAATTGCTAAATGAAATCTTTGTTGGACCATTTGGCTTACTTTTTGCCTAAAGTAAAACCAAAAGCATTATAAATCAGTCATCATTTTAATTAACTACCAAGTCTTTATTGAAAGAGTTCCACCATGTCCTTGCAACCCTGTTCACAACAAGATCTACTCACAATTAGGTTTAATACATGTACATGATCTAAAGCTAAATCCATATTCAAACTAATCCACAAAGCATGTCCTTAATTATTATTTTTTTCTTGCTTGAAGTCAGGGTGACATTGGCCTTCACGTCTCCTCGCCCGACACGCTCCAACTTAAGGACCTGCAAAGACACTCAAACATTGAATTTCCGATGATGGGTATGAAATTAGAATCAAAAGTATATCTGATATGCATCGTGCTTATTTTATGGGCAAGTTAGGGATGTCTCACGGCGATGATATCTCCCTGAATCTCGCGAGGATATGCCCGAAATCGATCGAAGTTTATCTCAGATATGTCGGACTCATTACTGCGAATCCCTAGTAATTAATTAATGAAGGATGTCGGTATTCTTGTATGGCCGAATGGAGCCCTCGGCTTAGGTTGTGATTGATTTGACTTGAGTATAGTTCATGAGTGTGAGCACAATCGGACCTTGTTTGATTGAGTCCAATATATATAATCTAACTTCAAGCCTATCTGATTTTAAAATTTTGAAATTTACCTTTTAACATCATTATAAATATTAATTTATTTCAATCAACATGCATAATTATGTAAAATAAATAAATATTTAAAATTTTCTATCAATTACAAAATTAAAATATTTTTATTAGTAAAATAGTGATTGAATTGAAAGTAATTTGAATATTTGATAATAGAAAATTACTTTAATTTGGAGCAATATCGTAATCGATCGGTGTTTGGGCCACGCCAATATGAACGGGCCAGATGATGAATAACAGCGAAGAGTAGTTCTGGCGCACAAGTGACGGTAGTAGATCCACGATAAACGACTTTGCCAGAACTGGACGTGATCGAGATCGGCGAAGATGCGATAAGGTTAAGCCTATCATCTCTCTCTCTCTCTCTCTCAGCGGAAATGCGCCGTGGGCTTCTTTTGATTCAATTGATTAGGTGATTTCTTTCTCCTATAACTTGTTAACTTTCCCAACACATATCTTGTTCTTTAGCCGTAGTTAGATCGGTGGTAAACTCATGAAATTTTTGCTAGAGGGCATGATCCGTTTAGTATATCACTAAAGCCCCTTTTGGTGAATTTGATGCTTTCGTGTGGAAAAAAAGAACAAATGAAAATAGTTCAATTTGCTCATCTTCGATTATGTGTTTTCGTAGGAGTTAAATTTATAGTAAAGCAACTCAATTAAATTTTTGGATAGATTGGTAATAAAATGCCTGTTTTCCTGCTTTATGATTGAGGTAGAGATCGCTCTTCGATGTTTGAGTTCTATTTTGTAATAATTGCAACGTACATAGTACCGTAGCCTTGTCGTGACTCGTGAGAAGCGCAAGCTGTTCCTTTCAACTGCCATTACTATGTAATGCTCCAATGGTTTATGATTGGATGTAAACATCTGCTTTCCTTTGTGCTTTCTAGTATTTCAACTTCTTTCCTGATAGGTTTTTGTTGAATATATTGTCCTTAAAGTTTACTGATTGAAGTGAAGGTAAATAATCAAACTCCTGAAAGTGCAAATGGAGCATGATATTATTGGCAAGGACAAGCTAATATTGCAAGGTCTTCTGTTTCATGGATTTCATGGGGTGAAACAAGAGGAAAAGAAACTTGGTCAAAAGTTCTTGGTGGATGTGGATGCCTGGTTGGATCAAGGCTGGTGAATCTGATGATATATCTGATACTGTGAGCTACACTGCTATATACAGGTAGTCATTTTTCTGGTTTGATCCTATGTAGTATATTAAGATAGACAGGGAATGGTTATATTTACAGAATGCAAAGGAAAGAAAGAAACACCAATTTTTTTGTTTCTTTCAACCAACCCCTAAGACACAAAGAAAAAGAGAAGAAAAAAAAACACAAAGGAAAGGAATATGCATATCTCATGATCAAATTGTTATGAACATTTGAATATATTATAGTAAGCAATTCTTCACGAGGTGCAAGTGTTGAAACAAACACAACCAGGTTGGATCTACTTTGAGAAGAAAAAGAAAAGATGAAAAATAAGACACTGCATTCCATTGTGATTCCAATGCACTTATTCGTGCATAGGTTAGTCAAACTATTGAAGTGGTTAACTGTATTGTGTGTTCCAACTCCTTAGAAAGGATCAATTAGAAGTTTCAAAATAATGTGATTTGAACCAGAGCCTGTAGGGTTAGGATTAGTGAAGAAAAGATGTTGACCTTCTTTGTCTTTTGGTAGAAGCATGCAAGTTGGATGGAGTAACAGTTACCATATATTTCTCTTTCATAGTTTCTAGACAGCTACGAAGTAACCCTGGGACAATATTACCAATTTGCGTGTTACATGTCCACTAGTACTAGTGTAGATTTGTCAATCCATCATTGGGAATTTGGAATAATTAAATGATAAATGGTTAGATTAGTGGTATATGTGGCATTTTCAAGATAATCTCGTGATAACTGTTAAAGCTAAGGACAAAAGAAGATGAAAGAAGATGATATTTTTATGGCAATACATTAGAGCATCATGAATATGATGGTGAAAAAGATTAACCAAAAAATGACATGTTTGAATATTTTTGTAGACATTATTGACTACTTAAAGGATTGTTGCTTTGCTCTTCAATTAATTTTTTAGTTTCTGCCTTAAAACCAGTAAATCAGAATTTCCTTATATACGGGTCTCTTAGGTAGTAGAAGCATGGACAATTGATCAGTTTTGTGATATTCAATATTCAATTGTCCTAACTTCATTATTTCACTAAGCCTTCAACAAACTTTAAATGGTAAATCAAAGAGAGTAAATAATTATTTGTCTAAAGGATGCACAGAATAATCGAAGGAATTGTTAGTGAAACTTGATTTAGATGCAGTGGTTTTTCTTTTTTTTTCGAGCAATAGTTTTATCTGTCAATGGAATAGTGGAACTAGACTTTGCCCGTGAGAAAACAATGTCTGAAAGAAGGTCACTTTTGCATGTTTCTTTTGAAGTTTTGAAATTTATAACCATCTATTGATGACTAATATCCTTTAGGCAGCCATAGGACTGTTTAGGGAGAATCAACCCAAGGATTGGTGTATGAGTGCCTTTTGGTAGCAAGCAGAGAAGTATTGAATTTGTGCAGTTCCAATGTATAAGAGAGGCTTATTAGATTCTTCATAAGAAAACATGGAACTTTGTTGAGGGTTATACACCCAGTTTTATTAGCATAGATGTAAAAGCGGGATCTCACTATTGCAACTTTGCTCCCCAAGTTGAAAATACATCTATACCCATCTATTAAATGTTTAAATGATAATATTGCAATTATAAACTAAAGGAGTTCTACCAACCATATACCAAACAAGACAAGAAAAAACAATAATAATAACCAAAGGACAAAAATGTAGAATCAACACTCTAACTGGGATACGATAATTTTACCCTGATGTAATTTTACTTTTCTGGATTTATAGTAGCTTAGAAAGTACTTGTCCTTTTTTTGGTTCTCGCTGCAGGTTTTTATCTTTATAACTTGGTGATGATGTTGAGGTAGCTTATTGTGATCTTTCTTTTACTTACATACAACTGGCAATAAGAACCTTCTGCCTTTAAAGTTTAGAGAACAAGTGACTCCGTAGGGCTCCCTAATCCCCTGCAGTAACTATCCTGGTCTCTCTGGTTTTTTGCCCTTCTTGTGAGTTGTGTGCATTATATTTACAACAAAGTTCTAATCTGCAAGGATGGTGATTGCACTTGGAATACTTTCTCCAACCTATGTATTTGCTGGCTTTAGAAGTTTATTTAACGCTAGTGTTCTTTCAGGGAATTTTCTTTTTTCCCTCTAGCAATGATGTATAATTCCTTAAAATTGAAAAAAATTCCAATCCTTTATCAAAGACTAGAACATGTGCATTAGGTTTCTACTGAATGGTTTCTTGAAATTTAGTTTATATTAGTTGTAGAAGTGGAATATATAGAATGTCTAAATAATTTTTCATTGAAAATATTGCTTTAGCATATCATATCATATTGAGATTGGTATCTTGCCCAAGAATTCTTGATTTTTTTACAAATCAGCTGAAATGGATTGGTGATGTATTATGTATATGCATTGTTGAGGTGCAGGATCGCGAAAAAAATAGTGGAGGGTCCATCTCAAAATCTTCTGGAGTCTGTGGTTCACTTGATTGCAAAGAATGTGTTTGTTGATTTTCCCCAGATATCTGCTGTCCGAGTAAAGATTTAGAAACCTCATGTAGCTGTTACTGGAACTATTGACCATTTAGGCGTGGAGATAACCAGATTTAGGAAGCAAGACAGCTCGAGCCATTCTGGTGTGTGAATGTATTATGTATTGCACTGCACGAAGCATTAGTTAAGCTACTCTTATTGTTTATGTTAATCCGTTTTCCTAATATTCCTAGAGAAAATGTCAATTTTGTTGGGATGTAGAGCGTATGTGTATTTTCTTAGCGTGGAAACTAGTATTCTTTTGATGATGGACCAAGTCACTCTTGTTTAATGATGACAAAAAAACACTTTGGTATTTTGGCACTGATTCAGAGCGCAACTTCTACGGGTTAGACTGTCCATAAAAAATTTATGAATGAATAGATATGAATTTTAAGCGACCGAACATAGTTCATATCATTCTTTTTCTATCCATGTTCAGTCGCTTAAAGTTTATATTCACTTTTTCATAGAAATTTATATGAGCAAACTGTCCATATAAGTTTTTTCCCTCATCACTCGAGAAACGTCTTCTAATTGCAAGCATTCTTTCCGGCAATCTAAATTGCAAGCATTCTTTCCAGCAAGATATTTAGCTGATGTGAAATCTTGTAATTATTCAATTCTCGTGGTTAACTGAGTTAAGTGATAATTGTTAGTTCGGCAAAATAGACAAAATATCAGATGAATTCAAGTTAGCATCTTTCGAGGTTGCAATCATGAAATAGGCTTGACAAAGAACTTCAATAATTAGTCTTTGTTGGGTTTGAACAATTTCAAATCCAACAAAAAGCTTGTTTCGAGATATGAAATCCAATTGATGCACGGTTGCGGATTTAGTCTTTGTTGGGTTTGAACAATTTCAAACCAAAACGATAATTACTGAGCTTCTTCCCTTAATAATCACAATTCTCAAACCCATAGGATAAGATATCTCCACAATGCTAAACTGCCTCTTTTTTCTTTAGATCCAACTTTCCTATACTGATGTATACTCATCCCAGGGAATTACATCATATCAAAGTTCCATCAAGTAACCTAGATCTTGTCAGGCATGACTAAAAACAAAGAAAAGAGAACAGATACTTTTTTTAATAAAAATCTTAACTAGCTAGGTGCCACGCCCAGTACTTTTTAGCTGTTTTCTGCAGCTGCAACGTTTTCTTCCTTGGTGAGCCAATCCTGAACAGCAACCAGATCAGGGAGGACAACAGCACCAGACTTTCTCCAGTTCTCGGCATCTACAGTCTTAAATCGGTCCAAGAGCAAAGCATGCATACCAACGCTCCGGGCAGGGGTGTAATCCTTGCGCATGCTGTCCCCAATGTGCAGTGCTTCTTCAGGTGCAATATTTCCAGCCTTCTCTAGTGCAATCTGATAAATTTTTGGGTCTGGCTTTTCAACACCCACTATGCCTGAGAATACACCAAAGTCCCATTCCGATCCCTGGGAAACACAATTTTCTAAGTGACTAACAATATACACTCATACATACATAACACATCTAGAATTTGCTTGACTTACAAGATATCACAAGACTAGAGAATACAACAAAGGAAAAGAAAACTATTACGGAACCACACCAGGAAAAGGCAATTGATACCTGATTCAAATCTAATGCAGGAAGAATGACATCTTGATAGCGATACTCTGCATTGCTGACAATTCCAACAATCAGGCCCCTTTTACGTGCCCATCTGAGGAAGGGTTGAGAATCAGGAAACACAGAGTAAGGCGCCGAAGATCCAAAAGAGGAATATATGCGCCTGAACACCTTCTCAAATGTCTCCTCATCATATTCATACCCTGCCTGCAGCACAGTGAAAACACAGGCATTAGCTAACCACTTCTTAATTTCTATCTTGAATTATAGCCATTTTGACAATTTAATGAATCTGAGCTTATTCATTCATCAGTAGGGGAATACTGCTAGTCCTCATAATGATAAACTCTGTAGTCATGAATATCTGATTTCTGATGCAACCTTGGCATTGCAAGGCACAAGCTGGTTGTGTGACTCAAACGTTGGTCGCCTAGGATATAAAGCAGAAACATTATAGAGTAACCACACCATATGATTATCAGCATACTTAGATGCAAATCTCTTTATCTCTTTGTTTGTACAAGGTATACATTTTGGATCTACTTGGTCATATGCTAAATTGGTGTAAAAGGCAACAAAAGCTAACAATAAAACCTTAATCGATACTTTGTTAAGAAAACTTGATTGTTTTGAATTTTCTTACCCTAATAAACGAGTCTCTCACACATGATCTCCACCAATCAACATTTGGCAGTTTTGCAGCATGTCCAAAACATGGATACCGTTTTGCCATATCTGTGTATGCAGCCTTGAAGCCTTCATGCATTCGCTTGTAATCAGGACAGGGCAATCCTACTGCTTTAGCTGCCATGCAGTAGTAATCTCCAAGTTCTCCTTTGTAAGCAATTAAAGTACCCGTCACATCCACAGTGATACATCGCAACTTCGACAAGAGTGACATCTATTTCGATAATTAAAAGTTGCTGCTGTTTCTTAAACTTGATACCTCAGTTCCTTTTCATAAGTTCCAAGAAGTCTATAATTGCAACTCCATCAACAGGCTAAAGAACAGCTTGAAGCAATTTGTTTCTAGTTTCTACATACATAAAAAAGTTCCACATGTCACATCACATGCATAAACATGGATTACTCAACACATGATATCATTGAAAGAACTAAGATGCAAATTAAATGCAACAATTCATCCCTTTATCTTAGAGGAGAAGGCATTGCAAATTAAATGTAACAAGTTTTCCCTCACTCATTTTTTTAAAAGTGAAATCAAATGTTTCAGAAATATTGTTGAACCTTAATATGAACATAAGTAATGTTGCTAGCAGAGAATCAAAGTAATAAGGGTTTAAGTTCTTCCTAATGTAAAATGAAGAGAAAAAGGAGACTTATCACGAATAGATTATTAATAAACTATAAGGGTTGCACATTAATAAATACTTTTCATTCAAGAAGGAAAAGTGTTCTGAGCATTACTTGCATAATTTTAGGTGCTTTGAGGTTATAAGGTAATCAATGCAAGTTATGAGTACCTATTGTAATATATATTCTTGCGTTGCAAAATAATATAATAATTAATAATTTTATACTTTGGAAGTAATTTCATGCTTATTCTTTGTCTCCTATTTTTCTATAAGGATATTTGAAGATAAGACTAGCATCAAGTGTTCTCTAGCAAGTAAAACTTGTATAATATATAATTAAACTACTCATTGCTTACTTTATACCTTGGCCACTCACTATGAATGGACAGAGAACATATGAAAAGAAAATGAAGAGATCTAACCATTCTTAATTTGGCAATCCACAGAATCAGCTTAGACAGTACATCAAGACAAATCCCTAAAAAACGATTGGAAACTGAATCCAGATTCAAGTGTAATCATAAACTTCCAAATTGCCATAAAAAAAATGAGATGATTACATAATTGAAGTAGATGTAGTGAAACCAACTAAAACTACACAAGCTACCCACAGGATCATCCAAACTAAAGATTAGAAACTGAGACATAAAAGAGCAACATAAAGGTATCTGTTAAGACTATACTATTCTTGCTGGATAAGAAAGAAAAAACCACATGGCAACATTCATCACATCCATTGCCAACAAACAACGAGTAACTATATACTATAGCAAATTGAGAAAATACTTGATGTCCTATGGAGAATAAAGATAAGAAGAATCATATTAGGTAAAGAATCGAATCATTAATATACTTAGCGTGGAGCGTTAAAATCTGGGAGGATCCTAAGGGGAAAAAAAAACTAAAGAAATCATCTCCAATGCCGCCTTTAAGAAATCGTAGACAGATCACTAAAATGATAAACTGAAACACAAAACGCCAGCGGATCGCACTTTTATCAGATAGTACCCAGAAAAACAAATCAAAGAATGACAACTCAAGAAAGCGAATTCAAAAACGGACCGACATCCCCATAAAAGCAGCAGAGAAATCAACTCGAATATGGGATTTTTAACCCTGCAATGGAACTAAAACAGAAGAATAGAGACCGAACCAAAGTGGAGTAAAACCCTCACGAGCACAAAACAAAGATTCAGATAGAGACAGAGGAAATCGACTACAATATCCGATCTTGAACCCCCCAATCTTACCAAAATAGAAGAACTGAGAATCATGCACAACCACTCGCTCAGATTCAAGTGGAATCAGACCTCACGAGTGCGAAACAAAAAAGCCGAGATGGAACCCCCAAAACAGCAGCTGAATCAGCTCCAACATCCGATCCTTAACATAAGAACAAAACCGAGAACATATAACCACGCTGATATACAACGGAAGTGATAGAGCCAGGAGAAGAAGAGACAAGTATTACAAACCTCGGCAGTCCAACAAGGAAGGTAAAAAGGTCCCCAGATAAACCAACAACCGCGCAGCTAAATAATCCTTGATCGAGTTCGAGGTTTCGTCAGGGCTTGTTAACCAAAGCGGTTTTTAGAGGAATACCAGCGGAAGCCAGGCGCTGGTTTTGGTGCCTCTCCTTCTCTCCGGGTTCACGCATCAGATCAGACGAGGCAACAAGTGATTAAACTAACACATAAGACGGCTTAACCCAAAGAAGGTAATCAATCAAAGAAAGCAGCAGCATTAAAAAAATAATATACTGCTGTAAATTCCACATGCAAAACGACAGGTCGCTCTCAATCTCCCACCATTAACTTGTACAACTGTTCTCCCTGTAACATGCAGGGAGGGAAAGTATTTTAATTGCTTTTCCACCGTTAACAAATTACCTACTAATTAATAATTTTATTTATTTATTATTTTAAATTTAAATTATTCATATAGCTATTTTTAAAAAATAATAATTTATCGGGGAATATAATAATTATTTTTTATTTTTAATTGTGTCGGTGGATTGAATTCTATTTATTTTTATTCTGTATTGATTTCAGGTGGGCTAATGATGTGGCATTTGTCATGATATGACTGGACTACCACGTTATAAAATGCCTATCCCAAATTGATCATATAAAAAAGTACCCCTATAAATTATTCAAATAAAAAAATTTTAATTTGATCCTACTTTAGATAATATTCATTAATTTATCCAAAATTTTATAATGCCACGTTTCAACTCATACGAAGTAATCTGCATGGGCTCATATTATTAATCGTGGGCCCGCACGTCAATGTGTGACGTGAGAGTGGTATGGGTGGGAAGTTTGGTGCATTTGATTTATTCTTATATATGGACAGGTGCATACACAGAAGTCGGAAGTATAAAGTATAATGTTGGTGTAATACACGCATACATAAATTCTTTCTTTATTTTATTATAGGTAAAGATTTAGGGTGAGCCGTGTACGCGTGTATATAAAGAAAGGTATAAGGTGATGACTGGGTAATGAGGAGTGGATCTTTTTAGTAGTACCAACCATGTTAAGTTTTCATGGTTTTCGGATCCATTCGGCCGGACTCGGATGCGGGTTTGGATGTTCTATTCTGAAAACCGAATTGATCACATTTGGTATTTTAAATACAAATGATGCCGGCCCGAAATCAATGAAGCAGGACATCGGGTTTGGGCCTTATCAGACTTGGGCTAAATCCAATATGTATCTAAAAAGAAGCTAAAAGACAACTGTAGGTTTAATGGTATTTCCACGTGTAACGTGAAAAGTGAACTTCTTATCCCCTTAATTTAGCAGAAGAGGAATTTAATTTTCATCTAAACTTTTAATTTAATTTTAATGTTCTTTTACTGTCATGATTGATGATAATATTTAATATTGATAATAATTAACTTTTGTGAAAAAAACTCTTACACATCACTTTCAAAAGGATATGATTAGTAGTAGCCGTAAACTAATATATAATAATTTAGGTAGGAAAAAAAAGGATAGGATTACTAGTAATCGTATCCACTTATATGGACCGTGACGATTTTTTCTTTCTAATTATTAAAAATTTTATTTTATATAAAAAAAATTAATTCAAAATAAATAGTACATATTATCATCATTAAACATCGTCTGTCGGTGTGAAACACGTGCATTTAAGTACGCACCACGCAAACAGTGTGCGGACGTCCTCCTCCAAATGTGTAAGCAGTTCCACGAAAATTATGCTACGCAACCTTGACAATTACATCTTGGGCTGATCGTGATTTTTGCCCACAAAGTATTAAAAATAAGATAAAAATATTTTAAATTCTTCTTTAATTAATTTTTATTTTTAAATAAACGAAAATGATTATAAATTATCTTCAAACTATTAAAAATAAATAAAAATATTCTCTCTTTTTTGATAAATTTTTAGATAAACGAAAATAGTTTAATTTTTTTTTAATTTTTTTACTTAATTTTAATAAAAAAAATTTAATTAGACATGAGTAAAAATATTGATTATTATTATTATTATTGTTTATCTAAAGATAAAAAAAATTATCAATAAAAATATTTTTATTTATTTATAATAGTTCGAATGTATTTTTTAATTATTTTTATTTATTTAAAAATAAAAATAATCAAAGAAAAATTTAAAAATATTTTCATCACATCTTCAATCGTGAATCCAGTAATTATTTTGACACGTGTACACTCGGTGTTATTTTTAGTTTTATATAAAAATAAAAATAATGAATAGCAAAAAGTAGAATAGATAGAATACAATAATTGGTCAGTATTTGAATAATGAATCAAAAAGTAAAAATAATGAATGCTGATTAAACATTAAGGTAGTGAGGTTCAGAAAAAAAAACACTTAAAGGGAGTGGGTGATTATATTCGATTGGCATTTATTTGAATTTAGCTAATTTTCATGGTGTGATAATTAATTCTGACATGTACGTAAAGATTCCTAATTGTAATTTTATTATTTGTCTTAAAAATGTGCTTATTTGGAAATAAATAATAAAAGGGGTCATTTAGGGTTGGATGGGAATGGTAATGTAGGATAATGCATTTAGAAAAGTTTTCTTTAAAGCAAAAAACATTGAATGCATGTCATTTTTCATGCATTTGAGAGAATTAATTAAGATCTTTTTTGATCGACATGAAAACCAATTACCTGTAAATGATTATATTTTCCATAAATGAACTTTTCATATAAACATCAAAAACAAAACAAAAAAACTTTTTATATGAATTTCTTAAAAAATATCAAAGAAATATATTCGATATTAATTCATGATATATAAATTTAATTTCACATGAATTAACTTTCTATAATATATATTCGTACAGAAAATTATATTTTACAAGAAAATCGCACTTCAGGCATTTTGCAGGAGTCAAACAAAACATATTTTGTTTACTTCCGGATATCTATAAAATTATGTCAATAAACATGATATGATATTCAAAATTACCACTATAGAAGCAAATATCACAATGTGCAACTACAAAAATTTTCCCCAAAATCAAACTTAGATAAACAAAAGCAAAATTCGTAACTTCGGGTAAAAAAGAAAAAAATTGCATATATATATATATGTGAAAATATGTTATCCATAAAAAAATTAAAATTAAAATTAAAATTAAAATTATTATTATAACAAAAAAAATTACAATAGGTGACTATCTTAGAATTCAAATCCAAAATTTCTAAGTAACATATGTTGAAAACATGTTATTCATGCATAAACAAATAATTATTATATATGTGGAGGGAATGAAAGGCTAATATATATATATATATATATATATATATATATATATGATTAAATGGTGTGTCAAATAATGATGCAATAATTAATAAGCTAAAATTTAAAATAATAAATAGAAAAACTTCTCAAAAGCATTTTTTCAATAAATTTGTCAAAATTATAATTTTTTAGGGTATTTATTAAAATCATAATTATTTTTGAAAAATCCTTAAGTGTTGCTTAAAAATATCAAATCCTTATAAACAGTCATATATTTCTCAACTTGGTTCAACTTTTTTTTGCTAAGCCGAATTTTAAAAAAAGATTTACTCGATTTTCTCCTCCCAAAAAGTAGTAACAAAAAATTCTAGTGGTTCATTTTTTCAACCCAGTTCAACTAAATTTTTTATTCAACAAAAAAAATCAGGAAGATTTGGAGGGATTTGATTGGCATTAAAGTTTTGCCAAATATAATTACGATTTTGTCAAATATGTTAAAACTTAATTGTTATAAATAAAGAAACAACAATAACGATACCAATTATTTATCAACAATTAGTTACTGCCGTTTGATTATATATTTTTGATGTAATTATTTATTCATAAATTATAACTGCTTACTGTGGAAAAAAGCAAGCAGTGTTTCTGTAGTGACGTCATCAGTTACGTGGCCACGTGTCGGTCAGAGAGGTAATTGATTACGTCAAATTTTGCATCTAAAAAAGATGCAAAAAAAACCGTCCTCGGTCGTCTGTGACTCTATTTAAAGGAGACCGTGGTGAGCATCTTCTCGTACAGTCATACCCACATCCTCTCTCTTTTAAGATCGATTCATTATATATTAATGGCAGCAACGGAGAACGGAAAAAAGACGGCGTCGCCGGAGGAGGAGCACCCTCGCAAGGCGTTTGGTTATGCCGCTAAAGACACTTCCGGCGTCCTCTATCCCTTCGCCTTTTCTCGGAGGTATATATATATATATATATTATTATTATGTGTGCGTTTGTTTCGCAGTTTTACGTAGTATATTGGTATTGGACTGAACAAAAGTATATATATATATATATATATATATATATATATATATATATATATATATATATATATATATATATATATATATATATATATATATATATATATATATATATATGCGCCACTAAGAAGCAGTTTTTTTTCTTAAATTAAAAGATATATTCATTCTTAGATCTGTTTTTTCTTAAAGAAATGCAAATAGGCTTCAATTAAAGTTTTTGGATTAATTAGTTTGATTTTCTAATTAAACTAATTATATTTAATAATTTTTATTGTAAAAAATTAATGATTTGAATTAACTTGATATTTTTAGTACTTTATTTCGAATAAAAAAGAATGATTTTTATGTAGTAAATCAACCAGAAAATTATGAACCCACTTGTAGTAGTAACATCCGGTGCTATTCAATAAATCTGGGATTCGAATCCTAGCATAGTCTAGATATATATTAAAATGCGCATTTCCTAGTTTATCGGATATATATTGATAATTTGTAATGTTGATTGGTTCATCCTTCTATTTGTAGAACTGATCTTGGATGTGTATCCACTCGTGTACTGTACTGAAATTTTACTTCATTCGAAAAATTAATTTCACTATCTTTCGGGGAAAAAAAATTAACTAGAAAATTAATTTTGGTTTAATCAATCAATTGATTGAGTATATATATATATATATAGCACATAACTTATATCTCATTACACTAAGGCCTTATTTGTTTTAAGGTAGAGTATAATTTATCATGATATGGTATGATTTAATTTTATGTTTGGAAAGACTTTTAATAAATGATCATAGTATGCTATGATAATCTCATAGTTTAAAAACTATACATTTTGGTCAATTTTTTAAATCATGAATTTGATGATTTTTCATAATTTAATAAAATTTTATTCCTAAAATATCATAAATTAAAATTTATAATTTTTCTTATGCCCTTTATATACCTATATCAGATTAAATTTTTATTTATCATTTTTGATCGGATTAGTCAAGAATCTGTCCTCCTTCCTAGCTACTTTCATTTAATTATACCTTATCATATCAGTGCATTTTGTTGAACTTTCTTACTATATATCCTAAGCTTCGAAAGGAAACACGTACATATGATTAAACTCCATTTTGAGTGGGAGATCGAGTATTTGCCAAGTGTTTCAATAATTTTCACAATTAATCTGCAAGCTGTCATTACTCACGCAGCTATCAAGAAAGTCATTTTCCTGTATTATTATTATTATTATTATTATTATTATAAGTAGATGAATTAATTTGATGAGTTGGATGGCACGCAGGAACACTGGAGACAACGATGTCACCATCAAGATTCTGTACTGTGGCATCTGCCACTCAGACCTTCACAGCATCAAGAATGAGTGGAATAATACCACCTACCCAATTATCCCAGGGTACGTACATTTTGCAAATAGCACCTCCCATTTTATTAGATTTTCTTTTAATTAGTGTTAACTATCGATCTTAAAAGGCATGAGATTGTCGGAGTGATCACCGAAGTCGGCAGCAAAGTGCACAACTTGAAGGTGGGCGACAAGGCCGGCGTGGGTTGCATGGTCAACTCCTGCCGCTCTTGCTACAGCTGCAAGCAGCACTTCGAGAACTACTGCGCCGCCGGACCCATCTTAACCTACAGCTCCCTCGACGTCGACGGCACCATCACCTACGGCGGCTACTCCGACATGATCGTCGTCGACCAGGACTTCGTCATCCACTTCCCGGAGAACATGCCGCTCGACCGGGGCGCCCCGCTGCTCTGCGCCGGCATCACCGTCTACGCCCCCATGAAGTACCACGGCCTCAACGAGCCCGGCAAGCACCTCGGCGTCGTCGGCCTCGGCGGGCTCGGACACGTCGCCGTCAAGTTCGGCAAGGCCTTCGGGATGAAGGTGACGGTCATCAGCACGTCGCCGAGAAAGCAGAAGGAGGCCATCGAGAGGCTGGGAGCTGATGCTTTTATAGTCAGCAAAGACCGTGAGCAGATGACGGTATTTTTTACTATACAATATATATACAATTCATGTCTATTAATTTTCTACGCTTTCAATATAATTAAGTTAAACTGAATTCATGTCTATTGGTTTGATATATAGGCTGCCATGGGAACCATGGATGGTATCATCAACACTGTTTCAGCAGTCCATGACATATCTGCACTGCTCTTTCTTCTCAAGTCTAGTGGGAAGATGGTGATGGTTGGTGTTCCAGACAAGCCATTGGAGCTTTCTGTTTCCCCCTTAATTGGAGGTAATTAAGCAAACATTAGTTACAGTACTACGTCCTACCTCGTCGAGTGTTTTAAGAGGTGAAATTAAACGCTATAATTTTGCAGGAGGAAAAGTGATAGCAGGAAGCTGCATTGGGGGAATAAAGGACACGCAGGAGATGATAGACTTCGCTGCGAAGCACAACGTGCTTGCGGACATTGAGCTCGTCGACGCAGATTACGTGAACAAGGCGATGGAGAGGCTTGCGAAGGCTGACGTCAGATACCGATTTGTCATCGATGTTGGCAACACTTTGCGTGCTGCTTAATTAATTAAGACTGTTTGGTTGATGTTGTCGACGGTCAACCTGTTATTGTCGTGAGTCATAGAAAATGTGGTCTGGTCTAGTTTGTTTGATGTTCGGATTGTGCTAACTGCTGAGCACGATATTTGTACTGTATAGGGGCGGCAAAAATAAGCACGGTACGATAACTGCGGACCGGCTCTTATCGGGCCGGGCCGGGCCGTTTGGCCCGCTAAACATATATAAAAAAGAATTAAGTCTAGATTAGGACTTGTTTAGTGTTTTAAAATTGAAGGTGAAGTTAATCTATAAAGTTTTTTTTATGTGAAATGTCATATTTGATGCTTATTTAGTCTCTCAAATATTTTAAATTATTTTTTAAAATTATTTTTTAAGAAATTTTTTAGTTAATAAGAGGGCTCGCGGGCCGTGCCGGGCGGCCCGCAAAATATTGCGGGCCGGGAATTTTCGGCCCACTGAGTTAGCGGACCGGGCCGGGCCGGCACACCACCTTATCGTGTCGGCCCGGCCCGTTAACTGCGGGCCGACCCGTTTTGCCACTCCTAGTACTGTAGTCCACCTTTAATATTTTCAATCAGAGCTTACTTTTGCTATAACTTTGACATGTGTGCTTTATTTTAGTTTGTCGCATAATGAGGAGAGCAACTTCGATGCAGCGTAACTCTATAGTAATTTCTACGGAGGCTCTTATAGAAATAAAAATAATTTTATTAAAATTGAAGTTAATATAATTCAAACTAATTAAATCTAAAGTAAGAATGAACATGTATTGCAAACGAATGAATCTAACATTTTCACTCTAGGTTTAGTATTAATGATCCTAGGTTCACTCGTACGTGGGCGGTAGGGCTGGCAATTTTTGACACGACACGACACGACACAGAGTTACGCGGGTTCGAGTTTGGCTAAACATGTGTTTGGATTAAACAGGTTCAACCCGGATTAATACAATTATTTAATCGTGTTAATCCGGGTTGAACCCGTGAAACCCGTATAAACACGATCAATTTCATTTAACTAAACGTGTTTAATCGTGTTATTGAACATATTTAATCTATTTACCCGTTTATAAGAATATATATATATATATATATATATATATATATATATATATATATATATATATATAATAAGCAAAAAAATACGGATGTTTGGTATGTCTTGTTATTAATAGTTTTTCTAATGTGTTTAATTTTTAATTTTAGTAGCTTTCATTTTGTTCACCGTTGAAATTATGTTTGTCGTATTGTATCGTGTATGTGTACATATGTACACGTTTACTTAAACAAGTTAAGTGTGTCGTGTCGTGTCAACCCGGGAATAAAAGAACCGGGTTCGTGTTTGCATATTTGGACACATTTAATAAACGGACCAAGTTCGAGTTTAGCCTTTTACAACACGAGACACGTTTAAATACGACATGTTTAAACGCAACACGACACGAATTGCCACCCCTAGCGTGGGGCTCCATAGAATTTCTATGGAGTCTAGCACCATAGAAGTTTTTTTTCCCATAATGAGATGGAGGCGGAACAGAGAGATAAGATGGCAATGGTTTGATTGTTCCAAATTGAAATGGATCGATTTTTAATATTAATATTCAATATTTTCTAACCGATTTCAAGTACCGGTTAACTGCGAGGCAATATCCGAACTTGAATCGAATAAAATTGATTTTTAATCTTACTACTAGAAATCAAACCGCACCGCAGGAGCGACCCAAGAGATGTTGTGGCCTAAGACGAAATTTTAAGATGAGACATTTTATTTATCCAATAAAATTAATATAATTTTTATGTATATTTTATTTTAATTTTTAATTTTTTGACATGCAAAATTATTCACTGTTATCACCTAAATCCTCATTTGAGTCTTCAAATTTATTCACCGTTATCACTTTAATCCTCATCGTCGACTCCCGTTATAATATCACTAAAATTATCCAATGTGTCAAGGTTTACGTGTATTAAAACGCTTTCGCAGTTTTAGTCGAGGGACCAAAGTGAAAAGACGCGATAGTTGAGGGACTAAATAAGACTTTTTCCTTAAAACTATTTTATGTTCCATTCAAAATTTAACGGTGTTATAACGATTGGTTGACGACATGGATTAAATTGCTAATGATTGAAAAATTGAGGACATAAGTGACCAAATTTTTAGTTGATGGACCAAAGTGAAAAAAAATGCGATAGTTTATGGACCAAATAAGATTTTTTTTCTTTTTTTATTACTTGTAAAAAATTTATCAAGAGCTCATTGTTGAGATTTTATTAAAATTTCGAGTTTCTCTTTTTTAAAAGTTCTAAATAATCAGACGTATTTTATATTTTACATATTTAATTTCTTATCAATAACAAAAACTAATATATTTCCATCGGCTATAGTATAAATTAAAAAGGAATAGAAATATAAAATAGATCTATGTGAGACAATTACAAGGCTTCGATGTTGGGTTTAGATATTGAGATATAGAATTAATGACACAGATCTTTTAAGACTACTATTACAAATTTGGACTATATAGAAGACAAGTTGTATATTGCAAGAAGACCCGTTAATTAATACTTATCATAAATGTATTTTTATTTAGTATAATAATTAAATGGGTTATCATAATTAATTGGGCCTTGGAGACCTGAGGTAAATTGGAGGGTTAGGGGGCCTAAGGCAAAGGCCTTAATAGCCTATTGGGTGGGGCGGCCCAGCCGCACTGTTAATCGTGTGGCACTATCCAAACTTGAACCGAATAATATTGATTTTTAATCTTACTACTAGAAATGAAACCGCAAAATTGCTTGAATGATATAGTCTCAGTCCGTCTAGCGAGTTGCATATTCTAAAATCTAAATCACAAAACAGAGATGCCCTTTTAAAAGCATTTGGGACTTTTTTTCAAATATTATGATATTTTTCCTTGGTTTGGAGATATGAACCCAGCACCAAATGGCAAATGCTTGAATGAATTTTTATCTTCACCTGTTTGTTTTTCCCCTGAATTGAGTAATAAATTATCCTAAACTTTAATTCCTTGGACGATGCCAAGAGGATAACCAAGAGATTCCAGTACTGGACCTTGTTCGATATGCACCTATTTCATTAAAGTCCAAATACAATGAGTAGTTTTTACATAGCACCATGACCCGTGTATGCATCTTTTGATTATATAAATTAAAAGGAGACAAAGAAGAACATGCAGTGAGATTGTAGCTCAATAGACAAAGGAGACAGTTTCTGGGTCATACTTGACCTGAAGAAGACTACCATCATTGCCTTCAAAAGAACTCTCTTTCAGTACATTTTTCAACCCAGTTCAACGAATTTTTTTATTCAATCAAAAAAATCATGAAGATTTGGGGGGCTTTGATTGGCACTAAAGTTTTGCCAAAAATAATTATGATTTTGTCAAATATGTCAATAAGTTAATAGTCTTGACAAATTTACCAAGTCTTTATGTTTTGGAGAATTTATTTTCTAATATGTACTTTATTATTATAGATTGAGCAATTTTTTATATTGGGACTCTAAAAATGAGAAATTTCTAAATTCGAATTTAAAGAGGAGAAATTCCTCAAATCGAAATAGAATAGAATAAATACATATTTTACCCCTGATCAAAATCTCTAATCACTTTGGTCAAAAATTAAAAAAATAATAAAAAATAATCTTAATTTATAAAATATTTTTTATGATAAAAATAAGATATTAGATAATAAAATATATATTTTTTAAACTCTCTAATGTATTAAAGACTTTTATAAAAAGTCTATAAATTTAAAATATTTTAATGAGAATGAGAAATTTCTAAATTCGAATTTAAAGATGAGAAATTTCTCAAATCGAAATTGAATAGAATAAATACACATTTTACCCCTGGTCAAAATTTCTAATCAGTTAGAACTTTGATCAAAAATTAAAAAAATAATAAAAAATAATTTTAATTCATAAAATACTTTTTATGATAAAAATAAGATATTAAAGAATAAAAAAATATATTTTTCAAACTCTTTAATGTATTAAAGACTTTTATAAAAAGTTTATAAATTAAAAATTATAAAATATTTTGATGTAAAATATTTCTTTTAGACCATAATACCTCTTTTATATCATTAAAAAATTATTTTATGAATTCAAATATTTTTTATAAAAAATTATGAAACTATTATAGACTTTGCACAAATGTCTCTAATGAATTAGAGACTTTTGTTTATAATTATTTTATAATTATAAAAAATAAAATTTAATTCACAAAAAAATATATATGATATAAAAGATATGCTAGAATCTATCAAAATATTTTGGACAAAAAATATTTCACTAACATCATAATTAAAAATTAATTTTATAGACTTTGGACAAATTAAAATCTCTAATGCATTAGAGACTTTTGTCCAAAGTCCATAATATCAAAAATATTTTATAATTTATAATTTTAATTTGAATTTATAAACTTTGTGCAAAACTCTCTAATGATTTAGAGAGTTTGAAAATATATTTTTTAGACTCTAACACATCATTTTTATATCATTAGAGAGTTTAAAAATATATTTTTTAGAATCTAACACCTCATTTTTCTTATACCTTTTTTTATAAATTAAAATTATTTTTTATATTTTTTAGTTTTTAACCATGACTAGAGGTAAAATAAGTATTTATTTCATCCAATTCCGATTTGAAAAATTCCCCATCATTAGAATTTGGGAAATTCTCATTCTCAAAATTTGGATCTGGGAAATTGCTCATTACTACGGTATAGAATAAGTACGAATTAAATTGTTAATTGAAGTAAAATAAGTATGAATTAATTTATTGATATAAATGTTTTGGTCATTTTCTTTTCTACTTCTTCTTTATTACGTCATCAGTCACGTCGCCACATGTCGGTCAGAGATGTAATTTGATTACATCAAATTTCACATCTAAAAAGATGCAAAAAAGATCGTCCCTTACGTATTCTCGGTCTCTCGGTCGTCTCTGTGACTCTATTTAAAGGAGGCTGTGGTGACCATCTTCTCGTACCCACACCCTCTCCCTCTCTCTTTCTCTGTGTCCCAAGGTCGATCCATCGTATATTAATGGCAGCAATGGAGAACGGGAAGAAGATGGCGTCGCCGGAGGAGGAGCACCCTCGCAAGGCGTTTGGTTATGCCGCTAAGGACGTTTCCGGCGTCCTCTATCCCTTCGCTTTCTCTCGGAGGTATACATATATGTATAATATTATTACGTGTGTGTTTGTTTCGCAATTTTACAGGGTATATTGGTATTGGACTGGCCGGACAAAAGGATTTATATTATTTTTTTCACTAAGAAGCAGAATTTTTTCTTAAATTAATAAGATATATTCATTCTTAGATCTATTTTTTTCTTAAAGAAATACAAATCGGCTTCAACTAAAGTTTTTGGATTAATTAGTTTGATTTTCTAATTAAACTGCTTAAAATTTAATAAAAAAATTGTAAAAAAATAATGATTTGAATTAAATTAATAATTTTAGTACTTTATTTCCAATAAAAAAGAATGAATTTTATGTAGTAAATTAACAAGAAAATTATAAACTCACTCGAAGAAGTAATATCCGGTGCTATTCAGTATATGTGTGGTATGTGCGAATCTTAACATGGTCTCTTGAATGCGCATTTTCTGATTTATTTGGTATTGATAATTTATAATATTGATTTGTTTATTCTTCTATTTGTAGAATTGATATTGGATGTGTATGAACTGTAATACTTAATTATACTGTACTGAAATTTTACTTCATTTTTTTAAAAAATCACTATATTTCGGGAAAAAAATTAACTAGAAAATTAATTTTGATTTAATCAATCATAATTGATTGAGTATATATATATATATGAATGCCACATATATTATATCTCATTACATTAAAGTACATTTTGTTGAATTTGTCACTAAGCTCAGAAAGGCAACAAATATGATTAAATTCCATTTTGAGTGCGAGAGTGTTTGCCAGTGCTTCAATAATTTCCACAATTAATCGGCAAGCTGTCATTACTTCTTTTTTTTACCACAAGCTGTAATTACTCACGCAGCTATCAAGAATGTCATTTTCCCCTATTATTATTATTATTATTATTATTATTATTATTATTATTATTATTATCATTGAATTATTTTTAATTTTTTTACGGTAATTTTCCAAATTCGAATTTTGGAAAGAAAAAATTCTCAATATCGGATTTGAAGTTTCAAAATTCACAAAACCGAAATTGAATGGATTGGATACCTATTTTATCATTGGGCCAAAGTCTTAAAGACTTTGGTTAAAAATATATAAATAATAATAATTTTAATTTATAAAAAAGAATTATAATAAAATTGATAGATTAAAGTTTAATTTTTTTTAAAACTCTTTAATTCATTAAAGATTTTTTTGCAAAAATCTATAAAACTAAATTTAAATTAAAAATTATGAAATAATTTGATGAAAAATAATTTTTTGAACCACAACACATCTTTTGTATTTTAAAAAAGATATTTTTTTAATTAAAATAATTATTTTTGAATTATAAAGCTATTATAGAATTTGGGCAAAACTTTCATCCAAAGTCTTTAAATTAAATTTAAAATAAATATATTAAAATATTTTTTATCCAAAATATTTTCATAGACTCCGGCTCGTCTTTTTTATCATATATATTTTTGTGAATTAAATTTTATTTTTATAATTAAAAAAATATTATAAGCAAAAATCTATAACTCTCTAATAATTTCATACTTTTTAAAAAAAATATTTGAATTTATGAAATAATTTTTTAATGATACATAATATCTACTATGATCTAAAAAATATTTTATATCAAAATATTTCATAATTTTTAATTTTAATTTTAATTTTAATTTTTAATTTTTAATTTTTTAATTTTTTTAAATTTTTTTTAAAATTTTTTTTATCAGAGTCTTTGGCCCTGGGTAAATTGAATATTCAATTCACTATGTTCTGATTTTAGGAATTTTAATTTTTAAAATTTGAATCTAAAAATTTTTAGCTCTCCAATTAAATTCGATTTTAAAAAATTGTTGATTTTTTTTATAAGTAGATGAATTAATTTAATGAGTTGGTTGGCATGCAGGAACACTGGAGATAACGATGTCACCATCAAGATTCTGTACTGTGGAATCTGCCACTCAGATCTTCACAGCATCAAGAATGAGTGGAATAAAACCACCTACCCAATTATCCCAGGGTACGTACATTTTGCAAATAGCACCTCCCATTTTATTAGATTTTCTTTTAATTAATGTTAACTATCGATCTTAAAAGGCATGAGATTGTCGGAGTGATCACCGAAGTCGGCAGCAAAGTGCACAACTTGAAGGTGGGCGACAAGGCCGGCGTGGGTTGCATGGTCAACTCCTGCCGCTCTTGCTACAGCTGCAAGCAGCACTTCGAGAACTACTGCGCCGCCGAACCCATCTACACCTACAACTCCCTCGACGTCGACGGCACCATCACCTACGGCGGCTACTCCGACATGATCGTCGTCGACCAGGACTTCGTCATCCACTTCCCGGAGAACATGCCGCTCGACCGGGGCGCCCCGCTGCTCTGCGCCGGCATCACCGTCTACGCCCCCATGAAGTACCACGGCCTCAACGAGCCCGGCAAGCACCTCGGCGTCGTCGGCCTCGGCGGGCTCGGACACGTCGCCGTCAAGTTGGGCAAGGCCTTCGGGATGAAGGTGACGGTCATCAGCACGTCTCCGAACAAGCAGAAGGAGGCCATCGAGAGGCTGGGAGCTGATGCTTTTATAGTCAGCAAAGACCGTGAGCAGATGACGGTATTTTTTACTATACAATTCATGTCTATTAATTTTCTACGCTTTCAATATATATAATTAAGATAAACTGAATTCATGTCTATTGGTTTGATATATAGGCTGCCATGGGAACCATGGATGGTATCATCAACACTGTTTCAGCAGTCCATGACATATCTGCACTGCTCTTTCTTCTCAAGTCTAGTGGGAAGATGGTGATGGTTGGTATTCCAGAGAATCCATTGGAGCTTTCTGTTTCCCCCTTAATTGGAGGTAATTAAGCAAACATTAGTTACAGTACTACGTCCTACCTCGTCGAGTGTTTTAAGAGGTGAAATTAAACGCTATAATTTTGCAGGAGGAAAAGTGATAGCAGGAAGCAGCATTGGGGGAATAAAGGACACGCAGGAGATGATAGACTTCGCTGCGAAGCACAACGTGCTTGCGGACATTGAGCTCGTCGACGCAGATTATGTGAACAAGGCGATGGAGAGGCTTGCGAAGGCTGACGTCAGATACCGATTTGTCATCGATATTGGCAACACTTTGCGTGCCGCTTAATTAATTAAGACTGTTTGGTTGATGTTGTCGACGGTCAACCTGTTGTTTTCTGGGGTTAGTCATGTCCTGTTATTGTCGTGAGTCATAAAAAATGTGGTCTGGTCTTGTTTGTTTGATGTTCGGATTGTGCTGACTGCTGAGCACGATTTTTGTACTGTAGTCCGTCTTTAATATTTGCAATGAGATATTACTTTTGCTATAAATTTGACATGTGTGTTTAATTTTAGTTTGCCCCGCAACGAAGATGCGGAAACAGAGATAAGATAACACTACGTACTAGAAAAATAGACATCGGCAATGGCTGATGTCGTTACTGAAGATCATCAGCAACGGTCGGAGCCGTTGCAATGGAGCCGTGGCAGAAAATTGCGTTGTTGATAACTTAGCAATGGATCAGCAACGACCGGTGCGCCCGTAGCAACGCCGTTAGTAAAAGCCCTTCGCTAAGCCGTTGCTGATAATGTGAACCTGGTAACGAAAAAATTTAAAATTTAAAATTTCCATTGATACATTGATACATTCTGATACATAACTCACACACCTATACACTCATACACACATTCATTCACACATCACAAATACACCAAGATATACATCAAAATAATTATATTTATATTGTTAATTATCCACAATAGTATAAAAACTATTCAAATGCAAAATTGAAGTATCAATATCCAAACAAAAAAAATTAAACAAGTCCAATATAAAAAAATCTCATGATGACGATGGAGGATGGTTTGAATCATATGGCGGGGTCTGGAGTGCTTGAGTGCACACCGGCGTGGACTGACTTGAGGACGATGGATTAGATGATGCCGAAGGGATGCCTGCTTCGGGATGACCTGACATGTTGCGTAGCATAGCATGCATCTCCGCCATCATCTGACTCTGACGCGCGATCGTCTCCTCTAGAGTCCTTATTCTGCTACTATGATCATAACTGGATCTAAAGGTGGACAGCTGCTCACCAGCGACCAGATGGGTCGGTGCCCCAAGTGGCCCTAGTACGGCTCGCGCATGACCACTATCTGCAAAGCCATATACGCGGCCATGGTCCCAGCCACCTGCGGCCTCGACCCACGTTGCTGCGTCAAAGTCCTCGGGGGTGCCCCCGCGCTGCACCACCGTCTGGCTGTAGGTCTCCTACTCGAGTTTAATTTTTTATCTAATATTTATCATAAAACTTAAATTATAAATATATAATGAATAATTTAAACATATATATAGTTACCATAATGTATGCAGCGCGATTGTCGATGTACTCCCCCGTCCCATGTGCTCGACGGTGAGTCCGCTCAAACACCGCCATCGGGGAGGGTCGCTGGACAGTCCCGTCATCCGACACCGTTGTCTATATTTACAAAACAAATACATTAATTAGTACACATAGTAACAAATAAAAGATATAATTAAAAGATATACTTACCATACGGTTCGTGTGCACTGCAAATGCAACAGAGCCGCCGGTGTGATGCGCTGCTCCCCCCGACTTACAATTTCTAGCCGCATTTCGAGAAACCTCCTGCCATCGATCCGTCGACCATATTCCCTCGAGCTGGTCCCATATATCTGGAGTAATCCAATCGGGGCCGTAACCCCGAGTCTCCGTGATGTTAGTAGTCCCAGCTCGTGCCATCGCCTGGGACCGGGTCTGACCCAGCTGCCCGTTGTACCTTGTCAAGGAAATAGCCTCCCAGGCAGCGTAAATGAAGGGCCTTTGGTCCTCAGCCCATGTATAGCGAGCATGCAAAATAATAATATCAGTACCAATATTAATCATCATGCATGTAAAAATAATAATAATACGTGCATCAAACTCGCGCCATAACATGTCGACGTACTCACTAGGTACGTGAGACCACGTAGGTCATGCCCCGTGCATGTATTGTCGAATAGTAGAAGAAATGCTCCTCAGCACTTCTTTTTACTCGAACCTGCACAATAATAATAAATTTTAATATTATATTATGATATAATGAATTTGTAATGATTCATAATTCATGATATATTACCGCTCCCCAATCACGCTAATAAATCTACGTGACTCTGTGGCTGATGGAGACTGCCACCTGTTCGGCCCGCGTGGTCGCCTGCGTCTGGATGTACTAGCCTCGACAGTATCATCGGCATGAGGATCAACAGCATGAGTAAGTGTAGGAGTCTCACCGATCGGAGACTCCGAAGTGGATGATTTCGGCACAATGCCGAAGTGGATAATTCCGAAATTAATCTAAACCCTAATAATTAATCTAAACAATTAATTAGCATATAAATAGAAAAATAAAAAATTATAAATCTACTCTTTTCGGCGCCGGAGTCTGGTGGACTCCGGCGCCGGCATACAGTGTTCGGACAGTGTGTCCACTGTCCGGGCACTGTACAAGCTCCGACGGTGGCCACCGGCCGAAACCCTAAAAATAGGGTTTCGGTCGGATTTCCCGCCGACCGCAACGGGAAGAGACGGCCGGGCGGCGATGAATACCTGAAATCGGCGATCGAGGACGGAAGGCAGCGTCGGCAGAGGCAGCTCGGCGTCGTCGGCGGCGGCGAGAGGCGGGAGGAGGAGGCGGCGACGGCAGCAGCGGGAGGAAGAAGGGTCGGGCACGATTTGCGACCTATATAAACTTATCAGCAAGGGCTCACTCGCCCGTTAGAAAGCCGTTGCTAATAAGTTATCATCAGCAATGACTCACTTGTCCGTTAAAAAACCGTTGCTGATAATTAAAATCATCAGCAACGGCTCGCGTGTCCGTTAGCAAGCCGTTGCAGATACAACATATCTGCAACGGCTTGAGCGGCCGTTGCTGATTGTCGTTGCTGAAGACTCAATTTCTAGTAGTGGAAGGGTGACAACGGTCTTAGAATTCTAAATAGATACATTTTTTAATATTAATATTCAAAATTAAAATCGGAACGGCAAGTTCTAACAAATCAAAAATAGTTCAACAAAAATCAGAATGTGTCTTAAACTCTCTTGATGCAATTAGATATATGAAAAGCCGTAAAAAAAAACAAAAAATGTAGACCGTGTGAGTAGAGGTAGATGTGAGAGGTCGTCGGGTGAAAGGTCATCGAGTGAGGAGAGCACACCGAAGGACTCCAGATTCGATCGATTTCAATTTCTATCCCTAAACAGAGACCATCTAGTGAGAAAATACACAGAAGCTATTTTTTTTTTTAATATGTATCCAAATTTAAAATTTCAAGATGATGACCATATAATTATGGGTTAAATTTAACATGTTGGGCACTTAATGTTTAACTAGAGTATTGTAAAAGCCTATAAACTTTAATATGCATTTAATAAATTGATACAATAAATTATCATTGTTTATCAAATTATATAATTCATTCTACTACACAAGGGTTGAGTTGCAGTGCCTCATAATTTGATTGTTGAGCACATTCCAAATAGAACGGCACAATTCAATTACGGAGGCCTCAGAAGCTCCTCAAAGACATTGGTGCAAATGCCATTGCTCGAAAGAAAATTACAGAATATTTACATTCAAATAACTAAATAAATGTTCTGAAACAATGCTGCCATTAGAAGGATACACTTGGAATGGAACTTATTCTTGTTAAATAATTGGTACTCTGCTAATGCAACATTTACAGGCATACACTTGTACAAGGCTGTATTCAACAGAATGATTATTTCATGAGCTCATGTGATCACTGGTTAGATGTTGATCGAGGAAATGGAGGAGGGCAAGACCAGCAGCCCAGACATCATCATCCAACACATATTCATCAGGAGAATGGCTAATACCTCCGCGACATCGAACAAACAACATCCCAACCTGCTTTCATACCAACAACACTCAATAAAACGGTTTACGATGGTAAATTAGTTTATTAATAGAGAACAGACAATGACCTTTGTAAGATGAGACATCGCCATTGCGTCGTGTCCTGCTCCGCTCATCAGCACGGGCACTTGGCCATTGAATTTTCCTGGCATCTTGTTCATAGTTGAATGAGCTGCTCGTTTGAGCTGAACACTCAACCCGGAGTCGCAATGTACTGCATCTGCAGTATGCTGACATGATATATGCGTCATATAAAGTTGAACATAAAGCAAATTAAACAACAATCAGGAAGTTTCATACCTTACGCTCGATGGTACAGTTGACCATACGATTGTCACATATTTGATAAACCTGGCGTGAAAATTCTGATACTATGGCTTCCCTTGCCTCATCATCCAATGCTCGTATATCGACGGTGAAGTTAACCTGAAGGAATAAAACCTTTATTTCAAACAAAAAAAATCATCCACAATAAAGAAGATTAATCATAGTTGATGTGTGATTGAACTTTCCTGCCCAGGAATGACATTACTTGCGCCTGGCCAGCTTGATATCTCCCCCACTGTGCAGACCAGCCCTGCAAAAGATTCCTTTTTGTAGTATGCA